>OZ010594.1:82250605-82450605 GCA_963932145.1 Acanthosepion lycidas | reverse complement strand
ACAAACACCATTCGTTTCACCCCAGAATACGGGGGCGACACATTGTCACACGTGTATGCGCGACAATGAGCACGAGCTTTCGGGGGCGATACGAGCCATCAACTCGCCGACATGTTCCCATAGGGAGCGGACTCGAGGACAATGGTAGAAGGCGTGCGAAGCCGTTTCTTCAAATCAAGGTCACATCGTTCACAGTCTGGTAAATCCGCCAAGCCCCATATGAAGGCCTTGTCATTGTGAGTTGAACCAGTCGGCAGGTAAGTGAAAACTCAGGGTTACTGAGGTAATCCGCCGCTGGTGCCCATGTTCAGAACGAGAGAAGCTCCTCCTCCGGCAAGTCGTGCCGTTCACATAGTGGATTCTTTGCGCCTCCCTCCACTAGTTGACGAGAGAAGACCATCCTAGGCTGAGAAAAGTCACTGGACCGAAGAATGTCCTTCAAGGCAGAGCGACATTGGCGAAGGAAATTCGATTGATCTCGGGGTTTACGATGGCGCTCAACCCGCGAGATGGAATGACTGATAGTAAGGAAAGGGAAGGCATCCCTTACAATACCTGCCAAAATCGAATCTCTCGTCAGTACGCGGCGTAGGAAAGCCAAAGTCGAGGCGAGTTTGCGGCTCGTCAAGTCCAGCATTCACAGCCCCCGCCCCAGGACACGGACGTTGTGCACAAACTCCCCTCTCGACCTTATGACTGCGTTCCCTCCATAAAATGGAGGATAGCAATCACTCGAGCGCCTTCTTACAGAGAGGAAGTACAGACAAGCGGTGTAGGACAATCGGAAAGACGTAAGTGGCACACGCCTCCGCCCTTCACAGACAACTTCCTTCGGTGCCAAATCGCACCGGCCCCGCCGACCTTCGCCTGTATTTCTGACCAATTTTTCTTCAGATGGAGGTCGGGTTCAAACCACACTACAAGAATGCGGACAAGAACGACCTTCTAAGAAAAAGGCCCGGGAAGATCGATCCCCTTCCAGGCACCTAACCGCAACCCAGAAGACTTGTCGTGGTTAAATTTACCCCTGTCACCTTTCCGTACCGACAAGCGCCTTCAGTACCACCCCAATGTCTCTGCGGGACGAAGGCTGACGCAGAAACACTGGCTTGAGTCCCTCCCTTAGCCGGCGAGAGGCTCCAACGCCAAAGTAAGTAGGGTCGGCAGTGAAAAACCCTGACAAACCGACTGAGACCGCGAAAAAGCACCCGACATCTTCCCGTTCACCAACACCACAACAGTTGGGGAGCGATACAACAGGCTAATTCAGCGGCAGAAGTTGGGTTCGAATCCTTCGGTCAGCAGGAAAGTAGCAAGATAGCGATGGTCAACCCTATCAAATGCCTTGGACTGATCCAAATTGATCAGCACGAACTCATCGTCGTTTTTTTATATCCCTCTATGATCGTGAAGATCAGATGAAGGTTGCTCTGAAATCTTCGGCCCTTCACAGCACAAGTCTGCTCCGGACCCAACAGAGACTCAGCAACTAACTGCAAACGCTTCTGCGGGATCTTTGCCAAAATCTTTAACTCTGTGTTTACCATTGTTATGGGCCTATAGTCGTCTAATTCCCTCCCAACACCCTTGGCCTTTTTCAACAGCGTTGCCACACCCCTGTTGAACCGATTGGGGAGGGAACCCTGCCGGAACCAGTTGTTGGACACGACAGTCAAAATCGGGACAAAGATGTGCGACAGCCTCAAGTACAATTCTTAGGGCAAACCATCCAGACCGGGTGACTTGACTCTGCCGACCTTCTTCACTGCCGCGTAGACTTCCCCCTCCGTGATCTCTCCTTCGCAGCTAGCCGCTTCAGTCGGCGAAGGCAGAGGAAAGTCATCCAAATAGCTACGAAACTCCTTGTCACGGAAACCCGGCTCCTTGGTAAACCGGCTCTCGAAATGCCGTCGAAACACCGCGCACATGTCGTCAGTGGCCCGAAGAGTATGCCCCTCAGGGGTTTTGACTTCACTAATGTTACATCCGGAACCTCAACGGATCTCTTCCTTGCGCAATTATGCGCCCATGGTCACAGCTTCGGAAGACATCTTGCCCCAACCGTCGAAAAAACGAGACACACTCCTCCTGGTCGACAAGAGTTCACGGAGCAGGCGGGCAGCCTTACCCCGATCCCTCAAGCCCTTCGCATTCAGAGTGGCTAACTTGATAGTCATCTTTTAAGCCTGAAAGTAGAAAAATAATGCAGGGCGAAAATTTGCGGCAGAAAGGATCTCAAAGGATTGTCCTAGGCTCCCTGTGCCCAACTCCGTCGTCATCCGACCATCTAGGACAATACCGCCAACGTCCGTGGGGTACGTTAGTTTTAACGCCCTATAAAATGATGGATGGAAAAGTACCAGGACACTCCCCGCACAAAAGATGTGGGGTGCCCAACTGGGCCATCTTCATTTCTGGGTAGGCGTCTATGGCCTCGAAAAAATGGGACTATACCTTGCTGTATTTCCAGATGTCCCTGATAACGGCAATAACATCGGGAGAAAGGAGAAGTTTTTAGGGTCCTCCACCGATTTCCCATTGACGGAGTTAAGTTTGAACAAGGGACCTAGGAGGGATGAGAGGTCCTTCTCCAGTTCCTCCCCTGTTTACCTTACATATTTCCTCTGTTTTGAGGATCAGTTTCTTTTTCTTGTATTTATTCTTGTTTGAGTGTGACGGAGTGGAAGTGGACGGCAGGGTAGGTGTAGAAAGGGATGGTTGGGGAGGCGACGATTCAGGTGTGAGAGTGGGTGTGTATGGAGGTGTGGGAGTGGAGGGAGGGAGCAGAACACGAGTGAGTGAAATGGGGAGGCTCCTAGATGCTGGAGTAGCATCTTTATCTTTTTCTGGCTAATAGGGACATCACTTATTTCATGTCCCTCTGCGCCCTCCTTTGTCCAGTATGTTTTTTAATTGCTATTTCCTCTTCCTCTTTAAGGAAGAGGATCGTGTTAGAGGCAATTCCTCCACCTCAATATCATTTTTGCTGCGCATTTGGCTGTTTTAGCTTTGCTGATGTGCTCTTTGGTTTCTGTTGCTTTTGCTGTTGTTGCTTTTGTCGTTCCTTAGGTTTCTCCTCCAGCTGCTCCTTGGGTGCTTAGGTGGGACCTCCTTCTGGAGGGACGCGGGGGTCTGCTTTCGGCTTCCGTCCCTTCCAAATATCACCAGAGGCCTTGGTTGGTTCTGCCTCTGTAGCTATTGTTGTTGCTGTTGTTACTGCTGTTGGTTGTGGTGTCACTTTCTTTCCGGGGAACGCCTTCGCCATGTGCTCCGAGACCCCACACAACCAGCAGTAAGGTCTTCGGCCCTCCACCACAACCAGCATCCTTCTTTCCCTGCACATTATTATGTTGGAGATGTCGGTAAAATTCTTGCAGGTCAAAGTGATTTCAATTGCAACATCGCCAGTCGCGTGTTCAGCCTTGCTGGTCACTCCTGCTACCTTCTCCACCTTGCCATACTGGGCAAAAAAGGCCAATAACCTGTTTTCCGAGATGTCTATGGGCACCCCATGAACTGTTATATTTGTTTTTCGGGTGTCCATGTACACCATTTGAAGGCGAAGTGTCTTCGCAGTCAAAACACTCCCGGACAACTTCTTGGTTTCTTCCTCTGTTGTCATTAGTAAGTCTCACATCGCCCTCGATCGTATTCAAACTCTTGAGAGCTTCCTCCATGGGTTCCCTGCTGAGACCGATTAAATTCCGACTTTTTACGTCAATTGTCAGCAGGGAAATTGTCCTTGTATTCACTGCGTCGAAAGCTTCTTGTATAGTGAGGAGGTCGTTTCCTTTAGTGTACTCATATTTCTTCAGCAGTTTTGTATAGTATGCAGCGTCCTTTTTAGGCCTGGTTTCTGACCAGGCCGACTTTTTAGATGATGCATTTTCACCCCTCACCGACGTTTGAGACTCCGGTGTTTGTGCTAAATTCGCCATAATAGTGTTGTGCACTATTACGACGGAAAACAGTTTATTTTTTTCTTTTACAGTTTTTTTTTACTTAATTTCACTAAATAACAAACTTAATATTTAAACGAAAGTATTCAAAGAAAGAAAACCGGGCTGAAGTCCGGGGTGAATAAACAAAACAAAACGGAATTAATAAACTTGCCTTGCCAAAAACAAGTCAAACGAAAGAAATAAGAATAGGTACCTCCATGAGATCGCTAAAAAAAAGAGCATAGCATGAGGAAAAAGACGCCAAACTTGAAGAAAAGAAAATTTTATCGTCTAAATGCTTGTTATTATTAAGAGGAACGATCAAAGTTTATTTTAATTATTTTTAAAAAAATTTCCTTTTTAGAACATTCTAAATTTTGATTAAAAAACCTTGTTTCTCTTTGTATCACTGGAACTATACCTTTTCAACTTCAAAATGGACTTATTTTCAAGTAAAAAAATTAATCAACTCCAAAATGGATTAATCAACTTCAAAATGATAAAATGTCAAAAACCTAAAAACAATCAACTTCAAAACAAGAATAGAGAACTTCAAATTGGAAAAAACTTAAAAAACTTAAAATTGAGATATTTTTTTGGATAAATTGAAAATTATTTTTTCAATTAATTTACCCCATGAGTAAGAAAATTGACTGTTCGTCTTCATTATATAGATGAAAAAAATATATATAAACAACCCAGAGGCCAAGAAAGCATTGGGTGAGCCTACAGTAAAAGTAGGAGGAGAAAGTCCCATATGGGCAAAAATGATTGATGATGATGATGCTGGAGAAACCTCTACAAAAGAAGCTAAAGAAGGATTAGCAACAGCTCCAAAGAGGACTTACCTCAAGAAAAATGTGGCTGACGAAAAAAATGGCCCAGATTTTAGCTGCACATGCCACAGCAGGAAATTGGAAATACCTGGCAAGAACAATTGGTGTGCTTCTGCCAACAGTGTACCGCTGGTTAGACCAGGTTACTGATAAGAGTGACTCTAGGGGAGGAGCAAGAAAATATAAAATTACGCAAGAGCATAAGAATTTTATGGCCGAATTAATTGAAAACTCCTAGGGTCACTCTTCAAGACATGGTAAATAAGTTGGTCGAAAAGTATGAGGTTCGTGTGACGATAGAATGCATAAGAAAGCACTTGGACTCCATGGCCTTTGCTTTAAAAGCGGTTCATTATGAACCAGAAGCTGCCAATAATAATGTCAATAAGGCGAAACGTAAGGATTACGCAGTAGCTTTATTAGAATTTCAGTCCCAAAGTTTGCCAATTCTTTATATGTATGAAACCAATTTTAATCTCCATATTTCAAGAAGAGAAGGTTGCTCTAAATAAGGTACGAGGTGCACTACAGTCGCGGCCGGATCCAGGGGAAATAACATCCATGTTATTGGATGTATTAGTAAAAATAGATTAATTCATCATAAAATTAAAAGAGGTTCTTTCAAAAAAGAGGATGCAAAAGAATGGACCAGGGAGTGCATTAGAAAGGCAAATGAAATTTATGAAAGGGGAGTTGTCTTAGTTATTGATAACGCTCCTTGCCATACTTCAATTGAAGAAGTTGTGGAGGAGGAGGAATTTAGGCAACACCAAATTTTCAGACTTGCCCCCTATAATCCGATGTTAAATCCCATTGAAAAGGTTGGTCATTCATTAAAGCTGACGTAAAAAGAAGTATGGCAGACTCACTTGTTGGGATTTTAAGAGGTGATGGCCAAGGATCTTTAACTACTAAAGAATTCCGCCTCATCAAGTTAGAAGTGATGATCTCCGAGGCAGTTAATAATATTCCCCCTGAGACTTGCACTAACTTCGTATCTGGAATACAGAGATTACTTCCCTCTGTAATTAACTTAGATGATGTAATCTTTTAAATAAATGTTTATATTTTTTTATATCCCTTTTAAGTAAAAATAAAAGAAAACATTAAATTTATTAGTATTATATTATGTTGTGGATTCCGGAGATGGAATCCGGCACAAATAAATAACAACGCCAGTAATAGGAATAGGAAAATATGTGTATAGAACGTAAGAATACAAAGTGAAATGAAGATTAGTAGTCCAGGAATGCGGGTTCGTAGAAAAGTATATTTACAAGTCTGTAATCGAAGGCGTAAGTTTCTCTCTTTCTGGGCTCTCGTAACACTCTCTGAACACCCTGTGTCGACCTTTTTTGTAACGCTATCTCTCCGTAGTATAAGTATACTTGGACGAGTCCATTTTGTGTACATGGGGCGAGTCCTACAACCCCCCCACTCCTTCGCTTGTGGGGAGTTAATATTTTTTCCGCTTATGGTCTATTATTAGCGGTTCTGTGAATTTTCTTTTCCTGCTTGTTCTTGTAATCTCCGTGGCTACTTGTCATCTTTGAATTTCAAATGCTTCAAAAATAGCCTCCATTGTGTTTGGTGACAAGCTTGGCCCGTCTACCTGTCTTTTTTTGTATCTGATTGATATGTCTCATGTGAGTGAATTTTTCGCCTTGTATCGTATACAGAACATTTCCCAGTCTCTTTACTATCGTAACTGGTTCCCAGTCTGCCATATTGTTCTTGAACATTCTGGAAAAGACCCGTTCGCCTGGTTTGAAGGATCTTTTAAGCACTATCGGTTTATGTTGGTTTTTATTTTTGCTGAGTAATAATTTATCAAAAGCAGACCGTTTTTTGCGTGTAAACATCACTTCAGCTGGCGAAAGGCCAGATGGTGTGTTTCCGTTTGGGGTGATTCTCTAGACTTGTAGGAACTGTTGTATGGCTCTTTCTGTTGGTATGTCCTCTGCGTTTTTTCAAGGCTCTCTTAAGCGTATCCACAAAACTTTCGGCTTGACTGTTAGATCGTGGATGGTATGGTGCTATTTTAATATGTTTGACTTGATAAGTCACACAGAATTCTTGAAAGTCGCTCGAGGTGAATTGGGTACCATTATCCGTTACCAGGCAATCTACAACGCCGAATCTTGCGAATAACTCGTGTAGACAATTAATGGTGTTTTCCGTCGTAGGGTTTTTGTACCTGAAAACTTCAGGCCACTTGCTAAAACTATCTACCGTTATCAAGTAGTAATATCCATCTATGGGTCCTGCATAGTCCGCATGGATTCTAGACCAAGGTCTGTCCCCCTTAGGCCATGGTTTTTGTATAATAGGTGGTGCCTTTGCTGCCGCAGCACAGCCTCTACATTTTTCTGCCATTTGAATAATGTCGTTATCCATATTAGGCCAATACTTCTCATTAACGCTTTCATACGATTTTTCCCTGGATGTCCTAGATGAAAGGCCTTCAGAATTCGTCTTTGTAAATGATTTGGGTATTTGGATTTGGTATATTTCATTATAAAGTAGTACGTGATCCCAAATTGAAAAGCTGTCCTCGAGAATTCTTTCTTTTTCTTCTATTTTTCTCTTTGTACTTTGTATGAATTCATCCATTTCAGCTTCTCTTCTTACTTCTAACAAGGTCACTGGTAATTCCCTTAATATATCGTTTAGCACTTTACTAATTTCGTCTTCGGCTCGCAAAGTCGCTATTACAGAGTCTTCCAGAGGTTCGCATTTCGCAGGTACCAATCTAGATAATCCATCCGCATGACCAATTTTCTTCGACGGTAGGAACTCTAGTCTGAAATTATAATTCAATAATATAGTTCCCCATCTCGGAAAGTCTGTTGGCTGTGTAAATTGGTAGTCCTTTTTTTTCGATCCGAATATAGTGAGAAGATGTTTATGGTCAGTTTGAAGAGCAAGCTCTCTTCCATATATGTATCTGTGAAAACGAGTTATGGCGAATATTATACCTAACGCTTCTTTCTCAATATGCGAATAATTCCTTTCTGCCGGTAACAACGATCTAGATGCGTCAGCTATAGATTTCCTTGTGCCATCCTGCATCTTGTGTAATATACAAGCTCCGACTCCGTGTGAGCTTGCGTCACTAGCAATGATAATTTCCAGTCTGGGTTGAAAATGCGTCAGTGCTAGATCCGACGTTAATTTCTTTATGATCTTAAAAGCTTTCTGATAATCTTCCGTCCCGTTCCATTTGTTCTCAATTTTCAATAATTCATTTACGGGGGGGGGGCCTCAATTTGTGCACGTTTTCAATGAATTCACCGTAATAGCTCGCTAGACCAAGAAAACTTTGCAACTCTACGACATTTTTCGGCTCAGGCATATTTTTTATTGCAGATGCCCTCCCTACGGATCTGGTTTTCTGCCACTCTCATTGATTATATGGCCTAGATATTTGAGTTCTTTTAGAAAAAAAAAAATCGCTTTTTTTCTCCTTCCCTTTAAAACCAAAATCCTGAATTCTTTTTAAAAATTCTTTAATGTGCGTTGTGTGTTCTTCTACATTATCGCTTTTGATTAAAATGTCTTCTAAGTAAGCAGTAGCAAAGTTCTGTCCCATGAGCATGGTATCCATCGTCTGTTGGAAGATTGACGGTGCTACTTTTATCCCAAATGGCAATCTGTTAAATTTGTAAAGTCTTGCGATTAGTGATACGTAGAATTTTTTTTTTACTTTCTTCTTCTACTGAAACCTGAAGAGAAGCTTCTCTTAAATCAATCTTAGAAAATACCTTACCCCCGTTAAGCTTGATAAATATTTCCTCCTGGCTTGGCAATGGGTAGGGATAATCCTTGATAGCCAGTCGAGAAATCTGCGCAAACACGTGTTTCTCTGGGTTTTTTTCTTTACATAGACTACTGGTGCCGCCCATTCACTGAATTCGATTTGTGAAAGGATTCCACTTTGTACCAATCTATCTAACTCCTTTCAATTTTTTCTATAGTCGTTTCACTTTTTCTTGAATACTGGCTGAACATTTTCCTTTAGTTCAATTTTAGCTGCAAACTTATTACATCGTCCCAAACCGCTTGAGGATACTTCGGGAAATTGACTGTGTAGTTCTTCTTTTAATTTTGTAGCTTCTGTCTTACAAAATGAGCTAATAGGTAAATCCTATGCGTCAATTTTTTTGCATCCTGTCTGTGCCCACCAAATTTTCTGTGTCTTTCATTACAAATATTTTCAATTTTTTCGTTTTTCCATGGAATTTTACGTTTAGAATTACTTCTCCTTCAAATTTGATACACTTCCCTGTAACAGACTTAGCTATTTTCTGTGTATGCGTCATGGTAAGAATACAAAGTGAAATGAAGATTAGTAGTCCAGGAATGCAGGTTAGTAGAAAAGTATATTTACAACTCTCTGTAATTGAAGCCGTAATTATTTCTCTTTCTGGACTCTCGTAATTCTGTGTGAACACCCTGTGTCGACCTCTTTTGTTACGCAATCTCTCCGTAGTATAAGTATACATTTGACGAGCCCATTTTGTGTACAAGGGGCGAGCCCCTCAATATATTAATTCTCAATTTGAAGTTGATTAATCCAATTTGAATTTGATTATTTCTCATTTTGAAGTTGTTTTCCAATTCGAAGTTGATTGATTCATTTTGAAGTTGATTGATTCATTTTGAAGTTGATTAATCCATTTTGAAGTTGATTAATTCATTTTGGAGTTGATTCATTTTTTTACCTGAAAATAAGTCCATTTTGAAGTTGATTATTATCATTTTGAAGTTGAAAAGGTATAATAAAATAGCATATACAGTTTTTAGAACGTTTTTTTTTTTCGTATGTCGTATTAATTTGGAAAATCTTGCAAAAATAAAAATAATTGTCGGATGTTAATGAAACTTTCAGAAACTATTTGCAGATGATGGAAATTATTATAAATATGTTTTTTTATGAAAGTCATGGCAGAAATATTTTTTATATATTTATTACCACCCCCATAACTAATTTTATGAAAACTCTACAAATTCGATAGCGTCAGGTTTAGTGATTACAATAGTTAAAAGCACAAGGCTTTGAGGAATGAAAATCATTTTTTTTTGTTTTTAATTGGACCTCCCCTACCTGAAAATCAGCTCTGAATTGTAAAATACAAAACTCAATAAAACAAAGATATTATTTAATTTCAAATGATTTTATTTGCTTTTAGTTGTTTTTATGAATATGGACAATATTTTCTGAAAGCAAAAAAAATTTTCGATGAAAAATGAATTTTTAATACAGTTATTTGTTATTTTTTAATTATAATAGATTTTTACATTTAAATTGTTAAAATATAAAATTAGTTAAAAGCCGCATCGGGTTTCCTAAGTGTCCTTATTTTTTAGCGCGTTGTAAATTGTATCATTTTGACTAATCAGAAGATTCGCAGTAATTAAAAAAATGTAATTTTGTGTTTTTAATCGGGCTGTAATTATAAAGTACGGAAGACCAACCAGAATACAATTAAGTTGCTTTATTTGAGTTAAGCATTGTTCTCCGCTGTTAAGGCCTTTACTTTTGCGAAACACGTGTTGGTATTTTTCAGTTTCAACTGAGAAGTGTATCTAAAAGTATCAGTATCATCTTATGAAATTTATATGATCTTCTTTTTATATTAATCTCAGTTATGACATTTTTCCATAAATGAAATATCAAAATTACTAATAAAATGAATGGAAATACAAATAGTACAGTAAATTGTAATAAATGTACATAAAATTATAGTGTTTTATGTACACTTCTGATAAACTTTCATAAGAAAGGTAACTATAAATTAATTAGATACCTTTCTTATGGAATATGAAATTTAATCTCACCCTTAACAGTCTTATTTTAATTTCATTGAATATATTTTCCATAAAGCATCGTAAACGTAAAGGTGAAAGCTAAGTACAAAAAAAAATTAGAGCGCTGAAAATTTTCTTTAAAAATAACGAGGTAAATAATTTGTTCACTTAAATGTAAATAATCTCACTTTTCTCCTTCCGTAGAATAAATTATCCTCACGAAATCCGTCAATATGTCATTCATCACCTGTCAAGTGACGCAAAAGTTTATGACCTGCTTTGTTTTATTTTCAAATTACATCTTTTCGACGCAGAAGCTAAGTGAAGCTTGATTCAAAATACTTTAAATAAACATTACAATTCTTGATTTTCTTAAAATACGTTTTGTAAAAATGATAATTGGATTTCAAAGTGAGATTTCATTTTTTTTATAAAATGAAGAAATGGTTGAAATCTATCAATTTTGCTGACTCAAAAAAAAAAGAACATTTAACGAAAATTTCGGACATGCTAGGAACGAGTAAAAAAATACCCCCAAAATACTTTGATCTTTCCTCTTAATAATGACATAAACATTTAGACGATAAAATTTTGTTTTCGTCATGTTTGGCGTCTTTTTCATCATGCTATTCTCTTTTATTAGCAATCTCGTGGAGGTACCCAAATAAAAATGAATAAAAATAAAAGGGGAGGGGGTTAACACCAAAAGAAAATGCGGTAAAACTTAAAGTGTGCAAATACACAAAAGAAAACAAACTGAAAATCAAATGCAAAAAAGGTTAAAAAATAAGTAAAATATAAATAAAAGTCTTATCGATAAATGACCGTCTCTTATCCGATCTCTGATCCGGCGTCAAAATTAAAAGCCTACAGACTTATATTAGGCAAACCAAAACCCGCTATCACGCATTCGATTGGAAGTTGACCAACAGCCAATCGCAATGGTGTGAGCACTATTTAAATTGTTTAAGGGGGATTTTTCCTTTTTTTTAAATTGTGATATTTTCTACGTAATATATTTTCTTTCTTTATTAGGGTGGAATTAATTAAAATCAAAGTTAGGGCCTGGTTTATTTATGCGTGTACATTTCAGTGTCGATGTTCCAACAGAGGTCTCTCCTTTGTCCATAGATGTGACTTTGATGGATAAGGTAGTTTCGCCTGTATAACGTTTATGGATTGACGGGTATTTAATATTATATACCCGGCATGTGATATAGTGCAAGTTATATCTTATATATATGTCTCTCTCTCTCCCAATCTCTCTCTCTCTCTCTCTCTCTCTCTCTATATATATATATATATATATATATATATATATATATATATATATATTATGAAATGGACAAAGTCCAACAATTATTTTAAGACATATTTTTATAAAAAGAACGTATAAACATAAAAAATGTCTTAAAATATATATATACACACACGCATATATATATATATATATATATATATATATGTGTGTGTGTGTGTGTGTGTGTGTGTGTGTGTGTGTGTGTGTGTGTGTGAATAAAAGACATATTCCTCTAATAATGGATCTTTTTTACAGATTCGGTCGCAAGACCATCATCATCGGCGCACTCATGCTGCAAGGTATTGCTGGGGTTCTGTCTTCGCAAATTATGAATATCTATGTGATTCTTGTGCTCCGTTTTTTGACAGCCGTCGGGGGAGCTGGTTCTTTTATTCCATCAATTGTCTTTGGTAAGTCTTTTGTCAAAATTCTTTCTACTGTTCATGTTCTATCTTAATTTTGAATCGAACATCCTGCACATGACAATGACAGTAAAACGCCATCTTGTTCAGTTATGAAGTAAGCTTAATCATGCACAAGACTCAACGGGGGTGAGGGGAGAACGTTTTTATTAGGAAGTTGTCTTCTGTAAAACGTTTTACAAAATTTCACTCATCGATACTCTGCGTTTTCTGTTAAGTAGCCACTGTCTTCGCAAATTATGAATATCTATGTGAAAATCAAATGCAAAAAAGGTTCAAAAATAAGTAAAATATAAATAAAAGTCTTATCGATAAATGACCGTCTCTGATCCGATCTCTGATCCGGCGTCAAAATTAAAAGCCTTTTAATATATATATATATATATATATATATATATATATATATATATATATATATATATATATATATATATATATATATATATATATATATATATATATATATATATATATATATGTAGTGAGGGATGAGACACAGATCTACAACTTTCATGTGCGAAACTTATATCATCCAGTAATCAAATATGGCTTACCGAAAAATCGAGGCACAGTTTCGAGCCCTGCCAGAGAGCCTATTTTCTTAACAAGTCACTTGAATGTGAAGGCCTATATATAGTTTATACTGTTTCAAAATTGGTTAACCACTAAAATAACATTTGGAGTTATATATATATATATATATATATATATATATATATATATATATATAAGATATATCGTTTTAAGGTGTGATATATTTAGGGGTTAAAGTGCCTAATATCAGAGATAGAGCGTATGTAAATAGAAACATAAAAGTGAACATTGAAGTCAACACTCAGAGGCGGCAGGCTGTTTCATGCTAGACCCAATCGTCAGGCAATATATATATATATATATATATATATATATATATATATATATATATATATAGAGAGAGAGAGAGAGAGAGAGAGAGAGCGGAGAGGTAGATTAATCGGCGAAAACTGACTGGCGCTCGTTTAAGTTTAAAAATACTTTCTACAACTTGAGAAAAATCAATAAGGCAGTTAGACATTTACCTAAGTAAGTTTAAATTGACTGGAATCCACAAGTTTGCAGCGCACCGTGTGGATCGAATTCATAAAAAGTAGTGAATACTCTCCGAGTTTAGCGCGTTAACCATCGCTCATTCTACATTAGGCGTCTATGATGCAATTGAAACTATTTTTTCATTAATTTTTTAATTTTAAGGGTTTTGCAAATTTCTATTTTGTGAGTGCTGTCTTTTGCTTTTAATTCAATTTTGTACTTTACAGGAACTGAAATTTCCTCAGTGAAAAACAGGGCGAATGCTTCCATGTCCGTTCAAATGTATATATCATTTGGTTATGTTATTCTTAGCTTATTGGTATATTATGTCCGAAACTGGGATCTGATCCTTCTACTGGTTTCTCTACCCTCAATACCGACTGGATTACTTTACCTTTGGTATGGTTTAAAGCTATAAATTCCATATATTATTTGTTCTTTGTTTTCTGTTTTCATCTTTCTAAGTACTCAGCCTTTTTGAAAAATTGTCTGTGCATTTTTTATTAAATTGAGTGGGATTATGAAATTGGTTTAATTACATCCATTTGTATGCGTCTCTTGATGCAATAAAATGTTTCATAAACTACTGCATATTTTGAGAAATGTTTTTATTAGAAGCCATTTTATATCTGTCTGAATTGATGGAATGAGGAATTATCATTATTTCCACTATTTATATTCGGACTATTGTCCTTATCTTTGTTGTTTTGATCCGAAGGCCGAAACGTTGTGATAGCATCTGTAGAGATTAAGACAATAGTTCGGATAGTGTAAATAAGATATTCAATAACTGAAAATGTAGTTGGTTTAGGGCTTGCTAGTTTTATTATATCTATTTTGAAACAGCTTGCGATATTAAGTTATGTCGTTAATACTTTGATTTCCATCTCCATAAAACCGACACTTGCTGGTGTTATGTTTGACTATTATGTCTTTAACGTATTATCACCTTTCTATTATTAAAATTACTTCATTTCCATTATCTTTGTTTAGCTGATTTTATATAATATATATTTGAACGATGATATGACGACGATTATTGTAGACTAAGTGACAACACATACAAAAAAACTCGAATTATCAATTTCTTGATCGAATAGGGACTTGTGATGATAAATTTATAACGTTATGACAATCGTCCTCGATCGTATCAGTAGATTTATCATGACAAAACTCTAAAAGACTTTTCAAAACTAAAATTGTGCCAACAAAAGATTACGGTAATTGTTTTGAGGTTCGTTGTTGGCATTATCCTTTACAGATGTCTGGAATCTTACCGCCAGCAATTGCATGAAATGTAAATTCAGTTAAGCAAAATGCGAGTTGTTAATCGACGAGGTAGAAATTCTACATCAGTATGCTTGGCGCATGTTGTCAGGATGATACTGTCAAATATCACCGAGATTTTGCCACATTCATAATATTCTCATGATTATTATAATTAGCTTATTATAATTAGCATATTTCCATATTTTTTTTTAATATGATTTTTGTAATTTAAACGATGATCTGATGAACATTATTGCGGAGTAAGTGGCAACAAGCCCAGCCAAATCTGCAATATTGCATTTGATGAAAGTCGATTTCGCATTGTCTGTTGCAATCTCAATATTTTTTTTTGTCCGTATATTTTTGGGACAGTTCAAAAAGCTGAATTTATTACGAGAACTACCATAACCGAAGTATTCTCTTATTTCTGCAATTAATGATTAAGTTTTCGACATTTGCCTTTTGTATTTCTCTGTCAGTAATTTTTTTTATTTTTTTTTTTTTTTGAAATGTTCTTAAAACTTATTTCGCTGTTATTACTCAATTTAGGGTTGTACCAGAGTCACCACGTTGGCTGCTAATCGTGAAAAAGGAAAAAGAAGCGGAAATCATTTTGAATAAAATTGCTGAAGTTAACAAGCGCGATTTCACTTGCAAATCGGAAGATATAGAAATCTCGGTGGTCGAAAATCGGACTGTCAGGCTATGGAAAATATTCTCAAATCCACAACTTAGAAAAAGGACGATTATCCTGTTGTTCAACTGGTATGAATAACTTCGTTTACATCTAATTATATTAAGCATATCCCAAAGTTTAATGGAGAATTTTTGTTATTCTCGTTTTAATTTCACACGTTTATTAATATCGATGACTTATTTATATTCATATATCCTCCGTTTAAGCGATTGTTTGTAAAATAAACAACATATCCATTAGTGTTTCACTCTAAAAATCTATGCATGTTATTGGTAGACATGTGATGTAATCTTATGATGAACTTGCTGGTCTTGTCAGATTTTTACAGGGCGCTTCTCATGAATTATCCACACCTTTTGCTTTCTGATACTATGATTATGACACCCATATAGAGGGAGAAGATGTGAGTTTTCATATCCGTCTGAAATGTTTCGGGGTTTATGATCGACTGATAACGTCTTAGTAGTTGGGTCTTCTAAGCGGTATTCACTTGACCGAAAGTTAACCAAAGAATAAATAAATAAATAAATAAATAAATAAATGTGACTTTTGAGGTAAAACAAGAAGCCGAATATGATCACCGAAGTTAAGCAATGTCAAGCTTGGTCAGTACTTAGGAAGGTGACCGCTTGGGAATACCAGGTGCTCTAAGCTGGGATGTGCAGGTGGTGTAATGTCGGAATTGTTAATCGGAGAGCCGAGTTATAATTCCAGTTGGGTTCACTTACGCGGAAATACCCATGTGAAAGGTATGAATTCACCTCTTCTCCCGGACTTATGCATCATAATAAGACTTGTGTCACTAAACCCTTATTATTTTCATTTAGATTTCGGCGGAAGGTGAGTGAAGGTCTTGTGGTAGGTGTATACGGCGCCGGGGCTAAGATCTCGGACCACACTCGAAACTTTGATACCAGGCCCCTCTCTACAACATGTTGATTTCAAAGTTTCCTAACCTGGGTGCCACACGCCTTCAAAGGAAATTTGGGTGTGGGAAAAGATCAGTGCTTTTTTTTTAATTACCAAAAATCAGGGAATTATCCAATTTAAATGAAAATTTCAGTACATATTCATGAATTATTTACTTTTATAATGAATAGTTTTTTGTTTTTTTTATTTTAAAAATATTTGAGAAAAAGTTATTCATTTCGTAATAACCACCAATATTTTCATGGCTAAATTTTACTCGAAAACAAGTCGCAAATTTTTACATTTCTATAAAGATTAATCAATGACGCATCTCCGCTGAAACAAAGTTTTGCAAAGATTGCAACACAAGACATGAAAAAACATCCCCGACAAACTGAATTTTAACCTTGAACTTCTTCAATAACTTCAAAACAGTTTTTGTTTCAGTCAATATACGGAATTTACACTAAAATATTTTTTAAAGGCAGAATTTTACATAAATCCTCCTTCACTTTTCAATTTAAGGCCACGCTTAAATTTTACATTAAGAAATCCTTAGAAATTGTTAAGGGAAAGCAGAAGTCTCTCTTTCTGTTGAATCCGAGTTAAGTTAATTTTTTCCTTAGTTTAGTTTCATAAGCTATTTTCATCACGCACAGGAAAAGCTATCCACCAGACGGTACAAAAAAAACTCCTTAAACATTCACGCAGCAGAGTCTTGTAAAAACGAACCCAAATTTTGTTGTTTGCGTTCAGAAGTTAACAATAATAATTTTTGGTGCAAAATATATAAGTATTCCCCAAAATTTTGTTCTTTGCATTCAGGAATTAACATTATTAAAGTACCAAGAAATTTTGTGCAAAATATAAAAATTTTACTTTCCTACCTTCTCCAAGTTCTTGTGACAAAAACAAAACCTAGTTTGGCAGAAACAGCAACTCTCGATAACAGGCACACATTTAAGGAACAAGACAACCACTGCGTAAAATTTTAAAAGGAAAAAACACATTTATTTTACAATTTACAATAGGAAAAGGTACAATACAAGGGTTGCAGAAAAATTTCCTTTTGATGATTGCTAGTTGATGTACCGTCAGTTTAAAAAAATGGCTGATGGCCATAAAACAGTGCCGAAAAAATAGCAGAGGCTACAATGGGGCCCTAAAAACCACTCCCACCGGATGGGGATTCTGGGGTAAAACGTATCAACTCTAGTTAATTAAGAGAGTCAAAATTAGTGGGACAAATCTTTATGAAATGTTCTCTTTAAATTTCACTGATCTTATTTTTTTAGCATGTAACCTAAACTTTGGTTACAAACCGAAGTAAATACTAGGATTTCAATTACTGACTTTAAGACTATCAGGTTTTACAAGTTACAAGGCCGAATGTATGGAGCACCCTGTGAGGATTGAACTCATTTTTCAGTCGTATTTAATCTAGCGAGACACGCCCGCTAACCATTACACCAGGTCGAAACGCCCTGGCGTTTTTATAAGCGTAGCTTAGACGTGGTACAAAGCCGAAAGCATGGGGCACAAAGTGAGAATCGAAAGTTGAAAAAGTATATGATTGATTGAATGTACCTATGAGATGGGCTTAATTCACATCCATTTAATATCTAAATTTTATTTTCATCATGAGTTTGAATGTGTTGTTATTGTATTGATTAACGTTTTCATCAATATTATGACTAACAAAATTAACATTGGTATAAAATATTTGTCGTCGTGTTCTTCATATTTCAATCAATATAGCTGGTTTTCTTTAAAAATAAATTATATCAAGCCTTTAGAATTTGTTTAGATTTTAATTTTAACTATACCATACCAAACCAGTCATTTGGAAAGAGAAGATACGATTCAGCAGTTCTGCTCTCATTCTAGACTAAATAACTGAAAATCTTATTAGCGGGACAAAGGTTTAGTACACAATAGACACAATTAAAAATCGAGAGAACCAATGGAAATATAAAACATAGCTACAGTCGTAACCGGTTTCACGCCTCCCTTCAAAGCATAAAATAAATTTAACTTGCACACCGATTAAAAAGGACATGACAAAAAAAATGTCACCTCAATAATATACTGTGGCGTGAATACTTTTTTTATAAGCAGATCACATTAAGTATAAACAATCAACTATTCTGTTTAAATGGGGATGGTTGTTTTTATTTAATAAAAATAATTTCCAGGACTTTTAATTTGTAGTTAGAATGTGATCTACAAAGTACTCAGAAAAAGAAAATATTCCCACGTGGAAGGATGCAACACATTCTCGATTTTTAATAAAATGTTCGATGGTAGCAGATTTTATTGCCGTGTAAATAATTGAACTTTCGTCCGTAATTTGGGTTGTAATCATTTATATGAATAGTGACTTTCATATCTCCCTATACGTATTTTCATTTGAAAAATATTTATGGGACAGTAAAGCTTATGCACTACTAAGATTGCGTTATAAGATTGTATCAGACCTCTCATAATAAAAATCAACATTCTTGGAGACTAATATGTTAATAATTGTGCAAGTGATCTTGAATTTTTCTGACATTTTAAAGCTTATTGTATTCACCACACTATCCTTACCAAAGTATAAATATTTTGAAGCGTTTTTAAAGAAAGGGATTGCGTGTGCCATCCTCTGAGCCGTATCTATGTGGTTCATCCTTTGAAAAGAACGGCTTTACAAACATAATAATGATTGTGTTGATGGTGGAGGAACTTGGCGACAAGCGGGGCACTGTGAGACATTAAGAGGAAAAAGATTTCGCAGGTCATTTTTTCCAACAGAGAAATAGTTCATCCCGATACAAATTTGAAGCTATTGTTCAATAAATAATTAATATTTTCAATTGTGAAATTGTTATTTATCATTTTATTATCTATATTCACAGGTGTGTGTCGAGTTTTGCGTATTACGGATTGATGCTGAACACCGAACATCTGAGCGGAAACATCTTCCTGAATTTCTTCTTTGGTGCTCTAGTGGAAATCCCAGCGTATATTTTATGTATGGCTTTACTGAACCGGGTTGGCAGAAAGAAACTGTATATTGCCTTTATAGTTATTGGGGGAATTTTAGGGGCCATGACAATTTTTCCGCAAATTTATGCTTCAGAAGGTAAGAGAAAATAGCTGTTATTTTTGCTTTTCTTTCTATAATTTGTTTGGCCATTTGTGCAAGACATGCAATTAGTTGGAATTAAGCAAACATAATTAGTATGTAGAACTGAATCTGAAAGCACTTTCTGTGACAAGGAAACAACCACTGTAGCAATGTCTTAAATTACCCACATACATATACTTAAAAATTATGTGTGTGTGCATTTATGCATTTCAGTTACTATATTTCTGAAGCCTTTGCTTCTACAATTTTTCCGCCATTTTGAACAAAACTGCCTTTATTTATTCGTACCGGATAATCCTTTTAATTTGATAAATGTGATTTGGATTTTCTTATTCAGACCTACAATGGATCGCAACAACATTGGCTATATTAAGCAGACTGTGCATTACAGGCGAATTTGGGATCATCTACCTGCACACGTGTGAATTGTACCCCACCTGTGTGAGAAACGGAGCACTGGGAGCAATGTCCACATTTGCTAGAGTGGGTGGTGTCATAGCTCCTTACATAATATTAATGGTATGTAGAATGTGTGATTATGTCTGATTCAAACTTTCAGATAAAGCTGAAACTAACGGAAAACGGATGTAGGAAAAAAACGTTGTAACAAGAATAAACATCATTCATTTATTATGAGTCATCTCGGCAACAAACTGTGTCAAGAAAATTATTATTATTTACGCACTGATGAGTCAAAACATTATAACTTATGATAGCTGCGTTTCGACACTTCGACGTGGTGTAATAGTTAGTAAGCTTGTCTTGGTAGGACAATTACTACTGAGTAGTGTGCTCGATCCTCACAGGGTTCACAGATTTTCGTTCTTGTGCCATATTTAAGCCACGCTTAGAAAATCACCATAACAAATGCGTTGTAACAGATGCGCTTGTCAGACGAGAATAATCAAGGAACTTGGTCAAAGTATTTCCGAACTGACACAGTTTTTGTGGTGCTCACGTTCATCCGTAGCACATATCCATATATAAGTGATCTTAATATGGGGAATGCAGCTACTATTGAAATTTTCTGAACAATCAAGACAGCTGATATAGTGGTAAAAATTGTAGTCTGCTCTAACTTAAATAAATGAAACAGAATACAATTAATCGATACTTGATTATGCAGCTGTTTAGCCACATGTCACTCGGAGAACGATCATAACCAATGTCTGTCATCGAAAGCTCTATGGATTGGGACATGAGCATTGGCAGTAAACCTCGTATAAATAAGACAAAGTTACCCGATTTGTCGAGTTCTAATTCCACTTGAATGAGGTGGATGGAAAGGTACGCCTGGATCATTACCCTGGCAAGTGAATGAATATTGGAAAAGCAACAAACCTGTGAAACCAGTGTGTGAGATTAAACATTGTTCTGCTGGAAAATACAATCGTCTCATCGAAGGTATTTTCCCTAACCCCGATTTCAACTTCCGTGAATATCAAATACACTTTTCTCTTTGAATAGGTTTCTATCAATGATAGCAATATATTTCAGCATGATAATTCAAACAACACAAATTGCCCTGGATTGATTTTAGGAGAATGCCAAAAGATCCAGTGTTATTCGAGTCACCAAAATTCCTCAGATCACAACTGCGTTCAACCTTTATGAGATGTGTTGGACCTAAAGCAAACTTGTGACGTCTTGTAGAGTTTATGCCAGATTGGTCAAGTTTTGCATGAATATCGACGGCGAAAACTTTATGAAGTTCTTTTTTAAAATATTTTGGCTTGTCTGTTTTATGCAATAACTCAAAAGGTTATTGATTTAAAAATCATTGTATGAATATCTACTGTAAGCTAATGAACTGTTAAATTATTATTAATTTGTTTACTATTTTTTCCATCGTATTTCTGCTGATTTTTGTCACATGTTTAACATTTTTTCCAACTCCATTAATAATTGCATAAGGGAAATAAAGAATAAGGTCATATCAAAATTTGAACACACTTCCGTTATTGTTGGTTAACTGCTTTTACGTACCAGCGTCTTACCCATACATGGTATTCTCAATACATGTTTTTCATCCATGTTATTTACACATCATATTTTCTATCCTTAGTATTCTCAGTTGATATTTTTCTTCCATGTTATTCTCAGTTAATATATTCATAACATCCATGTTATCGCATTCAATTTTTCTGTTCTCAAACTGCAATAAGGACAACAGAAATCAACTCCTCTACAGTGAGATGCTCACTTCGATTTATAGCATGTCTAATGTTAAGTTTTGCTGGTATTTAATACTTTGCTTAATTTCTAGAAGGCATCTTTCCCTACTGCGATGTACTTTCAGATTTCGGTGTCGCATTTGTAAAAACACTACCTAGATATTTAAATGTCTAATCTTGTTTAATTTTTGTATCTGGAATTTGTAACTCACTTGTAACTACTCACTACTTATATATTCTCTCTTCTTTCAATTTAAATATAGTTTTATTTTTGTAGTCTTGAAAACTTCAAATCAAACCCAACATGAAGATTCATTAACTCAACCAAAATCGATCTAGGTAAAATAAGTAAAATAGCACTAAAATGAATTAACTAAGGATTAAGGAGAAAGTTAGGTGTAAATCAGTGGAAAAGCAAAAAAACAATTATTGACTGGTTGTGCAACCTAAAAACAACAAACATAATTGCGAATTTATAGAACGAGATCTAAAACATCTCTACTCTTCTATAAAAGAACCCATGATAGATAAGCCAAGATTACAAAATGGCCATAAAAGATAGTGGATTCTAGGCCACACTATCATACACACCACATAGAACCAAAAAAACAATAGGAAAAAAAAACATAATATGGTTCAACCGACCGTACAACAAAACGTAGAAAGAAACATAAGAAAAATATTCAATAAACTCCTACACAAACAACACCTTCCATCAAGCAAATAGATTTTTTTACAAATCCTTAGCTCATGAACAAATAAAAATAAACACAGACGAAGTAAAAATCATCAAACACTACCTAAAATCACTGTTACCCCACAAAGAAAAGGCGTGGATAAAGAAAGAAGGAACTTCTGACATGACAATTGGGAACTCTAGTTGTGCAGAAAACTGCGAGCTTATAAGTATACATTTACTAAAAAAATAGTAAAATAATCGATAAAAATGATATTGGCCTCTACAGGGACAACACTGTCATAATCATAAGAAAATATAACAGGCAAATAGCAGATAAGAAAGAGACGAAACCAGAAAAATAATCATAAAACTTTAGAAATATGGGATTCAATATAGACATAAAAACTAATGCAAAATAAGTAGATTTCCTAGATTCTGTTTGATGGAAGAGGATGTTTTTGTAGGGGTTTAATGAATATTTTTCTTACGTTTGTTTCTACGTTTTGTTGTACGTTGGGTGTAACCATATGTTTCTTTTCCTGTTGTTTTTTTGTTCTGTGTGCTGTGTATGATAGTGTGGCCTAGAATTCACTATCTTTTATGGCCGTTTTGTAATCTTTCTTGGCTTCCTTCTAGATGGTAACACTGGAAGAATTATCAGATATCATGCGGTTAATTGTTTGTGGAATCTGCTTCATCATTGATGCTGAGTGGTTGGAAGATATGTGTATGTAAATTGGTTTATTGTTGGGTTTTAAGTAGTTAGAAAATTGCATTCGAATCCACAATTATTTCCCCTCAATAGTCCCTATAATAATTTGAAACATAATCCTTACCGCCCACCAAATAACCGTTAAGATAATACGAAGACATTCTACCCATGATGCACCATTAATCAACATATATAAATACTCGAGCCACCTACAAAAAAAACCCGCATGTCCTGAAGATTGCGTTTAAGGAAACACTGTCGTCCGCTTGGTGTTGACCTAAATTTTCACTAGATTAATAAATAAGACTATTAAGACCTGATCTTCTCATTCCCATTTTAGACTTTGAGCCATACTTCCTGTCATTGACAGTCACGATGAACAGATGTCCTCTCGGAGAGAAACCATCTCTTGATAGAATATTGGCGCTTAAACACACCCTTGACTTTAAGTGGATCTCGTACATATGATCCATCGCTAAAGATGTAGGTAAAATGTTCGGCTCCCTGTACCGTTTCTGTTCTTCTCATTCCCATTTTAGACTTTGAACCATACTTTCTGTCATTGACAGAAATAGATATTGCATTTTTTCTACCCGTGTGTGTTCATAAGTATTGAGTTTTGCGACATTAAACAACGTATCCTTCATCTTAAGAAGGGAACACGTGATATATTTTGTTTTGTTTGAACCATCGGAGGAATTTATAATGTGCAATATATGAATCAGTTGATTTTCCATCCCACACCAAGCAAACATGCGTTTAATATGATTTTCAAAAGGAAAATGCGATAATTTTATGATTATTTACAAAGAATTTCAGAATAAATGTAATGCCATGGTGAAAGACAAAATTAAAGAATACTTATCTAAATAAGTCAAGGCAACAAGCTAAGTTAATGATTGGATATTGAAAACCTGCTTTTCGTCAACCTCGATTTTTGACTGTATCCGCAATTTTCATTTTTACTGAAACTAAATAATTTTCGCTTTAATTTATTAAAAAAAGGAAAACCCTAACCAGAAAGAAGTTGTTATGCTTTAAATTAATTTTGGCGCTTGTATTCTAATAACAATAATTTAGACTTTTATTATTTCAGTTCGACGTACAAGATTACATAGTTTTCATACAAAGAGACACTAAACAATATTACCTTTCTCTTTTTAACACAAGCGATCCCTTGCAGATGGAAAATTGGGCGACAGTTTACCGCTCTTGATGATGGGAATTATCTGCATTTTAGCTGGTGTCTCGTATCTCTTTCTCCCCGAAACCAACAATAAACACATGAAGGATACTTTTGATGGTATTTCCAAGGAAAATGTTCTGTCGATAAGGTAATAATATTTTGTTCAATTTATTAGTTTGTCATCACAAAAAGCAATTGGCAAGTCGTGTTCGAATTCTGGCTGTTCTAAGAAAAAAGTTTTTGTTCCTGTTTTTTTTTTTACAGTAAGGTTGACTCTGTACAAGACCGTGGGCCACGCGAGGTAGAGTGTTACGCTAAGAGGCAGTTTATACGGATAGAAGAAGATAATGGTTAACTTGAAGCTGTTAAGATTGTAGTGACCGGGGAAACGTCCCCTTGTGTGTCGATTGTTCGCAGGGAGAAGCTGTTCGAGTGGAACTTATTTCTCACCGATGGAATGTGGATGATTTGGTACAATTTAAGTGACATGGTGGATCTTAGCATTGAAGGTTAGAGCTAGCGGAACCAACGAATATAGTTCAACCGAGCACTTTGCATCGAACTAGCGAGAGAGCAGTGACAAGTTGTCCACATCCTGCCTGTGAGAGGGAGATGGAGGATAGAAAATAATTCGTCATCCACAAGGACTCGGGCACGCTTTTGATCTCTATCGAGAATGGAAAGTAAGGAATGTGGTGCTCTGCCAGAAACGGTACAGGGAGCCGAACATTTTACCTACATCTTTAGCGATGGATCATATGTACGAGATCCACTTAAAGTCAAGGGTGTGTTTAAGCGCCAATATTCTATCAAGACATGGTTTCTCTCCGAGGGGACATCTGTTCATTGTGACTGGCTATAGTTCGGAGTCCAATCGGCGATGATTTCTTCATAATCATACTGTGGATTTTAAAATGTCAGTATGACAGATATTAAACGAGAAAAATCATTATCATAAGTTGTCAGGCAGCAGTTGAGTAGATTTCTGACACAAGGTAACAATAATTGGGAATTCTATGAATATAGGAATCACAAGACTAATGCATCGTCTACAAAAGAAATGAATCAATCACTATCAGGTACGGATTTCTATCTTGGTTGTTTCTTTCATTAGCAATAAATATCACAAAGCTGAAGAAGATAGTTTATATAGCAGCCTGTTAAATATACTGAATGACAGATTTTGATTGACTAATACTAATTTATGAATTTTTTCTTCTCCAGGGAAGAGGACGAATATCAGTTAGAAGCTAAGGCCGCTTTGAACACCCCAACATAGATGTTCTAAACTATGGGACATCGAAATATTTCACTTCAGAGAATTTCATTAAAAAATAAAAATAATAATAAAATAAAAGTGAAAGACAACATCTTAAAAACAGTTTATTTTAAAAAGGTTTTAATAAAATCGTATCAAAATGTGTCGGAAAAAGTAGATGTTTAGTAAATGAATTTGTTTATTATTCAAATGGATACGTATTATTCAGGTTCGAATTTTTGATTGTTTGAGGAAAGCACTAACTGGTCGATAAATCCTGTTGTGTATTTGTGGTAATGCATAAATATTTAACAGTTAATGTTTCATCAAAGTGCTGACAATAATGAATCTTCGAGGCATCATTTCTTTATTAGCCATATAGTGTTTCTTAGTTTTACATTCTGGAATAATATTTGAAAATAGCAAATAATATCCTTGTAAGACATTAACCACAATAAACATATGATCGCTACAAATTTAAAAAAATAATTTCTGAAAGAAATAAAAATATGTCGATAAGGATTCTAGTTCTCTAATTGTTAAGTTTTTTTTATTTTTCTTTCTTTCAAGTCCAGTTTTTAAACAATATGCCAATCGACATTCCAGTTTTCAATTACTCTGGCATTGTTGGAATTTGAATTTGTATTTCTGTCTTGGAGCTTCATCGACCGAAAAATTAGCTCGATCATTTTCTGATGCATAGCTTTCTATTGGACCTTCCAATCCTGACTAATGTCCAGTTAACTGTTGAATCTTTTAGGTATTTACCTACCATATACGAAGACACAATATCAATTCGAACAGAAAAATCATGAGAAGAAATAACTATGAAATTCCTATGGTCTGGTTAGATTCAGTCCTCGTACAAAATACCTAAAATCAACCCCAGCGTAAAAATGAACTCTAAAAACCTTTTACATTAAAACGTTTCTTATTTATTTTCTCGGTTATTCTTCGGTTTTAAGCTTTCAGCTATTTAATCTGAAATTAATTCATCCTTTTTTTTTAATTAATTCTACTTTCTATTACGAACTAAGTATATATCGACCTAGAATATTAAACATTTTTTTAAAATAATTTTACGCCGATCGGGGCGATAAAATTCAATAAACAATAAGTGCTTACTGAAAGAGAAGGAATAAAAGTGGGCAATAAAAGAACATAATCAAATAAGACCATCTTTTCACGCAATTTTGTAAATATTAGGTTGGTGCAAAAATAATGTCGTTTTCTCACATATGGTACTATGTGAAAAAAAAGACGTTATTTTTGCACCAAACTAATATCTATTTGTGAAACGTTTTTGTCTAGTGGCTGATGCACAAAATTTTACCCTATATACAACTTCGTTTTCTAATTCATTCTTCATATGGCTGAAAACTAACAAAAAAAAAAAATATGGTTCCAAATTCTGTCAGTGGATTTCAGGTTAATAGAATATTTTTCCTCGCTCAAAGTAATGTTCTCGTATCCTTTCTGCGATTCGTTTCAGACGACGTTCATCGAGTTTTACAAATTTACGTAATTTTTTATTCGGTCCTGAATAATTTGGTTTTTTTTTTTTTAATTTTTCATCTTTTTTCTAATAATATTTAAATATATATAGTTTCAATTACTATTAATTCATCATTTAAAATATATGCACTAAATATAAATTGTATATAAATTTCATCCACATCTAAAAAAATCAAACTGGAAGTTAAATTCACTGTCGTAGCTCATCTATTGTTTCTCTCATCTTTTAAACCTTCATCATAAGTAAGACTAATAGCCAAAAATATTAATAGTAGGAAAGTTTTAATTTATGCCAGCGGTAATTGTCAGCTGTATGAGACACATTCTAATACTCCTTGAAATCTATGATATTCTGGGAGACTGACTTGTTTATTTCAGCAAAGATCAGCAAATTACGTGGAACCCTCGGTTCACAACTACCAGACAAATTTTCTAAAAGTGCCAAGCGATACGGAGTCCGTGATGAAAAAGAGTTAATTGCAGGTTAAAATCCTTTGTCTTTATTTTACATCTTTTGCTGCTTTGTATGGAATTTTTAGAAAACTGGAAATTTTGATTCATACGATGTTCTATTTTCTCCTATTTCTTTACATGTCTTGTTTTAATGATTGGAAGAAGTTTCTAATTTAGTTTAAAATCCTGTAATGCTACTAATAGCAATCTATTTTAAATACTATGTAAGACTAAAAAAACGTGGAAAATGTAATCTGTTATTACAATTATTGTGTATATAACTAACATCACAGTCAGACACTCTATTAATATATCCGTAAATAACAAATATTACTTGTTTTACCATAGCAGGGGTTCAAGAACGGATGAAACAGTTGAAAGTAAAGTGGGGACTGGTGACTGGTGCGTTAAACTTAATAGTAATATTTTTTAAAAATAAACATTTTTGTGGTGCCAAATGACAAAAAAATCTGAAATGATCGAAAAACATTTCGATCGACGAATATTGACAATATCATGGACAGACCATGTTTTAAATTCAGATAGACTATAAAGGAAAAAAACTGCTATCAGAAAGGATTGAAATTTTGTGTATGAAGTAAAGAAGACTTGGAGTATATGACGATTACGGGGCTGATCGCAGTCAAGAGATATAAAATAATATAGCGAAAGAGCTTCATGATAAGTTGAGAAAACTAATAAGTTGTTTCAGTTCCTGTATGATTACTAACCGGCTTTATTAAATATCCCGAAAAAGGTAATCTATCTGTATAGCTATTTTGCACATACCTAACTTAATAACGGTATGCATTTATAAATCTGCAAATATAACTGATTTTTAACGTGGTAGAGGTTGAATAACGGATGAAAGAAGTAGAAATTAAAGGGGTTACTTGAATTGTTGGTGGTCTGAAACATAATAATAATTTTCAGAAACACTAAAAATGTCTAACAATTTTCTAGGCACAAAGTAAAAAAGGCGCAGCGAACGAAATAAGGTATGAGGAATGCCGAGTAACAAATTCAGAAGTTTTAAGATGAACTATAGAGGAACTTTTACTAACAAACAGCAAATGCAGAAATATTTAATGAGTAAATTTTAACATTTTAGAATTTAGCGCTCATGGGCTCATCAAATTTAAAATATGCAGAAGAACATAGTGAGATAGATATTAGACAAATTGAGAGAATGAATTGACGAACATGTACACGAAGACAAATAGGAGATGCGAAGAAATAGGTATAGTTGAGAGCAACAACAGACAGAAAGCAAATTTTTATATTACATTTTTGAGATTTCCCTTTCTATAAGATGGTTCTAAAATCAATGTCATTCAATTGATTTCCTAGACTAGAAATAAAGATTAAGGAGCTAGCTTCATACACAATTGCTGTCAAATATTTGAATATAAAATATATGGAACACTACTGATCTTAAACTGCAACGTATGATTCATAAAAGTGTAAATGTAAAGAGAAAAATCAACCGAAGTGTGTACAGTTTTGCAAGGAAATTGCTATTCAGTAGTTGGTTCATCGTAAATGTATTCAAAATATTAGGTTGGTGCAAAAATAATGACGTAATAATGTCGTTTCTTGACGTATTTTTAACGTCAAAAACGACATTATTACGTCATTATTTTTGCACTAACCTAATATTAGGTGCTTAATAACATATGGCCGTTTCGCGGTATATCAACATTTATTTAGCTTTGCTTAACATCGTGAGCATCAAATTAGTTAATAATAATAATAATAATAATAATAATAATAGTAGTAGTAGCTATGGTTACAAAATAAATAAGAAAATATTCGATCGCCTACTCTACATGCATGATCTCAAACACTTTGCCAAAGATGACAATGAGTTGAAGCACCTCCTTAATATTGTAAAATACTTCAATGAAGACATAGGCATGAACTTCGGATTAGATAAATGTGCAAAAGTAACATTCAAGAAAGGTAGAATTACAGAAACATCCTTAATAGATTTAGATTTTGTCACAAAGATTAGGGAACTGGGCATGAAGCTTATAAGAACCCAGGAATTAGCGAAGGAGATGGCATACAACACCCCCAAATGAAGGAAAAAATAAGAAAGGAGTACTAAAGGCGTGTACGTCTGGTACTAAATACCGAGCTAAACTCGAAAAACAGAATATCAGCCATAAACACCTTGGCTGTCCCTGTGGTGCAATACAACTTTAATGTCCTTAACTGGACCATAGCTGAAATTAAGCGAATGGACGCCAAAACGAGAAAGCTTCTCACTTTTTACCGCATGCATCATCCCAAAGCTGATGTTGATCGTCTGTATGTGCCAAGATCCGAAGGAGGCAGAGGATTAGTTCAACTAGAACTGTACTACAAAACTACAACAATTGGCCTCTAAAGATACCTGGAAACTACAGAAGACTGGATGATGGTATGTGTCAAAGAACATGAAAGTAGTCAGCGTCTTTGCTCTGCAATAAAGGAAGCCAACTAGTTCAAAATGGAGTTTCAAATGGGAGTAGAAATACAAGTAAAGCAGAATTCACCGGCTGAAGCTGCAAAATACTTAAAAAAGAAAGCAAAGACAAATGCAACCAACCAGATACAGAAACAATGGCAAGATAAACCGCTTCATGGCCAATACTCTGTCCGTACCAAACAAGATGATGTAGAGAAAATCCGTACCCATCAGTGGCTACGTAGTGCAGAGTTGAAAGCTGAAACTGAAGGTTTTATCCCTGCTGCACAGGACCAATGCTTGTAAACTAGGAATTATCAAGCACATATACTAAAATATTGTGTTAGCCCAAAATGCAGATTCTGTGGTAAATGTTCAGAAACAAAAATGTGGCACATGGGAAAACCAACAATCCCTGTTGTAGTTGGAGCCCTAGGATTGGTTGGAAAAGGTTCCAGTAGACTAATTGAAGGGATTCCTGGAAGTCCATGCCTCAAAGAGATACAAAAAATTGTTCTGACAAGTACAGCCCACACTTTACGAAGGGCTTTATCTATGTATTTTTTTTTTTTTTTTGTTAGTGGAAAGTGTCATGATACCATTTCTAACCTTAGGTCCCTGGGCGGGACCCGGAAAGAAATGTGTAAACGCCAGAAATCAAAGGAAATATTAATAATAATATCTCAATGCAGAGTTGATAAAACGAGAACAAGAAATAATAAATGATAAACATGCACAAGGACGGAACAATATAAACAAGAATAAGATTAGACAAGTTTTAACAAAATCCCAAAAATGGAAATCCCCAGTAAATGACAAGGTACTCAACTTTTGGATCCTCTGAGAGGAATCCATAAAAACCTTGAGCAAACTTTATCAATGCTAATTAATAACGCCAAATGAAATTTCATTATGGATCACTGAAGGCATTACATATCTCCTAGCGAAAACGAGTGAAACAGATGACCCAAAAATACCATGCCAATAATATGTCGGTCGGCTACATATAAATTGATCACGTCTGTCCTGACGAACTGTACTTACACTTTTATCGATGAATACAACATTCTTCCCCTGGAACAGAATGAATGTTCAAGAGGTTCATATGGTTGAAAAGTTCAAATAATAAATAAAATGGTCAGCTTGGATAGATTACCGTAATGCCTTTGATACTGTACCATAATCTTGGATCCTTAAGGTTTTAGAAATGTGGAAGGTCTCATCAGTGATATTAAATTTCCATAAATATATCATGGAACTGTGAAAAAGCATATTATACCTAAATTATACCAAAAATAGTGTAATTTCGAACTGGTGATGTTGATGTCCAGACCCGAAGGAGGCAGAGGAATAGTGCATCTGTTTTACAAAACCACAATTAGTCTTTAAAGAGACCTGGGAACTAAAAAAGACTGATAATCTTTGTCAAAAACATGAAAGAAATAAGAAATATTGTTCAGTAATAAAGGAAACTAACAAATTTAAAAGGGAATTTCAAGTCAGTGAAGAAATGCAAATAAACTATAATAAACACACTGCAGCGGCAAAGAACTTAAAAACAAGGCAAATGTACCAAATGCAAAAACGATTGCAATATAAGTATCTTCATGGGAGTCAATATTCTGCTTGTGCCAAAGAAACTGATGCAAACAAACCCCGTACACATCAGTGTTTACGTAGTGCAGGGTTAAAAGCTGAGACTGAAGGTTTAATTCTTGCTTCACAGAACCAGTGCTTAATAACTAGAAATTACCAACGACACATACTGAAAAATAATGTTAACTCAAAATACAGGTACTCTGATAAATATCCAAGAACGATTGACCATCCTGTATCAGGTTGCATGGCGTTATCACCCACTACATATGAAATTCGGCATGATAGAGTGGCCTAATATATTCATTTAAAAATAGGCAACGTTTACGGGAAAGAAACTGCAAGAAATTGATATGAACATCACCCAGCCCCGGTTACAGAGATAGGAGCTGTAACAATTTTTTTTAAATGGGATTTTACAATACAGACAAACAGAAGAATTAATGCTAATCGCACAGACATCCTAATCAAAAGCCTCAAAAACAGGTGATTTCTTATTGATATGGAAATGTCTGCAGATTGCAATGTATCATTGAAGATTTTCAAAAATAAATATGAATGGAAAATCTATAAAATATAGCACACGAAGACATCAATAAACCTAGTTGTAGTTGAGCCCTCGGAATGAGGTTGTGATAGGCTCATTAAAGAGATTCCTGGTAGCTCGTGCCTTGAAGAAATAAAAATTTGTACTCACAAGTACAGCTCACACATTACGAAGAGTTTTATCTATATAAAATATGTGTAATCTTAGTTATTTTTAAATGATCAGTAGAAAATGTCATGAGGGAATTTCTGACTTTAGATCTCTGGTTGGGACCCGGAAGAAAATATGTACACAACAGAAATCAAAGGAAATAATAATAATAATAATAATAATAATAATAATAATAATAATAATAATAATAATAATAATAATAGTAGTAGTAGTAGTAGTAGTAGTAGTAGTAGTAGTTTATGAGACGAGTACAAAATTCATAAAAAAGAAATTAAAATTATATAAAAATAATTAAGAGTAAATAAAATGTAGTACAATAGACGAAGTTTGTGTATTACACTTTAAAAAAGAAAGGTAATAACAAGTTTACTTTAAATAGAAAAAACTGCGAAAATGATGCCAGATGGTTAGAAAAATTGCTTGAATATAAATTTAATGTTTAAAATGTTCTATATGTGAGGTTCAAATTGAAAATCGGAAATATATATATATATATATATATATATATATATATATATATATATATATATATATATAATACAGAACCAATATAGTCTGGTGATTTATAAAAATGATGGCTGTATAGAATTTAGTTTTCAATAATTTGTTAAAAAGGGGCTCAAGTCTAATTTCAAAATCAGCGTAAATAAAATTTGTAAAAGGCATGGTTTAAAGCAGTCATGTCAAAATCAGGGCATATGGAGGGCCGCATCGCCCATTTCTGCAGTCTTGAGGGCCGCACTTGCTGATAGTCTTACATTAATCAGAACTAGTGGTAACTAACCTTTAAATATAAAAATACTTACAATACAAGGTGGTACAACAGAATCATTTTATGTTGTCCTGATGACTGAAATCTCTTTAGACAAACTATTCTCGATATATCATGTTCGATTGTCTGTGTCGATCCCACTTTGATCAAAGATGACAAATGTTCACCAGTTAATCTGGTTCTGTGAAACGTTTTTGTGGCCTTCATAAACGAAAATAACTGCTCACAGACATATGTGGAACCAAACGTCGCTATAAACTTTGTGGCACAATTCTGAAGTTCTTAAATATCTGAGGAAGGTATGAAAAAGAACCCGGGTACCCCTACTTCTAGGTACTTTCCCTTGAGAGTTGAGTCAGTCTGCATTTCCAGTAGTTTCATCTGTAGACTTTCCTCTGCCTGAACAACCTCAAAAGTGAATGGTGCTGAGAATAATGAAAACTGATCTTCACAACATGAAACATCACAAAATCTTCACTGAAATTTCTTTGACAGCAATTCCAGGTAAATACAGACTGAGAATTGGCATTTATTTTCAACTCCTTGCACATAAGAAAATGAATCAATTTTTCATGTGACAACTTCAATAAAGGTACTTTTGCAATGAAACTTTTGATATCAGCATATAACTGAGTAATGAACTTATTTTTACCTTGTAATTTCAAATTACGGTCACTTAATATCCACTGAAAAAGCTAGATTTTAGAGCCAGCTTTCTTCTTTCAATTCATATGTGCTTTGGCCCTACATCTCCAAAAACAACAATTTCGTATCACAACCTTGTGACATGAAAGCCACCGAAGTTCTGTGTAGAATGGGGCATTTGTGAACTGATTATTCACGTCTTCCAATAACTGGTTAAACTGACGGTAATGCAGAGCCCGACCTCTAAAATAGTTCAGTTTTTGTGACAAAAATCAACACATGATCTAATTTTAAAATCTTGGAACATATATTCACTTAATGAATTATACAGTACAAATGCTTGAATATTGAATCTGGATATATGTTTTCTATTTTTCTATCTAATTTGGCAGCAGCACCATTATGTCTCCCAATCATATTGTCAGAACCATCAGTAGATAAACACAAAAGTTTATTCAAATCAAGGCCATGCTCATAGAGAAGCTGTTCAACTTTCTCAAAACTGTCCTAGCTTGTTGTAGTAGCATGCATTGCGACCAGTTCATTTCTTCTTAAAATATGAAATTCATTGTCACAAGCTCTGATGAAAACAGCGAGCTGTGCTATTCCAGCAATGTCAACAGTCTCATCCAGAGCAATAGAAAAATGTTCAATGATAAAATCTTCAACTGTCAACTCAAATCACCTGCAATTTCATCATTCCGTTCAGCAACAGTGTTCTTCTTAAATGAAATATCTTGAAATAAGTGTAACTTCTCTGGACATAAAATTTCAGCTGTTTTCACAAGACATCGCATTGTTCAAAGCTTGCAGTAACAGAACTAACGTTGCCTTTCTGATATTTTGTAAAGCAAATCTGTTGCTCTGTTAACTTAAGCTTGAATTTCTTTCACTTTTGAAACACGCATATTGTTGTGGAGTCGTTTCACAGTGGAGGTTTGTATTTCAATAAGTCGTCCTAAATTATGTTCGACGTACAAAACGTTAGAACTTGGAAATAAGAGTTAAGGATGCAGAAATCTAGTTGTGATGGTTGATACTTCAATGTCCGATATCGTCTGACTTGCTCAACACCACCTGGGTATTTATTAATCCCCCCACGAGGATCAAATGTGGCACAAGGCCGGTTTAATGTGGGTATCTCCGAGCCCGTAGGCTCAGCCAAAAATATGGCCTTTGAACCCGCCTAGACGGGTTCAGGCTCTGTCTACCTCCCCGGACGAAACCTTGCCCTTCGGCAAAGCCTCGTCCGAGTTCCTCTCTGCAAACGCAAAGAGTTGGACAGAAGGCGTCCGCAGTCAAAGACCGCGAGACGCCACCTGGGTATTTATTAATCCCCCCACGAGGATCAAATGTGGCACAAGGCCGGTTTAATGTGGGTATCTCCGAGCCCGTAGGCTCAGCCAAAAATATGGCCTTTGAACCCGCCTAGACGGGTTCAGGCTCTGTCTACCTCCCCGGACGAAACCTTGCCCTTCGGCAAAGCCTCGTCCGAGTTCCTCTCTGCAAACGCAAAGAGTTGGACAGAAGGCGTCCGCAGTCAAAGACCGCGAGACGCCACCTGAGTATTTATTAATCCCCCCACAAGGATCAAATGTGGCACAAGGCCGGTTTAATGTGGGTAATTCCGAGCCCGTAGGCTCAGCCAAAAATATGGCCTTTGAATCCGCCTTGACTGGTTCAGGCTCTGTCTACCTCCCCGGACGAAACCTTGCCCTTCGGCAAAGCCTCGTCCGGGTTCCTCACTGCTAACGCAGAGAGTTGGACAGCAGGCGTCCACAGTCAAAGACCGCGAGACGCCACCTGCCCCGAACTGGCGACCGCTACTGCTACTTATTGTCTCTGGAAGAGTCCATTACCATAGAATAGGTAGTATAACACATATTCCCTTCATATTTATCATGATATTGATGTTTTGTCATAATGTCTTTTTTCATAAAACACTTAAGGTTGGTCCAAAAGAAATGATGAATTACTTATCGGCATTTTATCTTTTAATGTTTGAATGACCCCTGTGTGTTCTTAGATCTGTTTTCTATTTTCGTGTGTTTCTCTCAGCATGTGCGTATATATGCGTGCGTATATTCCCCCTCCATACATATACTGTCTTACTACGAGGAATTAGTAAACTCATTTGTATACATACACCCATACATACACATATGCACACGCACACCGTCGCTCCACATGGAATCAGTACATACACACACACACATACACACCCATACTTCCCAAGTTACATGGAACCAGTATACACACACAGACACACATATACACATATATACGTACATACATACACGTACTTCCTAAGTTGTGTGGGGTTTGTGCGCGTGCTTGTGATTAGTTCCGCTGTTTTGTCAATATGCGTATATATATATATATATATATATATATATATATATATATATATATATATATATATGTATGTGTGTGTGTGTGTGTGTGTGTGTGTGTGTGTGTATATATATTTTTTCGTGACTCACAGATACCCGCATGTGAGTGTGTGTTCATGCATGTGAGTGATTTGATCACTGTATTTGGTCACTTTGTGTGCTTGTTGCGTGCATTTGCGTTTGGGGTTATGATCTATTTAGTTCGGGTTTAAATTTGTTTATGAAGTTTTTTTCTTGTATTTGTAGGTAAGAATAATTGTCTGTTTGATATATTGGCATGATATTAAATTTACCTTGATTACATTTGAAGATGTGTTGTGATACAAAAAGTTTTCTGCTGTCTGGAAATTTTATGCTGCTTTTGTGTAGGGAGACACTGTTGTTCAGTTGTTGGCTGATGCCTATATATGACTTCTTGCATTTTGTGCATTTAAGTACATAAATTACATTTTTGTAGTTGCAGTTTAAGTTTTTATTTATTGTGAATGTATTTTGGGGGTTTTCAAAAGTGTAGGAGTTTCCTTCTATAATGATGTCACAAACCCACATCTTTTTTGTTGCATTTTGTGACTCCCTGTATTGTGTGTTGGTTAAATTTAGATATGGTTAATATGTGTTTTAGGTTTTTAGATTGTCGTTTGCTTTTAATTATTTTGGTTATTTTAGTATATTATTCAGTTTATTATTCTTGCTAAGTAGGTCTAAATTTTTTTGTAATTTCTGTGAATATTTCTGGATTTTTTTTGTTGTATGTTGAGTTTGTTCGACGTTACGTTTCTTTTCATTTCTAAGTTGGTCTAGAGGGATTTTTTTCGCGAGTTCAAAACCTTTGTTTATTAGTATTGTGGGGTAGCCTCGTTTTTTTTTAAGTTTTATGTAGTTCTTCTAAGCGGGTTTTTCGGAGGTGTTTATCAGTCACTATTGTACAAATTCTACGTGCTAGGGAATAGGGGATGGATTTTAGGCAGCTTTTTGGGTGATGGCTCTTGAAATGAAGGTATTGTTGGGTGTCTGTGTGTTTGTGGCAGATATCTGTGATTATGTGGTTGTTTTTATTTCTAAAGAGTATATCTAAAAATGGTAATTCATTAAAATTATATTCTTGCGTGAATTTGATTTTTGGGTGTAAGTTTTGAAGTAGTGTGTGGAATTGGTTAATATCACCCCATGAGGATTTCCAAAAGATGAAGCAATCATCCAAGTATCTTTTCCAATATTTAGTGAATTGGGTTTTTATATTTGCCCCATATATTTGTTCTATCTTTTCATAGAGATTTTTTTCTAGATAAGCTAATTTTAGGGTGGCATATGTTGGTGCCATTTTTGTTCCCATCGCAGTACCTAGGGTTTTGATGCAGTTTTTGTTGTCAAATTCAAAGGTGTTATTGTTCAGAATTAGGTCTATACTATCGATAATTAACTTTTTAGTAAATCTCGGATGTAGTATTTCTGGATATTTTTCAACCCAGAAATTGATTGCTTTTCTTTCCTAGTTCATGGTATAGGCTGCTGTATAGGCTACTAATGTCCAAAAGTTGCCATAAGCGTTCCTGGATCTACCTTTTGTCGTATGCAGCTAAGGAAATGGATATCGTCTCTGATGTGGCTTTGAATTTGTTTAGTATATGGTTGCAATATTATGTCTATTAGGTTACTGAGTTTGCTACTTGGACAGGCTGGTCCTGCTACTAATCGTCTGAATGTAAGGTCACTGGGGTTTGGGATGCTAATGTATTCAGATTTTTGTGTCTGTATAGCTGCTTTTATTTCACTCGATTTGTAAATTTTTGGTAGTCCGTAGAAATTACTTGTTCTTGGTACAAAGTTTATTAGGAAATCCTTCTCTTTTTTTGTTAATATTAGGTTGGTGCAAAAATATTGTCGTTTTTTCACATAGTAACATATGTGAGAAAACGACATTATTTTTGCACCAACCTAATATTTTATTGTGTCGTGCAGAGTTTTGTAATTTTTGTTATAATGTTTTTGTCTATGTTTTTGTCAATTACTTTCTAGCTGTTCCTATCCTCTAGTGTTTCTAGAATTTTTGTTTCATAATATGTTCTGTCCATGATTACTATAGCGCTGCATTTATTTGCTTCTTTTATAATTATGTTATTATTTTTTCGAATGTTCTCTAAGGCTATTCTTTGTCTGTATGTGAGATTGTCGAATGGTTTGGATTTTTCCTGTAGGTCGAAGTTCCAAGGATTTTCAAAAAATATATTTAGCTCATTGGTATTGTTATTTTTGTTTGAGAATAAATTGGATTTGTTTTTTTACCAGTGACTCATCTGTAATATTTTCGCTATTGTTAAATATTTCTCTTAGTCTCAATTTGCGTTCAAATTCTTTAAGGTCTTTTTTTAAGTCTGCTATATTGCTTTTAGGAGCAGGGCAGAATTTTAGACCCAATTTCAGTAGTTTGATTTCGTCATGTGTAAATGTATATGTAGATAGGTTTATTATTTTGGGTTTTATATAATCTAAACTGGTTTTCTTGTTCGGACTGGGGCTTCTAAAAATAATAAATGTTTCTTTTAATGGATCTTGGGTTTTCTAAGAGATACCTTCTTCCTGTACATTTTGAGTTTTCTAGCCAGTGAGAGTTTCCCGTGGTAAAATTGGGGTTGTTGTTTCTCGATGCCTCTATATATGTGTGTTTGTTTTTGTTAGGGGGCGTGTTCCAGATGTTTCTAGATTTGTCATTTTTGTATGGATTGTATGTGGATTGTGTGTAGAACTTTTTGGGAAATTCTGGTTGTACTCCTGGATATAGGTAATGGTTGTCAGGTTTGGTTTGTTGTACTAGGTGTTATTTGTAAGGGTTGGTTTTGTGAATGTGTGTGTGTTCTGATCTTTGTTTGTGTTATGGTGTGAAGGTCTGTGCAAGTTTGTTTTTGCACTGTTCAGTGTATGTTCATAACTGTATTTTTTATGTGGGTGTGAATGTGTGTGTGGTGGTAGTATGTATTGGGGTTCCTATTTTGTGGATGTGTTTGTGTATAGTAGAATGTGTTAGGATAATTATTAGGTTGGTGCAAAAATAATGTCGTTTTCTCACATAGTAACATATGTGAGAAAACGACATTATTTTTGCATCAACCTAATACTTTGTGAGTTTGTGGATGTGTTTGCGTATGGTAGAATGTGTTAGAGTGCTTACCTTGTGGGTCTGTTTGTGTGTGGTAGTAGGTATTCGGTTTTTTGACTCTGGTTTTTTTCTCTGTATTTGCTGATGATTGTTTTGTGTTGGTTATTGTGATTTTTGTGAGTTTGGATTGTTTTTTGTTGTTGTTTTTGTCTCATTTTCCAATTTTTCTTTTCTTGGTAATGCTTTTAACCAGGTTATCTTTCTTTCCAAGATATTCTGAGATATTTCCTCCTCTTTTTTACATTTTGACTCCCATAATTCAGACAGGAATTGGTGAGTTTCTTTGGGACATAATTCCTTGATTTTTGCTAATAATTTGTTATCAATCCACGTCCATTTCTTTGTAAAGTTTATTGTTTTGACTTCTTGTATTTCAATTTAGGCCTGCATTTTTGTTAGGCTTAGTGTGTTTTTTATTTGTTTTTGTTTTTCCGTGTCTTATGTGTTAATCTTTTCACGAAATTTCCTTAGAATAAATATTTCATCCATTTCTACGACGGTTTTGTATATTTTCGCTGTTTTTTTTTTTAATTTTTGATGGCGTTAAAATATGCCAGTTTTCTTTGATTCAGCATGTTGTTCTAGATTCGGAGATTCTGTTTTTTCATTCGATACGCTTCCTCTTGGATGTGTAACTTTTTAATATTTTCCAGGTATCCAAACTGTATGTGTGTGTGTATGTGTGTGTATGTATTGATTCCTTGTGGTGGGACGGTGTGTATGTGTGTATGTGCATGTATGTGTGTATGTGTACATATATGTGTATATATATATGTGTATATATATATATATGAGAATATATATATATACATATATATATATGAGTATATGTATATACGAGTATATATATATAAGTATATTTTATGAGTATATAAATATATATATACTCATATATATATATATATATATATATATATATCTGAGTATATAGATATATATGAGTATATACTTATATATATATGAGTATGTAATTATGAGTATATATATGAGTATATACGTATATATATGAGTATATATATATGATTATATATATTCATGAATATATATTTATGAGTATATATATGAGTATATATATATATATATATGAGTATATATATGAGTATATATACATGAGTATATATATGAGTATATTGTGTGTATTCAGGCAGCATCTTTTCATCATACACGTTTCATTAAATAATATAGACAAGTGTTGTCTATTTTATGTAAATTTTTGTCGTAACTTCTGATAAGTTTAATAACATTATCGTTGAAAGAAGAAAGATATTCACAGTAGTGATCCATATTTTTTTAATACAATCTAAGCTTTCGGCTTACTTAAGCCATTATCAAAGATGTCAATTACAACATATTAAACAATATACGGACGAGACAGTGATGATAGTCTGTCAATGTTTACATAGATGATTTCTAAGCAACGATAAACACGTGCATATAAGATGCTAGAAGCAACAATCGCACCGCATCTCATGACGTCTCACATGATCACACGAAAGTGAATTGTAGAAGTATGAATCGAAAGCCGTTGGTATAAACCAATGGCTTCTGTTACCAATTATAGACATTTAATTTATTTTTTTTGCTAGGATCTGTAGTTGTTATATTAGAATATACTAAATTTTTTAGTATATTTTCTTCTTGTTTATAATTAGTATGCATTTGATTACGTAATCAAATGCATACTAATTATAAACAAGATGAACATATACTAAAAAATTTAGTATATTACTATATTATTTAATGAAACGTGTATATATGAGTATATATATATGAGTATATATATGAGTATGAATATATATATGAGTATATATATTTATATCAGTATATATATATGAATATATATATGAGTATATATATTTATATCAGTATATATATATGATTATATATATGAGTGTATATGCGTATGTATATATATATGAATATGTATATATGAGTATAGTTAAATTCACAGATCAATTCTGTGGACAAGACAGATTGGTATAAAATGGAAATTGGAAAAAAAAAAAAGAATCTCTTACTATAAAGGTAATTTACATTAACCAGAAAAAAGGCTTAGACAGAAGCGTCTATCTTTTTAAATTTGGATTTTTTAATGTAACTATAACAACAAGAAAATTTCGATTTCATTTTTGCCTTGAAAAAGTCGGAAGACGAAACGCGTCGGCAAAATCCAAGATCTTTTCCATATATGAGTATATATATATGAGTATATATATACATGAGTATATATATACATATGAGTATGTTCTTGTTCATATTTTGACACCATCACACACACATATGTATATATATATATATATATATATATATATATATATATATATATATATATATATATATATATATATATACAATGTAATCCGGATATAAGAGACCTGGATATAAGAGAAATCCGGATATAAGAGAGATTTTCTCCGGTCCCGACAACTCTCTTATATCTGGGTTACACTGTACATATGCTAATTTATTTATTTAAACGTTACTTTTTAAATGGGTACTCATATTTGAGTAGATAGTCTGTTTTTATTTATTTTTTTATTAAACAGTATATCTATTTATTTTCATCTACCAGCCTGGATTGCTGACAAATCATGTTAAAAATGTGCGTCCTCCTGCAGGATTCGCACCTGCGCCTCTTAGTGGAAGCCGATATTTGATCTGATGTGCCTTAGGGAAACTCGGTCACGTAGGACCTCCTGATCAAGCAAAGGCCGTTAGATGTAAATAAATATACTCTTTAATTAATAAATTTAAAAAATAACATTTAAATGAATAATTTTTTTTTAGAATTTGTTCGGATTTAATCCATTTCTTAAAAAAAAACATTGTTTTTTTTACGTTAGGATACAAAACAGAGCAGATTATATGTCGATAATCAGGCGGAAGATGTGTGTTCAAAAGCACTAGTCAGGCTATGTTTGATCAGAGATAGTCTAAGTCATGACGATCTAATGACGGTTTCCCCTAAGGGACGCAGGTTCGAATTTTGCCAGAAGATTCGTATTTTTTCTAACAAGTTTTCTCGAATATTTAGGACGGTTGGTGTAAATAAATAAATATACGGTTTAATAAATAAATAAAAGTAAACAGTGCTAAAATATGAGTATCCGTATAAGAAAATAACGTTTAAAAATATAAATTTGAGAAAGCTGTTGGATTTAATCCATTTCCTAATATATATATATATATATATATATATATATATATATATATATATATATATAGTGACACGCATAAGTATTGGATACATGTTTTTTTCTGTTATAACTAGTTTATATTCGCTATTTTGCCTGATATTTGGTAAGTAATATCTCGTAAAGTTGTTTTAGTTGTATGTGGAAGGAAAATTAAAAACTCATGGTTGAATCCATTTTTTTTATCAAAGTTCAAAATTACTCTATGCAGAAGTAGTGGATACATGACACTTTTTTCAAATTTCCAATCGAAACTTTGTCTTTTAAAAGACTTTAAATATTCAAATTTTCGATAGTATTGGAATGTTATCTCTGACCAATCAGAGAAGCACACAATTCTTTACAAGATAGTGCTACTAATCATCTGACTCTTTGATGTGCATTCTGCAATTCAAGGATTAAAAATGGCAAAAACTAAAGAACTATCCAGAGATATGCGAGATAGAATCATTGAACGACCACAAAGGAGGATAAGGTTACCAAAATTTAGCAAAGAAATGAATCTAGCCCTAAGTACAGTAGGAAATATCATCAAAAATTATAAGAAGTATGGCGACGGTACCGCAAACCTTCCAAGAAATGGAAGACCGAGAAAAATAAATGAGAGTACTTCAAGTTGGATCAGTAGAAATGTGCAAAAAAAAAAACCTTCATTACTCGTTCTGAAATTAAAACTGATCTTGAGGGTGCTGGAATTAATGTAAGTAAGAATACCATTAGCAGAGTTCTATATCGTACAGACTTTCAGTCAAGATCACCAAGAAAAGTGCCTTTACTGAAAACCAAATATGTCAAAGACCGATTAAAGTTTGTCGAAACTTATGAAAAGAAAGGTATGCAGTTTTGGGAAAAGGTAATCTGGTCGGATGAAACGAAAGTTGAACTATTCGGAAGGAACACAGCGACAAGTGTTTGGCGAAAAAATATATATTCTTTTCATTTTTCATTCAAAATACTCTATTTTAGAAATACGTTTTCACAACATCGCCTACGTGACGCCGACGTGATCATATTGAAACGGAACGCTGATCTTGAAAAATTTCAGTTGTCTATTTTGATTAGTATTACTCTTATGTCCATCATCTTTTCATATTGAATTGAATATAGTCTAATGTTAATTATGTTTTATGAATATGTCCTGAAGATTGTTTACTAGACCGAAACGTCCGACGTTGACATTATATTAACATTAAAACAGTATCATTGATTATTAGGATTTTTGCTTGTTTTTCTTCATATATATATATATATATATATATATATATATATATATATATATATACAGTGGGGGGAAATAAATATTCGTACACATGAAAAATTGTATTTTTATAAATGTAAAAGCCTTAAGTAAAAAAAGTTTTGATACATTTTATGTGAAAGATACATTTTAGTAAAAAATAGTAATAAACTTAATTAATTCTTATTCTAACAGAAATTAATGCATTTTTTAATTCTAACTGGTGAAAAAAGTATTCGTACAAATCAATTATTAGAATAAAATATTCAATTAATTATGAAAAAAGTATATTCTAGAATGTTCCAGTAATGTTAGCAGTAATTATAGTTAATGCTATTAGCAATTATCAGAGCATTTCTAGTCTTACGAGAAGGTTCTAATAATCCCTAAAGGTAAAGTATTGAGTATTTCACAAAAACAACACATTTTGTCCCTTTGGTAAGATGGGAACAGTTACAGAACGATTTCTAAGAACCTGAATATTCCTTTTATTACAATTGCTTCGTTCATTGCAAGGCTTAAAACTCGTAACAGCGTCTAAAACCAAAGATGAACAGGTGCTCAGAGGAAGATTTCTCTAATCTCAGCAAGGATATTAGGACGCCAGATCCAACAAAATCCACAGGTTACCCGAGAAAAGCTGCAGGAACATCAGCGTGCATTAGGGATTAAAGTAACCATGGGTACAATAATGAACTACACAAAAACAGTCTGAAATCACGCATCTGAAGAAAGACTCCACTCCTCTTGAAACGACACAGAGATGCTAAAATTCGTTAGAGAGCATAAGGATAAAGAATATTCGTTTTAGGAAAAAGTACTATGGACAGATAATACTAAAATAGAGTTTTTTGGTCATAATTATCGAAATCATGTGTGGCGGAAGGACGGTGAAGCCTACTTACCAAAGAACACGTTGCCAACTGTAAAGTTTGGTGGTGGTAGTATCATGATCTGGGATTGTTTTTCTGCAAAAGGTGTTGGCAGAATATCAATAATGGATGTCAAGATGAATGCCGAAAGATACCAGCAAATCCTGCAAGACAATTTAATGCGTTCTGTTGAGAGATTTCGGCTAACCCCTGATTTGGTTTTCGAACTGGATAATGATACTAAGCATACCGCTAGATCTACAAGGAAATGGTTAGCTGAACGTAACGTTAATGTTTTGGAATGGTCAAGTCAGTCCCCAGACTTGAACCAAATCGAGAATTTATGGCGATATTTGAAAATTCAAATTGGGAAAAGAGCACCAGCAAATATCAAGAATTTGAAGACAATATGCCAAGAAGAATTGGACAAAATACCTATCAATGTGTGCAAATCATTAGTTGAGACGTACAGGAATAGACTGGTAGCTGTTGAACTCAATAAAGGATATACCACAAAGTATTAAATTAAGTTAATATGTTTTTTTTGTTTTGTACGAATACTTTTTTCGTCAGTTAAAATGAAAAAAATGTATTAATTTCTGTTAGAATAAGAATTAATTAAGTTTATTACTATAATTTAATAAAATATATCTTTACACGTAAAATGTATCAAAATTTGTTTTAGTTAAGGCTTTTACATTTATAAAAATACAATTTTTCATGTGTACGAATATTTATTTTGTTTATATATATATATATATATATATATATATATATATATATATATTTTAGGTTGGTGCAAAAATAATGACGTAATAATGTCGTTTTTTGACGTTAAAAAAGACATTATTACGTCATTATTTTTGCATCAACCTAATATATATATTGTAGCAAGGGTGTCAAATTCAAGGGTGAAAGGGACGCAACTCTTTCCGTCGGAAAATGTCTCACACGCTGCAACGCAAAGCCATCTACACCGAACACTGGTGAAAAAAAATGGTGTCCTGTTCATTTTTTTCTTCCTGCTTTTATGGAGTCCAGAAACACCTCATTACCATGCGTGTAACGCGACTTTGCGCGACCGCACGAGACCGTAAATATTAAAAGTCACGGACGCCATCTTGGATCCTTTCCTTTCGTAACCCACAGGCCAGACAGACGCGAGGGCGTTTGGGAGGTAAGCCATTCCTTTTTTCCCCACACTCCCCCCTGATCTCATGATCACAGAGGGGACAGGGAGGCGGCGATCGCTTTCGCCGGGTGCTTCTTCGAAGAGGGACGCTGCGAGCCTCATCACCGCTTGCGCTCACGTCCGCGGTCTGAGGGTCGAAAAACACCGCGTCCCTTGGAAGGCTGCTGATATCTGAGTCACTGCCTGATGGAGCTGGCATGAACCAGAGCGATGCCTCACTGGTCTCAGATTCCGATTCGCTCCCGTCGTCCAGCGATGGTTGCAACTGCGTCGCCGGCCGCAGGTCCTTAACGTGACGGGGCACACCGTCGACCCGCACCGCCTGTGGGCTGATCACCTCAGTGACGCGTCCGGTTCCGTATTTCGTCGTGCACTTGCTGTGCGGGTTTTTAACCCAGACGACATCGCCTTTCTTCAGCCTCTCTCCGGTTACTTTCAGTTCCGTCAGCGGGTTGGTCTCTATGCCCTTCACTCTGACGTGGTACCTATGCAATGTGTCGGCTGGAGTCGTAGAGGGTGAGACATCATCCTTCGGGGTCACGTTGTACAAGTAGACTGCCTCAGACACCGCGCAGCCCGTCCTGGCTGCGATGGTCTTGACGGTCCTGTGGTTCCGCTCGATGATCCCATTTCCACTCGGTACGTGGGCGCACCGGAACCGTAGGTGCACTCCCCAGGCATCCGCAAACCTCCTGAACTGCTCACTGTTGAATGCGGTGCCATTGTCGGTTAATATCTCCGTTGGGGGGCCACGTTCAAGGAAGATACCATTTAACTGACGGATGATGGTGGCTGAATCCTGCCGACGCAGCAGCCGCCATATCGCAAACCTGGATGGACCGCAATCAATGAGCGTCAGGAAATCCTCGCCGTTGTGGTGAGTAACATCTATCGCCAGCCGGCTCCAGTGGTTCCTCACGCTCAGCTGCCCTTTCTTCCAGCGAACGGGTGCTGGGTCTATAGACTGGCACGCCACGCAGTTTCTGACCACTCTTCTGACGTCTGTCTTTTGTACTCCTGGGTCAACCAACTTGGCGAAATACAGGGTCCGCTTGACTCCGGGGTGCCCGCTTTGTTGGTGGACTTCTTTGATCCGATTAGATCGAACGGGACTCATGGACGCAGCGCAGGCGGGTTGCACGGGCTCAATAGCTTTCTTAGTGGCGTCAAGCCACCTTTGGGGCACCCTCGTTAAACAATCTGCCTTGTTGAGGCTAGATTTGACCAGGGACACCTCCATTGTCAGTGCGTACTCTTGCACCAGCTTCACGATCGTGTCGAGCCGTCGTCGGATAAGCATCTCGCTGGCGGCTTTAGTCCGCACCCTGGCCCTCCCGGTAAGGGTATCCGAGATCCACTTATAGACGCAAGCGGAATCCGTGAACAGACGCAGGGTGGTCGACTTCCAGAGGATCGCCAAGTTGATCCCCTTGATGACAGCATCGAGCTCTGCTAGGTTTATGTGCTGGGAGTCCTTTTCTGGACGTAACGAGCAAGCATCTTCCACCACGGCTCCATCGTGAACTATCGATACACCAGTTGCAAGAGAGCTTGCGTCAACCCACACACTGAGGTCTTGGCTGTCGACGCACCATCTGCCCCGCGCTGGGTCTTCCTTGCGTACTCTAGCGAGGACCTCCCTCATCATGGTGAGGAGAGGGGCGTCGTGAACTTCGTCATCCCATCCAGTGGTGACATCAGATGCTCTCCGCTTGATGAACGCTACTGCAACACGCAGCCAGCCACCTACAGGAAGGTGCCCAACTAACTTGCCGCACAAGGAAAATATGCTTCGCCGCGTGACAACGGTGGGCATGTCTGGGACCTCGTTTCCCCGTTTCCAATACAGAACGTCATCCTCTCCCCAGACCTGCAAACCAAGCACTCGTGCACCATCCTGCAGCCTCTCCGGTTCCTTGCTGAGGAGGCCAAAGTTGTAGAGATGCTCCTTCACGCGCGCCGCAGATATGACTCCTTCGTTCACGTACACGTCATCAATATATGCAGATGTTGCCCGCCGTATACGCTCATCCTTCGTCAGAATGGCGTCAACAATCATCTGCATAATTGATGGCGCCACATTGAGTCCAAACCCCATGCGGGTTAGGCAATACCTTTGCCCCTTGATAAGCACAGTTTGATAGGGCCACAGTGATTGGTGCACACGCACTTGAAGGTATGCTTTGCGAAGATCCAGCACAGACACATTTGATCCTGCCTGTCGCCATTCCCTTAGCTTCTCGGTACACACGTCCGCGCGGGCTGTAAAAGGGTCCACGTGCTCGTTCAGTTCCCGATAGTCGAGCACCGGCCTCACCTTTTGTTTGTTGTGCTGGAGAACCGCCATTAGCGGGATCAGGCCCTTCGGGGGCCCCAATTCCTTCTCTGGATAAGGAACCAACCACCCGTTATTAATCCAGGCTCGCAACTCTTTGTCGTATTCCGCACGAGCTAGCGGGGGAATTTTATACTCTGGCACACTGTTGTACAGCTTCTCTGGCGGTTGATCGTCCGACCATTTCCAGGAAACTGTCCAGGACTTTGTGCGCTGGTCGAATTCCGCACGAAAGTCAGGCCGTTCTAGCTCCATTGCTGCACTTAGAGCAAGACCAGTTTCAGTGAAACGCGCCCGACCCTCTTCGTCAACATGGACGCCACCCACTTTTTTGATGACGTCCATTCCCAGGAGCAGATCATAGCCGAGCAGTTCTCCGTCCACGACCAGGGCTTGTACGGCTACTGCAGGCCCATCGCCGATGCTTGCGCGGATGACGCTCACTCCACAAGAGGCTAGCGAGCCCCCGCCAACAGTCAGAATTGGAATCTTTTTCTCATCCCAAGTGTCACAACATGCCTTGCGCACAAGGGTCCGGGTGCACCCGGTGTCTACAAGCGCGAAGCGCTCACGCCCGTTAATCCGCACGCTCACTGCGGGTAGCGCCTTGTTCAGCGGTGATCTGGGGAGAAGACTGGCGCTGTAGCTTACTCCCCTTGCCCGTTTCCCGGACAGCTTCTTGCTACGTGGCCCAGCTTGTTGCACCTGTAGCAACGCATACGTCTCAGTGTTCCTCGGTTATGCGTATCCTTCGCACTGCTTCGGCTTCGGCAGTCTTTGGAGAAGTGGTTCAGTTCGCCACATTTATAGCACCTTGTGTCCTCAGTTGGCGGTGCGGGTGCTTCCACAGCTGCTGAGACAGGCTCCGCGTCGTCCTTCAGAATATTCCGGGCTCTGGCCAGTAACTCGTCTAACCCCAGCTCATTGAGCCTTGACGATGCTCGTAGCAGTCGACTGGCGTTGTCTGGGAGTCCGGCCAGAAAGGCGCATCCTAGGATTTGGTCGCTTGCTCCACCGAACGGTGCGGCCAGCTTCCTCAAATCGGCCAGATAGACATCTACCGTTTCATCTGGCCCAAACCGCCGTTCGGTGAACTGCCTCCAGGAGACAAAGGGGTCCGCACCGAATGCCACGTATAGAGCCTGCTTAATTTCCTCCAATTCTGCGTCAGCCCTGAGCTGCTGATACACGGCGTAAGCTCCTTTGGTGAGCCTCAGAGGGATTACCAGTGCGGGATCTTTAACTTTACACAGCCGGCAGACCCGCTCGGCCTTTTCCCACCACTCGACCACAGACGGGCCAGCAGGGGAACCGTCGAACTCTGGTATCAACTTCAAGTCGAATCTGTCCATGTTGTAGTAATTGCCGAAATAGCTTGTAGCAAGGGTGTCAAATTCAAGGGTGAAAGGGACGCAACTCTTTCCGTCGGAAAATGTCTCACACGCTGCAACGCAAAGCCATCTACACCGAACACTGGTGAAAAAAAAATGGTGTCCTGTTCATTTTTTTCTTCCTGCTTTTATGGAGTCCAGAAACACCTCATTACCATGCGTGTAACGCGACTTTGCGCGACCGCACGAGACCGTAAATATTAAAAGTCACGGACGCCATCTTGGATCCTTTCCTTTCGTAACCCACAGGCCAGACAGACGCGAGGGCGTTTGGGAGGTAAGCCATTCCTTTTTTCCCCACATATATTTATATAGACATCCACAGACAGACTGTTGCGCTGTATTGCAGATCGTCAGTGTGGAGACACCCGGTTGCCTCTAGCTAGGATCGAAACCCAACTGAAATGGAGGTCAGTCGGGGATTCTACCACTAAGCCATTGGCGCAGGGCAAGTGACGAATGTGAATTTAAGCGTATTTATTTTTAGATAAACACGCAGTGACTGAGTGAACTCGATTAGATTTACGGAAGAATCTTGCATTATTACCCGTAATAGTCACTGTTTACAAAGCCACATTTCCTACCCAGAGAGCTCAACTAAAATAATTTTTTCAGGAGTATGTATATATGTATGTATATATTTATTTTGATCAAAGATGCTTTTACTAGAGGATAGTTTATTTATTCTAGTATTTACAGTGTTAGGTATCTGTTTCATAATTGCTATAGGGTGGTTTGAGTCGATATTTATGTATATGGGCGATTGGTTCTCCTTTTGGAAAGGTTTATATGTGTTGTTTTCAAGATCAAATGTTACGTCTAGAAAATTTACTATTTTCAGGTTAGATGATATTTCTATTTTAAAACCTATATATTTGAAAGGCTTGATTATTTTCTTCTGGAGTTGGGATGTAAGAGGTCCATTAGAGTTAGGTATAATAATGAGACCATCATCCCTGTAAAGCCCTACATTTTGGAGGTTAAGAAATCTGCTCAGAATATCTAAAATATACATCCCTATTAGATCCGCTATTTGAGCAGAATCAAACGCTCCCATTGGGACATCGAAATAGTCACTGTTATTTTTAAACCAAGTAGTTTCGTTAAGTTTAAGTACAGATTTTCTGGAATCCATTATGATTTTAATTTCCTCGTCGGTGATTTCAGTATAGTTTCTAGCAAAATTTAGGCTATTTTCTAATAAATCTTTAGAAATGGAAGGGTAAAAATCGATAATGTCTAATTGGATAAAGGTGGCTTTATTTTTAGATTTTATATTTTTGAACCACTTAATGGTGTCAGATGAATCTTTCCAAAGGTTTAAGGGATAATTTTCTAATATAGATACGTTTATTCTTTTAAGAATGTTTCGAGAAATTAGTCCTAATTCTGATTTGGAGGGATTTATTAATCTGGACTGTATATTATTTTGAAAGTTAGGTTTATGGTCTTTAAAGAGTAGGTAGGCATCTTTTAAGTGAGTAGTGCCCATTTTATCAGCAATGTTGTGTTTAAATGCAAATTTAGCGGTTTCTCTGTGTATGGAGGATAAGTGTTTGGAGTTATTATCATTTTTATAAGAGTTAGATACTTTGTTCAGAATCAGATGATTATATTCCGATGGATTAATCTTGTAAATGTTCTTGGATTTATCAGCTCTGATCCATAGCTTCTTAGATTTTTTGATGTTATTGATGTCCTTTTTAAGATTGGATTGGAATGAGTTGTATTTTTTTCTAAAAGATATTATGTTTATTAGATTAATTAAGTCCTTTTCAAATGGTTCCAATAATTTATTGCAGGGAGGTGTATTTTGGGATTTTAAGTGAAAATTGTCATTAAGATTTGTAGGTTTATTTTGGGGATTAAAATAGAAGTAAGTTTTCCATCTCATCCGTTTGATGAGGTCAATAATTTTTTCCGTTAACGATATGGTGAAAGATTCAACAGAAGGGTAAGGAATATTTTTGAGTGAGTAATCCGGTGTAAATTTTTCCATTTTGTGTTGGAAGTGGAGGTACTTATAGTAATCCGATGGGAGGTAATCCAAAGAGAGCTCAACTTATTTGATAAGGAGCTAATAGTTAAGTTATAAGGAACTTGGTAAACCGAATTGGTAAATCCAAAGAGGATGAAATCCTGAGAGCTCAATGTTAGGACAGAGCTAATATGTAATGAAAAACAAATCACTTTAATGTACCATTACGATAATTTATTTCACCTAAATCCTTTTTTAAGGATTCAGGATCATCAGGTAAATCTTCCAACAACGAAATGAGAAAAAAAAATGGGATTAGAAATTGGTGGGTAGTGTAATTTTTGTAATTTAATAGAGGGGGTTGAGAGTGGTAGTTAACCAGACAATATAAAGTATAGGGAGGGGTTAATTTTATATCTCTCTTAAGTATGTTTTATATTGGAGTAGGAGGAGTGACAGAAAACTTGGCCTCTTTAGATGGTTAATAAAACGGAAATGAATTGTCGAAAATGTATACAAGTGAGCCTTACAGTAACGAGAGGGATAGGGGGAGGGGGAAAGAGAGATGGAGTTGTTATAATTTTGTTTTAACAAAATTATGTAAAATATAGTTTACAATGTTTGATAGAAAATTCGATGTCTGAAAAAATTTTTGTTATTAACTTAAATATTTAATTTTTTAAGTAAGTAGTTTCAGGACTAAATATAACTATTATTGTAATAAACATATTTATCTAGGACATAAAGAAATATTTAAAATCTTAATAGTTTAATCACCCGACTAATTGTATTTCCAAAAAAAAAAAAAAAAAAAAAAACCTTTGAGATAATTTACACAAAAAAATTCATTTGTCCTCATACATAAACTATATATACATTTTACAATCTTTATCTATATTTCAAAATATATATAGATTTCACAGTTAAAATTTAATTTTATCAGTGTGATTTCGGAAGTGTTTCAATTTAAAGGAATTTAGCTAATATTATTACTATTATTAATAGTCAAATAATGGTATATTTAAATTTAAATCATCAATTCAGAAATGAAAGTCCCTTCAGAAGAAAATAAAATTTAAACTATAGAATATTACAAAAGAAGGACAATACAAATAAAGAAAATAAATTAAAATGTCATTAGAAAGACCCAATATTTCATTTAAAATCAATTCATGCACGTACGCACATATGGTATATTTAAATTTAAATCATCAATTCAGAAATGAAAGTCCCTTCAGAAGAAAATAAAATTTAAACTATAGAATATTACAAAAGAAGGACAATACAAATAAAGAAAATAAATTAAAATGTCATTAGAAAGACCCAATATTTCATTTAAAATCAATTCATGCACGTACGCACATATGGTATATTTAAATTTAAATCATCAATTCAGAAATGAAAGTCCCTTCAGAAGAAAATAAAATTTAAACTATAGAATATTACAAAAGAAGGACAATACAAATAAAGAAAATAAATTAAAATGTCATTAGAAAGACCCAATATTTCATTTAAAATCAATTCATGCACGTACGCACATATGGTATATTTAAATTTAAATCATCAATTCAGAAATGAAAGTCCCTTCAGAAGAAAATAAAATTTAAACTATAGAATATTACAAAAGAAGGACAATACAAATAAAGAAAATAAATTAAAATGTCATTAGAAAGACCCAATATTTCATTTAAAATCAATTCATGCACGTACGCACATATGGTATATTTAAATTTAAATCATCAATTCAGAAATGAAAGTCCCTTCAGAAGAAAATAAAATTTAAACTATAGAATATTACAAAAGAAGGACAATACAAATAAAGAAAATAAATTAAAATAACACATATAAACCTTTCCAAAAGGAGAACCAATCGCCCATATACATAAATATCGACTCAAACCACCCTATAGCAATTATGAAACAGATACCTAACACTGTAAATACTAGAATAAATAAACTATCCTCTAGTAAAAGCATCTTTGATCAAAATAAATCAACATACAATCAAGCCCTATTAAAAAGCAAATTCAAACAAACACTCACTTATATAGATAAATCTACTAGCGACACGTCTTCTAAATCTAGAAATAGAAATAGGAAAATTATATGGTTCAACCCACCCTTCTGTAAGCTGTCGAACATTAATATAGGAAAATATTTTCTTAAACTTATAGATAAACATTTTAAAAAAGATAATCTATTAAAAAAGTTGTTCAATAGAATGAATTTAAAAATTAGTTATTCATGCATGAACAACATGGAAAAAATTATTAGCTCCCATAATAGTAAAATTTTAAATGAATTTTATAATCAACTTCAAAAAGATCCTAATACAAGCCCAAAGACCAAATCTACCTGTAACTGCAGGGAAGGATCTGTCTGTCCAGTAGAAGGAGTATGTTTGTCCAAAAACATAGTATACGAAGCTACGATTTTCCCCAAAGAAAATACTAAACATAAGAAGATCTACATAGGTATTTCTGCAGGAAGTTGGAAACAACGATTTTACAACCATCGTCAATCCTTTTATAATGAATCAAAAAAACACAAAACTGCACTTTCAAAGCACTATTGGGAGTTATTGGAAAACAAATTAACCCCACAAATAGAATGGAAAATCATCTCAAAAGCCAAAACTCCGATTAATTTCAGAGACCGATGCAATTTGTGCATTATGGAAAAAATACTAATTATAAAACATAAGGATCCGGACATACTATTGAACAGACATAATGAGTTGATTTGTAAATGTAGGCATAAAAATCACCTCAGTTTAAAAAAGTATGTGTAGATATATAAATAGAAAATATAAATTGTTTTAAATGAATATATGAAAATACTGACACTGTGCTCTTTGATAAATGTGTTGGAACTTAATTTTTTTTTTTTTTTTTTTTTTTTTTTGTGAACTTATTTAGATATATATATATGAACATTATAGATAAGGGTAACTATGTATTTATATTGTGGACACATATGTATGGTAGTATGGATATATATGTATAAATAGATATACACGTGTATGAGTATAGGTATTACTAATATGAAGCATGTTTGAATACTGAATATTTTTTATATTTTTTTTAACGTGTATGCTGCATGGGTGTGGATGTATATGTATAAATGTTTTAATGTTTGTTTTGTATGTATATGTATATTATATATGTATGTACTAGTATATGTGTGTGTACATGTACTTAAACATGTGTGTTTTTTTATGGTTTTAAACTACTTGTAATTTATATATGTATATAGACATAATTACCTTAGAATTTATATTTGGTAAGTGTACATATGTACATGTATATATATATATATATATATATATATATATATATATATATATATATATATATATGTATATATGTGCTCTTTTTATATTTTGTTTTGTATGTAGGGTTTTGTGCTTATATATAAATGTATATCTATTTAAGGGTGTGTATGTGTATATGAGTATGTCTCTCTCTCTCTCTCTCTGTATATATATATACGGATGATTAAATGGTTAGATTAATTTTTTGATATATAGATTTGTATATGGATATATGAATTGTATATGTATGTATATGTGTATATATGTGTGGATGTATATATGTATGTGTGGATGTATATATATATATATATATATATATGTATATGTGTGTGTGTGTGTATGTATATATGTGCGTACGTACATAAATTGATTTTAAATGAAATATTGGGTCTTTCTAATGACATTTTAAATTTATTTTCTTAATTTTGTAATGTCCTTCTTTTGTAATATTCTATAGTTTAAATTTTGTTTTCTTCTGAAGGGAGTTTCATTTCTTAATTTAAAATTTAAATTTAAATATACTATTCTTTGACTATTAATAATAGTAATAATATTAGCTAAATTCCTTTAAAATGAAACACTTCCGAAATAACATTGATAAAATTAAATTTTAACTGTCAAAAGCCAAAACTCCGATTAATTTCAGAGACCGATGCAATTTGTGCATTATGGAAAAAATACTAATTATAAAACATAAGGATCCGGACATACTATTGAACAGACATAATGAGTTGATTTGTAAATGTAGGCATAAAAATCACCTCAGTTTAAAAAAGTATGTGTAGATATATAAATAGAAAATATAAATTGTTTTAAATGAATATATGAAAATACTGACACTGTGCTCTTTGATAAATGTGTTGGAACTTAATTTTTTTTTTTTTTTTTTTTTTTTTTTTGTGAACTTATTTAGATATATATATATGAACATTATAGATAAGGGTAACTATGTATTTATATTGTGGACACATATGTATGGTAGTATGGATATATATGTATAAATAGATATACACGTGTATGAGTATAGGTATTACTAATATGAAGCATGTTTGAATACTGAATATTTTTTATATTTTTTTTAACGTGTATGCTGCATGGGTGTGGATGTATATGTATAAATGTTTTAATGTTTGTTTTGTATGTATATGTATATTATATATGTATGTACTAGTATATGTGTGTGTACATGTACTTAAACATGTGTGTTTTTTTATGGTTTTAAACTACTTGTAATTTATATATGTATATAGACATAATTACCTTAGAATTTATATTTGGTAAGTGTACATATGTACATGTATATATATATATATATATATATATATATATATATATATATATGTATATATGTGCTCTTTTTATATTTTGTTTTGTATGTAGGGTTTTGTGCTTATATATAAATGTATATCTATTTAAGGGTGTGTATGTGTATATGAGTATGTCTCTCTCTCTCTCTCTCTGTATATATATATACGGATGATTAAATGGTTAGATTAATTTTTTGATATATAGATTTGTATATGGATATATGAATTGTATATGTATGTATATGTGTATATATGTGTGGATGTATATATGTATGTGTGGATGTATATATATATATATATATATATGTATATGTGTGTGTGTGTGTATGTATATATGTGCGTACGTACATAAATTGATTTTAAATGAAATATTGGGTCTTTCTAATGACATTTTAAATTTATTTTCTTAATTTTGTAATGTCCTTCTTTTGTAATATTCTATAGTTTAAATTTTGTTTTCTTCTGAAGGGAGTTTCATTTCTTAATTTAAAATTTAAATTTAAATATACTATTCTTTGACTATTAATAATAGTAATAATATTAGCTAAATTCCTTTAAAATGAAACACTTCCGAAATAACATTGATAAAATTAAATTTTAACTGTGAAATCTATATATATTTCAAATATTAAAATATAGATAAAGATTGCAAAATGTATATATAATTTATGTGCGAGGTTAAATGAATTTTTGTGTAAATTATCTAAAGTGTTTCTATGGTTTTTTTTTTTTTTTTTTTTTTTTTGTTTACTTGTTAATAATCGTATGTATATGTGTATATATATGTGTGTGTGTGTGTGTATGTATATATGTATATATATATGTGTGTGTGTGTATGTATATATGTGCGTACGTGCATGAATTGATTTTAAATGAAATATTGGGTCTTTCTAATGACATTTTAATTTATTTTCTTTATTTGTATTGTCCTTCTTTTGTAATATTCTATAGTTTAAATTTTATTTTCTTCTGAAGGGACTTTCATTTCTGAATTGATGATTTAAATTTAAATATACCATTATTTGACTATTAATAATAGTAATAATATTAGCTAAATTCCTTTAAAATGAAACACTTCCGAAATAACATTGATAAAATTAAATTTTAACTGTGAAATCTATATATATTTCAAATATTAAAATATAGATAAAGATTGCAAAATGTATATATAATTTATGTGCGAGGTTAAATGAATTTTTGTGTAAATTATCTAAAGTGTTTCTATGGTTTTTTTTTTTTTTTTTTTTTTTTTTTTACTTGTTAATAATCGTATGTATATGTGTATATATATGTGTGTGTGTGTGTGTATGTATATATGTATATATATATGTGTGTGTGTGTATGTATATATGTGCGTACGTGCATGAATTGATTTTAAATGAAATATTGGGTCTTTCTAATGACATTTTAATTTATTTTCTTTATTTGTATTGTCCTTCTTTTGTAATATTCTATAGTTTAAATTTTATTTTCTTCTGAAGGGACTTTCATTTCTGAATTGATGATTTAAATTTAAATATACCATTATTTGACTATTAATAATAGTAATAATATTAGCTAAATTCCTTTAAATTGAAACACTTCCGAAATCACACTGATAAAATTAAATTTTAACTGTGAAATCTATATATATTTTGAAATATAGATAAAGATTGTAAAATGTATATATAGTTTATGTATGAGGATAAATGAATTTTTTTGTGTAAATTATCTCAAAGGTTTTTTTTTTTTTTTTTTTTTTTTGGAAATACAATTAGTCGGGTGAATAAACTATTTAGATTTTAAATATTTCTTTATGTCCTAGATAAATATGTTTATTACAATAATAGTTATATTTAGTCCTGAAACTACTTACTTAAAAAATTAAATATTTAAGTTAATAACAAAATTTTTTTCAGACATCGAATTTTCTATCAAACATTGTAAACTATATTTTACATAATTTTGTTAAAACAAAATTATAACAACTCCATCTCTCTTTCCCCCTCCCCCCTATCCCTCTCGTTACTGTAAGGCTCACTTGTATACATTTTCGACAATTCATTTCCGTTTTATTAACCATCTAAAGAGGCCAAGTTTTCTGTCACTCCTCCTACTCCAATATAAAACATACTTAAGAGAGATATAAAATTAACCCCTCCCTATACTTTATATTGTCTGGTTAACTACCACTCTCAACCCCCTCTATTAAATTACAAAAATTACACTACCCACCAATTTCTAATCCCATTTTTTTTTCTCATTTCGTTGTTGGAAGATTTACCTGATGATCCTGAATCCTTAAAAAAGGATTTAGGTGAAATAAATTATCGTAATGGTACATTAAAGTGATTTGTTTTTCATTACATATTAGCTCTGTCCTAACATTGAGCTCTCAGGATTTCATCCTCTTTGGATTTACCAATTCGGTTTACCAAGTTCCTTATAACTTAACTATTAGCTCCTTATCAAATAAGTTGAGCTCTCTTTGGATTACCTCCCATCGGATTACTATAAGTACCTCCACTTCCAACACAAAATGGAAAAATTTACACCGGATTACTCACTCAAAAATATTCCTTACCCTTCTGTTGAATCTTTCACCATATCGTTAACGGAAAAAATTATTGACCTCATCAAACGGATGAGATGGAAAACTTACTTCTATTTTAATCCCCAAAATAAACCTACAAATCTTAATGACAATTTTCACTTAAAATCCCTAAATACACCTCCCTGCAATAAATTATTGGAACCATTTGAAAAGGACTTAATTAATCTAATAAACATAATATCTTTTAGAAAAAAATACAACTCATTCCAATCCAATCTTAAAAAGGACATCAATAACATCAAAAAGTCTAAGAAGCTATGGATCAGAGCTGATAAATCCAAGAACATTTACAAGATTAATCCATCGGAATATAATCATTTGATTCTGAACAAAGTATCTAACTCTTATAAAAATGATAATAACTCCAAACACTTATCCTCCATACACAGAGAAACCGCTAAATTTGCATTTAAACACAACATTGCTGATAAAATGGGCACTACTCACTTAAAAGATGCCTACCTACTCTTTAAAGACCATAAACCTAACTTTCAAAATAATATACAGTCCAGATTAATAAATCCCTCCAAATCAGAATTAGGACTAATTTCTCGAAACATTCTTAAAAGAATAAACGTATCTATATTAGAAAATTATCCCTTAAACCTTTGGAAAGATTCATCTGACACCATTAAGTGGTTCAAAAATATAAAATCTAAAAATAAAGCCACCTTTATCCAATTAGACATTATCGATTTTTACCCTTCCATTTCTAAAGATTTATTAGAAAATAGCCTAAATTTTGCTAGAAACTATACTGAAATCACCGACGAGGAAATTAAAATCATAATGGATTCCAGAAAATCTGTACTTAAACTTAACGAAACTACTTGGTTTAAAAATAACAGTGACTATTTCGATGTCCCAATGGGAGCGTTTGATTCTGCTCAAATAGCGGATCTAATAGGGATGTATATTTTAGATATTCTGAGCAGATTTCTTAACCCCCAAAATGTAGGGCTTTACAGGGATGATGGTCTCATTATTATACCTAACTCTAATGGACCTCTTACATCCCAACTCCAGAAGAAAATAATCAAGCCTTTCAAATATATAGGTTTTAAAATAGAAATATCATCTAACCTGAAAATAGTAAATTTTCTAGACGTAACATTTGATCTTGAAAACAACACATATAAACCTTTCCAAAAGGAGAACCAATCGCCCATATACATAAATATCGACTCAAACCACCCTATAGCAATTATGAAACAGATACCTAACACTGTAAATACTAGAATAAATAAACTATCCTCTAGTAAAAGCATCTTTGATCAAAATAAATCAACATACAATCAAGCCCTATTAAAAAGCAAATTCAAACAAACACTCACTTATATAGATAAATCTACTAGCGACACGTCTTCTAAATCTAGAAATAGAAATAGGAAAATTATATGGTTCAACCCACCCTTCTGTAAGCTGTCGAACATTAATATAGGAAAATATTTTCTTAAACTTATAGATAAACATTTTAAAAAAGATAAGCTATTAAAAAAGTTGTTCAATAGAATGAATTTAAAAATTAGTTATTCCTGCATGAACAACATGGAAAAAATTATTAGCTCCCATAATAGTAAAATTTTAAATGAATTTTATAATCAACTTCAAAAAGATCCTAATACAAGCCCAAAGACCAAATCTACCTGTAACTGCAGGGAAGGATCTGTCTGTCCAGTAGAAGGAGTATGTTTGTCCAAAAACATAGTATACGAAGCTACGATTTTCCCCAAAGAAAATACTAAACATAAGAAGATCTACATGGGTATTTCTGCAGGAAGTTGGAAACAACGATTTTACAACCATCGTCAATCCTTTTATAATGAATCAAAAAAACACCAAACTGCACTTTCAAAGCACTATTGAGAGTTATTGGAAAACAAATTAACCCCACAAATAGAATGGAAAATCATCTCAAAAGCCAAAACTCCGATTAATTTCAGAGACCGATGCAATTTGTGCATTATGGAAAAAATACTAATTATAAAACATAAGGATCCGGACATACTATTGAACAGACATAATGAGTTGATTTGTAAATGTAGGCATAAAAATCACCTCAGTTTAAAAAAGTATGTGTAGATATATAAATAGAAAATATAAATTGTTTTAAATGAATATATGAAAATACTGACACTGTGCTCTTTGATAAATGTGTTGGAACGTAAAATTTTTTTTTTTTTTTTTTTTTGTGAACTTATTTAGATATATATATATGAACATTATAGATAAGGGTAACTATGTATTTATATTGTGGACACATATGTATGGTAGTATGGATATATATGTATAAATAGATATACACGTGTATGAGTATAGGTATTACTAATATGAAGCATGTTTGAATACTGAATATTTTTTATATTTTTTTTAACGTGTATGCTGCATGGGTGTGGATGTATATGTATAAATGTTTTAATGTTTGTTTTGTATGTATATGTATATTATATATGTATGTACTAGTATATGTGTGTGTACATGTACTTAAACATGTGTGTTTTTTTATGGTTTTAAACTACTTGTAATCTATATATGTATATAGACATAATTACCTTAGAATTTATATTTGGTAAGTGTACATATGTACATGTATATATATATATATATATATATATATATATATATATATATGTATATATGTGCTCTTTTTATATTTTGTTTTGTATGTAGGGTTTTGTGCTTATATATAAATGTATATCTATTTAAGGGTGTGTATGTGTATATGAGTATGTCTCTCTCTCTCTCTCTGTATATATATATACGGATGATTAAATGGTTAGATTAATTTTTTGATATATAGATTTGTATATGGATATATGAATTGTATATGTATGTATATGTGTATATATGTGTGGATGTATATATGTATGTGTGGATGTATATATATATATATATATATGTATATGTGTGTGTGTGTGTATGTATATATGTGCGTACGTACATAAATTGATTTTAAATGAAATATTGGGTCTTTCTAATGACATTTTAAATTTATTTTCTTAATTTTGTAATGTCCTTCTTTTGTAATATTCTATAGTTTAAATTTTGTTTTCTTCTGAAGGGAGTTTAATTTCTTAATTTAAAATTTAAATTTAAATATACTATTCTTTGACTATTAATAATAGTAATAATATTAGCTAAATTCCTTTAAAATGAAACACTTCCGAAATAACATTGATAAAATTAAATTTTAACTGTGAAATCTATATATATTTCATATATTAAAATATAGATAAAGATTGCAAAATGTATATATAATTTATGTGCGAGGTTAAATGAATTTTTGTGTAAATTATCTAAAGTGTTTCTATGGTTTTTTTTTTTTTTTTTTTTTACTTGTTAATGATCGTATGTATATGTGTATATATATGTGTGTGTGTGTGTATGTATATATGTATATATATATGTGTGTGTGTGTATGTATATATGTGCGTACGTGCATGAATTGATTTTAAATGAAATATTGGGTCTTTCTAATGACATTTTAATTTATTTTCTTTATTTGTATTGTCCTTCTTTTGTAATATTCTATAGTTTAAATTTTATTTTCTTCTGAAGGGACTTTCATTTCTGAATTGATGATTTAAATTTAAATATACCATTATTTGACTATTAATAATAGTAATAATATTAGCTAAATTCCTTTAAATTGAAACACTTCCGAAATCACACTGATAAAATTAAATTTTAACTGTGAAATCTATATATATTTTGAAATATAGATAAAGATTGTAAAATGTATATATAGTTTATGTATGAGGATAAATGATTTTTTTTGTGTAAATTATCTCAAAGGTTTTTTTTTTTTTTTTTTTTTTTTTTTTTGGAAATACAATTAGTCGGGTGAATAAACTATTAAGATTTTAAATATTTCTTTATGTCCTAGATAAATATGTTTATTACAATAATAGTTATATTTAGTCCTGAAACTACTTACTTAAAAAATTAAATATTTAAGTTAATAACAAAATTTTTTTCAGACATCGAATTTTCTATCAAACATTGTAAACTATATTTTACATAATTTTGTTAAAACAAAATTATAACAACTCCATCTCTCTTTCCCCCTCCCCCCTATCCCTCTCGTTACTGTAAGGCTCACTTGTATACATTTTCGACAATTCATTTCCGTTTTATTAACCATCTAAAGAGGCCAAGTTTTCTGTCACTCCTCCTACTCCAATATAAAACATACTTAAGAGAGATATAAAATTAACCCCTCCCTATACTTTATATTGTCTGGTTAACTACCACTCTCAACCCCCTCTATTAAATTACAAAAATTACACTACCCACCAATTTCTAATCCCATTTTTTTTCTCATTTCGTTGTTGGAAGATTTACCTGATGATCCTGAATCCTTAAAAAAGGATTTAGGTGAAATAAATTATCGTAATGGTACATTAAAGTGATTTGTTTTTCATTACATATTTATATATATATATATATATATATATGGGAAGGTATCAAAATATGTACAAGAACATGAGTTATTATACAGTGAGTGTAAAAACTGAAGATGTAGTGACGCCTACTTTAGTTCTAAATTACTGGCGCCTGATGTGTCTAGATCTACAGAATATTTCAACCTTTATTTCGTTTTCAATTTCTTTTTTATCCTTGTTGTTTATAAATTTGCCCCATTATTATATCTGTAGTTTTGTTAAATAAAGGTGAAAAGTGACATAAAACTAGTTTGAAATTCATCGCAGAAAACTCACAAATTAGTGCACATTCTATACATTTTCGCCTTCGTAACTTAATTTCTCCTTTAATTAAAACAGCCTCCTTTCCTTAAAGAGGAATAAGTTCAGTTCACAACTATCAAATTCTACTTCACAGACTCTTAGTTCTTTTACTCCCCAAACACTAAACTACTTCGTCTAATGAAAATTTTTTCAACTCCATCTGCACCAATAAAGCCTCTACAGTGCAGCGGTGGATCAGGTATCCCGATGTATTTTATGGCGAAAATTGAGATACTTCGAAATACGTTCAGTTGAAACGAATATGATAGTAATGTCATTCCGGTTTTTTGAAATGTTCACTAGAATGGGAAACAGGTTCACTCTTTCCCGTAAGAACAGTACCGATGCGCTTTCACGTTCTTTTGAGTGGTTACAGTTAAAGGTGAACCTTTCTGATCTCCGCATATTGAGGAAGCGGGTATTATAACAAGTTTTAATGAAGGGAACGTTCACGATAACGTAATCGATAACTCATTTTAAAGGGCCAAATGCCTATATTGAGTGAATGGGCATGATTTTCAAGACCTCGATCGATGATATACTCTAGGTCGATTATTATCACTATCACATTATTTATAACAAATTTGACGGTCGCTAGGGAAACGTGAATGGCACACAACAGATAGTCATTGCCACATAGGCACTCTCTCATCTTATTTATTTTTATAATAAATACAAAAATATATTTCAATGTAAAAATTTGAGGAGGGGGATATGCTGATTTTCACCTTTCTAATATTAAATTAGCTCACAAATTCCTTTAACCATAACGTCACAGTTATTCTAAAACTTTCATGCAACAATCACCAACATGCAGAATCTCATGTGTTGAGAGAAATAAAACAAATTATTCAAATCTTATAATTTTAAGTGTTCCAGTGATCTCAGATGATTCAAAATTTAATTTACATTTATCCAAAAGAATTAGAAATAAAATATATGTTAGTGTATGTGATTCCCCACGATTATACAATATGGTGGGAAAAGCAATTTAACAACTCGAAAAAAAGATATGGGAAATATTTAAAAAATAAATTAAAATAAAAGCTACACCGAAATCTTCTGTCGACGGATAACTCTACGTACTGCCATCTGACAAGGCAGGTGAGTGGTTAGTGACACATGAAAATTCGAAATCTATGTGTTCTTCGTCTTCTTCTTCTTCGTCGTCGTATTATTATTATTATTATTATTATTATTATTATTATTATTATTATTATTATTATTATTATTATTATTATTATTATTATTATTATTATTATTATTATTATTATTATTATTATTATTATTATTATTATTATTATTATTATTATTATTATTATTATTATTATTATTATTATTATTATTATTATTATTATTATTATTATTATTATTATTATTATTATTATTATTATTATTATTATTATTATTATTATTATTATTATTATTATTATTATTATTATTATTATTATTATTATTATTATTATTATTATTATTATTATTATTATTATTATTATTATTATTATTATTATTATTATTATTATTATTATTATTATTATTATTATTATTATTATTATTATTATTATTATTATTATTATTATTATTATTATTATTATTATTATTATTATTATTATTATTATTATTATTATTATTATTATTATTATTATTATTATTATTATTATTATTATTATTATTATTATTATTATTATTATTATTATTATTATTATTATTATTATTATTATTATTATTATTATTATTATTATTATTATTATTATTATTATTATTATTATTATTATTATTATTATTATTATTATTATTATTATTATTATTATTATTATTATTATTATTATTATTATTATTATTATTATTATTATTATTATTATTATTATTATTATTATTATTATTATTATTATTATTATTATTATTATTATTATTATTATTATTATTATTATTATTATTATTATTATTATTATTATTATTATTATTATTATTATTATTATTATTATTATTATTATTATTATTATTATTATTATTATTATTATTATTATTATTATTATTATTATTATTATTATTATTATTATTATTATTATTATTATTATTATTATTATTATTATTATTATTATTATTATTATTATTATTATTATTATTATTATTATTATTATTATTATTATTATTATTATTATTATTATTATTATTATTATTATTATTATTATTATTATTATTATTATTATTATTATTATTATTATTATTATTATTATTATTATTATTATTATTATTATTATTATTATTATTATTATTATTATTATTATTATTATTATTATTATTATTATTATTATTATTATTATTATTATTATTATTATTATTATTATTATTATTATTATTATTATTATTATTATTATTATTATTATTATTATTATTATTATTATTATTATTATTATTATTATTATTATTATTATTATTATTATTATTATTATTATTATTATTATTATTATTATTATTATTATTATTATTATTATTATTATTATTATTATTATTATTATTATTATTATTATTATTATTATTATTATTATTATTATTATTATTATTATTATTATTATTATTATTATTATTATTATTATTATTATTATTATTATTATTATTATTATTATTATTATTATTATTATTATTATTATTATTATTATTATTATTATTATTATTATTATTATTATTATTATTATTATTATTATTATTATTATTATTATTATTATTATTATTATTATTATTATTATTATTATTATTATTATTATTATTATTATTATTATTATTATTATTATTATTATTATTATTATTATTATTATTATTATTATTATTATTATTATTATTATTATTATTATTATTATTATTATTATTATTATTATTATTATTATTATTATTATTATTATTATTATTATTATTATTATTATTATTATTATTATTATTATTATTATTATTATTATTATTATTATTATTATTATTATTATTATTATTATTATTATTATTATTATTATTATTATTATTATTATTATTATTATTATTATTATTATTATTATTATTATTATTATTATTATTATTATTATTATTATTATTATTATTATTATTATTATTATTATTATTATTATTATTATTATTATTATTATTATTATTATTATTATTATTATTATTATTATTATTATTATTATTATTATTATTATTATTATTATTATTATTATTATTATTATTATTATTATTATTATTATTATTATTATTATTATTATTATTATTATTATTATTATTATTATTATTATTATTATTATTATTATTATTATTATTATTATTATTATTATTATTATTATTATTATTATTATTATTATTATTATTATTATTATTATTATTATTATTATTATTATTATTATTATTATTATTATTATTATTATTATTATTATTATTATTATTATTATTAAAAAAACAAAATGATTGACGTTAACTATTTTAATATTTGGCAACACTTAGAAAAGAGCGGGATACAATATTTAAAAATGTTTAACGATATTTCGACAGTAGGTGTGTCATTTTTTATTTATTTTTAAAACTTGCAGTCAAGTATGAAAAATACAAACAATACAAGTTTTGTAAAAGCGTCGTTTTTCCCGAGAAAAACAGTTTTATTGGTAAGCAAATTACATTCGTTCGTGATAATTTTGGCGAAAACATAAGGTACAGGTTCTGAAAGAAAATATCCAGAACCAACGACTTTTCAACCATCAAAACACATGAAGATAATTACATATGCAAACTACTAACTTCCTACCCAGGGGGAATAAATAAAATAACAGGAGAGTTCCATAAGATTTATAATAAAATATTTTATTAATTGCTCTTACTAACTCATCAACAACCGGAATATTTCAAGATGACAACGATCCCCATCATATGAAGACATTATAATTGCATTCCATGAACGCTGGCAGATTTTCATTCGCTTAGTAGCATTTGATTACCAGTAAAACCGTTTTTCACAAGAAAAGTGACATTTGTATATAGATGTTTATTTTTTAATATTTTTCTTGTACTTGTTCTTTTTTTTATTCTTGTCATTCTTCTTCTTCTTCTCATTATTATTATTATTATTATTATTATTATTATTATTATTATTATTTATGCATCAAATGGGCTCCCAACCATGGATGTGACGTGAGAGAGGAATTTTTATGATACAGTTAACTTTGCAAAAATAAAGTCACTGTTACTAGTGTTTATTTTATTTAGGTTACAGTACATTTTACTGGAATATTACATGCTAGGGAGACAATTACATCACTTATACATAAAATGGACCTTATTCGAATTAACCGAGTTCGAATTCCTGTCGAGTTCATTAATTTCATTTATGCGCAAATACCCATGGTAAGAATCCAAATCTTTGTCTCTCGCTTGCTATGGGTTAAATAATATGACCGTCTGGGATCTTTAGCCTTGGTTGTGCACCAGTTTATGTAAACGAAAACTCTGAATTCAAAAGAGTATATAGTTCTGGCGAAGCGCATACTATTCAGCTAAGGTAAGTGGAGTTCAGATTGATTCTATGATCTCGGCTACGATCGGTCTTCCTTTTATTATTTCTTTTGATATTTGTATATACATGTTCATTCTACCGGGTTTTAACCAGAGACTTCAGATGAGAGATGGTTTGTCATATAAGGAAAGGAAACTCACTGGTACTGACCTCATTTCCATTGTTGAGAAAGCATATTTTAATTTTTAGACAGGAAATTGCCTCACTTAAACGCACATCAAATGAAGCTTTAGTATATTTAATTTTGCCTAGTTTTCAAGTAAGTACATCATTTGCAGATCAAGATGACTTTTAAACATATCATACTTTCTCTTTTTTTATTTTTCTCATGAGGTGTGCTATTTCTGAACTGGGAAACGAGACTTACGAAATTCAAAGCGAAGCATATGCAGAGCTTATTAAAGAATACATCCCTGAAGATATAGTGGATGGGAAACCAGTGTACAGTGGCTGCCATCTTTATGTCAACAAAAGTGTTCTGGGAAACCAGACTCTGAGTAATTGTACTTCTTGGGTTTATGACAAATCAATATTTCAAACAACAATCACCAGTGACGTAAGTATCTTTGATATATCTTGTATATTTTTTTCTGAGAAGTGGAATCGCAATTAGATAGAATCTCATAATCAATAATGGCATTAATAAAAATCAATAATTTGCTTTTGTTAGATAATAATAATAATAATAATAATAATAATAATAATAATAATAATAATAATAATAATCAAAAGTAACATTCAAGAAAGGTAGAATTACAGAAACAACCTTAATAGATTTAGATTTTGTCACAAAGATTAGGGAATTGGAGCATGATGAAGCTTATAAGTACCTAGGAATTAGAAAGAGTACTACAGGCGTGTACGTCTGGTACTAAATACTGAACTAAACTCAAAAAATAGAATATCAGCTATAAACACATTGGCTGTTCCAGTGGTGCAATACAGCTTTAATGTCCTTAACTGGACCATAGCTGAAATTAAGCGAATGGACGCCAAAACGAGAAAACTTCTCACTTGATATCGCATGCCTCATCCCAAAGCTGATGTTGATCGTCTGTATGTGGCCAGATCCGAAGGAGGCAGAGGATTAGTTCAACTAGAACTGTACTACAAAACTACAACAATTGGCCTCCAAAGATACTTGGAAACTACAGAAGACTGGATGATGGTATGCGTCAAGGAACATGAAAGTAGTAAGCATCTTTACTCCGTAATGAAAGAAGCCAACAAATTCAAAATGGAGCTTCAAATGGGCGTAGAGATGCAACTACAGCACAATACACCAGCTGAAGCTGCAAAATACTTAAAAAAGACAGCAAAGACGAATGCAACCGACCAGATACAGAAGCGATGGCAAGATAAACCGCTTCATGGCCAATACTCTGCCCGTATCAAACAAGCTCCTCTTGCTTGCACTATGTGTTTGTAAGTGTCAAATTCACCAAAGCTACTAGCCTCTCCCTGAGACCAAGCAGTCGTAATCATCCGTACTGATGGAATGCAAAAATAGTTCTCTATGATGTTTAAATGTTAGTAGTTACGTTTTGAAAGCATTAAAATTTACAAGTCATTTATTGTCCCAGTTAAACACTTATTTACCAAATCATCTGCTAGTTTTAATTTATCAGATCTATCGGACATACTATTAGGCCATGACTAAATAATGGTGTCATAAGGTCTAAATACTGATTTGGGATCTGATTAAATTTAAGCACTAGATAACCAACAAGATAATAAGAAAAGCATTCGTTATGATAAAAGATTAGTGTTCAAGACCAGTTAAAATCTATACAAATATGTCAATTGAAATACAAACGAAATTATTTCAGAATGAATTTTATGTACGGTGTCTTTTCAGGATGTGAGTGTTCATAGGTCTCTACAACTTCCTGTTGTACAGTAAGCAATATTTGCCTACTTAATATACCTGCCAAACCTGTTCTGAGATCCATTTACACAAGATCGTTGCGTAGGTTATATAGATCACTCACAGGTTCCTTCTCACGCCCTTGCATTCAATATGTTCTTGTGAGTATCAAACTCGCAAAACAACTATTCTCATTATGTGTTCCAGTAATTGAAACTGTTTCATTCAGATTTTGAGTATGAATATATCTTTATTTCCATTTTCTTAAAACTTACTCGTTGCTCATATTTCCCATCCATGGTATTCTCAACATTTCCATGGTGTGTTTCAATCTTCTCTTCATAACAAATGAAACTTTCGATTATTCACTTTTAGTTCTCCAACTTCTTAAGACTTTGATGAGCTTTTATTTCAATATACACTCAAATTTATTTACATTATTCGGACTATGGTTCTCATCTTAGCCGCCATATTTATTACAACGTTTTTGGAATTTGGGATGTCGAACTTAACCCTATATTTCGTTCACTGGGGTAGACTGTTCTAGTTCCACGTGACATGTTTAATGGATGTCAGTTATCAGTTATCTCCTGTTAATTTCCCTCTGAAAGTTCTCCACTGCCTTAACCGGGTATTGAACTCGCACTCTTTGGGTCATGTCACTGGATCTAACCAAAGCCTTTATCCACTGTGCCGTGTGTGGAGAACTTTCAGAGGGAAATTAACAGGAGATCTTGGCAAATGAGATGCGAGAGAGATGAAAAGAAACTACAAGGGAGTTTACACGTGTTCTGTTTATATAATGGCCGTGTATCACTTGGGAGGCTCCAAGCATTTTGAGCAAGAAAACAGATTTGTCGCGTGCAGGCGGTTTGATTGGTCGGAACTGACCAACCAGCAAGCTAGATTGAAGGTGATTAACCAAGGGATGCTTGTTATATATTTTGTAAGATTGTGATGATGAAAATTATAACAGGAATAGTGCATTTCCTAGCTTCTTTCAGGTATTACAAAATTGAACACTAAGAAATGCAGAAAACTACGCAATAAAATAAGGAACCAATGCAGACAAACTAAAGAATGGCTCAACTAAAAATCTGCAGAAATAGAGAGAATGAGTATCACAAATAAAGGAAACAGGTATAAAAAGACAAGAGGACTAACAGAACAACAGATACGCTCGTCAACAGGCTGCATAAAACCCAACGACGAAACGCTCATATTAGAGAAAAAAATACTTCAGCGCTGGCACGAATATATCAGAGATCTCTTCCACCACAAAAGAAAACAACCGGCAATACACATAAATACCGACTAGCCGGAAATATTAAAAACTGAAATGGAAACTACACTGGCCAAATTGAACTAGAAACAAAGCAGCAGGGCCAGACGGAATTGTAATAGAGATGCTGGCAGCCTTAGTCGATTTCGTCATAGACAAGATTACAGAAATTATAAATAAAATCTAAAACAGAGTTGATATACCGGAACACCTAAGCAGATCTATTTTCATAGCACTGCAAAAGAAACCAGGCGCAAACGAATTTGAACTCCACCAAACGATCAACCTGACAAAACTTCGAATTCTAATGAATAGGACGCGTAACAGAATCAGGCCAGATATAGGACAAGAACAGTGCGGGTTCGTCAAAGACACCGGAACAAGGAACGCTATATTTCTGGTCATAATGTTATCAAAAAGACCAATACAAATGCAGAAGGACGTGCACTTGTATTTTATAGACTGCGCAAAGGTGTTCGACAAATTACGCCATAAAGATCTGCTAGAGCTGCTCAGCAACCTTGACATATTCGGCAAATACATTAGAATAATCAAGAATCTATACCGTTCAAGAGTTCAAGAGGTATATAAAAATAGAAAAGGATCTGTTTTCTCACTGGAGTTATTCAACCTATACAGTGAAGCAATTCTGATAGAACTTGAGCTCCTACCAGGATTCACCATTAGTAGCAACAATCTTAACAATATAAGATATGCATATGGCACAATGATGATAGCAGACACGGAAAAAAGAATACAAAACAAAGGGAGGCGAAAAGAAGGGACTAAGAATAACCTATAAGAGAGAATGCATGGTCATCAGTAAAAAAGATGAACCCAAAATACAAATTACAGGTCGAGAAGACTAAAATGAAGCGGATTCATAAATTTAAATATTTGGGAAATATTCTAACAGTGGACAGAAGTTACTAAGACATATTAAGATGGCTAAAGACACATTCCAAAAGCTAAGCAGAGTATTAAGAGACAGGAAAATTTCGCTTGAAAACAAAGAAAAGAGTACTGAGATGTTACGTGATATCTGTCCTCCTGTATGGCAGTGAATGCTGGACAATCTCGTCAAAGATGAAGAAGAGACTCGAAGCAACAGAAATGTCGTTCTGCAGAAGGATGCTAAGGATACCATGGGCCGTCCATACGAATTTTTTGAAAGGATGGAAACAAAAAGGAGACTTATACTTAACGTCAGGAAGAGGGGGTTGATATTTCTGCGACACGTAATGAAGAAGAGCTTGAACAATCTGATACTCACAGGACGGATAGAACGAATGACGGACAGTGGAAAACAACGCGTGACGTACTTAATGAACGAGCAAATGGATGGTAGAAAAGGGGCTGGGATAAACAACAAAAAGACAAAGTTATTAAGAGCTACAAGTAACAAGTGTTGGTGGAGGGCTATGATCGCCTACGTCCTGAAGGGAAACGGCACATAAAAGAAGCTTCATCGACTGAAAAACTAGCTCGACCACTTTCAGGGACATAGCTTTCATTTGGAAATTTATATCCTAACAAAATTTCAGTTAATTGTTGAATTGTTCATGTGTGTACGTATCTTTCTCGGGGACATTGCATCAATTGACGCACCAAAAGGGGAGAGAAAATATGACTGTGATATCTAGAAGTAAGGTTAGATTCAGTGCTCACGTAAGACACGATAATAACCCCAAATTTAAAAAATTAGGCTCAAAAATGCTTACATTGCAAAGATTTCTTATTTCATTTCTGCTTCTACTTTTGCTTAAATCTTCAGCTATTTACACCGAAGTTAATTTATCTTTTTCCGATTAATGCAACTTTCTTTCAGGGCAAACTGTATATCGACATCGAACACTAATTTTCTTTAATAGTTAATAATTTTGTTCGAATCAAGGCGATAAATGACAGTGAAAGTGAATGAACAGGATTAAATGCGAGAGAGTTTCACAAATCAGAAATGCGGGAGAGAAAACTCTTAGCATAGAACTTATGATTACATCAAGTAATTTCAACAGTGAAATTATGAGACCTTACTGTCAATCTAGTAATGTGCTTATATTTGAGAAACCTTGATGCCAAGGATGAAAGCTCACCACAACAATTACCGTTAAAAGATTTAGAGAAAAGACACAGAGAATAAACGTTACGGCTGAGGGGAATGAATGCAACCGTGATGTCGAGCCTGGATCAATAACGTCACAGATTCTTCGTTAGATTTTGCTACGAATCTTTAGATATATAGCAGAAGTGCCAGGCCAGATACCGCAGCAATTTTCAATGCCCAAACAAATGCTAGAAAAATAAATAAAGTGATTCTCTTGCGAAAAATAGTCTGGCCTGACATAATGAACCTACAGCCTTGACTTTTTATTCTATATAATATTTCCAAGATAAAAAGGCACAATATTATGAATAAAATTGGTAGTCAAAAATTTATGAAAAAATGTATCTAATAATTGAGATATTAATAAGATACTACAACGACGACTACTATTAGGTTGGTGCAAAAATAATGACGTAATAATGCCGTTTTTGACGTTAAAAAATACGTCAAAAAACAACATTATTACGTCATTATTTTTGCACCAACCTAATACTATTACTACTTCTACTAGATAACAAATAAACGTTATTCTGTAATTAATCAGATGAAAATAATTTGAACTGGGTTTCTCCCTGGTCGTTAGCCTCTGTGGCCGAATCAGTAACAGCGCCTTGTCTTAATACATGCTACAGAAGAGTATCGTTGTAATAAAAAGAAGGATAGGATAAAAGAAAGACCAAGTCAAATAAATCAACAATGGAAGTACTTTATCTTATAATGCAAATAACCCAAGTGAAATGCAAATTGAATATTTATACATTGTTATTATTTATGGTATGGAAATTTCAATTTTGTTTCAGAATATATTGATTGCAGTCAACATTTAATGAGCGCAGCTTAGTATGACGAAAGGATACAAATGTGGAGCATCCGTTGAACACTATAGTAGTAATTTTTATGAGATTTGTCTGTTAAATGTTAATTGTCTATGAAACTACCAAGTAAATTATAGAAGTTGGAAATAAATACAATAAGTGGAATAAAACAATACGTGTTTATTATGGATAACTTAATTCCAAAGGCAAGAGAAACTTTCAAATACCCAGAAACATACACGCAATAGTTTTTAATCATTTCACCCCAAGTAAGGCAGTAGAGCTACTAAGTCACAAGGGGGTTACTGAGTGTGAAATAATAATAAGAAAGAGAAACATTATTAAAGAGCGAGAAGAATAAAAGAAGAGTAATGAATAAGACAGTAGATAATGTTTGAGATTGCATTTAAAATTTTGAAGATCAAAGTTAACCGGAAGAGAGTTCCTCAAACGAGAAGTACGAGAAAAGAAACTGTTAGGATAGAACTTACGGTTTCCTCTAACTAATTTAACTGTAAATTGACGAGAAATTATTGCCAACCTTGTACAGCACTTAAATTCATAATGTATGGTTCATCAGAAAAAATACCACGAAAATATTTACATACATATGTTTTATAAAATATAAACAATGTGGGGTTTAAAATCAAAGCTGCATGTTTCCCTTTGCTCTCTCTACCTAGAACATTATAGTCAGTGTAGGATGACGGCCAGATAGCTGGATACTGGGGACTGACAATTGGCGCATTAATAAAGAATGTTATATAAGAAAGATATGCCGCATTTTGGAGCTGTGTTATACTGGATATACAACGACCATCTCTGCTCTCCTGTTAAATAATAGTTTCAGGCTATTATTTTTTCGTGGCAGTATATTTTGGCTCAGACCTTCTGAGGCTGACCTTTAAGGTTAGATAGTAGACAAAATAGGGATGTCGATTTTGATTGGCTGAGCCAAACGTGGGTATGTTAGAGTTCGAAAGTGTTTTCAGGAAGTTAAGATTTACGTATTGAAAAATGCAGACGTGCTAAAATCTTGTCTCAAGGCTTTCCCTCCAGTTCAGTGGTATAACAAAATCCCAATGGCTAGTCAGAAGATGTACACGTTGAGGTGTTAAAAAAATAGATACGTGTTAAAATCCCCTTTATTGATGTCTCTCTTCCAATTCCGAGCCCCAAAACATTTCGACACTCGACCGGGAAGATGACAACATATGAGTGAATCAAAACCATCGCCCTAAGAATACCCCCAGCGCGAAGGGGTATCACTATCTTCTCATATCGTGATGTTATCGCCAATCTAGTGATACGTAACGTGACATTATTATATGCATGGAAACGACTGGACTACTGAAAGATGTCACTAGAAGCGTTTTCATGTTTCCGGAAATCAGCTCTTCTTCTTCAATGGGCTGTTTGTCTTCAAGACGATCATAGCTCTCCACGATTCCATATAGCGCGTAATAAGTTTTCTCTTTTTGTTCCGTCTTCCAATTACTGAAGCTCGCAAGGTAAGTTATGCGTTCATTTCATTTGTTTCCGCTTGGCTTTAATCTATTCTTTGACTATCAAAATTTCAAAGCCTTTTTTCTTCATGTACTCTACAATTTCAATTATCTCTTCCTGATGTTAAATGTAAGTATCTTTTTGTTTCCATTTTTTCTAAAATTTCGTCGTTCCTCACATATTCGTCCCATGGTAATTCCAGCATTATTCCGTAGAAACAAGTTTCTGTGGCTACAAGTCTTTTCATTATCTATGGGGAGATTGTCCAGTATTAATCGGCATATAGTAGGACTGATATTACTTAACATTTTAGTACTGTTTTAGTTTTAATGCCTACTTTTCTGCCTGCGGATAAGCAACTCCAGTTTGTGACGAGTTGAAAGCAATGAGACAAAAATGCTCAGATATTTTTACGGATATGCTAAGCAACAAATTAATTTATGAAAAACTATCAGCCATCTGAGGAAAATGTTTTTTTTTCTAAAGATCCAATTGTAGATTACGCCATTGACGAGAAATATATATATATATATATATATATTATTTACATTATTCGGACTATTGTCCTCATCTTAGTCACCATATTTATCACAACGTTTCGGCCGTTGTACGCTCCGGCCTTCTTCAGGTGGTTGGAATTTCGAACTGAGCCCTTTATTTCGCTCACTGGGATAGACTGTTCTAGTTCCACGTGCCATGTTTGATGGATGTCAGTTATCTCCTGCTAATTTTCCCTGTGAAAGTTCTCCACTGCCTTAACCGGGTATTGAACTCACACTCTTTGGGTCCTGTCACTGGATCTAATCAACGCCTTTATCCACTGTGCCATGTGACCTTGAGGACATCTGGGTATGAATTTCTCGGTATTATAAAAAAATAATGTACATAATACCTCATCTCAGAAATATATATATATATATATATATATATATATATATATATATATATATATATATATATATATATATATATATATATATATATATATATATATATATATATATATGTGTGTGTGTGTGTATGTGTGTATGTATGTGTGTGTGTGTGTGTGTTCTAAAAAGCTGTCTGCGTGCAGTCTGTGGAGTTAACCTTCAAGATAGGACATCTAACGTAGACCTGATTAACAGGTGTAACATTAGAGGAATCGAGACTATTCTCACACAGCCAGTTAGATCAGGGCTATAAGATACAAAGATAAGCTGAAAAGCAACTTGTCAGTTGTCAATATACTACATAACACCCTTAAGCGCTTAGCCTTGGCGCTGGTAGAATGGAGATCAACGTGTTTTAGTGGACTCAGCAGTTTTCAATCTGCTTTTCTGAATCGTCTTCAAGAAGCGAGAGCAAAATCTAAAAGGTCAGCTAATCCAAAAGTGATCTCACCCCACAATCCTCACTCTTGCTCCATGCGTAGCCTCCTTTGTAAATCACTAGCGCTTCTTAAGTGGCACTTAAGATTATCGCTCAAAATTTCGTAACTGAAACAATTAAGCTGTCATATCTTCATACGTTGAAAACGACGGGAAAGTCCATTATTAGTCCATTATATATATATATATATATATATATATATATATATGGAAAAACATTTCTAAACACTCTTGATATATAAAATTATACAAAATTATATACCTTTATATCATATTAACGGCATATGAGAAATACGTAAAGGATTTGGTGTGTGCTACGCCAGTCAGGTATTGGTTATTGACAAACTGTTTGTACTGTGAGGGAGGGTATCTTAATATAAAAGTAGAGACCTCCACAAATTGTCGAAACTTAAGGTTTAAATAATTTTTAAAAATAAAAAAGCTTTCTTGAGACTTTTATTTACCCTTAATTTAAAGATAAAGGATTAAATTTACTATTTACAAAATTTGCAAAATACTCTGATGTATGATGTAATTCAAACAGAAATTATATTGAGTGGAATCGATTTATTTTGTAAAAATAGGTTTTAGCGCCATCTTAAGGATTTTTGTATCGCAATGTAATTTTCTTTATTAAAACAATCTTCTGAAAATATGATATACTTTTCTGAATCCATATTTGAGCTGATTTAAAGTAAAAATAATCTGATCTGATTTGAAACAAATATTATTTACTTTAAAATAAAAAAGAAATGCATTTTTTAAACTAACAGTAGCCGTGTTTTAACCGACAGTAGCTTTGTTTACGTCATTGATGAGTGTTTACAAGTGACGAAAAGGTGTTGACAAGTTTATTGTTGGTCTACGGAAATTTTAAAACAATTTAAGAAAATGATATTAGCAAAGTTTTTTATATAATTTTCAGTTATATTATAATTATAAATACTCAGTAATCTTAAAAATGTTGGAAAATATTCTCTGTAATCTTATTTTAAGAATATTAACTTTAAATTTACTATAGTCATCGCTTTTATTTTCTGATGATGGGCATGGTCTGCCATATTTTCAAAATGATCACGATTATACGCATAAAAAAAAATAAAAATTATTTTTAAAATCTTAGTGCCTGATGATTTGTATTAAGTTTTTCATGTTTTGATTTGTAAATTTAGTTTTCACTTAAGAGCAATCTGACGTAACGCATTTAAACCACTGAAGAATTTTAAAAGAGTTATATGTGAATTATTATAATGTATTATTATAATTAGATATTTAAAAGAAATTAAAATCAATTCATGTAATATCATTATTCATCGAATTTCTTTTCTTAAGATTAGTGTCCTTAATAAATCCTATTTATAAAAGCAATTAAAATTAAATAATGTCTTTGTTTTATTGCTTATTTTATTCTAAGTTTCGCGACAGATATCGGGAAATGAGCAGTATTTTGAAAAAATAATTCATTATTTACATTCTACAATGTGTCCTGCTTTTAATAAAACATATTTTCCAATCAGAATTTAATTTCTCTAAATATCTTAAAAAATGAATTAAATTGAAATTAAATAAGTGGCGGGGTAACATATGTTAAAATATTTTTACCAAGATTTTCTAAAAAAACAAAAACAATTTAAAGAATAATTTAATTCCTTTGTGAATAAGTCTTGAAAGTTTCATTAAAATCAATGTGATTTTACCGGAAAAGAGCAAAAACACCAATTGTAAACATTAAGCCGACCGCGGACGCAAAAACACAAGATTTTTAACCAAAATTTCGAACGTACTAGAAAGGATTAAAAATTTAATAAAACTTTGTTTTTATTAAGTTTGGGGCCTTTTTTCGTCATGTTATGCTGTTTTGTTTTTGTTTTTTCGCCTAAATAAAAGAGATCATCCCAAACGTTCAGTTAATCAAAGCAAACGGGTGGTTGGCGGAGTTTAAAGAGGAATAATGTCGATTTGCCAAGGACTAAATTCTGAAAGAACAGGCATAAAAGCTTAGATGTGTTTTGGATACTGCCGCCATTTATATTTAACCTCCCGGCAATGCTCATTCCATTTTCTATTGATTGTACTGTACTTTAGAGAATTCACTTTTGCTGAGAGACCTACCGTATGAGAAGCAACTTTTTTTTTCTATTTTAACTAGACAACTCATTCTTGACCGCCGTTCCGTGACACGCAAGAAAGACAAACATCCGCTAGCTTTCATGGCTGAGAAGTCTGTCATAATATAAATGACGTATATTTTTGTTAAATGTCAATGAGGTGCAAAGTTACTCTTATTGTAAATTAATGTCACGCGTCAATGTATGAAAATTAAATGCAGTGTTCTATTGCGGATGTGCTAACATCAGAAAGAAACAAACATTATGACATGCTGTTTGCTTTCGCGACAAACAGCGAATCTCACATTAAACGTTATGACATAAGTGACGCCCCCTACACATCAAGCTTATCGTTTGAGGATGTTACAACAAATAAACCAAAACGCAGTAATAAAAGTAGTTTTTTCAAGGCTTTATGTAAATATTTTCCGAGATCTAAAATGCATAATTATCCTGGATTACTGTTTCTTGAATCTCGTCCAGGCTGCTCATTCCAAGCTTCCGTAAACAGTCCCAGAAACATAATAGCAGCGTTCCGAGTGCATGTTGATATCTACGTTTAAATATGGGTCTTATTTAAGGGAAAATACAGTAACTTAGTTATTGTTATTTTTATATGAGTCACACCGTGACAAAGTATTTGGTATATCTTCAGTCACTATAAAATGACACAAATAAAAATCACATTTATGAAGAATAACTCCCCCTATCATCACCGGAAGTAATTGATGCTATTTCATAATATGCTAGAGACGACCCCCATCTGATTATATTGATGATAAATTTGAGAAGTTGTAAATTTATCTCCCAATTTAATATATTAATTAGAAGATTAAAATTTAATTATAAGAAGTAAAATTCTATGCAAGAATCGCATATCTGAAATCATAACATATGATAAAAACAGAATTTTAAGTTATGCTATATTTATGGGTAAAAATGCTCAATATCAGGGATAATGCATATGTAATTATAGAAGTGGACACGGCGGCCACAGTCTTTCACTTTCAACATAAGATGGCTTGCGTTAAAACATAAAACAGACGGTTGCATTTTTGTCTTGACCTCAGTATCCACTTATAGAGAAAACTTTTTCATTCACAATGAAAAAAATATTGATTTTTATAAAATTAGGCGTGACTTATTACTAAAGAAAAAAGCTCTTAGTTATTTCAGATGTAAATAGATGAATACTTTAAGAATTTAATGCAGCAGTTTTTATCAAATTTCACAACAATGTATGCTAAATAGAAAATGTCTTATTTAGCCTATAAATTAGCATAATTATCTTATAAATGTCATAACTAGCCTATATCATTTTATAAATATACTTTAGAATTTAACAATATATTAGTTTCATCTTTAATAACAATAGAAATATCTAAATTGCTTGTATATACCAATATAAAAAAGGTATGTACTTCTATATAAGGAGATATCGTTAAAAATGTGTCATGGAAGTAAAAATACATAAATATTTCTTTTTCAAACTAAGCTTGCTAATGTTAAGTTCCAAGGAAGTGACCCATTGCGTCTTCTCGGGCTAACAGTTTCCGATGACATGAAGTGGGAGGATTATATTGGACCAAATACTACATTTGTTGCTGGGAAACTTGGTTCACTGTGTTGTGCTAAACAAATTCTCTCGTTAGAATTTATGTTACACATTTATAAGTTTGCCATTCGCCCCTGCATTGATTATTGCTGACACAATTTGCATAGTGCTTCTGCTATGTACTTGAAGATTCTTTATAAAATATCAAAAAAAGAAAAAAAAATTGCTATGCTATTGGTCGTGGCCTGGTAACCTGTCTTCAGTTACTTTTTTATGTGCCTTCCTTTTTTTTTAATCATTTCACTCCGAACAAGCCACTAATGCGCAAGGTGTTATGGAGTGTGGGAGAATATTAGAAAATTAAAAAAAAAATTAATAATGAGAGAGAAAAACAAAAGGACAGAGTTTAGGAGGCTAGAGTATAGCGGTTGATATTGTATTTCATATCCATTACGAGGTCTGTTACACCGCTGACGCATAAACAAGATTTTCATCAGAGATTTCCAACGTGTTCGAAAGGTAAATTATGTTTTAAATTAATTAAAATAGTTTTTCCTCTTAATAATAACAAACAATTTGATAATAAAACATTGTTTCTATTAAGTTTAGGGCCTTTTGTTATGCTCTCTTTTTTTCAGTGAATTATTGGAGGTACATAAATATAAGTTAACAGATTAAACAATATTTGTCCACCTTGCGGTTTGGCAACGGGCGGCCTTGCAGAAAATTATTATAATCACTATTATTAGGCTTTGCTTTTGCAATACGGCCTTGGTCAAAATAAGTCATTTAGTTTTGTTTTTTTTTAAATTTTCTCCTGCAATACGACTTAATATTCAATCTCCATGAATCTTGTTTCGGCTTATGCCGTTTGCCTCGTGCATACGGCGTGGCGGAAGACTAGGTCGTCATATGGCGCTAGAAGAAGACGCCATGGGCCAGTTTCTGGTTGTACGCCATATTGGGGTTTTGTGCATTCACTCTGTTTCCTTTATGCTGTATTTGCGTAAACTTATAGGTTTTCATTATGGTAGTGATGGTAGTGACGGTTTTCGAAGAAAACAAAAGTCGTCATCATGGAAGTGAAATTAGACATTAAAATGCTCTGAAAAAGGGAGAAATAGCGCGAACATTGGCCGATTGCTTGGCTTAAGTCGTCGATTGTCATTTGAAAGATGTACATATGTGTATACCTATCGAATTACCCTTTAAGCGATAAGTTCATTTTCTTGTTAAGCTATAAGTTGGTGAATTCGCGATAAAAAGGAAAATCAAACATACGTTTCATTTTCTTTCTTACCCGGACATGCTGCTGCTTCTGAGTATATCAAGAGAGATATAAGATCTTCCGCTTCGTCATCTCATCTACCGTGTGCCAATCACATTCACTGACCATAAATATAGAAGCATCTTAAATTGCATTTCATTATATGTATTATTTTCATTTCATGTCCTCCATGTTTTTTAGTCCTAATTCTGTTAACATATGTCATAGAAATGTTTTGTTATGTCCTAGATTATTACTTTACTATTGTGTTAGAATAGGTGAGTGACGTAAGTGTTTATTCACGGAAATCGTGAGTGTGTTCCGACTTACACGGAAAATAATATAACGACACATCATACGAACGGAATTCTGTCAGATGTCGAAGTCACCCTTAATTTAGTTATTTAAAAAAGAAGAATTATTTCCCCTGCAATAGTTCCTTGTTCAAAATAAGTTATTGAGTTATTTAAAAAAAGAAAGAATTATTTCCCCCTGCAATACGGCCTTGATCAAAATAAGTTATTTAGTTAATTGTAAACATGCTTGATGCCATTCGTGTAGTTGAATTAAAAAGAATAAAAACTTGTAATTCCAACGGATAATTCATTGTTAAAAAACATATATATTTCGAAAAGCTTTTGCAATCCTTGATCACTCTTGAGAAATAAATAAAACAGTGACTAAGCTACATTGTATACGTTATAAATTCAAGCTAACGGGAAAAAATAGATCGAATTGAGTTCGCAAGACATGAGGGAGAATTGCTTAAAGACAGAAAGAAAGAAATGACCTTCCAAACAAGAGTTAAAAAAAAAAAAGAAATACTCCTTATGGTTTTTTCGTATTTTTCGTTGAAGTAGAGAAGTCCATGTTGGGTGAAGCTGTGCTGTATCACTTTTATTAAAGACATTTTCGGTACTTGCTATTATCATTTGTTCAGCTACCTGTCTTTGGTTAAATTTGTGTTGGTTGGTCAATTTTATTTCAGGTTGGTCGAAGTATATTTCGTGACCTTCTTTAATGGTGTGAAGTGCAATTGCTGATGTCTTCTCTCGGATTTTTTGGTCACTTGCATTTTTTATTATGTTAGTACAAAGACGCCGATGTTCGTCTATTTTTTCTTTTAGTGATCTGGGGGTCATGCCAATATAATTTGCTGGACAGTCTTTGCAATTGACTTTATAAATTAAATTGCCATTACTAGTCATTTTACGTTCGTGTTTTAATATGAGCTGTCGTTCAATTGTGTTTAATGACAAGAGCACCAACTCTTATGTCTGGGAGCTTCATAATTCTTTTTATTGCTTCTGGTGATTTTTCCTCGTATAGTATGTTGATGTCACTTTTTTCAGCATCATAAGTTATCTCATCATGTATGATATTGTTGACTTTCTCTAAATGTTGGTGTAGTAATAGTTTAGGGAAGCCATTCTTTATAAATGTGCCAATGATTCTTTCTTGTTCTAATTTTGCATCCAGTGGGTCAGAGGAAATGCTTTTTGCCCGCTTGAAAAATTCAATGGTAATTTCTATTTTTGGTGCTCAGGCTGTGACAAGAATGGAAATCCAGATATCGGTTTGTATTCATTGGTTTTCTTTACATGGTTGTCTTTAATTCTCCCTTTTCATTTCTTGTTACCAAGATTGGTATACTCTTATTTTTTTCTAATTCCATTTTAAAGTTGATATTTTCTTCCTGGTTATTAATGAATTGTAAAAACGGATCCACATATTGGCGTTTCATTATGACAAAAGTCTCGTCTACGTAATCTCCACCACGTTAGTAATGTTTTTTTTTTTAATTACGTAGAGCTTTCCTTTCGAAGTCTTCTATGAACAGATTCGCTAGAATGGGGAAATCGGTGAACCTACATGAAGTTCCACCGTACTCAATTTGATTAAGTTTTTTTTCCCCGTTAATATGAATTTATAACGTATACAATGTAGCTTAGTCACTGTTTCATTTATTTCTTAAGAGCGATCAAGGATTGCAAAATCTTTCCAAAATATATCTCTTTTAACAATAAATTATCCATTGGAATTACAAGTTCTTGTTCGTTTTTAAGTTATTGAGTTATGTATAAAAAAGAATTATTTCTGCCGCAATACGGTTTTGTTCAAAAGAAGTTAATTCTTTAAAAAAAAAAGAATTTAGAAATCATGTCTATTATATAGATTGGTTTCTGTGATATTTCTAATCATATCAACCCATGCAAGTCAGTAAAGACACAAGCGAGGAGGGGGATGTACAAGAAAAAAAGGGAGACATTAGAAAGCGAGAAGAATAGAAGAGTAATAAAGACAGTAGATAACGATTGACATTACATTTAATTATTTGAAGAACAAAGTTGACTGGAAAGCATGAAATCGAAAGAGAGTTCCACAAGCGAGAATTACAAGAAAACAAACAGTTATCATAGAACTTACTCTTACATCTAGCCAATCCAAATGTGAATTGATGAGACCTTACCGCCAATCTAGTTCTGCGCTTCATAAATTCTACGTAGCATAGCTTTGAATCATCCGAATACATGAATGTATTTACAGAAAAATCACATTTCATTTCGCGATTGGATAAGAAAGACTGCGTTCAAATATCTGCCTGGAAATACCATAGCCTTTCAACTTGTGAGGAACACCGGCATACCAAAACCTCTCAAACGCTTTCGAAATGTCGCAAGCAACAACCTGAGCTTCAACAGTTTTATTTAAAACTTGGTAGACACTTTCAGCAATAATCGTTATTACCTCAACAGTTGACCTAAGGAAAGCGGGAGCCATATTGCTAGTAGGTCGATAGTTCGAGGAGTCAGACGGTTCACTTAAGTTATTAGACTGGCACAACAGAGACGTGGTTCTATAGAAGCATACTGAGAATACTATGAACGGAGCATGCGCGCAACGACGAAGTTTTAAGAAAAATAGAAACGTAAAGGACATACTTAACATCAGAAAGAGACGTTTTAATTTTACGATGCATAATGAAGAAAGCGGGTTTGAAGAATTTGATGCTCACATGACATAATGAAGGAAAGAGATCAAAGGGTAACAGCTAGTAAACTACCTGACGTGCTTGTATAAATGGATGACAGAACAGAGGCTAGGAGATATAGTAAGGCGACAAATATTAGAGCTGAAAATGATAGGGTAGTGTGGAGAGTCATTATCGTCAACCTTCTGAAGGAACACGATTCACAAAAGATGACTTTTTTCAGGTGTTTTCAACCATTGATAAGGTTTTCTCCTGTCCTTATCTATTAGGTTGGTGCAAAAATAATGACGTAATAATGTCGTTTTTTGACGTGAAAAAATACGTCAAAAAACGATATTATTACGTCATTATTTTTGCACCAACCTAATATCTATCGATTTATTCTGAGCTATTTGTCTTTATTTCCTTTGACTGTTGGCAATTATTATGATAATACGGTATAGTATTTATCAGACAAGCCAAGAATGGAGAACCGTTTTCATATTTGGGATGAATCTGCTCTTTCCTCACTTTCCAGTCTTGATAGTGTTAAAAAAGTCTTTTTGTGGGTGGTAAATTATTTTCTACCGTCCAATCTCTCACAGGCTGGATTTGGCGAGCCTCTTACTGCTCTGTAGCTACTTCCATGGAAAGTGTTCGGAAGAACTACATACCTTTGTTCTGCCAGTTCTAACCTTTACGACACTGACCCACCTTGCCACTTACATTATAGTAAACCACCGACATTCCCTCCGTATTTCATCAGTGAGACGTAAGTTCAACTCCAACAGCCTCTTCCCGTGAACTATTGCTCTATGAAACAGACTCCCAAATGGATGTTTCCTTGATCACTAAAATCTTAACCGGTTCAAGTCTAGAGTTAACCATTACCTTCACCTCCTATCTATAAAGACTACCCCTTAACGTAACTCCCTACCGCGGGTGCTCCACCCTCGGCCCGAACCTTGTACAGGATGAATGTTACTAAAAAAAAATATTAATAAAAAAATAAACGATTATAAATCATAAACAATACTAACATGGCGTTTTAGACTTCAAGCTGATAAGATATATATACAACTGTTACTAAACAACCATTGACATTAGACAAATATTTAGTAAGCAACCAGAGAACTTGAAAAAATGAACATTACGTTCGCATCTAATATTACAAAGAAAGTGTAAAATTAGGTTGATATAGTTTGATTATAGCGGACGTAGTAGCGAACACATTAGGTGTTCGCACAGACTAGTCAACCGATGAAATAGCTCTATTTATCTGTTAAAAAGTCTATAGGCCAGTTTAGTAATAGGAAATTCATTCACGAAAATAAATCGAATGGAACAGAAGCTGTTACAGACAAACCACCAGGTGCAGACGTAGCCACAACTGGAGCTAATTAAACATCTGCCTTCCCTCATTGCTGAATGTAAGAATTTTAACTCCGTCCTCTTTATTACCCATATATTATCGCTCTTTCATATAAATACTTATTTAATGGTGCATTTAAATTGACATGAAAATATGAACTAAAATAACACTTCTCAAGTAACGTTTCACAAAGTTTAAATACCCATTTGTTTACGCCTTTTGCTTTAATGTAATATTTGTCGTCACCATAATTAATGATAATGATCCCACAAGATTAACAATCACTTTTTATTATTTTCTTGGGGTATTTTAGCGACTCGTTTCAAACGACTTCAAATAAGATTTACAAATTTATGCATATTTTTTATTTGATCCCGCGAGTATTTTAAATTTTCACATTTTTCTAATTTTATTTTTCATATACAGATTTAATTAATCTGGTTTTACTGAATACATGTATGTCTTTAAAATGCTTCGCAAAAAATATAGATTATATATAAAGTTTACAGACACAAAACTATGCCGTATAGCGAATTCTCCACAAGTGGAAATTAAAATCACTGTCTTTAGCTTACCTCACATTCACTTTTCTTTTACCTCTGCAACATAAGTAAGACTAATCATCTGAAATATTAATTATAGGGCAGATTTAATTTTTCCATCGAAATATCAGCTATTAGGTTGGTGCCAAAAATAATGTCGTTTTCTCACATAGTAACATATGTGAGAAAACGACATTATTTTTGCACCAACCTAATATAACAGACAGCAATTTTATCCTTAGCCATTTTAAAATCGGAAATTTAATACTGGAAATGAGCTAAGTAGATGTCTACACGCCTGAAACTTTGAGCGCACTCACTAGTTTTAAATTTTTTTTTCCAGTATTTTTTTCATGCGTTGTCTTAACTTTATGACCAACAAAAAAAAATACCTTTTTTGAGGTTTTTTGAGATTTTTTGAGTTTGCTAATTTTAATGGTTATCATGTTAAGTGTTACTCATGTTGCCGGTATTCATACTTTCAAATCTTCCCTTGCTCAGTCACTTAGTCAAATAGTGGATTTCCCTAGTCGTTTCCCTAAATAACTCTGATGAACATGCTTCTTTACTTGATTTGTACCTTACCTACGGTCCTAGCTCTTGTCAAGCATCCCAACTCCGTCATCGAGGCTAATCAGACGACGCAGTAGTATCTGGTGATATTTCTTTTGCGTCGTCTTTTAAAAAAGAAAGTCGTATTTTCGAGATTTTTTTCTGTTACCAGCGTACCGATTGAGATTCATTCTGTAACTTACTTCGAGACGCCTCTTGAACTGAAATTCTTAACCTTCTTTTTGGGAATTGTGCCACAGAGGTTTCTGTTTAGGCTAAAGCCGGAATCGATTCACCCTCTCAGAAATATAAGGCGAAACCAAAATCTTCTCCTTGGATCATACCGGCCTATTCCACTGTTATAGCCCACAGGAATATCTGATGAGCTGTTCACTTTAGTGTCTCCACTGCTTGAATATAAGCGTGTTACTAGATTGGCAAATAGGTCTCATAGTTTTACTGTTGAACAACCTAGATGCAATCGTTAGTTTTATTTTAATAGTTTTATTTCTCGCAATTCTCGCCTGTGTGACTCTCTTCCGGTTTATTGCTTCCTGCCACGTACAATGTCCAAAAATTTAAATGCAATATCAGTCACCATCTTCCGTAATCATGAATACTATCCCTTTATTGTCTTTTTCCTCACTTCTCTCAACTAAATTCTTCTCATTCTCTTTCAATCCCTGCAACCTCCTGCATACTAGAGGCTTTGTCGTCTTGCTTGGGGTGAAACGATTAAAAAATAGATTCATATTTAATATGGCCACCTTAAACAACATCCAGTACTTATACTTCCTAACTATTTGCTTTGATTGTATCAACTCCAAATCTAGTTGTGTTCGTGTTTGTTTATGGTTGGGACAATATTCCCTGTAAAACTTCTTGAGGTCCGTTTGGAATATTTCATTTTGTCGCTAGAAACCACAACGCTTTCCATATCGTCCTGTTCTCTGTGCTTTTAAATACAGTTTCTGCTAAAGTATTTCATTGATGGGTAGAATTTCATTTAGCAATTAAATTTTATTTTTCCGCCTGATCTTCCTGCATTTGCGTATTTAAACATTTTGTTTTTTTGAGATCTCTTGAAGATGTTTCATACATTTCCTAATATTCTCCTCCCCACCCCCAGCCTTGGGTGGCAACCGGTCTTGGTCTGGGAGCAAGTAACTCTGAAATCAAAACTGTATGTAGCCCTGATTCATACCCTTCCCAAGGGTATTGCGCAAGGTTTTTATGGATTAATGACAGATGGTAGAGCCAAAGATTGGATACTTTCTCATTTCATGGGTATTAACACGTAAGTGAATTTAATGGATCCGACTGTAATTCGAACTCGGATATCCCATTCTGCAATCCGAGCTGCTATCCATTACTTTACCGTGACTCCAGTGATAGTTTTTTGGCCCAGACTGGTTCCCCTCAGAATGACGACAGATCCGGGATGAATATTTGTTTGTCTGCATTGAGATTCTAGCTTTCTTTTCTTGCGTTTTATCCTTGACCACCAAGGGGTAATTTTGTTCAAGGGGTAATTTTCATCTATTATTATTATTAGTAGTAGTATTAGTATTATTATTCCTGTGGCGTGCTGTTGCTGAAATAGATAATGGCTCGAAATGGATGATTGAAGAGACGAGTTCGAATTCCCGTAGAGTTCGTTATTTTGACTTATGCGCAAATACCGTTGGGAAAGTTATGGATCCATCTCCTCATCTCACCCTAGATATTGGTCAAATGGTAGAAGAGTGGGGAGTCTGTAGTCTTGGTTGGGAACGACAGTTCTGAATTCAAAACCGTATGTAGTCCTGGAGAAGCGCATACTATTCATCTAAAGTAAGGATCGTACTGTTCAGTTTGACACTATGATATCGAATACGGCCTGCCGCCTGTTTATTATTCCTTTTGGTATCTCTCCATACACATGAATTCTACTCGATTTTAACCAATGACCTGATGTAAAAGCAGTTTTCCATAAGATGGTATAGTCAAAAAAAAGAATCCCACTGATATTAATGCATTGATGGGAAAGTATATTTTAATGACACATTACATGGTAGACAAATAAATGCATCACCTACTCTTATATAAAATTACGCTACAATATCTTGAATTTTTGCATAGTTTTTAAATGCATACATCATTTACAAATCATGAGGATTAAAATCTGTACATAAGTTATAATTATATATATTGACCACAAGAAACAAAATATAACATTCAATCTAATTAACAAACACTTTACCAATATTAGATCGACAAGGTTCTTTGTAGGTAATATTATGTTAGGCGTCGCACATGGAGTTAGTCTACATATATTTCTATGGGAATTAGTCTGATTAACAGCTACATATCATCATTTTAATGTTAAAATCACGAAATGTAATTTCTATGCGTGTTGTTTCTTCTGTCCCTGTTTATCTTAATAATGATACTGCCGAGATGTCTATCATGTTCCTGCTGCTATCATTTTAGTTTAAATTTATTCTCCTAAAATATATTTCTTAGTTTATCCTTTGTTTCTTTCGGCCTTACTGAGTTATATTGAGTACTAAAAGTTATTTAAATATAATGGATGACAGTAATATTATCTTGTATGCCGATTCAATTTGCTGTGACAGATCTTCCCCTGTGAAATGCGATTATTAATCATTTCGCTATGGAAAATATCATTCCGACATAGTCGGAGTTGCTTTTAAATTTATTGATAAGTATTTCAAATACTTATTTCCCACAAATAAGATTTTCAATTATATACACGTGCTGATTCATTTCTTATACATATATATATATATATCCCTATCTTGACCTCATTTTTATCTCTCTCTCTCTCTCTCTCTCTCTCTATATATATATATATATATATATATATATATATCCCTATCTTGACCTCTTTTTTTATCTCTCTTTCTCTCTCTATATATATATACATTATATATATATATATATATATATATATATATATATATATATATATATATATATATATACATAGATAGATAGATAGATAGATAGATGTGTCACTTAGCTGATTGATGTTACCTACAGAGTATTATAGTCGGAGTCTCCGGGAATCACTTCGTCCATTCGTCAGAAGGTACCATCAATTGTTGACAATTGATGATTTTTCTTTTTTGTATGAACTTTTCATTGGTACAAATTTTTCTTAGTCTATGTGTGCGTGGGTGTGTGGGTTCACTCTTTTTCTTTTTCCGTTCAGTTGTATCCAATTTGACTTCCGGTTTTTCAGATATATATTCTCATTGATATATATATATATATATATATATATATATATATATATATATATATACATATTATTTTATGTTATGTTATTAGTGTACGATTTACATTAATATATTCAATAAATTAACAAAAGTCCAAGTGACTTATCTGACTTACATAACTTGTTGAACGCTTCTGGCAGAAATTCTGCTGACAAGAACAACACGTTCAATTTACGTATATATATATATATATATATATTAAGAAATATAGTTTTAAGATGTGCTATATTTATGGCATAAAGTGCTCAGCATCAGAGCGTATGTAAATATAAAAGTGAACATTGAAGTCAACACTCTGAGGCGACAGGCTGTTTCATGCTAGACGCAATCGTCAGGCCGCCCGATGCCGTCTAGCATGAAACAGTCTATCGCCCCTGAGTGTTGACTTCAATGTTCACTTTTACATTTACACACACGCGTACATATATATATATATGTGTGTGTGTGTCTGTGTATGTATGTATAACGGTAAGATTAAGATAAAAATAAGAAATGTTTATTAATCTAACGTTAAACTTTTGTTAAAACTTCATCAGAGAAATAGATATGTAAAAAAAAAACGAAAGAGGTAAAAGTCTGTTATTTTCATACAGCGTTCGTATATAAATTTATGTGCATAAGTGTATCATGGTAGATTTGCACACAAACATTTGCAAAGACTCTCACTTTTTAAAAAAAAAAATAATGTATCAATCAATTTATTTTAAGTAGATACAAAGATCACCTTTAGTTAACAATTGTTTGGTGTAACTTAATTCTGACTGTGAGTCAATACTCCATAATCCATTGCCAGATATAGTTTTTCGTCACACTAAACACCCAATATATATATGCGTGCGTGTGTGTGTACAGATAAACTGTTCGCAATCAATGCAAGAAAGTTCTAGAAAAAGGAAAACGCAGCTATGCTAAAGTCGAAAAATTAATGTCTTGGTTCCTGTACATTTTGGAATCCTGGATGAAATTCTTAATAGAGATAAAGCGTCAATGCCAGCTATCATAAATGTTTCTGAAGTCTTTACAGCATCATATGACAAAGCAAAAGTTTAATCAATGTAAGACGATAAGAACCATCCCTTAGCTGACCCCAGCCTTCTTACAGAGTTTAAAATTTGTAAAACCTCTATCACGATGTGAGAAGTTATCAAAAGCCTTGGCTTTAAGAAGGCCACTGGTTTAGAAAAAAATCCACCTGATTGTTCTCAGTAATATCAGGCCAGTGTTACGGCTAATACTGGCAAAACTGTTGCCTGAAGGAGAGCTGATTCCCAGGTTTATAGAAGGTGTCAACTGTGTGCCCCTTTTTAAGTAGGTGAATGAGCGCTCATGTTTGTCGCAATGTCGACCCATTAGCCTCATTAGTATCAGCAGCAAACTCTTCAAATCAAAAGAAGGATGTGTAACTGCAACAACCTTCTGAATGATAACAAGTATGGATTTTGTCCTGCTATATCCTTAGCTGACATCTTAACTGTCATTACTCACAAAATCAGCGTGGCACTATACAGGGTGTTTCAAAAAGAATACGCCAAAATCATTACTCTGTTTTTTCAGGTCTGTAGCATTATAGTGGACTGAATCAGTGGTTATTTGATAGAGTAGTTATCAAAATTTAATTGGGTGTCAGTTTCACCGCTGTCGTTAGTATAACTTCCGGTGCAGCTGAATTGTGGGAAGATCAATCAAAATGGCGACTCCTCGGCAGAAGGCGTTTTGCTTGCTTGAGTTCGCGAAAACAAACGCCATTGTTACGGTGCAGCGTGCTTTCAGAACAGAATTCGGCATTGATCCGCCCCATCGTGAGAGCATTCGACGGTGGGTTAGACAGTTTAAAGAGAGTGGGTGCCTGTGCAAAGGAAAGAGTCCTGGAAGACCATTTGTTACAGAGGTGCAAGTGGAGAGGATTCATGATGCATTTGAGAGCAGCCCACTTAAGTCCGTATGTCGAGCAAGTCTTCAGCTTGCCATCCCTCATACCACTGTCTAGCGTGTGTTAAAGATACGATTACACATGAAACCATACAAACTAAGCCTCGTCCAAGCACTTACTAATAATGACAAGGTGATGCGGAGGACATTCTGTGAGTCAATGCTGGAGATGGGGGAAGGTGATGAAACTCTCTTTTCACGTTTAGTTTTTGGTGACGAAGCGAATTTCAATTTGAGAGGCACAATCAATCGTCACAATGTGCGCATTTAGGGAACAGAGCACCCACATGAAACTGTTGAGCATGAAAGAGATTCCCCTAAAGTGAACGTCTTCTGTGCTGTGTCTCAAGACAAGGTCTATGGTCCCTTTTTCTTTGATGGAAACACCGTTACAGGTCAAACCTATCTCGAAATGCTCCAAAACTTGCTATTCACTTTACTGCAAGCAGATTCGAATGACTTTATTTTTCAGCAAGATGGAGTACCACCCCATTGGTATCTCGGGGTTAGAGCTCATCTGAATGAAAACATGCCTCAGCGATGGATTGGGAGGAGAGGTGCTAAGGACCTTGCTCTCTGTGCTTGGCCTGCCAGATTCCGCACCTCACTGTGTGTGACTTTTTCTTGTGGGGGTATGTTAAAGACCAAGTTTATGTTCCAGCACTTCTAGCAAGTATCGATGACTTGAAAGATCGAATAACAGCTGCAATCAACACGGTGGACCGTGACATGCTGAGGCGCATTTGGGAGGAATTCTCATATCGGTTTGATGTTGTCCGTGCTGCCGGTAGTGGCCACATTGAGCGCTTATAAAACATGAAATGAAACTTGAATGTATATACAACACATGTGTTCATGCTAGAGGTTTGTAAATTTTTTCGTTTTTGACACATCACGTGATGATTTTGGCGTATTCTTTTTGAAACACCCTGTATAATAAATTCATCAAAAGCCCTGTATATATCAAAGGCCTTTAACAACGCGTGGTGCTGCTACATAATCTTTCCAGCTATTGAATCTTTCGCAATTATCAAGTCCTTCCGAACATGTAGTTGCATGAAAGTTGTTAATGACCAGTCGGTAGAAGCCTTAGAGCAATGTTGACGTTCCTCGGAGTTCTCTCTTCAATCGTAATCTAATATAGAATAGAAAGAGAGTAGAACCGAAGAGAGAACCGTGATGAAAGCCGGCATTCATCTCATGGGCTTCTGCTGACTGGCCGTTAACAACGATATTCATTGAATTCCTAAAATAACATCGAAAATAAGAAAACAGCAATAAGTGACAAGAACTACTTAAAACGATGAAATTAGCGAAGAAATTCTTACTAATTACCTTTAAAATGTCAAACTCGTAAAGAAAAGATCAGAGCTCATTTCAGAATGCAGACAAGGAAACAAATTCCTACTGCGAAAGCGACAGCTACATCCTGACTAACAAGAGTAAATAAGATCACATAAACGAAATCTAATAAATTTTATTCCAAATAATAAATCGGAAAAGAAAATAAGAAATATATATAATCTAAATGAAGAAAAAATACATCTATAAATAAACAATGTAGCGGCCATAAATAACCCTAAAAATTACTTATAATCAAATGAAATATTAAAAGTTTACTTTTTTAACACCCGTAGTCTATATATAGCGTCTGCAATACGATTAGTGGCACTTGGTCTGAATATCGCACTGATACATAAAACTGACCATAAAAATTCAATGTTGATTACTATGTCGACACTGTCCATCGCTATTAACTGTTTTATCTCCAATAAATGTAGTAAAATGTTAAATATTACATCACACACACACACAGATACAGACACACACATACACACGCATATATATATATATATATATATATATATATATATATATATATATATATATATGTAAGCAAATATAAATGGATATAAATCCGACAGAATGAAGAAAAATATTTGGAAATATTTTTCTTCATATATATATATATATATATATATATATATATATATATATATATATATATATTTTATTGCATAAAAGTTATTTTTAGTGGATAACCATATCTGATTAGACGCGACGTTTATTTATTAAACATTATATTTATTTATTTTCATGTACCAGCCCGAATAATCGAGAAATTTTATTAAAGAAAATATCTGCTCTCCGGAAATATGTTTTTCTATGATAACATTTTACGGAAATAAATAAATATAATGCTTAATAAATAAACAGAGCGTCTACTCAAATATGAATATTCACTAAAAATAAATTTTAAGTTCCAAAACTTTATATATATATATATATATATACATTAGGTTGGTGCAAAAATAATGACGTAATAATGTCGTTTTCTGACGTTAAATATACGTAAAACAAAACGACATTATTACGTCATTATTTTTGCACCAACCTAATATATACATATATATATATATATATATATATATATATATATATATATATATGCAAGTCTCTTCGTTAAGACGAATTGTGTTCTCTGGTCACAGTCTGTCTGTGGATGACAATATGTATGTATATATATATATATATATATATATATATATATGTGTGTGTGTGTGTATATATATATATATGCGTGTGTGTGTGTGTGTGTGTGGTTGGTGTAGACACAATAAGTTACGGTTATAAAATATTACACCATTAAACTGCAGTGTCACGTATGTACAGGTTAAAATACTATGTATAAATCCAGTTTATACAGTTATAACTATAATTTTATTGTTTTTAAACTAGTTATTCCTTGTGTGAACATGACTATAGCAGCTTCTACTTGCGATAATGCTTCAGATAGTGAAGCATTACACAAGAAAGTGTGTCATGAGAAAAAACAGTTTCATATCACTTGCAGTTTTTGAAAACAAGTTGCACATACAGGCAAAATCAGAGCAGAGAGTGAATTAATGCAACTGGGCAAGCATAAAGTAGCTGATAAAAGCTGCAACAGTGATTAACCAATTGCAGCTATAGACCTTTAAATGCGGCAACATTTGTTTTCACGGTCTAATTTTAGCGCGTTGTTCGAAAGCGATATTTGCTGTTATACATCTTAGATCAGCGCAGAGAGAAATGAATTTTAGTTGAAAAAGTAATTAATAACTGATGTGGGTGCCAAAGTTGGGCCCACAGAAGTAAAACACGGAACACAGATTAAATGTAAGAAAGATATATTAACAAGAGGTTACAGAGATAGTGTAAGCAGAGCTTACTATAATTTAGTGTCCAACACTGGTAGTCGTACGAGACTCTCTGTCACTCTGTATCACTCTCTATCACTTTCCGTCACTCTCCTCAGGGTGCTATATCGCCTATTTAATATAGGCCTGGTAGAGTCTATTGTGTAGGTAGTTTCCGGTTTCACAATACCCCCCTTCCAAAGAGTTTTCTTTTTTGAAAAGGAGAGAAAAAATAAAACTGTTAATACTTTTTCTCTTGGGATTTACGTCGAGCGGTTGAGTAAATTTCCTTTTCCTTCCTGAGCGCCGCACTTCAGGAGAGACTTGGGGCATATCGAGATCGAAATGATCGAAAATTACGTCGATCGGCTCTTCACAGGTATTTTGTAGTGATTCCTTCAAACGGCATTTTCTGATCTGGTTCCTATGGCGTTTGTGAATGTTTCTCGGTCCTTGGACAATATATACCAGTTCGCCAATTCTCTGCTTTATTGTGCCCACTTCCCAGAATCTCATATTGTTCTTGTACGCCTTGAAAAAGACCCTATCGCCAGGATTGAAATATTTCCTATGAGGCGATACGGTTTTTTTAACTTTATTTGCTGTGGAATAAGTTTGTCGAAGACAGATTTGATTTTTCTTGCGAACATTGTTTCTTCAGGCGAGCTTCCCATAGGCGTGTTCGGATTACGGGTTATTCGATACACCTGTAGAAACTGTTGCAATGCTCTATCTGTCGGTGTGCCTAGTGCCTTTCTTAAAGCCCTTTTTAAAGTGCCCACGAACCTTTCGGCCTGACCATTTGACCTAGGGTGGTACTGAAGCGTTGTAACGTGGGCCACCTGATATGACTTGCAGAAGTCTCCAAATTCACTTGATGTGAATTGAGTGCCATTATCAGTAACTATATAATCTACGACGCCAAAACGCGCGAATAGCTCGTGTAGAAATCCGATCGTGCAGTTTGTGGTTGGTCTTTTACATTGTAGGACCTCAGGTCATTTTGAGTGGCTATCCACAAAAATGAGATAGTACATGTTGTCCATAGACCCTGCAAAATCCACATGAATTCTTTGCCAAGGATGATCAGTTTTGGGCCATTCTTTGCATGATTCTATCATGTCTGCTATGTCCTTGTCCATATTTGGCCAATAAACGTAGCAGCGCATGAGGCTTTTCGTACGGTTCTTCCCCGGATGTCCCATGTGAAAATCCCTGAGGATTTTTCTTTGTAGGCTGTTTGGAATCACTAAGCGGTCATTATATAGTAGGACGTCATCGCAGAGGGAGAAAACTTCAGGCACTTTGGGGTCTTTGTTTCGAATTTTGCTTTTTATGGATTGAATGAATTCATCCTCTCGAGACTCCCTTTTCATGTCGGCCAAAGTAACTGGGAGCTCTCTTATGGTACTCGCGATCATGTTTTTGATTTCACAATTTGTCCTTAGAGTAGCAATGACGGAGTCTTCAAAGACTTCTGTATTTTTTTGGAATGAGTCGCGATAAACTGTCTGCATGGCAAATATTTTTGGTTGTTAGGAACTCTATCTTGAAATTATAGTTTAAGAGAATCGTTCCCCAACGAAGTAGTCTGTTCGCAGTATAGACTGGCAGACCTTTTTTCGACCCAAAAATTGTAATCAGAGGTTTATGATCTGTCTGCGGTATGAACCGTCTACCATGTAGATATCTGTGAAACTTTGTCACAGCGAATATTAACCCTAGAGCCTCTTTCTCTATTTGAGAATATTGTTTCTCAGCTGGAAGTAGAGATCTTGATGCGTGAGCCACAGCTTTTCGCGAACCGTCTGGCTGGCAGTTTATGTAATATGCAAGCGCCTATGCTGTACGAGCTTGCATCACTTGCGACTATGATGTCGAGGGTAGGGTCGAAATGTGTGACGGAGAGGTCTGAAGTAAGAGTTTTCTTGATCTTCTCGAATGCGTCTTGGCATTCCGGGGTCCATGACCATGGTTTGTTCTTTTTTAAAAGTTGGTTTAGAGGCCCTCTCAAATCTTTTCATGTTCTTAATGAACCCTTGGTAAAAGTTAGCTAGGCTGAGGAAGCTTTGTAACGCTTGAACGTTATCTGGGGCTGGCATGTTTCTGATCGCGTTGGCTCTTTCTGGATCCGGCCGACGACCATCTTTATTTATAATGTGACCTAAGTATTTAATCTCTGGTAAGAAAAAGTCACACTTTGTCTCCTCGACCTTAAATCCGTATTCTTGTATCTTTTCGAATACGTTTATTATATGGTTCAGGTTCTCTGCCGTATTTTTACTAGTAACTAGTATATCATCCAAATAGGCTTTTGCGTAGTCAAGATCGCCCAGCATGGCGTCCATGACCTGCTGGAAAATTGCAGGCGCAACCTTTACTCCAAAAGCCAGCCTGTTGTATTTGTACAACTCTCTATGGGTGTTTATGCAGAGCAATTTGGAACTTTCTTCTTCCACCTCTATCTGAAGGTATGCGTGCGAGAGGTCAATTTTAGAAAAAAACTTTCCACCATTGAGTTTATTGAAATTTTTTTCGGGGCTTGGGAGAGGATAGTGGTGATCTTGCAAGGCATCGTTTAACCCTGTGGGAAAATCTGCGCATACTCGTATTTGATTAGACTTCTTTTTTACGTAGACCGTAGGTGCTGCCCACTTGCTGAAATCTGTTTTTGACAGAATACCTACTTGTTCGAGTCTATCTAACTCTTTATTGATTTGCTCTAGAGCAGCGAAAGGGACATTCCGTTTCTTTTTGAATACCGGGTGTGCACCGTCCTTCACCTTGAACTTAGCTTTCATTTTAGTACATTTCCCAAGGCCGCCAGAAAAAACCTGGGGAAATTGTTGTTTGAGTTCCTTTTTTAAATTTATCAAATTGGACGTTGTAATTTGTATCTTGCGACAAAATGTACTTATTGGGCAATCCCAAAGATTGAATTTTTCTATCCAATCAGTTCCAAATAAGTTGTCTGAAGTTTTTAATACGTAGGCTTTGAGCTTTTTGGTAACTCCATTTAGTGTTACTGTAAGTATTACCTCGCCTGAAAGGTTAATATTTTCGCCAGTTACGGATTTTGCTGTTTTATCCGTTTTTAATAAGGTCGGCTTGTTCAATTTTCGCCAAGTACGCCAGTTAATGGTTGAAATATCAGAACCCGAGTCAAGCTGGAATTTAATGGACTTATTGAAAATATCCACAGTTACATATTTTCTTAAATTCCTATCAACAATATTGTCAGATTGAGCTTGCCTAATTTTATTTTTGGGTTTTTTCTTTCTGTTGGCGTACCAGCACGAAGTTAACGTATGACCACTTTTATTGCAATTTTTGCATTATTTTTTGTTCTTAACTGGACAGAATTTCATCCAATGCCATTTACCACAATGGTAACATGGTCCGGGCGGTTTCTTTAACCTATTTGAGTTTTGGTTATTGCGTAATTTAGGACATGTAATTTGCCTTTTGTCTTTTTGAGGGGAATAGGAGGTAGACTTACTTCTGATTTTATTAATCTGGGTCACACCTGATTCCTCGATAGTGTTTGAGTCACGCTCAGATATTACTCTTTGACAGTCCTCTGCCAGTTTTTGTAGAGTCAATCCTTGTTCATTGTCAAGCTTAGTCAGTACCCGTCGTCTGACTTCGGCGTCTTCTGCAGATACTAAACCTTGTGAGAAAACTAAGCACTTAAAATCATCGGCAGTCAGTTCGGCTAGTTTAAAATCATTGTTCACCGATGCTGCAAACGTTAGAAAATCTTGCTTCGACTGTGTTCAGGCATTTCCAACGTTTGTGGAACAAGGTTGTGTTAGGCCCGAATAGTTCCGAAAGGAGCTTAATCGTCTCTGAAAAATCCAAGTCAGTCGTTTTCTTGGGTAGTATGAAATCTACGAACCTACTATGTTCTGTGGTTCCCAGTTTTCTCAATAGTAGACGTACCTTTTTTTACTGGGCCATTGTTCACAGTCTACGTTGAAAATATCTTCGTAGCGCCTGTAAAAAGCCTGGAACGTTTTGTCTTCCTCTGGTACGTATTCAAAGGTTTCCATTGAATTGTAGATTATACTCTGGGAGAATATTGTATCTTTTTCAGAGTTTGAGCCTTTTAATTCATTTGCGAGTAATTCTTTAAATTGTTTCTGTTGTAGTTCAGCATTCTGAAGCGTAATTTTTTGGAATTCCATTTGCTGTTTATGTAAATCCAAAAATAGTTGTTGTCTTTCTTCTGATTTTTGTTGCTGGTCCAAATTTAGTTTTAACATTTGGGCAACTACTTTTTGCAAATCTTCCATATTTAAAAATGACAGCGCTTTTTTTGTTGCTTTGAAACACGTGTAATAAGAGGAGGTACACAAAAAAATCTTGATAGATTTTTGTTCGTTTTTTTTTTTTTTTTTTTTTTTTTTTTTTACAGAAAGAAAATATGGACAGACAATAGTTAAATTAAACTAATCATGTGTGTTTAGCTTTTTTTTTCCGTGGTACCGTTAATTTTAACGTAATTGAATAATTTTTCACCACTTTTTTTTTATAGCGGCACAAAAAGAAGAAAACTCACCTCAGTGAATTTGAGGGGAGAATAATTTTATGCCAGAGTTCAACTCAGTTACATAAAAAATTTTCGATAGTTTTTTCCGAAAACTTGATTGTAATGGTAGTACTTGATCTTGTGTTGTGAGTTTTTTTTACAAACAACTGTTTTTTTTCTCTGTGTGTGGGTGTGTAGAAATCGTTCCCGTATTGGAGAGACTTTGATATTCCGTAGATGTTGAATCGCTAGTTTGTCAATGGCGTTTGGTATTGGAATATATATAGACGCTGGGTGTTTAGCTTTTAAATCGCTAATGTATTAATACCAGCTTAATTTCACGTTCAACACTGCTGTGGGAACGCATGGAGTTTGTGTATTTTTCGAGTACTGGTCGCTATTGATACGGTGGGAACGAAATTCTCGAATCTTCTCTGTCGTCACTGTTGTGGGACTGGCAAGGTATTGCGGTTTTTCGACGTGAATGCGTTTCTAGAATCCTCGTCGCCACTGATGCGGATTAGATGTAAGAAAGATATATTAACAACAGGTTACAGAGATGGTGTAAGCAGAGCTTACTATAAGTTATTGTCCAACACTGGTAGTCGTACTAGACTCTCTGTCACTCTGTATCACTCTCCGTAGATGTCGCCTACTTAATATAGGCCTAGAAGAGTCTATTGCGTAGGTAGTTTCCGGTCTCACAATAATAACTTTATAAAACGATAAAACAAGTATGATTACTGATTTCTAATCAGTAGTTTTCCGTTGATTATTTGGTCATCGCTCAAGTTTTCAGATTTAAGAAACTTCAAGGAAAAGATGTTAATGTTTGAACGTTAAGTAACCATGTTTAAGATTCTGACGTAAATATACACCCCCACCCCCCGTGGAGAAAATCCTGACGCCAACAGTAAACAGTAATCAGGAATACATATTTTTAAAATTTTCCCATGCAACAAAATTTGCATTCAGGTTACGAAAGTAGAGAAAGGGTGAGACGGATTCGCTGCATAGTTTAGTATAGTATGAAAAGAGACATGAAATTACGAACTAGCAAGCGAGCGAGTGACTGAATTGACGAGCTGTGAGCTGTGGCGCGGAGGCAGTTATATTACAGCTGATTGTTCTGATCGGGTCTTAACGTAATGCCCTGCTGATTAGCGTCCGTCTGTGATGACACAAGAGATTTGGTTGGTGTAGACACAATAAGTTACGGTTTTGAAATATTATACCATTAAACTGCAGTGTCACGTATGTACAGGTTAAAATACTATGTATAAAACCAGTTGAACACAGTTATAACTATAATTTTACTGTTTTTAAACCAGTTATTCATTGTAAATTGTTGCCATTTTATATTTTTAATTTTGCGCATACGCTTTGTTTTTGATTTTGTCCACTTCACAAGGGTCAGTTGGTCACCATCTGTGAGAAAAAAAGCATCATGATGCAATTCACTCCGACAGAAATTTGGAAACGACATGCTGTACTGCTTGTTATTCGTGCCGGAAGCTTCATTACGAACATGTCAGTGCGTTTGGGTATCAATCTGATGAGAGTGCCGAGGATTTAGAAAAAGTTGGATGAGTCTAATGCTGATTGCGAAGGTGTTTGGAGTGATCACTAGTGATGGCGACGTTATGCCTCATCTTCATCTTCCCACAGGGTCCCATACTCAACACACAGGCCTAAATCGTACCTTGCATTCAAAGAAAATAAAAAACTAAATATTTTAAAACTTAAAAGAAATTCAAAAGCCAATTGAAAATAATTGGTAGTACAACAAATGTTTTCATCGACGAAAATAAGATAATAAAAACCTGACGTACACATAAATATTTAAATGAAGTCGTAGATTACAGTTTAGAAAAGAGTTTGTTACTAAAGTCTATGGTAATAGTAATGGATATGGTAATAGTAGCCATTTCTCTACAAGGATACATTTAGCATTCATTCACTGAGCAAGTGGTATTGCTTTCGATTGAAACTTATAAAACTTTTCTCTTTTCAGGAAAACCTTTTTCTAAAGCTGAGTACCTGATAACGTTCTTTCCAGTATTAACATTTTCCATTTTTTTAATCATTTCCCCCCAAGGCAGAAATGTCACTAGTACGCAGGTGGTTAAAGCGAATGAAATTGAGAGAAAAGACTGAATATAGGGAAGATTGAATAAAAATAGAAATGATGAACAGGGTTCAAGAAGATTGAATATGATGATTGACATTCTATTGAAATTTTTGAAGATTGCAGTTATTAGAGAAGCAAGTAAACTGAAGGGAGTTCGACGTACGGAAGGTGCAAAAAATAATTTTTGGGAGTTGAAGAGGCGCTTATATTTAACTATTCCAACAGTAAAAGGTTGAGACATAAATGCCAGTCTAGTAACACGCTCAAATTCATGTAGTCGTGCAACCAGGGTAACAAGCTCGACAGAGAAGTTTACATTAAAATATTTGTAGAAAAGTCAGAGGGAAGCTACGCCACCTCAGTGAGAAAGTGACTAATGTCGAGATGTCAAGTCAGGATCGATTATATTACAGATCTTTCTTTGGATTTTGGCAAGAACTTCGAGATGAATAGCAAGCACACCAGATCAGATATGGCAGCAGTGTTCAATGCATGGACGAATGGTAGATTTGTAAATGAGCAAGATGGACTCTGACCAGAAAAAATTCTGACAGGACACAGTGACCCAACTTTCCTTGTAGAAGATACAGTTACAGACTCAATGTAGTCGCTCCATTTCAAGTCAGTTGAAAACGTGAGGTGAAGAAGGTGCAGTGTGTTGCTCTTCTGGAGTCTAGCGTCAGCCATGTTGATGACAGGTTGAAAAGTATCTCTATGGTGGTTAAATGAGATCAGTTTTGTTTTAGAGGCGTTAAAATTTACAATCCATTTCCTCCCTTAGCTAACCACTGTTGGAGGTCCTTTTCAATAGCAGCAGCCAGGTTTACTTTGTCAATTCTGACGGGTTTGTTATTGGTACAATTCTTTGGTGAACATTCTGCAGAGCTAATATGTAGATTCCAATAAATGCCATAATTTCACAACGAAATTAATATCTGGTGAGAGAGTTTGCGACCAGAGCAATGAAGATGTGTTCATGTTCCTGAAATCGTTACCATGCAACCCGTACACAATGGCGGAAATCCTTTAGCAAGATACCGCTGTCATCGTCGAAATCTTGACAATAAATGATGTGTTGTGTCTTCAGGAATATGAAGATAGGGCTTAGTGTTTAACAGCACAGCAGTTGACAGATGAGCATTTAGAATACTGATGTAATGGAATAACTGTCACCACCATGAGTGACTACACTATAGGTAGTAACTACCTGTAACTAACCGTAAGTCAACGGGCTACAGAGACTAACTGGTATCTGTTCCAGCTAGACGGTCGAACTCTGCCTTCGAGCAGAGAGGAACTCGGACGAGGCTCTGCCGAAGGGCAGAGTCTCGTTCCGGGAGGTTGACCAACCCAATCCCGTTTATGCGTGTTCTACGGGCATTTTTTGGCCGAGCCTACGGGCTCGGAAAACCCATGTTAAACTTGACCTTGTGCCACATCTACCCTCGTGGGGCGGCTAGTAAATATTGATTAGCTGGAACCTGTTCCAGCTATGCTGTCTAACTCTCTGCCTTCGGGCAGCGAGGAACCCGGACGAGGCTGCGCGAAAGGTAGACAGACCCAAACTCGTTTATGTGAGTTCTACGGATGACCCACGTTAAACTTGGCCTTGTGCCACATGTACACTCGGGGGTGGGTTAGTAAATATTGACTAGCTGGGATCTGTTGAGTACGACTCAGACTTATACGAGAAGTACCGACCTTCCAATAGTGGCACTCACTACTGGATTGACTTGCAGCGACCTTGTGCATGTTATCTTTATTTTTATTGTACTGGTCTTGTACATTAAACCTCTATTTATTTTATCCACCTTGTTTTTCAAGTATATATTCTTATTAGCACGAAATATAACAAATACAAAATAAAACTAAAAAGCACCATGTTAGTGCCTGATATCAAAATGCTATCTTAAAAGAAGTAATGACAAGGAAGTTTAAAAGGTGAATAAAATATTTGTTTGAACATGCTTTGTTTTCAATTTTATGATGTCTGTTTTTATTGGATTATATATCCTTTAAATTTTATTTTATACATTATTTATCGAACATATAAAATGTGTAACATTAACAAATCACTTGGTAAATGCGACCTCTATGAGGGACGAGAATTTTAATGTGACCTTCATGCACAAAAGAGTTCCCCACTCCTGCAGTTGACTATTCTTATTTGGCTTTCTTCTTTTTCGGGACTTATTTGTTGCTCTCTCTCTCTCTCTCGCTCTCTTCCCTCAGGGTCTGTACTACTCAGACAAGGGATTGCACGCGCAATTACTACGGCACAATATTTACGAACCAACGTTTCAATCCACGAGACTATCGTACAGGAATGTGAATACATTAGTTCGGAGAAAAGATGCGGGTTCATTTTCCGAAAAAGGCAGGTTAAGATTAAGATGGTAATTGGATAATCAACTCTTTCCTTCTCTCATTTTGGGCGTGACGTAGGAGTTCCATTATGATTAAATAGCTTAATTACCATAATGAACTTCTGATCTTGAAAACAGTTGACCAGACAGATGAACTCACCTCGTCCCTTATTTATACAATGTTTTCATTTACGACCCAGCGAAGTCCATTTAATAGTAAAAAATAATAAAAAAATATATATTATTTTTTAAACAGTCCTTTTATGTCAGTTTCAACCACACTTATTGGATAATGTATCCAAGGAGTGTTCATAAATTTCTAATCAATCGCTTTTGGCTTTTCGTCTAACCATTCTCTGGAGTTTTATTTTTCTATAAGTTCTTATTAAAATAAAGTGACCAATCAAGCTACTGGATGTTAAAATATATTCCACAACTGATTGATACATTTTTTCTAGAAAAAGTCACTCACATCTTGCATTATTCCTTTTTTTTAACCACTTCTTCCCAAGCAAGGCGATAACGACAAGGGCTACTGAAAATGAAAGAGAATGAATAGACTTTAAAAAGAACCAGAAACCCAATAATAGTATAAATTTCAACCTTTAGGCCGAGATATTTGAAGTATAAAGTTGAAATAGAAGTTAGGAGGAACCGAAAACCTAATCATAAACTAGAAAAAAGGGTTAAACCTTTAATCTTCTTCAAAAAATCGGAGGGGAGGGCGAACCGGATAATAGGTGAGCCAAATATTGTTTTACGGAATAATAAGCAGTATAAAAAAAATTAAAAAATGAATAAAAATTTAGCCTCTATAGTAACAGGCTTCCTCTAATACTTAGAATCTTGTCAGAAATTTGAGAGATCTTGTAAACTCTATGCATAGGCTCACTAGAGCAATAATTAATAAAATCCAAAACACAAGGTAAGATTTTGAAGAAATAAGTCAACCCATTAAATACATTATAACGCAGAATCTTTTGGCAATAGAAATAAAACTGAAGCAATAATGACGCCAACTAGTTTTGAAGCCTGTATACTTATCATCAGAAAGAGACAGTTGCAATTTTAAGGGCACATAATGAGGAAAGGGGGCTTGAAATATTTGATACTCACAGGACATACTGAAAGCAAGAGGGACAGAGGAAAACAACGCTTAACCTACATCGCAACCTTGAGTAAATGGATTGCGTGAAAAACGTTTAAGGGAGATAAAAAAAAAAGATAATTTATTAAGTGCTAAAAAGTACGGGAAGTTGTGGAAATCCATGATCGTCCATACCCTGAAGAGACGCGGCACTTAGAAGATACTTAACAACGTTTTCGACTTGATATCCTCCCTTTGATTCTCCTCTTCAGTTGTAGCCATTTTTGTATTAATACGTTAATGTTATTGTCAATATATATATAAAGAGATAAATGTGTGATTAGTTAACAAAATGTGTTATGGCCAATCATAAGAGCAAACTGACACATCTTGCATGAAAGACATATCAAGAAAACTTTCAACATTGTTGATCAGCAGTTAAGTCAATTACTACAATAAAAACAAAGCAATTATTTCTTCATAAATAGCCAATAAACAAAATATTCATTTTACATGAAAACATTAAAAAACATTTTCCAGTACAATCCACTTTCTTGTTTATACGTTTATGTAGGGAATATTAATAGCAAACTTAAGCAAATATTAATAACAAAATTATATAATAAAAATCTATTAGATTAAATCTAAACTCAAACCTTCGCGCCAAATTTACTATGTCCTTGTATATAACAATTTATATAGATATATATATAAGTCGTTTCTCTACACGGAAACATTTAGCATTCATTGACCGAACATACAGTAGTGCTTTCGGCTGAAATTTATAAAATCTTTCTCTTAAAACAAATTTTAGCGTAACGAGTTTCTCAAGTCTACTAGCTGTTATAGGTCTTTTCAGCATTGATGTAGCTTTCTTACCTAACCTTTTGTTTGAAGTATTGTGGAATATTAACATCTCTATTATGTCATTATTTTCTCTGTCTTCCCCCAGAAAGGCTGCGTTAAGACCCCTGTTTAAAGTAGCTTCCATCGTCGGAAAGTCGATGGAAGATCCAAAAAATTAACCCAATGCGCAGATGTTAACACTTGATCGTAAATACAGGGAGGGACCTTAAAGTGTGAGAACACCACTCCAGATCTTTTCCATAAAATCGAATGGTGGAAATTAGAACACCAGATTTAAAAAAAAAATGAAAAATTCTGTGCTGGAAGGGTCCCCGTTATTTTCTATCCTACAATATACAGGGCTCTCAAATTAACCTATCCCATGGACGTTGGCGGTATTGTCCTAGATGATCGTATGACAACAGAGATGTGGACAGGGAGCATAGGAAAATCCGTCGGGGTCCTTTCGCCCACAGATTTCTGTACAGTCTGTGACTAGGGGATTCAACTTTATGTTTCTTGAGATAACTAGTTTGAATGCAAGGGCTTTGAGGGATCAGAGTAAGGCTGTCCGTCTGCTTCATGACCTCCTTTCCTTTGGCGTAGATGTGGCTGCGATCCAGGAAACACATTGCGAGGTTGATGCTCATCTGCTGTCTAACGACTATGTCGTCTATTGAGCATACGGGAACCAGCTGACAGGAGGTATTTCCTTACTGATTAAACGTACTCTGGGTGCGAGGGTGGACCTTGTCTATATCGATGCGGCGGGGTGGGGGCGTGTAATCATGGCCGATATTGCCGTAAACAGCATTTCGTTACAGTCGTTGTGGTTTATGCGCCCAACGATCAGGAGTAGCGTGTATCGTTTTTCCGTCAGTTGGGACCGTTCCTAGTGGATTCGTCGCGCTTAGTCTTAGTGAGGGACATGAATGCCACCTTGAACCCCAAAATAGACAGGGAGCGGAGAGCTACCGGGAGGTCTTCAGATGATCGTAGTCTGATTAATCAGTTTGGTGAGTTTGGTCTCGTCGGTAAATACCGGGTCGATCATCCTGGGCGGGAAATGTGGACGCCTACCCGGGTAGCCAGTTACCTGGATAGAAAGTTAGTGAGAAGGGCTGATATAGACTTATTAGATTGTCCCACGTCCCACTGATTAGGGTATTTGGGCCATAGACTCGTCTGTGTCCGGATAGTTTTAGGTTCTAGGCCTAAAATGGCTGGACACTGTCTTTATTAGACAGGCGGGACTTCAAACAACAGATAATTAAACTTGTGCAGCTGGAACTAGTGGGAGAGTCTACTGGAAATAGATGGTGGGAGGGGATAGAATTAGATCCTTCCCCACAGAATATAGCCAGAGGCTCGCACTAGATGGCAATAAAGTGAAGACACTTAAAGGTAGTCTGTTCCGCGCGGAGGCTGGGGGGGTTCCTAGAGATAGGTTTAGCTAGGCAGGCTCTTGATCGTTCAACTATCGAGCGCTACAAGGGTCAAGTAGTTAGGCATAGGTTAAATAAGATTTCTAACGAAACTGTGTACATGGGCGCACAATTGCGCAAGGAAGAGATACGTCGAGCTTCCGATGTTTACATTCAAAGGGGTTACTCTGAGGTCGACTGACGATATGTGCGAGGTATTTCATCGGTATTTCGAGAGCCGGTTTACTAAGGAGTCTGGTTTTGAGATGAGAAGTTTCGCAAATATTTGGCAGGCTTTCCTCGGCTTTCACTGAGTGAAGTGGTTAGCTGCGAGGGTTAGATTACGGAGAGCGAAAAGTCTGTAATAACAGAAAAGAGGGAAAGCTTCATATCTGTTTGTCTTTTTTTTTTTTTTATAAGACATTTCTATCGTTATAATGCAATTTTACTGTTTGAAATGTCTGAATTAATGAAAATTGAAATTATAATTTAACACATGACTTAATTCTTTAGACCTAATTTGAAAAATCTGTAAAATGGCAGATAGGCTGTTGACAAAAATCAGGATAGAACCAAATCGAGTTGCGATTCGTATTCAGCGCACGCCAGATTACCTAGAATCAGGCGTCAGATATCATTCAATAAAATACGTGTTTCACAGTGAATTGATTGTCAACTGTCGTCAACATTAGTGTCTTTGTTATACCTGCCGGGGAAAAAGGAGAAGGAACATGCTATTCATGTTTTTGCCTCTAACTAGAAAATGCGTATTCAGAACTGGCATAACCAGACTAAGGATTCAAAATTTCCTGAGACAGTCGTATGCCGATATAAATGGTTGCAAGAAGCATTCTGAACTAGTTTTAATCCAGGCGTATCAAAAATACTCACGTAAATGCTCATAAACAGAAAAATATGCGTCCTCTGCATGCTCAATGAGGAACAGTCAGGCACGTTAGATCTAATGACAGCACCCCATGGGGGATGTAGGTTCAATTCCTGTCGGAGGACGCATATTTTTCTGGCATGATTTCTCGAATATTCAGACCTGTAGTTGTAGTTAGATAAAAAAAATTCTGTTTAATGAAAAAACAGAGCGTTTAATCGAAATTTGAGTAGCTATAAAAAATAACTTTTGAACAAAATAATCTCTCTCTCTCTCTCTCTATATATATATATCTATATCTATATCTATCTATCTATATATATATATATATATATAAGTCAACACTTAGAGGTGACAGTCTGTTTCATGCTTGGTGCAATCGTCAGGCCATATATATATATATAGAGATAGATATATATTAGGTTGATGCAAAAATAATGACGTAATAATGTCGTTTATTGCCGTTAAAAAATACGTCAAAAAATACGTCAAAAAACGACATTATTACGTCATGATTTTTGCACCAACCTAATATATATATATATACATATATATATATATATATCGGAGAATTTATATATATATCGGAGAATTTATATATATATATATATATATATATATATATATATATATATATATATAGATAGATAGATAGATAGATAGATAGATAGATAGAGAGAGAAAGAAAGAGATATATGTCCTGATATTAAGTACTCTTCCTCTATAAATATAGAAAATTTTATATAAACACATATAGAAATACATACACACACACACACACACACACATATATATATATATATATATATATATATATATATATATATATATATATATATATATATATATATATATTCACCTAGTGAGCCAGACAAACCTGTCTGGCTCACTAGGTGTATCTAGGTTTGCTCTACGGTTGTGTTGATCTCTTTTGTTAGTTGTTTACTCGTATCAGGGTTTTTTCTTTGGCCTTCAGACCTGCATCTGTGCGATGTTTTCGGCAGTAGTTCATGTTTGTAGCTCTTTCTTTTTTTAAAACCTTTTTTCCCTCGAGATTGATTTGATTATTGGCAAATCAAAAATTCGAGTCTAGTTATCTATATTTGTATATATATATATATATATATATATATATATATATATATATGTTGATAATATACTTGAAAAAATAGAAGCGAACCCTTCTCCCTCCTTGTGGTGCATATGGACACACAATCACTAGACTAATTTCGCTTCTCTTTTTTCCGTAACCAGAATGCTTTTTACTGCCTGGAACCCTACGCCCACCCAATTTTGAATTTAAAGTTATCCTTCTGCTGGATTCGTATGCAAACAAGGACAATGAACCCAATGTGCTTAGGTATTTTATCCGTACCTGGTGTGGCAGGAAATAAATAGATTCACATATTTCCTAAGGTAATCAATAAAGAATTCCTTGGACGGAATTTAATCTCGCTACGAAGAGTACACTTCCAGCCCCGATAATTACTATGCTACGTGCATTTGCATAATTCTGTACATTTATTCAATTCTTGCCTGACGAATCTAAATGGGTGTCAGCAGAGCACAAAGCTTTTCTGTGCTACTGCGAAGTAGATTGCAATTGAGCTGTGTTTGTTGCAACGTTTATGCTAGTTTAACTCGCCAAAATAGTTGCAAGTAGCTGCGTGCATATCCGGTAACTGTTTTTATATTTAGCCTCATGCAGACTTACATATTCATTAAGCAACAGTTTGACATGCAAGTAAGCAAGTTTCAAACATTCGAATGACAGTGTGAAAACTGATTGAAATACAACATAAATGCTCTTTATTTATAATGAATGCATACATATATAATTCTTGAGGTATATTTTAATTCGGGTTATAAAACTACTTTATTCAGATATTCACATTGACTGAGTTTTAATAATACCTGTCAATAAAGAATGTTACAAATTATAATTCACTTAGAGCATAACTTATAATTAAAGATATAAAAACCTTTAGGATAAATAAGAATAGCTTAGAAACTAGTTTTCCTGAATTAGTAATTACCAATGTACATGTTAATATAATGTTCTTATTAAATGTTTTATTAAATTATCTGATGATGACACTAATATTTATGATTAAATAATTTTTTAAATAATATTTTTTATTGTAGCATACCTACGGAAGATAATGGGTGTCTCCATTCACATAAATACAGTAAGTAGTAAGTACTGTATGTTGGACTGCAGTTGGAGATTCGTCTCTATTTGTGCTGGTTAAACTCTCTCCCTCCAGGCAGAGAGGATGCCCAAACGAGGCTATGTCAAAGAGAAGAATATCGGTTAGAGAAACAGCTACCCGACCCCCTTTTATGCGTGGTCTACGCTAATTTTTAGCCGAGCCTACGGGATCGGATACCCCGCATTAAATTCGCCCTTGTGACACATCTGTCCGCGTGAGGCGGTTGGTAGATATGCAGTTGGAGATTCATTGTGGAATTCACTTGACTGACTTGTAGCAATTAACTACTACTTCTACCCGCCCCTGGAGACTATTATATGAGTTGTTCTTGTCCTAATTATTATCATTCATTACCAACCTTCGTACGATTATTCTATTCAGTAACATTCCCTAGGTTACAACAATTTTGAATATATAATTTTGATCTTACCATTTCTATGTTAATAGTCAAGTATTGTATGTTAACTACATGTACGCACTGGCCAAATAAATAAGTACACGTGAAGAAATGTTTATTTTTATTTAGATTTCTAATCAGTCAATGATTTGGAAGCAACTAAACTAATATAGAGATTTAATGATGGTAAACTGTAAAGTCTCATTACATGCATTAGTATGAGGAATAAATGTTATTTAAGTGAATCTGAAAACAACATGGTCCTTGGTATCAGACCAGATGGTTTGAGCATTTAAAAATAACCGATCTGGTCAGAGAATAACCATAAAAATAGAAATTGCACTAAGCTGAAATTCTATGGTCAAAAATCCCTTTGTTGATGAAAGAGTTCTGAGGCGAATGACCAAACTGGTCCAAGATGAAAAAAGAAATAGGAGCTCAAATAATCACTCTTTACAACGACGTTATCAAGAAGATCATCTCTGAACGCACAATATGTTGTACCTTGAAGCAGAAGACCATGCTTATTATCACTAGTATCAGATAAGAACTAGAAGCTGCGATTACAATCCACCCAAGTTAAAAGATATAGAAGATAGGAAAACGTTACCAAGTTTGATGGATCTAGTTTTTTGCTGTAACATTCGTATGGCAGGATCACAATTTGGTAAATGAATACATGATATGTTGTATTAATATTTCAACCGTGCACTGGTGCACTGGTGGTGGTGGGAGGAATCCTTTTTTAGTATATTTTGGAACTCTTGATACCAATAATAAATTGTTTAAATGCCACAGCCTACTTATGTATTGTACTCATCATGTACTTCAGTTTATAAATATCGTGTTCCAATTCTCTGAAAGAAACGAACAGTGCCACAAATAAAAAAAATAAAAAAAAGTGGGTGAATGCTTCATGAAATACAGCAATGAGTTTTCTGTGTTGAAGTGGTTCCCACAGTCGCTGGATATCAATAGCATAGAGCACCTTCAGCATTACATTAACATATACATTAGTAAGAGGAATTAGAATCTTGAATATGCCACCAAGATATCTATTAGGTGGGTGCAAAAATAATGACGTAATAATGTCGTTTTTTGACGTTAAAGAATACATCAAAAAACGACATTATTACGTCATTATTTTTGCACCAACCTAATATTAGGTTGGTGCAAAAATAATGACGTAATAATGTCGTTTTTTGACGTTAAAAAATACGTCAAAAAACGACATTATTACGTCATTATTTTTGCACCAACCTAATAGAAGAATTGTCATAATAATAGAAAGGGCACAAATTTCAAAGTTGACTTTCAGAACTTCGTAGAATTCATACCAAGAAGAAAAGATGGGGTCCTAAAGGCAAAAGTGAATCACTAGAAATGTTCACCTAATAAAGTTACTAGTGAGTGTATATATTTATAAATATATATGTGAGCTTAAGGTTAAAAACCATATGATAAGTGCCAGTTTCACGCCAAAAGCAACCTTTGGCCTTAGTTCATATCAAGGCTCTAGGTGGTCCAGATGAAAATCATGCTTTGTTGACGAGTTGAGGGACTGTTATATCTTTATGTATGCTAAATTTTAAAAACTCGATATCGAATATTTCCGCTTCTGAGACCAAGTCAAAATTACAATTCCAGAAACTAAACAACTAATAATTAGTTTTTATAAAATAATAAACTTTTTTCAAATACTATAATATTCCGGCAGAGGTAAGCAGACAATAAAAAAAATGAAATTAAATAAAATAATGATTAAATTAAATTAGATTAATAAAATGAACAAACTCAAGGTCATTACGATAAATAATCTGAATAATAAAACATAATCAATACAAAAATCCTGCAAAAAACTCTTCTCACTTGGATATATTCCCTATGACCGATATTTTAAATCTAGATAGATAAAAGTAGCACATTTCTTTCTTTCTTTTACTATCTATCTATCTCTCTATCTATCTATCCATCTATCTATCTATCTATCTATGCAAGAACCCTTATCGTGAGGTATAGTAGTCATTCTTAATACGTCGAATGCGAAGTAAATATCCTAATGGATTTAAGACCTCAGTATCCAATCTATAATTATGGCCAAATACAAGATATTTATATATGTAATTGGCGTAACACAATCTTATTCGCCTACATTTTGAGTAAGGTTTGGTAATATTATGTATTCCATATAGATTGTCACAATCTTTATATTTAATAACCAATAAAACCTAGAACCATATATGCGAACTAATCTAGAAAATTAGATATCTCAATGTTGCTACAAGCTAAATAAAGGAATAGTGGATTGCTGTATTTCAACAAGATAATACAAAATTAACACAATTTGTTTCAGTCGGAATTAGAACTACTGCCATCAACGTCTCTATTTTTTTTTTTTTTTTTTGCTGCTAATTGTGACGTTATTTCGCATCTTTACTGACCTTCAATTGCGATGATCACGTGGCTAATATTTTCCCCCGCTATCAAACATTTAGGAATTACGTTTTCTTTCTCCCCAATGGCATTGAGCGACAATATCATGTCACAACTCATTATTCAGAAGGAAAATATTTTTTAAAAATACATTGCTTGCATAAGTGATTTCATTTGCGTCTTAAAATAACATAAATATCATTACAAAGTGAGAAAAAAATAATCCAAAGGAAACAGTTATTGGACAACCTCTACAAAATGAAATATGATGAAATTATTGAAGATGTTGGCGGTTGTGGATTATACCAAAAACTTATTCTGATTTTATTGTACATTTTACCTGTGTTTGATGGCATGCAGATCGGTAGTTTAGTGTTTATCGTACCAGAAATAAAACATAGGTAAGTAATAATTTTCTTTTAAATACACGGATGATAGCTTTTTAAGAACAGTGTTTTTTCTTTATTTACAAATAACAGTAAAATGATAAATAAGACAATAAAAATCCTTCCTTGAAAAGAAAAATTATGTTTTTAATTGTATACAATTCGAGCAGAAAACTGCTGATTATAAATTTTAAAATATTCTTAAAAAGTAAATAAATTTTAATCGTTTACAACAATGAGTTTTTTTTACTTTATAAATAATAAAATCGAATAACAAGTACTAAATATGAGTTATTATAATATTTGTATAGTTTTAGTGTAGAAAACTGCTAACTCTGATAAACCGAAAATATATATTTCTTAAGAATAGACGATTGTGTGAGAAATTTCCCAGATCAATAGTAAAATGTGGATAATGTCTATAGAAGATAAAATGCATTCATAAATATTTACTAATATTAGCTTTTTATGATATAATGCCAAATTGTTATGAAGAGGGATGGGAGGCAACAGGATAGTGTTTCATTAATCTTTCAATGTGGGAGGGTGTGCCTACCTTGCAATATTCGTGTTTAAATTTTTTTCGAACAATGACCGAAAGTAAATACTCTACTATCTCGACTAGCGAACGTAAATCAACAAAACATATTTAATTATTCATCTGTTTTGTTTGTTTTAATATTATCTACCGTCCGGAAAAGCTTATTAAAGAGATGAAAAATGATAAACTGTTGTGTAGTGTGGGATAAAAGTTTTAGCTACATCAGATACAAGCTCACAAATCTGCCGGAACGGGGAAGAAAAGTATAGTTGCCTATAAAAGTGTTATACTCTTAACATAAATATTGACATTGCACAAGTGAAATTCGAAACTTATTTTCATGAGATAAGTTTGCGCAGATAAATTTTCACAAGTAGATCTGTGTCAAACAAGGTTAATCTTAGTAAATAAATATATGTGTGTTTTTGTGTGTAAATATCTGTGTATATGTGTGTGTTTGTGTATAGTGTATGTACGTCTTTGTATATACAATGCATTGCAAAAGTCTACACCCCCTTGAAAACTGGATGTATTTTGTTTTATTTTGATAGGAACAATTAATATTTTAAACTCCCATAATTTGTTTTAATAAGCAGATCTATCACACTTTTATTTAATACACAAAATGCATTTGAAAAATTTAAAACTGATTCTTAAACAAAGATAATTTTGAAAATGTCTTTGCAAAAGTCTACACTCCCTTTGGAATGTCTTCAGCTAATACTTTGTGGATGATCCTGCTGCGTCAATTACAGCCTGCAGACGCCTCGGGTAGCGTTCCACGAGCTTGCTGCAAAGGTCTGCTGACAGTTTTTGCCATTATTCATGGCAGAATTTCTCGAGCTGTGTCTTATTGGAATGGGAACGTCGGTGCACAGCCAGCTTAAATCTCGCCATAGATTTTCTATAGTATTGAGGTCTGGAGACTGGCTGGGCCACTCCAAAACTGTGATTTCCTTGCTAGTAAACCAAGCTTTAGTGCTTTTTGACACATGCTTGGGGTCGTTATCTTGTTTAAACTCGAAATTGTGACCCAAGCACAGAGACCGAGCAGATTTCAGCAGTTTGTCTCCAATATTTCTTAGTACTTGACACTGTCCATGACACCTTGGATGGGTACCAGCTCTCCAGGCTCTGGAGCTGAAAAACAGCCCCAAAGTATGATCGAGCCACTGCCATGCTTTCCAGTGGGGACGGTATAATAAGGTTGGTGAGCAGTGCCTTTTTTCTGCCAAACATAACGTTTCGTATTTTTTCCAAATATCTCGGCCTTGGTCTCATCTGACAACAAAATCTTTCGCCACATGGTCATGGAATCATTGATGTGACTTTTAGCAAAGTTTAGCCTAGCTTGCTTGTGCATAGGCTTCAGAACGGGCTTTTTTTCTAGCTACCTTCCCTTGCAGGCCAGGCCGGTGCAATACTCTGGAAATTGTAGATGTATGGATATCTATCTCAGTACTGGAAACTGAAGTTTTCAACTCTTCTAGTGTTGCACTAGGGTAGGAGGTTGCCTACCGGACCAGTTTTGATTTTGCTCTTCTGGTAAGTTTGCTCAGTCTCCCAGATCTTGGTAGGGTAGCAGTGGTTTTGAGCACTAACCACTTCTTAACTACAGTTTTAACAGTGCTTAGGGGCAGTTCGAAAGTTTTTGTAATCTTTTTATAGCCATTATTTTCCTTGTACTTTTGAATAATAAGGTTTTTAAGTTCCTGACAGGGGCTTGCCCATTTTCTTTCCTGAGTTGGACACCTTGTGTTTACAGTCAGAGTTCAAAGACCAACATACCAAGAAACCATGTGTTGGATGATTTTGTAGGCATGTAAATCACCTTATATAGCAAAATAATAGACCGTCCAAGCTTGTTTGTTATGGTAGAACACACATGTCACTTTTGATTGTTCTGGATTGTATACATGATAAACTACGTGATAACACAGTATAATATCTGGGTGGGTAGACTTTTGCAAAGATATTTTTCTAAGTTATATGATTTTAAGAATCAGTGTGAAATTTTTAAAATGTAATTTTTATATCAAAGGAAAGTGTGATGGATCCGCAAATTATTTAACAATCATTGGAATTGAAAAATGTGTTGTTCCCTGTTAAATTATACAAAATATATAAATTTTCAAAGGGGGTGTATACTTCTGCAAGTCACTGTGTGCGTTTTCGTGTATATGTATGTATCACTCTAAGGGAAGTGATAGAAAAGTGTAAGAGCTGCCTCATATCATGTAGCTTCTCTTTAAAATCCGAATAGCAGCGGTTGTGCAAGTAGTACAGTCTATGAAGTGATGTGTAGTTTTTGTTGAACGTGTCTCAACCTAATTTTGTGGGGTCTACCACACATCTCATATATGTTCAATAGAAAAGGCACAAGGAAGTTACGTTACTGCGTTTGGAACGTGACTGAAGCAGTGATATCAGGTAAGGACCAATAACATTGCATTTCTTTGGATTTTATCAAAAATTTCTAAATATGTAGCAAAAGCACCAGACTAGATGTAACAGCAATACTTAAACATCGACGAATGGTAAATATGTAAGACCGGCGAGAAAAATTATTTAGCACGACACAGAGAACCAAAATTTTGCCAACAGACCTTACAATTTATTCAATATAACATTTCCACTTATCAACGGTAAATTTCATTCCCAGAAGGCGCAATAAGACACGCTCCTAGAGGTTAACATCAGTCCTGGTGATGGAAACCAGAAAAGGGTTTTGTCAGACGATTAAAAGAGAGCATTTTCATTTTTGGAGTTGTTAACATTAGCAAGCAACTCCTTGCCCCATTTAACAAGAGATTCAATGTCATTTTTAAGATCAGCTGCTAATTTGACTTTAACGAACCAACCAGATTTACCATTTTCTAGGCGTAAATAGTTATTTTATCGGCTTAGATATGGAGTAGAGAATGATATCGGGGAAGGTCGTTGATAAAAAATTAAGAACAACGTAAATCCAAGGATAGAGTCCTAGTGCCTTTTCTATCATTAATGCAAAAGGTTCTAGCAGTGTGGCCATTCAAGACAAATTTCATTTCGCGGTTTGATAAGAAAGACTGCATCAGTTCAAAAATTTGTCCAGAAATACGATAACCTTTCAACTTGTGAAGAAAGTCAGAATACCAAAGAGTGTCAAAAGTCATCGAGCTTCCCCTTTCTTATCTATAGCTTGATAGACTCTTTCAGCAATAATACACCAGCAGTTGACCTAAATAAGTGAAAACGAGGTGTAATGCTTAAAAAATTCAGAGTTGATTAGAGCTTCTACGACTTTACCAGAAAGAGGTAGAAGACTAAGACGTGGCCAATAATTAGAATTATCAAAAGGTTCGCCTAAGTTCTGAAGGACTGGATCTACAGAAGAAGATTTCCAATAAGCAGGAGAGCAAGAAACAGCAATTCATTTATTGTAGATTTTACAGAAGCCAGTTCAAGGGCATATTTTTTAATGGCTGTTGCAGGGATACCATCATACCCACAGGCTTTGAGGGGATCCAGTTTATAGAAGCTAGCAATAACCATCGGGGAGTAATATGCATATCACTCACTAAAGACTCAGTTGTAAATGGGAAGTCAACCAAAAATGCTCCAGATGAGTCAAAAGTAGAATTTTAAGAGTATTTACTAGAAAAACAGTCAGCAGATAATGAAAATTGAAGCAAGTAAGCAGGGATATACTTACTCTTATTTAATACCCTATTACAAAGCCACCAGTATTTTCGAGTTACAAGAACCAAACTTGTTATGCGAAGCCTTATTCTATCAGCAAACAAAGAATTAGAATCTTTGCGGACACGTTTACAATTATTACGAGCAGACACAAGTTGTGATCGAAGCTATCACGCTAGTACACCAGGAGAAAGTGATTTCTCTGGACTATACCGGCTGATCATGTCGTTGTTAACCAAGGAGTGTGGTTTCACCTGGTATTTCCGAGAAGGTGCAAAAACATCGATGCCGACTTTACCCCAAGAAGAAACCTTCGTGGCACAATTATCAATAGGAATGTTAATAATATCAATCCAGGGTGTGTCTCGAAGAAAATCACAAAGTTAATGCTAATCAGTTCACTCGTAACAAAAATAAATTTTGTGAATAGGCTTTCTTTCTAATAGACGACTCAAAAGAAATATCAAGAAATACAACTACGTGAATCGAATTACCAAGAAGATAGAGAGCATATAAGGAACAAGCAGTAGAGAAAGTAAGGAACAAATCAAGTAAAGAAAAATGTTGATCAGATTCATTAGGGAAACCAGTACGGAAATCCACTATTTGACTGGGATATTGAGCAACTGAAAAATTGAAAATAAGAATATCGGCAGCATCGGTAAACTTAGAATGCTTAAGCCACTTGAGAAGCATTAAAATCAGCAAAGACAAACATGTTCGCAGACGAATGGGGAGAGAGAGAGAGGAAAAAACCAATTTCTATATTGTCAGAAATTTTGTTTAATAGGTTACAGACCTGAGAAAATGAAGAACGATAAATGAAAAGGTGATAGATGACTTTCTATATCTCTGAGATGAGGTATTATTACTACTTGCATTATTTACATTACTCGGACTGATATCCTCATCTTCATTGCCACATTCACAAACATTTCGGCCGTTGTACGCTCCGGCCTTCTTCAGGTAATTGGAAGGCCGGAGCGTACAACGGCCGAAATGTTTGTGAATATGGCAATGAAGATGAGGATAGCAGTCCGAATAATGTAAATAATGCAAGTGATAGATAACATAGGGCAATAACGAAAGTCGAAGTATCATCTGAAAATTCTATAGACAATTCCCTTGCTATTGGAAGATTTTGCCAGATATAAACACTAAGCCCATGCATATATATCTTAGAATATTTTCAACAAAAAGTAAGATACCCTGGAACAGAGAATTCAATGTTGGCTGTAGAATTTAAATAATTTCCGCAGAGTGCGATAATATTTGGAGAACGTTTCAAGAGAAAATATTCTACACTACAGTAACTGGAACATATTCCACGGATATTGGCGAAACAATGGTTGAGTGGAATAGGAGAGTTTTTGTTTACCAGTTTATTCGTATTTCTTTTTATTGTAACTGTCATAAGAAGATTTAAATTTAAGGGGGAAAAGGGCAAAATAATTATCATTGTCCATCGTCTATGGAAATACAAACTGACCAGCAAGTGGCGAAGACAAAAGGATAATGTGGCCTCAGGTTTGCCCACCGGAAGTAAATGTAGGGTCATCTATCCATGGCAGATATGACGCTGCAATATTAAGGAACTACTGATCAGGACAACGACTCTAAGCATTAAGAAATATTTCGGGTTGCTTACTACAAACAACCGGAAAACTGTGAACCCGGTACACTCATTATGATCAGTCGGATCCCCCAAAAGTTAAGACAGTTAAATCATTATGAACATGGCAGAAAGAACCGGTATACATTATCCTAAACAGGAAATAAGAGTTAAACCTCTGTACCTGCTTTTTTCTATATGAGTATATACAGACACACACACACACATATATATATATATATACACACACATACGAACGAAGGTTAATAAAAAATTTCCACCCACTTTTGCTATGTCTTTATATAAGAGTGCTGATAATTTTTGATTTTGTCTCGTATATATATATTCGCAAACAGTATTGTTTAGCTGTATTACAGCTCCTCAGTGCGACTAGACAACCGAATGCCTCGTGCCCAGGTAGAAACCCAACCGATTTGCCATCAGTCAGAGTCTGTACCACTGAGCTATCTTGACAAAATGAATCAGCCAACTCTAGCATATTGTTTTTTAAAATCTAAATAAACGCCAAACAACCGGAGTGTTCTATTCATTTTACAGAAGAGCATCGTCTTAACGCAGGTGGCTGTTGTTTTTAGAATTAGATTGTAATTCAACAGTGCTCAATTGAAAATATATTTTCAAGAGCTAAATTATGCCATTCACAGACAGTACTGTTTCGCCACACATATATATATATATATATATATATATATATATATATATATATATATATATATATATGAGAGAGAGAGAGACAGAGATGTATGTATGCATGTGTGTGTGTGATAAGATAACGAACAAATAGGAAACGTTTATCAGTCATGCTTCAATATTTATTAAAGCTTCATCAGAGAATATGATTTGGAATAAAAGAAAGAGATGCTGGTATTTTTACTTTCTTTTTTCCTTTCAATCAATTTAAATTAGTTTTGAAGAACACTAAATTATTTTGCTTATTTGAAATATTAAATTTTGTCTATTAGCTTAAAATTAAAATTAAAATAAAAACTTCAAGGAAGATTTTTAAAAATTTATTTTAAACCTTAACTATCACGTTTCTTTGGAGGCACCTGCTATAAAAAGAGTGCTCAATATAGAATATAAAAAAATATACAAAACAGAGCGAATATAAAATATAATAAAACAATAATCTTATTTAACTAGTTTCCATGACGTAAATAACTTTAAGTCTGGGATAAGAAAAAATAACAGACATGGTCTTCGAAACATCTTAAATTCTTTCCTTGTATGGCTAACTGAGCTTTTGCTATGCCGTAAGAAGATAATAGGTTCACATATCGTACGGGCCATACTCACCTCTGGTCTTTTGAACAGGAATAGAGATTTATCCCTGCTTTTTTTTATTTAAGATTGGGTTTCCGGTTCCTTCTAAAATCTTTTCTTTCTCTTTCACTTCCAGTAAATCCTGGCGTCTTAGTGGCATTATCCCCTTGCTTGGATGAATTGATTAAAAATGAAAGATTTAAATGAACGCCAGTTTATTCGGTGTAAATGTAGACGCAGGTGTGAACCTTGCCGAAGGACACATCTTATTTAATAAAACAATCTCAAAAAATAGGTCGATAGTTATCAATTATTATGTTTATAAAATATATCTGTACTCAAACACGTATCTAAAAAATATAGCGTTTATAGCAATGAAAAAATATACCGTTGCCTTCTGTTACGCCAGTGTGATATATATCCTAACTAGTCGACAATAATATATTTCTAGATATCTGGATGCACCAGTTGAGTCAACTCATATTTTTCGTTCAAATTACAATGTTGAATTCTTTTCCGAGAAAGCGCTTTATTTTTAATGAAAATAGTTTAAATGACCCCTCACTGGGTTTTGTTGACGATCAAAGACGCTTATGATGTGTAATCGTAAAAAGAATATCAAAAATAGTACTTTCTCTCGATACAGATGTGCTATTCCTGGTTTACCAAACGACACCTACGAAATCCAAGATACGGGCCACGCCGATTTGATCACAGCCTATATTCCATTGCACATAGAAGATGGAGAGCACGAATATAGCAAGTGTTATTTCTACAGCAATGAAACATTAGACAGTAACAGAACGATGCATGCATGTAATTCTTGGGTTTATGACAAATCACAATATCATACATCTGCTACCAGTGATGTGAGTATTATTTCATCTTTTCCTTGTATTATATTCATCGTCATTATCATTTTTGAAAAAAAAAAATGATACGTTCTACAATATCGGACCAGGAAAGTTTCACTTCAATATTTCTTTCACTGACTATTAATAATTCCCTATTCTCCTGTAGTTATTATTGTCCATTTTGATATCTTTAACATTCTACCGTTTCCTGTGTTCCGAAAGCAGTAATTACGTTTTACCAGAAATTATATAAAATATAAATCACGTTAAATTTATTTCCATTTTTATTTAAATATAATCCTTATTTTCAATGATTGAATCGCAGCATGAAGGCGCGTTTTTGATTCCCGTTTCAAGAAATTTTGGTTTTTTTCCCGAAAAAACTTCGTAGGCTTGTTTTCAATTTTTTCTGAGTGTTCAACCACTGATGGAATGTATCATTGATCGCAATTTTATTTCTGTAGGGGCTAAAGCTGGCGGATATGGAAGATGTGAAATAACATTCGCCAAAGATTAGGGTGGATCTTTGACCTTGAAAAGGGTGAACATTATTGAAAGAAAAACAAAAAGATATGTCTGTCTGTATCTCGGTGATGAGGTATCATGATTAAATGCATTATTTACATTATTCGGACTGTTATCCTCATTTTCATATTTTCTTGCATTATTTATATTATTCAGGGGGTTATCCTCATTTTCATTGTCACATTCACAACGTTTCAACCGTTGTACACTCCGGCTTTCTTCAGGGGAATAGAATTTCGAACCGAACCCTTTATTTCGTCTACCGGTGTAGATTCTTCTAGTTCCACGTGCCATGCCTCTACCGCATATATCAGATATTGCCCTTTAACTCAATTCTCCAAGTTTTTGGTTCACCACTACTGTGATCTGGTATTTAACTCACAACTCTTTGGGTCTAGTCACTAGTTGAGTTAAGTTGAGTTAAATGGAAACGGAGGTATCCAGAAGAGGCATGGCACGGTGGACGATATAAAGTTTTAGGTTCAACATTCCAATCACCTGAAGAAGGCCAGAGTGTACAACGGCTGAAACGTTGTGAATATGGCAATGGACATGAGGATAACCCTCTGAATAATGTAAATAATGCAAGAAAATATGTACCCTCAAAAAATAATGTATCAAAGTTCTTCTTTTACTGATGCTCCGTTGGTAGTTGTTCCTGCTTTTAAAAGAATTTTTAAAATTTTAATAAAACCCAAACATATGAAACTGGATTTATGCATTTTGTATTTTCTTGAGAACAGACAAAAATAATTGATCATTATTTGCGTTAATTTCTTTCTTTATTTACAAGATTAATTTCGTATTTACAAGTTTATAAAATATGTGAAACGTCTTCAATACAATGTTTATCACTTACCATAATATAACGAAAGAAATATGAAAACAATTTTTTATTCCTATATTCATAAAAAACGTCCGTGAATAAAATTTAAATAAACACATAATGACGACCAACTGAAATTATACATTTTGAAAACATGCATTTTCTGAGCATTTTTTTTATTTGCTTTCGTCACATAAATTCGCTAAAATTGGTTGCAAGTATCTAGATTTATACTTTTTGTCCAGAGAAATGACAACAAAAATGTTAAACACTATTTATTAGACTGTTTATATTAAAGAATAGTGTTTTAATACCTATGTTGTCAGTTTTCAATACAATAAAGAATGCATAATTCCAGTGTCATATGCTTGGGGTTTTATTATGTTTGCTTTCTGTCAAAATTCTAAGAAATGGCTCTTTGAAACAAAAACAAATGCCTAGGATGAATACAGTAATAGCGCTGTCAAGACAAAAACCGCCCTTTTTGCTCGTACGTAAATCTTAGCAATTTTATTTTCTCTTGTGAACTTGTGTCGTCACGCCAGGGAATAATACCTTATCTCTTTACCAAAGTAAAACACTTTCGGTGTTATACTTCGCTTACACAATCGAGTTACTGCAAATAAACGGATTCTTTGTTTTTGAATGCTATGCAATATTAAGTGATCTAGTGATCAAAATAAATGAAAGTCTATGAGGTTTTAAGCTGCATCTCTAGAGTTTGGGTATTGTTGCAATTCAAATATCTCATTTAAAATTTTCTTCTTTCAGAGCGTGTTGTCTTACAGAGTAACAATTGTCAGATATGTGACAATTACCATTAAAACCAACTGATATATAGGAACTTTCACTACTTCTGTATACATTGAATATGCATCACTAGCTGTACTATCGGAACTCTTTCTTATAGCTGTAATCTTCCATGGAATTAAACTATGAAAGTTACTATAAACGAAATAGTTCTGGATAGAAGAAATGATAAACTAATTCTTCATGTTGTTTTCTTTCGTTGACTCATAATTCATTGCACTGATACGTAATTACTTTCCGAACAACATAATATATTGATTTTCTGTTTTAATCATTTCTGAATTGAACAGGAAAATGATAGTAATTTGCCAGATGTAAATTTAATTTAAAACTGTCAAAAATCATAAAGTCCTATTCTATCTATCTATCTATCTATCTATCTATCTATCTATCTATGTCTCCTGTAAAGAAAAACCGTGAACAGGACATTTTTTTATGAACTTAAGGTAATAGAGACAAAGTATTCCGAGATAAAATGTAAATGTGAAAAAGTAAACGGTTTATCAAAAATCAATTTGTAGCTATTAAATTTGCGTTTTATATATGCAGTTAAGTGAGCTAAATAATAGTAAGAATATATTTTTTAATATTTTTTTATAAACAGATGAACATGGCATGCGATCGTGAAACTTTCACTAGTCACGTGAAGACCGCCTTTTTCGCAGGAGCTCTTACCATGTTTTTTTTTGGCGGATGGATTTCAGATAGGTAAAAACAGAACACTTTTTAAAAAACATTCATTTGTATTTAATTTTTTTCCCCGTTTTCAAAAAAAGAACATATGTACTGGACTTTGACTGAATTGAGAATTAGAGAAATGATTTCATTTTATATGCACATAAACAAATACGGTTCCAGATTTATTACTGATCAATATTTAATAAGTATTTCAGTGTCAGTGTGAGCCAGTCAGTAAAGATCTGACTTACAACTGAAAAAGAGTTTGCGGTACTATCTTTGTATTTTCAAAGTGTACTTTAGCATGGTACAAACATGCAAGTTTGAAGTACACAGTAACCATCAAATCATTACATCATTGATCATCTACGAGTAGATCTAGGTTATCCCTGAATCATCTTGAGGTATTCATATGGTTCATCCGAACGTATAATATAAATTTAAAAACAATTATAGGTAAGATATTTATCAAACTTGTCGACAAAACTTTCACAAATCAAGCAAACTGCACAAAATGTTCAACCGAAGTCCTCTAAAAATTAGCAATAGTTGCACCAAAAACATGCTACAAATCCTAAAACATAACGGAAAAATCTCCAGTGCACCACAACCTTCCAACAATTCCTATATGCAACTTGAAAATAATATCTGAATGCCAATTAAATGGAAACTGCAAAGGAAACCAAAAATACATGAGACTAACTGAAGGTATATGGGGAAAATGAAGCTACTCACACAAAATAAACAAAAATATGCAAGAAATACAAACTTCCTAAAATATATAGGAAGTTTCAAAAACATCAACAATCACATAGAAAATAAAATAAAAAAACAGCAGCAGACTTTGGCATACTGGTTTATTTCACAAGTTAAAAGGTTCTGATATTTCTGGACAAATCTTTGATCTAATTCAATCTTTTTTTATCAAATCACGAAATGAAATTTGTTTTGACTAGCCACTCTATTAGAAGTTTTGCATAGATAGAGCTCCATCTTGGACCTACGGTGTTACTAATTTTCATCAAAGAATCACGTCATCAGTTCTAAATTCGGAATCAATTACTTTGTCCTGTCTTAATGGTAAATCTTATCAGTTCGTAAGGTCTTGCAGTTAACATAGAAAAATGAAGTACAGTCAGTTGTTAACTGACATTAAAATTAAAAAATGTCTTCAAAACGAAACTGTTTTTAATAGTCTGAAAGAACCTTTTATAACTTACATTAGAATGGCTGATTCTAACAAGCAGGAGAGTGACTCATTACCACTTCTGTTTAACCTTGTTTCACAAGGACGTGTTTGACAATTTTTCTCTCCAGAATTTATCTTACATATTTATTAGTCTACCATCGTCTTGAATATTGCTGTCACATCAGTTCTGGTCCTTCTGCTGTGTATTTAGAGAGCCTTTAAAAAGATCCAAAGAATATTCTGCAATCATCTCGGCTGCAGTTACTTTCGCCGTAACGTAGCTTCCCTGTGCCTTTTTTATAAATACTTTCACGGTAATTGTTTTGATGAAATTTCCTTTTTGATACCTTGACTTTACGAATGTAAGTTCCGATTCCGTTTCTTGATGACCTCACCGCTGTTCGGCTTCTTCTGAAAGGTGCCTTTGCCCTTGTCAATATTGTAGACCATCAGCCAAGATGGATCAAATATATGGCGTTGCATTTGGGATCGAATTGTGTAGGAAGCAAATCATTTTTTATGACGTCTGTCATTCTATCAAATTATTTTCTACGACATCCATAAAAGAAAATGTGTTTTAAGAGATGATAATTGTTATGGGACCTTACCCATAATAACATAATGGACTATTTCATACGTAATAAATACTGCGCCTCAAGAGGAAGCAGGAAGTTCCGTCTGAAGTCTGGAGTTCCGTCTGAAGTCTTTCAGTCTGAAGTCTGGAGTAAAGTCCGTCAGGAGTCAGTCAGTCTGTCAGAGGCAGTCCAAACAGAGTCGTGTTCAGACAATTACTACTAAACCTGATTGTTCGTACTAACACTTTTCTACCTCTCTGTATATATCCCTGTTTGTAATATATCTGTGTTATTCCATATCCGTATTCGAGTTATTCTTATTTGGTTCTACCTTGGACTATCAACGTGGTACAAGGAACCGGACCATTAAAATAATATAAATTGTATTCTACATTTAATTTTACCTTATTTTGTGTAGTTTTTATGAGTACATATTAATTCAAATTTTACAGCAAGCTGTGTTCTATTATCCATTTGAAACTGTGTATTTTTCTTAGTAATTGTTAGTTTTATATCAAGATTCACTTGCATAAATGTAAATTAAATGCAATCGTTGGAAGCGTGTGAATGAAAATTTTGCAAATATGCAAATACTTCTACTCCTTAACTGCATAGATATCATTCATTATTCATTTCCATGTTCGCTTCAGATTTCTCGTAATTACTGCTGGTGATTCCGTCACTGTAAATTACCTCAACCATCGTCTTTATTTTTCTAGTAACTACCACTAACTTTGTTGTTTTCCTTGGAGAATAATGGGGTGATATTTATTTCGTCGCCGGCCACGATGTACAAACCCATTAACTGGGCCGAATGTTTGGTGTTGAATGTGCCCTTGGTACGAAAAGATTCGGTAACTTAAAACAGTGGCAACTCCAAAGATTTTCTCACCAGAGAATATTTTATCAGCTGGCCTATAATACTTGAGGTGCATGAAAACTTCTTGCAAATTTTAAACCATCTAGTCTTTATGGACTCTATGAAGTGGTGGCAGGTTTGTTTGACTTTAGCCACAAATCGTCATGGACAAGTGTTCATCGTGTGGATGGCATTTTGCACATGAGCTATATTACACCTGAATGTTTATGTTTCCTTTACAATATTTCGTCTATAAGGCGTTAATAGCGTGATTCTGCTATTTTTGTAAAAATGTATTTTCTTATTAATTGTTAATTTTATATCTAAATACACGACTTGTGTAAATTTAAAATAACTGTGTGCATCGGAAGTATTTAAAATGAATATTTTGCAAATGCCCAAATACTTCATTTCATTAACTGCAATGGATATAATTCATTATATATTTCTATGTTCGCACCAGATATATCATGATTACTCCAGATGTATCATGATCAACCATCTTCCTTATTGTACACGTGGATCTCAATGTTTCTATGGCTGAGTTAATTTCTTCCCCGGATCTATAATTCTTCCTAATTTGACGTCAGTGTATTTCGCAATTTTTTTAAAAATATGCTAGCTTCCTTCGTTTCTGGCAGGTTTCTGGCATTATTATTTTTCATTTTCTTTTGTCTTCAGTCGGTTGTCAGGTAGAACGTTTTGCACAAATATCTGGTTCGGTCTATTTGATTAAATATGGGGCCTAGTGTCTGCCTGAACCGCAAAGATCCAGAGTATTTTACACTTATTTTAAATTCGATGGTTCTGATTTTAGCATTTATTTATATGATCAAACAAAAGCCGTTTGCATTGTTCCCAATGAATAACTGTTCCTATTCTCCCATGCATGCGTTTGTATTCTCTGTGAAAAACTTAGTGCTTTCAATTATGATGACGTTAAAATTTTCGTATCTTTCTCTATGTCATAGATATCTATAACTACAGAATGAACTCTTCCTAACTCTATGTATACTACGCCTCTCCAGAGAGAGGGTCGAATCGAGTCGAGCCGATAGTACTTCACTCCAAACCAGACTGACAGTCCTACTAACACCTTCCACACCTTGTATTATTATTTCGTGTAATATACCTTCATTATTTCTACTCTTGTGTTCGTGTTGTTCTTCCTTGGTCCTAACCTGGACCATAACACTCTACAAATCTAATATTTGCTTTTTCTCTAAGTTTTTTACTTTTGATTTTGATGCAAATGATATTTGTTTTAATAAGTTTTTCCGATTTTTTATTATATTCTCCCTTTCTATGATCCACAGGAATGATTACATCCGCCATTTCATAGACTTTCATATCTTCAGATCTGATTTTCCGAGTTGGATCGGATGACCCTTGTGTATCTTTAAAACACCTTAAACTTTAGCTAGACTTATAAATATTAGGTTCAGTTTTTTAGCGTGAATGATGTTCCAGTACCAGTCTAGATCTCAATGAAACAGACTATTTTACTCTTATTTCCTTGAACAGCCTTTGGTTTAAGCCAATGCTTAATTTATATATACTCTGTCATATATCATTTTTATTTTCCCTTTGAATAAACTTGATGCATTCAGTTATATCATTATTACAGTGCCGTATGTTTTTGTATAAGCGCAATTTTTATTGCTTTTCTGTTTTGTTTTGTTTTATTTAAGTTATAATAAACTTGATTCTGATGCAAATGAACTTTGTCTTAATTAGAGATTTCCGTTTTTTCTTGCTGTTAATCATATTCTAGCATCTACTATTCCATAGAATTTCCTTTCTGCATTTAAATTGAAGATCTACTTTTCTGAGTTGGATCGAGTGACACGTCTGTAATTTAAATCTGTAAAACATCTTAGGTTCTTTGTTATGTACACTTATGATTAATTTCGTTAATAGACCAGTAAGTACGACTGAAGTTTTTAAAATCCAAATAAAAATGTTTTATTTCCCCACCCCCGTGTCATTTATTATGAAATGGAAAATTAATCTGATGTAATATATTTTCAGGTTTGGACGGAAAATAACAATAGTTTCTTGTGTTCTTATTCAAGGAATCAGTTCTTTGGCAAGTTCACAAGTAACTAACGTTTATTTATTTCTCTTCTTCCGGTTTTTATCGGCCGTCGGAGGGTCCGGAGGTTTTACTGCGCTCCTTGTATTTGGTAAGAACCTTTGACCATTTAATCACTTATATATCGTTGGTGTAGTTCTAAGGATGCGTCCGTTTACATACGCAATTTTTCCCAAACGAAAAGAGCAAAATGACGTAGATTGAGAAAAATATTTTTGTGCAATTAGATCCCAATTTTAAAAATGGTCTCTTATGTCAAAATGACGTATGTTCTGTGAATCTTTTTTCACATGTTTTTATTTATTTTCACCAAAACTGCACTTATACCCTTTTAACATTACACCAATGATAATTTACTTTATGTTATATTTAAATCCGTTACAGGAGACATGATAACGGCTCGGATTGAGAGCCGAGTTCGAATTCCAGTCAAATTCATTACATGCTGATAATAACCTTTGGAAAGGTATGAATTCTCTTCTTCTGTTCCAGCTATGGGTAAATAGCAGAACAAACAGTGTTCTATAGACTTGGATGGAAACTGCTCTACCACAGAAAGAAATGGCAACCTACTGCGAGGAAAAATCTGCCTCGTCAGTCATGTATCGAAAGATACATGATCGTCTAAGCATGTATCATGCATGTATTATAACTGACTAATGAATTATATGGTGCCATGATATAGCCGACTTAGCAAAGTGGCAAACTAATTCATACGTGGTAAAGTAATCATATGAAACCTTTTCCTGTACATCGGGTTCGATCTTTCGGTGGTACCGCCTATTTTGACATTGCGCCAGTTAAAACTAACTTGGGTAAATATTTAATTTTAACTGAATCTGTATTGAAAGACAGCGATTTTTCTTCTTATTTCAGACCGAAAATGAAAGCAAGTAGGGAAAAAGAAATTTCTTATTAGCATACTGTAAACACTATTTGTTCTTGAGGAATAATTATGTTCCAAAATCGCAAACATATACCTGAAACTGCAAATAGCATTGAAATTTATATATAGGATGTACTTTCTTATAAATGCATGCGTATATTCTCATGATAAAATTAATTTAAAAAATTAAGCCCCAAAACCTGTAGAATATTGGTTAGCTTGCAAGTGGTCTGACACACAAGTAGACTGGTGTAGTCCAAGTTAAAGCAATATTTATTTCTGTTAAATACATAAAATGTGGCACTAGGCCGAAATGGGGAAGGGGGAAGAGGTTGGTCTTCTGTCATAACTTTAAACTTAGCTAGCCACAAACGCTGACCCAATCATACTAACACTATTCCTTACACCAAAACAACACATTCTTACGTACCTTTCTCACCAAATCCGCCATAATACATCAATGTCTCCATGAAAATACTAACTAGTCCCTAATGTACAATTTATCGTCTGTTTGGGGAGGGGAATAAAAACAACAATATTAAAAATTTTAAAAACTAGCCCCAATGAGTATTTACAATATGAAATAAAAACTATTTACAAGAAACTAAACAAAATCATGTTGGTAATAACCCCCACCCCACAATCACTAAATGTGGCAGAAACACCAGTTAACCGGACGAAATTAATGCGGGACTATAATAATATAAAACATTCGTTCATCCCAAGCACTCACGCAGATACGCACTCATTCAGACACAACAACAAATACGAAAAATCACACACGAAAATAAAGTCGCCTCGCATCTACCAGGGAAATCATATCACTGACAACCGAACGAGGGAGGGGATAGGGAATTAAACTTAAAGAAAAATAAGGACAGAAATAAAAGGGTCCAGTGAGCATACATACCCTAGCTAAGTTTATAGAAAAAGAAAACTAAAGAATCAAAACTAAACCTAAGCTAACCTAATTTTGGGATGGGTTGCCCGTGTTCAACCCAGGCAAAGCAATATACTGATGCCTAACCGGCATCAAAGTGCCACTCCAGGTCAGCCCCTTTCACACGACACATGCGCGCAAGATTCACCCAATTTTTGCCGAATTCTGATGAAGTGAGTCGCCGCCTTTCCGACCGAATCTTGACTTTAAGCTGATTCTTAAAGTACAAGATCAGCTAGGAAGAAGTGAACTTCTCGCCTTCATAGAATCCCTTCTAACGTGTCGTCCAAATCACGATAACACCTAGCAAGCATAAAACACATAATTCGTCAGCGGCGGAGCCACATTGCTACAGAAACAGAAGTGGACTCAAGGTCAAAGAACTTTCCAGACAGTATGCTAACGATGAGCCCTTCAACATACCTGCACAACAGCGCTACCACTCTGCAATGAAAGAAGGCTTGACCAATGGTCTCGACTTCCCCACTACAGCACCGGCAGTTTAGAAATTTCTCCAAGCCCGCTGCGCAAATACTCATGGCGACCCAGATGGCCACACGCATCACCAGCCAGGTGAGTGATGCCCCATTGTTATTGAGACATTTCAACCCGGGCGCCCAAAGGCATATTGAGCGAGCCTCCTGCTTCGTAAGGCCGAGCTTGTCAATCAGTTCATCACAAACGGCCACCTAACTAACACCGGATATGATGCCCTACGAGACAATCCCTGGACATTGGAGAGGCCATACGACGCCCATTAGAGGCGTTTAAGAACACGATGACATTTACGGTAGAAAGAGCAGTCGACTCGGGGTGTACGGTGGGCTTCCTCCTCGCACGAGTGCACACTTCTCAGGGATGAGAAGTTCTTACGGAGGTCTTCCTTCCAGAAGGCACCCTCCTCATCCGATTCGCGATACATTCGATTCAGGAACCTGATGCGAAGCATATATTGACGAATATCAATACTAGGCATACCTAGACCGCCTTCAGATGAATGAAGGCAACAGATCTCCCGAGAGGCTATGGCGGCCTTGCCTCCCCAAAAGGAGAACAAGAGCGCCAGTAAAGTATCAGACGGAAGTGGAAGCACCGAGAGTCGGTAAAGAAGGATCGGGTAGATGTGTGAAACACATACTTCCGCCCTCCCCTTTAAGGAAAGATTCCTTCGAGACCACAAATTAAATGTGATTTCGGCCTTCCCTTGCGCCTCAGACCAATTCATTTCCAACTGGAGATCAGGACCGAACCAGACGCCGAGAATCTTGACCGGCCCATCCGTCCAGAGAAAAGGTCCGGGATGAGAAACTCCCTTTCACGCACCCAACCGCAAGCCGACAGACATCGCGATTGATCTTGGCCCCTGTCACCATCTCATAACCACTTTCTTTGCTGACTTCCTTAATCTTAGCCCTGATCGACACAAGAACCGAAACGTCGTCAGCATAGGCGGAATACCTGGGTGAGGTGGTAGCACCAGGTATGGAAATTCCGCGTAGGACCGGATTCGTCTTTAACTTGCGAAGGAAAGGTTCCAATGCAAGAGCGTAAAGCAAAGGCGAAAGCGGACAACCTTGACGAATGGAGCGAGACAATACGAAAGGCTCTGATCGTACTCCATTCACCTCCACCAGCGCACCGGGGGTCGCATACAGAAGTCGGGTCCAGGTGCGAAAGTACAGCCCGAAACTGGCCGCCTCGAGAATGCGACGGTCAACCCTATCGAAGGCCTTGAACTGATCTAAATTGATCAGCGCGGCTTCACTGTCGACTTGCAAGATGATTAAGCGTACCATATGAAGACTATACTGGATAATCCTGCCTTTCACAGCATAAGTCTGTTCGGAGCCAATCAGACTAGAGAGGACAACCTGCAAACGGTTTCGTAAGACCATAGCCAAAATCTTTAACTCTGTGTTAATCATAGTTAAAAGACGAAAGTTATCTAACCTATCCCAACCGTTTTTGTCCTTACGAAACAACTTGATTACGCCTCTGGTGAAGCGTTGGGGTATAGACCCCTGCTTCATCCAGTTGCCGAAAATCAGTGCCAGCAAGGGAACAAAAACGGGCGACTGTCTCAAGTACACTTCGTACGGAAGACCATCTAATCCCGGAGATTTGTCCAGGCCAACCTGTTTCAGACTCCGTATTGGGATCCTCGCACCTAGCTGCTTCAGCTGCCTCAGAGCAGAGAAAGTCAGCTAAATAGGGGTCCAACCGAGCAGAGCTCAGACCGGGCTACCTGGTAAACAGTTCCTGAAAGTACTCACGAAAATCCTCACATATGCCCTCGTTCGTAGTCACGGTCCGCTTATTCGGCAAATTTTTATAAGCAAGTAGGACAACTCTGCCTTTGCTAAGGCTATTTCCCCACTATCACGGGATTTAACCTTTTGTTCTAAAGCCGTTTGCGCCGCTAATCTATCTAGATTGAGTCGACGACTAAAATCAGCAGCAAACATTCTAATTTTCGATTTTAATTTATCCCACCAGACGTTCCCTACAACGGCCCCCGTCAATTCCCTCTGTATCATTAGTAGCAGCTGGTCCCGGAAACCCTGATCACCAAATAATGAAGAGTTATATTTTCCAGTACCCATCCAACCTAACCTTTGGCATATCTAATTTTACACGGATCCGGACAAGCCTATGATCCGAATAAACTATATAATGGAAACTTGGACACCCTAAGAGCCCTACATCGACTCTCCTAACTAAGACTCGGTCGAGATAGCTAGCAAGCGTCCCGGGAGCCGAGTTTCCACTATTTGTCTATGTCCAAGCTACCTCCCGAGAGTGCTCATTCCGGTACTTATCGACAAGATCAAACCTGTCGACAAAGTCCCGAAAGGATTTCACGTCCCAGTAGTTATTACCCGGTTTTTGCCCTATACGTTCTAAATTGGGGTAAAGGACGGCATTCCAATTCCCTGCTAAAACTACCCGTCGAAATGTCGTCATGAACGGCTCGATCTACTGAAACAAGGCAATCCGCTCAACCTGGGAATTGGGCGTATAAACCCCAATGAGACGCAGAGCCTTATCCTTTATGGTAACATCCAGCACGCAAAGTCTGCACGCCGGATCTGTGAAGACAAGAGCACACGCAGCCTTTAAAAACTTGCACACCAGTGAAGAGATACCTCTCGAGCGTCCATCAAAACATGCAGAATAGAGGGGAAAAACCCTAGACAGAATGCTCTCATGATCGCAAGAAGAAAAACGGGTCCCTTGTACACAACATACATCCACCCCGAGACGCTGAAGGTCACGATAGAGCCTCGCCCTGCGAGACTCGGACCTCAGGCTTCGGTCATTCTAACTAACCAGAGAGACATTATCAAACCGATTAGGGTTCCTTACCTGAATTAAACATGGACATGGTCAAGATACCGACAGCCTCCCCAATCGACCCGTCTAATGTAATAACCCTGCCTGTCTCCCCGGTGGTTCTGGCCGAAAAAAAAATCCACCCGATCTTCCTCCGGTGAACTGAAGGAACCACCACTATTCGCCACGTTGTGAATTCTTGATCCGAACAGCAGTGTATCGATCTCCCCAGAACGATCCTGTGGGAAGGGGAGGAAATGGATGGGTATTTCGCTGAAAAGAAATCACTATTCATGCAGCAAACGTTTCATGTCGTAGTCGCAAACACATGAAAAATAAAAAAAATAAGCAACTCCTGTTCCTGTACATTTAAGCCACTATTTTTTATATCTCTACCGAAAACTTTACACGAGTACAAAATGTCGTAACGAGATTCACTCGATTGTGCCAGAAAGTCACAGAGAAATAGTAGAAAATTTCTGCCTAAACAATTTCGGCTGATCTAAGGGAAATAATTCGTGGATCTTCGTCTGCACCTTACGATATAGCAGCCTGCTTTCTCGCAGCCTTCTTGACGAAATTATCTGGATTCGTACGGGTTTTATTTCGATCTCTTGGTTCGGATCGGTCTTCTTGACACAGGGCAACCAACAGACCAGACCAGCAAATTCCAACAAGCCGCCTCTTCCGCGTTCTGATCTCCGATCTCCGAACTCATCTCACTAACTCAAGGGTGCGGGCAGCTTATATAGAGACAGGCGGAGCTAAACCATCTTTAGGCACAGCCCCCGAATTTTAATATGCAAATCGCCTGGACCACCATGTGTTCCCGCCTAATCTCCGGATCTCCACGGGCAACCAGTTTTCAAGAGGTACTAAAATCGGATTCGGATCTCCTGCTGGATCTTCCGCAGACAACGCATACTTAAATTTTGCCAAAACCACTTATCCCGTCTGGTTGAATTCCGCTATTCAGACCACCCAAAAATCCAATTGGCCATTTATCACAAACTTTACTTTAACGAATCCGTCTCTTAATCACTGTGGAATTATTACATGTAATTAACTAATAACCCAACCTCAGAAACAATTATTAAGAAAAAAAAACAAGAGAAAAAAAATAAACTTATTTCTGGAATTACTCTGGAATCCCTTTTACCCAAGTAATTAGTACCTTCATCCTAATTCTTTAGCACTGTTGATTACTAAATCCACCTAGGGTGGGGGGGTCTATCTCTCTCTCTCTATGTCGCACCCGTGGCCCATCTCAGTCTTGATGGTGCCGTCATGGGAGAGACCGCCTATATCCCACGGGAAAGTCAACTTTAGTTCTCAATAAAGGGAGGGGTGAACAAAAGCAGAAACCTTCCCAGCACAAAATTGTTTCATTTTTTGAAGTTTGTCGTTCTGAACGATAGTAAGAGGCGAGGTCATCTTAAACGAGGCTATTGCCTCGTCCAGCATGAACCACGCCTGTTTAGCCCCCGTTCCATTTCTTATAAGCGTTAAGATTCTTTCTGCTGCTGGATAGTTTTTAGGCTATTCAATATCTTTATCAGCAAACTGCTTCACTGATAAGAGTTATCTTAAATCCTTAATGCGGTTCCCGTAATCTCGGGCTTTTTCCGGCAGTGGATGAGGAGGGAGTAGCTTTCTTAATGTGGGAGGATTTTGTATGTCGTTGGCGCTCTAATTTTTCCTTAAGAATTTTGAATTTTTTGGTCTTTTCAAAACCAGGATCATATTTCTTTTTCTTGTAGGGTCTGTTTTGAGACCGAGGCGTCGCCCTTACTGTTGTTTTCGGTCAAGCTATCGCAGGAAGGACCTGATATTTCTCCATACTGCGACAAAATGGCCGCCAATAACCTGAGGAGGAACCACGTCTTTCGATACATGTCTTTCTCCTTCCTTCATACTCGGTTCGCAGAATGATGTCTTTTGTAATAATTCTCTGGTGGTAATCTTAAGGCAATCTTCTGGTGTGGGTAACAAAACGTCCCACATGAAAAAAAAAACCGAGCCCTTAACAATTCTTAGTGGCGTAAACCCCTGGGTCTCCAGTCCTTATACCACTGTCGTTCGTCGAAAGACAAATTTTACGCGTTCGCTTATCAGCGACGATGACCGACACTATTCTTTTTTCGATTTTCTTTGCGGTCCTCCAAGGTCCTACCTTCTACGATAAGAACTCTGGAATATCGATGATGCACTTCGTGGGGGGTGGGGACTTCCAAGAACATGCCAAACAAGGTGCGCCCGTAAGCGAGACTACAAAGTTAAAAGACAACAAACACAAAACAGAAGAACGTACAAAAGATTAAATAGACAAAGAAATAATGTTCGCCTAAAAGTGAAACAAATTTAAACAGGCAAAAAGAAAACGCAAGATAAAAGGACGTCCGACAGACGAGAATAGACAAAGTTCGCCTAAAGGCAAAAAAACAAATTTAAAACAATCAAAGAACAGAAAAACGTACAAAAATTAAAAAGACGGCAGACGAGGACGCAACAAATTACACAATAAAACGAAGCGTTATACAAGGAAAAGTAAGAAAACGCTATACAAAAAAAATTACGAAACGATAAATGTAACAATTCACAATATGGCTGCCGATAAAAAACGGTCAACCCTAAAACAAAACGATAAACAAGGAAAGAAGAAAAATGGACACAATATACAAAATAATCACAAAATTTAGAAATAAATATATTACAGATGAAATTAACAAATAAAACACAGAAGTTAAACGGAAAACGTAAAAAGAAAAATAAACAGATAAACTCTGGGAAGTGGGTAAGGGAAGAAGATAAATTTATATAAAGAAAATAAACTGTAAGAGAAAATCAAAAATTAAATAATAAAAGAATAATAGAAAAATAAAGTAAAAATAAAAATGTGGAGAGTAAGGAATTGAGAAGGAAAAAATAAAAAATTTACAAAACTTTCAAAAAGAACGTAAGAGAAAAACGGTAAAAATAAATCAAAACTTAACAGAAAAACAGCAGTTAAACAGTTCCAAAAGATTCTCAGAGACAAAAGAAAGGTCTAACAAGGTCAATGCAATGTCAAAAGAGGCCAGCTAGTTAAAAAAAATAGTCACAAGTTAAAGCTGACCTGTGACATTCAATAGAGAGATGTATGGGTGAATAGAGACCACTCATGTAAATGTGTTGCGCAGGTCTATTCTAGCAAAAGGTACCTCCTTAACTGGTGCATTAGGTACTCTCCTATAAATGAGGTAAAATTAGCTGGCCTGCTTTTCAAATAAGAAACAAGAAGGCAGCTTTGACTTTGTTTCTTTTGAGTGTGTCGTGATACGTTTTGCTTCAGCCCAAGTTTACCCGGCTAAACAACCGTTAAGTTTTTCTTTATTTTGTTGAAAGTTTCAATTTCTTAGTTTTACTTTGTATTTGTGCGTATTTCTTTTTATTTGTTTACTTTTTCTTTCTTTAACCTTTTGTTGTTATCGGTCGGAAAACAGGCCTCAAAAGGGACTCAACTTACTATGACGACAAGACAGAAATATGAGAAATACGTCCAGGGTAATGAATTTCTAACGATTCCGGAGGCGTTGGACGCAGTTAATGTAAGGATAATGTCCCTACTGACTTTCGACGGGAAAAGTCGAAAATTGATTGGGGTCAGCAAGGAAACAATTGAAGACGCCTTAAAAAGCTTAAATATTGCTCCAAAAGTTCTAGCGAGAAAGTCACATGCGATGTGGGATATCTTGCTAGCAAGTGAACAGAAAGCAAAATGGCTACCCGGGAATATGTTAACAACACCGAACTTAAGGCTCCAAACGGGGTACATAGACACTAGACGGACCAAAATCACCGTGTACGGGAGTGCCCGTTGACATAAGAGAGGATCGGATGGGAGCCTTCTTTTCCGAATATAGACCAATTGAAGAAATGCCTTCTATTATCAGTAAGTCAAGCATTGCAAGGGGAGATATGGTGTTGCAGGTAACATTGAACAGATAGGCGTTCAATGATATACCGAACATTCTAGTGTGTCGCGACAGAAAGATATTGGTAGTGGTTTTGGGACGCAGACCATATTGTTGGTGGTGTGGGACGTTGGGTCATATGGCCAAGGCATGTCCCACCAAGAATCCTCACCCTCCAACTCACCCAGCGACATTGGCAACAACTCCAGCAGCAAAAGAAACACAAAATGCAGTACCTGAAGTGGTAAAAAAGAAGAAGGCCTCCGATGGCGAGTGGAAGAAGGTGAAGGGACGTAAGAATGCAAATGCACCCTCGCATCTAAAACAGGATTTACCGTCCCCAAAGAAACGACTGCTCCGGGAATTTCCAAAGGAGTTGTAGGAGCAGACAAATCCTGGGAAGCAGCTTCAAAAGAAGAAGGGGGCACAAAAAGAAAAACAACCAGTAAAGCAGTCCCCAAAACAGCAACCAGAAAAGAACAGTCATTATCATCAGCAGCAGCAAACCGACGCAGAGATAGAGGTGGAGGAAATGCCTCCACCTCGTGTCTCTTCATTAAAGATGAACTGGGAGGATGAAGAGGAGGTCGCGCTAAGCCAACAACAGGTCGGGCGAAGTAGGGCGCTTGGGTACATGGACAAAACCAGGGCCCTATCCATGCCTGCATCCCCGAAACAAGCAGTTACAGTCACAAAAACAAGGAACCTCCCTTCCTCCCCTTCCCGTGTTCCGTCCCCCTTCCCTTCCCTTCCCATGCTTCGTTCCCCTTTCCTTCCACCTCCTTCCCCAAGTCTAAATCTACTCCTCCTCACAGCTACCCATTTCCCGCCCCACCCGGACAAAGAAAAGAAAAAAAAGAAGAAAAAATATTTCCCCGGCCCTGAGATGATTTGCAAGGTGGATAGGTGAGAACTAGAAAAGGACTTGTCTGCGCATAGAAAAGCCCCACTATGTCCACTTTTTAAACTGACTTCGTAGATGGCAAATCGGTGGAGGATCCCTAGAATTTCCCTCAGGCCCCTGGTATCATTACTTTCATTGGGGACACAGTGGGGTACTTGAAAGTTTGGTACCATCTCCATGAGAGTAGGGATGTATTCCCGGATATTAGGGTTTTTGAGATAGGTACACCGGAGCTTCAAAAACTTTCCCATTTCTGTGCAGGGAGGCTCCCCGTATTACTCCACCCTCTGTATATAGGGCAGTTAAATTAACTTACCTTATGGACGTCGGTGGGATTGTCCCAGATGATCGGATGACGACAGAGTTGGGTACTGGGAGCCTGGGACAATCCGTCGGGGTCCTGATACCCGCAGATTTTCGTCATGTGAATCAAACTAGCAAGTATGAATGTGATGGGCCTGAGAGATCAGGGTAAGGCTGCCAGCCTTCTTTGTGACCCCAGATCCTTTGGATTAGATGTAGCTGCGATCCAGGAAACGCTTTGCGAGGTTGATGCTGGTGTGCTGTCTAGTGACTTGTTGTCTATTCAGCATATGGAAACCAGCTGGCCAGAGGTGTTTCCTTGTTAGGTAAACATTCCCTGGATGCCAGGTTGAACCTTGTTCATGTTTTGGGGCAGGTTGATCGTGGCTGATATTGCCGTGAGCAGTGGTCGTTTCGGGTCGTTGCGGTTTATGCGCCCAACAACCAGAGTGAGTGTGTCGACTTTTTCATTCAGTTTTGGCCGTTCCTAGTTGATTCGTTGCGCTTAGTCTTAATGGGGGACTGGGTGCCATCATGGACCCCAAGATAGATAGGGGTGGGGAGCTAGCGGGAAGGCATCGGGCGATCGTAGCCTGGTTAATCTGATCGGCGACTTTAGGCTCGTCGATAGATATCGGTCGATCATCCGAGGGAGGAGATGTGGACGTGGGATCGTAGTTGATCGTCTCTCCATGTAGCCAGCTACCTGGACAGAATGTTAGTGAGAAGAGTCAATCTAGATTTACTAGATTGTCCCACGTTCCACCGGGTAGATTATTCAGATCATAGACTCGTCTGTGCCTGGATGGTGTTAGGTACTAGGCCTAGAATGGCTGGACACTGGATGTTCAATCTGTCCTTACTGGACAGGCGGGACTTTCAGCAAAAGCTAACTAGATTAGTGCAGCGGGAATTAGTGAGGGCGGTTATAGGGAGTAAGTGGTGTGAGAGGCTTAAGGATAGGATTAGGTCCTTCACCACTGAATATAGCCAACGACTCGCTCTAGATAAGGCTAAAAAGGTGAAAACTCTAGAGGATAGTCTGTCTCGGGCGGTGGCTGGGGGGATTCCCTAGAGATAACCGTAGCGAGGCAGGCTGTGAAGCGTGAGGCTCGCAAGAGTTATCAGGGTCAGGTAGTTAGACATAGGTTAAACAAGATGTCTAACGAAGCTATGAACATGGGCGCAGAATTGCGCAAGGAAGAGATCCGTCGAGGTTCTGATCGATACATTCGCGAGGTCATTAACTCGGAGGGGCGCTCTCTGAGGTCGACCAAGGACATGTGCGAGGCATTTCGGTGGCGTTTCGGCGGCATTTCGAGAGCCGCTTTATCAAGAAGCCTGGTCTCAGTGGCTTGGCTGTACTTCCTCTTTATAGGAAACGTATGAAGGCGATCGAGCGTTTGTTTGGTGGTCGCAAGCATTGGGTTCGTAAAGAAGCCTGTTACCATCATCCGTGTCATGGGGGGCTGTGATTGCCATACCTGGCGAGTCATCGCCACGCCTCAGGGTTGGCTTTGCTATGCCGAGTTTTGACAGAGGGCTCGATTTTGACGCCGAGTGTTAGGGACGCCTTCCCTAGCCTTACTATCACTCCCCCATATCTTGGAGCAAGCGCCGTCGCGGTTGTGGAAGGTTGTCGAGTTCTTCAGTGAGTGTTGGTAGGACTTGATGGTCTTTCCTCGGTCCAGTGACCTTTCTCGACGTTGGAGACTATTGTATCATGAATTAGTGGAGGGGGTCGCGAAGGATCCTCTGTGTGGCAGGCTCGGCTTGTCGGCATCAGAGTTGCGCTCCTTTTGGTCTTGGGCGCCAGCGGTGGATTATCTCACCAACCCTGAGTTTTCGCTTAGCTGGCGATTCATTCGGAACGTTCTACCTCTCAATGACGTACTCTTTAGATGGGGCCAGGCAGATTTGCCAGAGTGTCATTGGTATGACCTTGGTTTAGAGGAAACGACATCGCACGCCTTCTACCATTGTCCTCAGGTGCGCCCTTTCTGGAATTGTATCGGCGAGTTGACGGCTCGTATCGCTCCCGATCAGCTCGTGTCCATTGATCTCGCATACGCGTGTGACAATGTGTCGCCCCCGTTCTCTGTGGTAAAACGGATGGTGTTTTTCACGTTGCTAGCTGTGCCTAGAATGGTCGTGTTGATGTCGCGAAAGGAGGGAATCTTGCGAAATGAACGTTATTCGTATCAGGATCTGATTGTTTTCTTTAAGCATCAGCTTAATCTGAAAATCAGATGTGATCGAAAGCGTTTGATTCCGACAGATTTCAGTGAAAGGTGAGTGACTGAGGCGAGCTTGGTTCATGAGGACGGGCTAGCCTTGATTTTCATTTTTTTAAGTCCCCTTAGCACAACGGGGCGGTTTCCTGTTGACTACACCTTCTGGTTAAATTAGACACTATTTTGCGATCCTAGTTAATGTGAATAAGTGTTGTTCCCAGCTTTTTCTTCTGTTATGATCCATGTCGAGATTTCCAATCTCCCCAGTTTGTTTTGTCCCCCTTTTTCATCTCGGCTGAGTCAGCCTTTGATTTCTCTATTCCGTCATTTTTCCCTCCACATTCCATTAGTGAGTGTGCTCCTTGATTCTATCTAGCCATAGAATACAGCGGCTACTCTTATTATTTTGAGGGAGGGACGGTTCCTACTAACATTGCTTTGATTTTGTTTTATCTTTGGTTGACATTTTTTAGTTTCTTGTCTGGGTTCATCACCTCGCCCCATCATTTTATGTTTCATGGGATTTATATATATATATATATATATATATATATATATATATATATATATATATGAACTTTACAAATTTTTACACCATGGGATGTTTTTTGTAGGACCCTTGTGAATATGTGGTATTGTGGTATGTGCAGAATTGTGAGGTGATGGATGAGTTTTTGTGGTGAATAATTGTAATGAATGAATGGGTCATGATAGTAGTTAACTAGGAATAGGATAGCTAGTGAAAGACCAGCCATTCACCACTTCCCCTTCGGCCTTGTGCCAAAATTTTGTAATTTTTACAGAATAAATATAAGGACATAAGAAGGCAGCCATGTTACCAGGTAAGTCACTTGACTTCTACAAAACCGATTAAGAACTATTGATGCTATTAGGTTGGTGCAAAATAATGTCGTTTTCTCACATATTAACATATGTGAGAAAACGACATTATTTTGCACCAACCTAATAGAATAAAATAATCATAATAATAATATTAATTTTTATTATTATTGCTTCTGTTGTTGTTTCCGTATTGTGTTGTGCTGTTCTACGACATGTGATCAGTAGTCAACTTCTAGCTTGCGTCTTAGTTTGCTAGATTCTTTATACCTCTTCCACTTTACATATGCAAATATGTACCATCATATCTACTGATCTATTACACTTCCCTGAAACGTAAAGTTTTAAAGCCTTTGGTTTTTCTCGATCTTCTACAACCTTTTTCCTTTCTCCCCCTTGAGGTTTATGTCCTGTTCTTTTTAATGGAGATCTTGGTCTCATTTCACCTTCTTCCGTGTCTCAGCCACTCTCGCTGTCATCTATAGGCTTGTCTCCTATTAAATTATCATGACCTGAAGAACTCATACTTTCTTCTCTGTCAAAGTCTTCCATCACGACGTCTTCCTCCTCAATTCTGGGTCTTAATTGGTCAGAATGGGCCATCAGGCTTATTTTCTTTTCTTTGATATAATGGCCGTATTATGTCCCCTATGCATGATGAAATTAGCCGTCTCAGGACTTACTACTTTATCTTTCTTATACTTTAATTTGTCGAATAAGATATTGTTAATGGATTTCTTGTCTATCCATTAACACAGATATATTTTGCAATCTGTCTACACATGGAATCATCCTGTAACTAAGCAGGAACCTTGGTAAGTAACTGTCTATATTATCTGTACATGAGAAAACGATTTAATCCCATTTTACTGTCAGCACTATTCTTATCGCAATCCCATTAGATTGTGGGTGATACAGTGATGTTTTGTAAGGGAAGGAACCAATCCACCTCAACCAATTACATAGATATTCATCACAAAATCTGGTGCGTTGTCTGATACCAATGTTTTAGAGGCACCATTTCTAGAAAATACCACTTTTAGTGTGACACTGTAAGAATACTAATAATTTGAAGAAACAAAGAAGGCTTAAATTAAATCGAAAGAGAATATTAAGACGAAGAAGGTAGTAGATAGATTGAAGGACATACCGAAAGCAAAAGAAAATATATTTTATCTTGTTTTCTCATTTCGTGGGTAAAGGACCTCACAAGAAGATAGTGCTAAAATCCGCTTAGGCATCTGGTTAAAGTGAAGCCCAAGGGACGATGTGAAGGGAATGCGATAACATCCACGTGCCGGCCAGGGTTTGCATTGTTTTGGTCAGAGACCAACAAGCTTGTGACAGTTAATAATTTTATGGCTACAAGTAAGTGAAAAAGACCGTAAAGAAATGATTCTTTGTCACTTGCTGATAGGGGTGGAAGATGCGCGTGTCTCTAAAGGAACAAGATTTTCTTAGGTTGGAAAATTTCGGTCAAGTGGGTAAAAGAGGAAGAATTAAAGACCAAACGTGACAATTAGGAATAAAAAAGGCAGATAAAAATTTTACGATGACGTTAAAAGTAACACCTATTTTGTGTCGGGCATCTATGGGTCGGGTGGAACATCTATTCCCTGGATGTTGGTAGCGTGAGAAGCTGATATGAGGAAGTAGGAGGAAAATGAATACGCCAAACTGAAATGTACTGGTGTGAGGTGCGAGCCAGAGAAGGGAGAGAACAAGATGGCGGATAGACGTGTCTGTCTGCTCCAGATAATGGACAGTTCGTCTTTTTCAATATTTGAATAATTTATTTCTGCGCCATCAATCTTCTTCAAAGTTACAATATTGGAAGGACTTCTTGCGATAAAAATGCTGGCACAACGCGCTCACTCGCATCCGTAGTTAACGTAACCTCTATTCATGGGTCAAAGATTTTTACAATGAGTTTTTCTGCGAATATCGCTTTTAAATCCTTGAACACTAAGCTTTGTCTTTGAGTACATTTTTACTCACTATTCTTTACTCGCTATTCTGCAAATGCTTCTGTATTTTGATAGGTATCTATCATAAAAATTAACCAATTTTAAAAGATTCTAACTCTTTTTTATTAGTAGATGTAGATACCTCTAAAATTTTCTTTGCATCTCGTGTAATGCCATCTTTTGAAATTTGATACACTAAATATTAGGTTGGTGCAAAAATAATGTCGTTTTTTGACGTTCAACTTTATGTGAGAAAACGACATTATTTTTGCACCAACCTAATATGATATTGTATTGCAATCACATTCAGATATGTCTCTGTTTATCATCATAACCGCATTTTAACTTGTTCAATACATGTTCTACTCTTTGTCTTAATTCGTCTTTAGTGGTAGCACCGACAATAGCATTTTGATAAATAATCATATTACTGATTTCGTCAATTCACACGTTTTCTATTGCTCTCTGAAAAACGGCATTTGCTATTTTCACTACAAAAGGCATTTTCGTCCATGTTGAAAATTGAATGGATGTGTTTATTGTGGTAATTTCCCTGAATTTATCGTCAATTTGTATTTGATTGTAAACCGATTTTAAATCAGTTTTTCGCAAAATATTTCCTGCCCATTGATTTGTGGATAGCGGTTTCATTTTTGCGAATAGGAAAAGAGCCCATGCATATTTTGTGACTACAATGGGGGAGGTCATTTACAGCCAACTAGAAGAACATGCTTCAAAATTCCATCCTCTTCTATTTTCTTTAGCTTAGCAACTACCAAATGTAACAAATGAATAGGTAATTTACGAGATTCAAAATAAGACGGAGTACTATTTTTATTTAATTTCTTACTCTTTTTAGCATTCTCGTTTTTACTTTTTTCTGATTTTACGTTCCTGATTAATTTCGGCGTACCCCCTTTAACACATCTATACCCAGTAGTCAATTATTTCTTTTACATTCAACGACTGTAATGAGAACAATTTAAAATCTGTCACAGGGTTCATTTAAGTATAAAAGTTTTTAAGTTTAAGTTTTTATAAAAGATCCATGAAATTGACTCAATTTCATATGAATCTTCTCAATTTCGGTTTGCCCATCTGTTCCCATAAATTTTGTGGGATCAGAGTCACTTCACTCCCAGTACCCATGTGCATTAGAAAAGTCATGACATTTAATTTAATTTTTTTCAAAAGAATTCTTTTCCTTAGGTCTTTGAATTGAGAAAACGTAATCGCTTCCTTCTTTTTCCACTTTTTCTATACTTTTTTGTTTTTAACTTTACAGACTGAAAAAGAGTTTTCTTTGTTAGTTATGGCAAACATTTCCAAAAGCGGAGCATTTTTGTCAAATTTATGCTTACAGAATTTTCATTTTTGGCGGTTCTTTTTTATAATGTATATTTCAACATTGTCTTCAGTAGACTTATATTTTTTTATCAATTGTGGCTGTTGTGTAACTTCCACACATGCAGTTAGAGAAATATTCAATTGTAATTGTTCCAATATCGCATATTTATGGAATGTATCACCCTATTTTTTTTTAAATATACGCTCTTAAATAGGGGCCAGAAGGAGTCCTCAGTGATGTAAATTAACTTGGTTCATTAGCAAGCTTCGTGTTTTTCAACTTCGTGCACTCCAGTACCAAGCCGACCCAACCAGGGGAGATCAATCCCTGATTCCTCTCGCCATCAAACGCTAGAAAAGACTCTGGCCTTTTCAATACATTGGACGAAAACAGAGCACGATTTCCGCGCACCCGATTGGATGTTTGCAGCAACCAATCCACTCCGTTAACTAACTTTTAAATTGTCCACGGGAGTGGGGACTGGGTTCTTTTCTTTTTTTTTTTTTTCTTCAGTGGATAACCGAGGAGGTTATTTAACGTTCTTAAACTTAATCCTCTATGTTGTTTCCCCAAACAAGATTTGGTGCCATACTCGTGTAAATAGGATAAATTACGAGAGAGATGGGGAACAATCTGCTTTGTAATGTATATCACGCTTATAACCATTAAAAGAAAAATAATAATAATAATGAAATACGAATGAAAGACAAAATGTATTATGATGTATATTGCGCACAAAACCAATGAAAAAGAAAATGAAAAATAAAATAAAAAATAAAACAAAAAGAAATTATAACGAGATGCAAATGATGTAAAATGATGATCGAAAAAAATAAATTAGTTAAATACGCTATATACAAGTTATGATGACAATTAAAATACACAAAAATGCGAAATAATCGTGTAAACAGGCTAAATTACGAAAGGAATTTTTAAAAATTACAATCTGTTTTATGCTTAAAACCGTTTAAAAAATAAAAATAAATAGAAATACGAATCGAAGATAAAACGCCTTACGATATATATCGCGCTTAAAACCGCTTATAGATAAATAATAAATTTAAAAAAATAACGCATATAAAATTGGGTATAACATAAAAAAACTATGCAGATTTACAAATAACACACTTTACAAATGGACATGAAATGTTCGTAGATGGTACCTATACAATTCGCCTCATGTATTTAAACATTTAAAATGATATTGATATTGTTTCCACGTTAAATTTATATTATATTAAAATTATATTATTTTCACATTTACCCTGCCCCATTATTTTAAACTATTTCGTTGTATTGGCGTCCAAGAACAGTCACGCTTAATCCATAACCACGGAATCCAAGTTTTGGCCAACCAACCGACTTAAATATCCTATCGGATTTCAGTGTCGCACTTTCCATCGTCTGTTAAATCACTTTTCAGGTATTTACATTGTTGCAATTGTTTGATTTTGGTATCTCCCATGTGTAGTCCTTTCTTCTCACTCGTGTCTGCGATCAACGATATATATGGTCTGTATATCTTATGTTGTTAAGACTGTGGTCACCAATAATGAATATTGGTATTTCTAATTTTCTCAGAATAGCAGCTTGGTGAGAAAGCACAGCCTTGTCTTACATCCATTTATATTTTTATATAGTTACTGAATTCATTCTTTATACGTATACAGGTTTGTTGCCAGTGTAGCTTCTGGATTATCGTTATTTTTTCAAAATATCTTAAGTTTACTAAACAGTTCCAACAGTTCTTTTGTATAATAAATAAAACACATGTACTCATCCTCCTGCATTTGTATTTTTCTTTCTGATATTTACTTTTTTAGCGGGTTTTACATGAATACGTAACAGCAAGTGTACATCAAACTGAATCAGATAAAAAATTCATCAATGATATTCGACATCAAGTATAGATTTTTTTGTCATAAATAAATTCACTGCTGAATCGCTGGAAAATTTGTATCAATTATAATTCTCTTTAGTTCGACGAATACGTTTCTGTTTGATCCAAGTCTGGAAGTTTTAAATTATGGCTTTCAAAACAGCCATATCTTTTATATTATCATTATAGTTTTATAGAGAACAAGGTAATATAGATGGTGATAGGTATTGGTATTATATGAATGTCTCAATTGGGGGATCGCCTAACTGACTCGAAACACTATATTCTTGGATTTTAGATGGGTTCGACCTCTGACACAAGCAGGAAATAGATAATTATTTCAGACAAGTCTCAGACCACATATATTTACTCGGTTAAGTTTTGCAAAAGTGTGTGACACCTTGTTAAGATAACATTCTTTCAAGTATGAAATAACTAAGAGAAACTTGAAACTGTGAATCCCTCCTCCACAGAAATATGTACGCATCTGTTTTTCTAACCTACTATTCTATTCTGTATCTTTCAGTCACAGAAATTACATCCATGAAGTATCGATCCCGGCCGGCACTGGCACTACAAATGCTTTTTCCTTTTGCTTTTATTTTAATTTCTCTAATCGCATACTTCATAAGAGACTGGAAAGTGTTAATGATCCTCATCTCGGCACCATTATTCCCACTGGCCTTTTTAACGATGTGGTAAGTATCTTATTAAAAATATTCATAATTGACAACCTTCACTAGGAAATTAATTTACAATAAAAATTGGGAAAGTACTGTTTTAATTACAAATGACAATAAGAAAGATTTAGTAACTCAAATATTACAAATGGAGAAAAGAATACGTGTATAAAAAAAATCTTCAGTCGTCAGTCTATTCATCTTGACCTAGGTTCAGAAACCGACTTCTAATTTTTCACATTTTCATTCAAATCGCTTCATAAGTTTCCAGAAATTAACGCTGTGTGACACAATATAATACACGTATTAATATTTCATCGGAAACGAAATGTTCGCTTTACTAATTCAAATTTCAACCCACACAATCGTCATTCGTTGTGTTACATATGTTTGAACTGAAATTGATCGTACGAAGGAGAGATGACAAGAGAGAGATTCCCCCCCCCCAAAAAAAAATCATAAAGTATATGGTGATGTTGTTCATTCAGTTCGCAATGATTCTTCTACTGTAAAAGGAGTTTATATTTTCTTTTGAATAAATTCGTAAAAATAACAAGTTAGTTACTCTTCTAGAGGCATTAAGTATTTTGTTTTGTTTTTTAAGATATTATTAATATGAACAGTAGAATTACTGGTTTGCGGCTATATCAACTTGAAACAGCGAATCTAGTCTAATGCTTTAAGTTTGGACGAGCGTGTGGTATAATAGATAAAGGCTCAGAAGGAGAAATTTGTGAGGCTATTTTCACTATACTCAAATGCGTTTGAGAAATTTATGAATCCATCTGTTCTCTCTCCATCTATGGGTTAAATAGCAGGATAAACAAGTTCCTATGAACTTGATTGGCAAACGGTCTAGTGCAGAAAGAAACTGACCGCGAGAATTCTGCTATCAAGTGAATCATGAATCAAAAAGACATGATCGCCTAAAGATCGTAAGGAAAGAAGAATTACTGTTTAATTCATTTTCTCAAATATTTCTTTTACCTTCAACTCGAATAAATATTAAATTTCTTCTAAATGTCTTCGCATGCAGTAGAGCTGACACATATTTTTAAGATTTCTGCCACTTATAGTCCGGTGCTCCTAGTATATATATAGAGAGATTCTTGATAAATTCCAAAGAAGAATCAGCAATATTATTGGCATGGAGTCTAGGCATCAAACACTTTTCCATCCTATTAACGTAATTTCGGTGTGCCTTTTCTATAAATACTTTCTTGTTAAATGAATTCTCCACTATGGTAGATCGACTTTATGAATTTAAGCGTAGTATTAGTTTAGCAAAAACGTCCCATCAAGTCATAATGGAATTAGCTAGTTCAATTACTCGCTTATGGAACTCTATCCCGGCTCTTTGCTTTCCAGCCAAATCTAATCTTCAAAAATTTAAATGCAATGTCAATCGTTAATATACTGTTTTTTTGTTTTTTTTTTTTTGTTTTTTTTTTTTGGTTCCTCTTGTTTTATTAATCTCGCACCTTAATAATATCTCTCGGTTTTCCTATTCTTTCACACTCTGTAACCCTTTGTGTCGTAGTGGCTTTACTTCCTTGCTTGAGGTGAATGATAAAATAAAAACTGTATTATTATTTTTTATCGCTTTAGGGCTATGCCCGAATCACCACGTTGGCTGATCAATGCAAAGAAAGAAAAACAAGCAGGAAAAATCTTAAATGAAATGGCGCAAATAAACAGGAATAACTTTCGTTATGAATCGGAAAATGAAATAGAAGCATCTAACAGTAATGTCAGAACCGTCAAAATATGGAAAATTTTCACTGTTCGTGCTCTTCTGAAAAAAACATTAATTTTGATGTTCATCTGGTAAGAACTATATTTATATTTTTATTTTTCACAACGCTATATCATTTGTCATCCTAATACACCCCAATAGTACCACACACTATCTCGCCCACCTCTATTATATTTAAAACGCACACACATAAATTATATACACTGAATCATACACATAAGTACACACACTCATATATATATGTGTGTGTGTGTGTGTGTGTGTGTGTGTGTGTGTGTGTGTGTGTGTGTGTGTGTGTGTGTTTTCCAAAGAAGTAATAGATGATTTTTTCTAATTGGTAATCCGACACATCGTATCAATTTAAACCTTATTTTGGTGGATAGTAATATTTGAGTAGACGTTCTGTTTATTTATTAAATAGTATATATTATTAATATTATATATTATATTTTTGTCTATCGACATGAATATTCGAAAAATCGAAAGAATATACGCTCTCCGAAACTGAGTCCACCTGTGCATAGAGGATTGTCTTTAGATCCGACGTGTCCTAACCGACTGAGCTACGAAGAACTTTTACCTATCAGGCATGGTTGAATAGTATCTTTAAATGCACTTCTTCTCGTCATAGACTCTCTAAAATTGCATATCTGCAGTTTCGTATCTAAACATAAATAAAGCGGTATTCTGAAGGAATAATGAATTTTTTATTCATTAATCCAGCAAATTTTATCATTTTAAACATTATTTTCGTCATTTGCCGATCATAAATAATTGTTTAATTCATAAATAGAGCGTCTACTCAAATATGAGTATCCATTAAATATAATGTTTTAAGCGGTAAATGGTATGATTAATAAATTAAAAAAACATTACTTCTTTAGAAAATTACTTTAATAAATAATTACTTAATAAATAAGCAGAGCGTCTATTCAAATAGGAGAATCTTCTAAAAATAACAATTAAAAATACATATGTATATATACTCTTTGTATATTCCGTTACTTATGTATAAAAGAGAGTTCTAATTTAAATACAACCGACAGCCATATCACGTTGAAACACCCGTTCCGGTACAATCATCGAAGGTAAGCAAAGTTAAGGCTTGTTCATACCTAGATGTATGACCGCTTGGGAATACCAGTCATTGTAATCACATGCGGTTGGTGAAAAGGATTATGGCTGATTTTGATGAAGTTAACAGCCAATGATGCGCAACTTTCTCTTAAGTTTTGTTTTTCTCCAGACCTGTAACAAGCCCTACTTCTCAACCAGTAATTGTATCAGTGCTTCTCCATAAGAACTGCCTTAATGGAATTTAGACTGTCGAATTCCTCTAAAAAAGCTGCCACATTCTCTGCTAGAACAACTCCAGTTGCGACAATGTTAGGAAGAACTCTGTGGGTTACATATATACTTTCCGTGTTCATCTCGGGTGAAAGTCATGTGGCGCTCTGGTCCTTTGGTTTTCCTCTTTTTTTTTCGCCGTTTTCCTTTGTAATCTCTTTGTATTAGAAAATGTCTTTATCAGTTCTGCAATTAACACCAATGCAGATAATATTTTCATGGTTCTGAACATGCTTCTGATGGGTGGAAACTTTCAATCTATCCTTTTGCTTGTCTATTCTTGACATATCAATGATAATGTGCTTTAATTTAAGGCTTGGACGAAGACGGTCCATATCCCGTAGGTCTAATAAAGAGGCGTTAGAACACCATGTCTAAGTTCCATGGCATATCTAGAGACTAAGTTCTCTTTGTCTATCTCTCTGGCTCAAAACTGCCATTGGTTGTTTCTTCATTGGAAAACATTGTTGGAAAAATATCGTATATAGAGGCAACATGTGTAGAACCCTGTTGTTGTTACCTTTCAATCTGTCTGTGTAATCTATCTGAATCAGTTGAACATTTTTGAAATTTTTTAACAGTATTTTTTCAATACTTTATATTTTAGCTTTCCTTTCTTCAATGGAAACCTGGAATTACAAAATATGTATAAGTTTAAAAACAGATCTACTATGCATGAAAGAAAATATAAGCGCGTGGCGCTATCCAAAACCATTAATTGTATATCGACGACCGGATATCGGACATGTTGCTATTCATACTAAAATACTCTGCCTGTGCCGACGATGTATCCACTATCAATGCCAATATAGAGTTAGTTTGAAATAACATCTGTTTTTATGAGACGGTGACAGGCCTGTTGGAATCTACACACAGTGTATACTTCAGGAACAATTCTTGGAAGTCAGTTCTACCTGTAACAAACTGGCTCTGTTCGATAGCAAAAAACATAATTCGTTTTTTCTTTATATTATTCGGCGGGATACGTCTTCTTTAAAAACAGATTATGTTTATTTTCTGGAGAAAGACGACTGGCATTCTTTACACTAATATTTGGACATAGACTCGTCCATTGACATGATATTTGTGATAGAACATGGGAACATAGTCGCAAAGTGGGTCGTAGCGTTGAGTATGAAACTATGGTAGTCTCTATTACTGTATTGTTAATTCATGTCCCTCGTGTGATCAATCATTTTCGTCTTTAATATTTTGTTTTTCTTACAATCTTATTGACGAGAACTGCAAGATTATACGAACATTATAAGATTGGTGACGAGGACTTGAAGCTCACGTTTGAAAAAATAATCATTCTGACATTATAAGGATATTTGAACTCACATCAACCAAGGACTTAAGAAACGCGCAATATGGCTGACTTAAAAATCGTAGTAAAACAGTTATTGGTAGAACATCAACAACAACGATGAAAACTACAAATATTGGAAAATCAGACAAGGATGTTTGAAGCAATGTTGCAGAAATCAAATGAAACTATTACTATAAAACTCCATTGGCTTATTTTTTATATAATCCTGAAGAAGGTGTTATGCTTTTGCTCCATTACAGAAAGTGCGAAGAAATTTTCAAAAAAGGTTGCCATTGGTGGTCAGATGGAAAAAAATAGGTACATTTACCTTTAAAGAAATTGTGTTCACCAGGACAAGAAAAATACTGTAATTACATTTTACCTGAAAAACTAGGATATATTAAGTTAATATTTTAATTTTGTCTGACTTTTTAAGCGAAAGAAGCTTCTTATTTCATACAAGTTGACCTTGCTTAAATCTCACAAAAAGTATGACGAATATTTTGTTATTTATGCTGGTATTTCCAATAGCAAATGCGAAAAAAATAACTGAACGAAACATATACAGCTATGTTTAAATGTTTAATTTTTGTGCAAGGGTTAACTTCGAGTAAAGACGTAGAAATTCGTTCGCGCATTTTAACAAAACTTGAGCAGGACACAAAATTGACCTTACAGAAAGTGGCAAAAAAATATCAAAGATTTCTAAATTTAATATATGATACTGTAAAACTTTCAGAAAAAGATATTGTATAAGTGCAGGCTGTGCGACCAAAATAATGAAAGAAGAATAACTACACCACACCCGTGTTACGGTTGCGAAGAACTTCATTTTAAAGGGAATTGCTCATTTAAAAAATAAAAGTGTTTTCAATGTGAAAAACCGGATCACAGAAAAACTAATTGCAAATGAAAATAAAGAAAAATATGTAAGACATATTGACAACTCAAAATCTGAAGGAGGCGCAGAACCGAAAATTTGTGAAGGTTATTGTGACAGGACCTTACTCAGAATAACATAATGGACTATTCCACACGTAATAAATGCTGCGCCTCAAGAGGAAGCAGAGAGTTCAGTCCGAAGTCGGGCGACCGGTTGATCGGCTGATAGGTTGAACTCTCTGCCTACGGGCGGGGAGGAACCGGAAGGAGGCTACGCCGAAGGGCAGAGTCTCTTTCGGGGAGGTAGACCGACCCTGAACCCGTTTATATGGGTTCAAAGGGCATATTTTTGCCCGAGCCCACGGGCTCGGAAACCCCACGTTAAACCGGCCTTGTGCCACATGATACCCTCGTGGGGGGGAGGGTGACTAAATACCGTTCAGTCCGAAGTCGGGCGACTGGCTGATCGGCTGATCGGTTGAACTCTCAGCCTTCGGGCGAAGAGGAACCCGAACGAAGCTACGCCGAAGGGCGGAGTCTCTTTCGGGGAGGTAAACCGACCCTGAACCCGTTTATACGGGTTCAGAGGGCATATTTTTGCCCGAGCCCACGGGCTCGGAAACCCCACGTTAAACCGGCCTTGTGCCACACGATGCCCTCGTTGTGGCGGGTGTCTAAATACCGTTCAGTCCGAAGTCGGGCGACCAGCTGACCGGATGATCGGTTGAACTCTCTGCCTTCGGGCGGGGAAGAACCCGAACGAGACTACGCCGAAGGGTGGAGTCTCTTTCGGGGAGGTAAACGGACTCTGAACCCGTTTATATGGGTTCAAAGGGCATATTTTTGGCCGAACCCACGGGCTCGGAGATCCCACGTTAAACCGGCCTTGTGCCACATGATGCCCTTGTGGGGGGTCTGACTAAATTATATTCAGTCTGAAGTCTGGAGTGAAGTCCGCCAGAAGTCTGTCAGTCAGTCAGAGCGAGCGAGCGAGTCAATCAGTCGATTCAGAGGCAGACCGAAACAGAGTCGCGTTCAGATAATTACTACTAAACCTGCTTGTTTGTAGTAACACTTTCTACTTCTCTGTATATATTCCTGTTTGTAATATATCTGTGTTATTCCATATCCGTGTTCTTCTTTATTGGTTCTACCTTGGACTATCACCCGGTGGGGTACAAGGAACCGGACCATAACAGTTATGATGAATAACGTTGTAGTAAAATTTCAGATGGACACAGGCATCAACATTACTATAATTACTGAAGAATCGTTGAAAATTATTGGTTAATTTAAATTAAAGAAAACCAAAAAGTTGCAAGTGGCATCTGAAGAAAAACATTTTTTCGTGGCAAAATTGTATGTAAGTTCTCGTGTGCCGCAAAGAAAAAAATCTTTAAAAACTAAGGTATTCGTATTAAAAATAATACATTGAATTTATCAGCATTGGATGGAACTGTTCGATTTGTGGTGTAAATTCGTTCTGTAAAAACATATATGGCAAATGAAAGGCGTTAAAAAGAATTTTCCTACAGTGGACTCCAAAGGTCTTGAAAAGGATAATATGGCGAAGGCAGTTTTTCACTTAAATAAAAATGTAGTTCCTGTTTTAAATCGAAACGTAGTATGCCATTTTCAATTGCGGAACCCATTAACAATGAACTTGAAAGATTAAAAACTCTAGGAGTTATGTCGCCTATAGATTATTCCGAGTGGGCAGCTCCAACAGTATATGTAGAAAAAGAAAATAATATTCTTGTATGTGTAGATTTTTTCTAGTGTTGAATGAGTGTCTGTTACCTGACACATACCGTTACCATCGACAGAAATTCTTTTCTAAATTAAAGGGGTGAAGATTTTTTAAAAGAATGACCTGTCAGATACATACTTACTAATTGAAGTTGATGAAAATGTAGGAAATTTTAACAATTAACAAACACATGTTTTAAAAGAACGGATTCAGAGTGGCACGAAGTATTTTCCAGCAAGTAATGACTACAATGATATCTGGCTTAGATTATGCCGTTGCATATTTGGACGGCGTACTCATAAAAAGCGAAACAAGACTGCAACATGTACAGCACATACATCAAGTATCCCAGGGAATAGAGGATTAAGAGTTCAAACTCAATAAGGAAAAATGCTATTTTTTCAAGAGCAATATAAAATACTTTGGTCAAATAATTGATGCAAGTGGATGTAAACCAGACCCATCAAGAATGACTGCTATTAACAATAACGTTGCTACTTTACAGTAATTGGAGAGATCAGGACAATCTTTATGTACCAAGTATATATAAATTGAAAGCGCCTTTAACTGAATTCTTCAAAACATGTGGAATGTGGAACTTATTTCTTTACAAGTCTTGTTAACATGCTAATATCTGAATCAATGTTAAGGCATTTCAATCCTAATAATAATAATAATAATAATAATAGCATCAGATACTCGTACTCATTGGGGCAGTTATTTGTCGTGAATTAAAGGATTGTAAAATAAAAGCAATTGCCCATCCATCTAAAACGCTAATAGGAGCTGAAAAAGAAATGCGAGCTATTATCTTTGGCGTGAAAAAAAAAATGATACATGACAGGAAATTTATTCTGAAAACAGATCACCGACCACATTTTTTGTTGTAAAGAAGGTATTCCGACATATGCTACCAGCAGGTATCAACATTGGAAAACTATTTTACAAGACTATGATAATAAGATGGAGTATTTACTATGAAAGGAATTGAGACATGCAGATTATTTGTGAAGATAATTCTCAAAATTTAAGGAATCTTTTGATAATGATTGCTTCTTTAATTTCTGAAAATTAGATAAAAAGCATTTTGTAATAATAAGGGTGTCTTTGGGCGAAATTAAAATATAATCATAGAAGGATTTCTACATTTTAAAAGTTATGAATGAAAAGGAAGTAAGATAGAAAGAAAGAAAGAAGAAATAAACCAGGTGATACTGCAAATAAGTATTTTTCCATCTGTGATGAAGTACTGGTGTACGCTGAAAGAGTAATAATTCCTGCTTACTTGCAAAACAAAATTTTAAAGCACTTTTATGCTAGACATTCTGGTATGTCAAGAAGTAAATCCTTGATGATAAGTTACCTATATTAGCCTATAATAGACAAGGATATTCAACATTAAATTAAGTCAGGCAAAGATCGTGCCCCAGCGGCAATATTACGACCTGTAAATACTGATAAACTTTGGTCTAGATTGTAAGATGATTACGCAGGATCTTTGAATCGTTTATATTATCTGGTTATCGTCGGTAATTTTTTCAAAATGGCTTGAAATATTTAAGTGTAGAAGTCTTACTTCCATCGCAATTGTAAATTTTCTTCATGAACTGTTTTCGAGTTTTGGAGTTCCAGGAAATATACTGTTTGAAAATGGCACGCAATTTACTTCGAGTGAGTTTAAAAAATTTTGGAAAATACTATGCAGTTGAACATACAACAACGAAAAATTCACGTTTATTTATACGTTCAAAAGGGCGTTTAACAAATCAAACAGAGAGAAGGAGGAAAAATTAATACTCCAACAGTTTTTAAGTATTTACAGACTGACTTCGAACCCTAATACTGCATCGAAGATGTCACCATCGGAACCAATGTTTGCCAGAAAAATTATATTAGTTTTTGACAAATTACTATCTGGAAGAAAAATAATAAAATATTCCAAAGCTAGAGATAAGATTTTCTCCAGGACTTATAATGCACGGAAGGAAACTTGGGAAGATGGTGAAATGATATGTTTATGGTACAAGGTCAGAGTTGGCGAACTAAAAGACATTTAAACCCCTGAAAAGCAATACATGACAAGGAAATAAAACCCAACAAAGAGATTTACTTACGAAGGTGCTATAAATACACAAACACGCGATGTTGGTAAAAGAAAATCTAAGGGAAGTGTTGAAAATGAACCATAAAGGAATAAAATACGTATTCAAAGAGAATAGTTATCTATAGGAAGGTGTTACGTAGAAAGACGATCGACAATTTACACTAATGTTTTAATATAGACTAGTCCATTGATTATATGTGGAACGTATTAACGTAGACTAATCCATTGATTATATGGGAACATGCTTTCAAAGTGGACAGTAGAGTCGATTGGTGCGCATTGCCGCACGAAACTACGGTATTATTCTAATATCAGTTCATGTCCTTCATATAATTACACTTTTTCTTTAATTTTTTGCTTTAAATGTTCCTTACAATATTATTAACCAGAAACTACGAGCTTATACAAGCATTATAACAGATTAAGATAATGGTAGAAAAATATAAGCTACTTGGCGAAGGCAGGGTGTGTGTTGCAACACTGAGTCAAATAAGGTGGGTACCTTGGAGTAGTATGTTGAGGTAACTGATTAGGATAAGCATTATGTGCTCCTGGAACTGACCCGCTAGATTATGGTCGAACAAAAAGAAAAAGAAACAACTAAAATTATTTCAAATTACTAAAGATTTATAAAATGATTTTTTGATTTTGTAAACTTTTGCACTTAGATTTTCGGCTACACATAAACTATTCAGCGAGCAAGAGATGGAACAATTTGTTTCAAGGATTCAAGTGACGAAATAGTGACTCGCTAAATGTAGATCCAACATTTATGTATATTGTACGTTCTCCTTACACACCGGAGTTTAAAGACAATTTATTATACTCATTACTTTACGTCTTTTTTCTTGAATTACTTTGATATTTTAACACATATTTTTTCTGATTTCCCTAGGGGAACAATGATATTTGTTTACTACGGATTGACTATGAATATCGGTGTCCTGGCGGGTAATGTTTACTTGAATTTTCTTCTGAGTTCTCTCGTCGAAATCTTCATGATTCTTTTCGCGGTTTTGTTTGTGGATCGATTTGGAAGAAAGAAATTGACCTTTTCTTTCATGATCACCGGTGGTATAACCGGTATGCTTACCATCTTTCCATACCTGTTCGCAACAAAAGGTAAGAGCTTATAATTTTCATATGTTATCAACCACCGAGGTTATTTTGTGTTATCGGGATAAACTATTTCAATATTGAAAAATTATTGACATTTTCCTGAGATGAAACAATGTAATGAAGACATGTTTTACTTCCTCTTATTGTTGTTTAAGAAATAAATTATTTATTAAATATAAACACTTGAACAGATTTAATAAAACGTCCAATATGCTATAAAAATTAAAGTTCCGTCACCTGAACTGAAAGCACAAAAGGAACGTAGTATGCACATATACCGCGAACCTTCGTGATCAGTAATATTTAGGTGCCATTGTGCAACTCCGTTGAAAGGTACGGTGGAAACTACGTGTTTATTAAATACTAAATTTCAGCGTTTAATCAATCTGAACTCTTGTATATAATATATCTTGACTTTTATAATCCAATCGTCAATCGGGATTTCAGCATTGAAAGTGGAATCAACGTGCCGAGTTCAAATTCCGGGAAAGTCTGTCATGTTCCCTTTTGTAATATTGCCCTTAGAAAATGCACGAATCTATTTGTTCTTCCCCCATCTACAGGTTAAATAGCAGGATACTCTGGCTTCTGAAAATGTTACATTCCAAACCGTAAAGGAAACAACGAGAAACTTTTTAATAAATGCCAGATGTAGATCTGAGCATACAGCAGATGTAGATAAAGAAATTAAGAATCTATAGCGTTCTGCTAGAAAAGGAAAATTTCACAGCTATAGAAGCAAATAAACGTTTTATTGGATAGTTTGATTTATTTTTGTCTCAACCAGAAGATGAACTGACAATTCGATTTTATCATCTCTTAGGATATTAATACAACAATACCTAAATGTAAAGATAGTTTTCGAACTTTGAAGAATAAGTATGTAAAGCCTGATATGTATACAAAAATAGGACGTCTGCTTAACGTAATGGTTAACAGGATTGAAAATAGACCCTGCGAGCCGAGTTTAAATTCTGCCCTAGACAATTGTGTTCGCATGTGCAATTATACCGTCGGAAAGGCATCCTGAAGAGACATGACATTTAAAAAGATATTAGCCTTTGTCTTTATTAATGCAGCAGTATGAGCAGAGTCAATAAATTAAAGCCTTTCGCAATAAAGTTAGTTTATACTTTCTTCTGATTCTCGCAATAGAGTAATGTTAAAAACAGTCTAAGATATTTGAACAAATGTAAATTTAATAACGTGTCTTGTAAAAGAAATATGTTGAAAAACCGTAAGATTTACTTTATAAGCAATTTCAGCATGTCATATCAACCATGAGATATTATGTATCATTGACGTATTTAAATCTTTGACCTTAAAATAAAAGTGTGATTCATTTAGATGCCTGAATATTAGAACATAATTTCATAATTTATTGAAGCTAGTTCATATCGCATTATAACCTCCTCAGCCTTCTTTGTGTCATTAGCAAAACTTTCTGAGACTTGTCAACACGGATGTTGTTGATCACGGTACCAGAAACAACTCTCTGGGCGACAAACAGTATGGATTTCTCTCCTCTAGGTATACTGCTAATGTTTTAATTATCATTTCCCACGGAATCAGTGAAACACTCAAGATGGATTGCCTTAGATATCGCAAAGGTGTAGGGTTTTTCTACACGAATTATGCAGGTGTGGCTTCACTGGAAGAGTTTACACAACCATTAAATCCTTTCTCATGTAAGTCGTTGTGAATGTCAAGTCTTCTAAACCTCACAAGATCGATACAGGCGTCGCCCAAGGCTCCTCCTCAGTACTACACACTTTCTGCTTTTTATTAACGAACTCCTTCGGAATATTTTCAGCTCATGTGTAAATATATTGTAGATGATAGCATAGTTACTGGTTGCACTTCACAAAATCAAGTTGATTGCAAAATATCTCTCCTCTAACCTAGTTCTAAACAGCTTAGTGTGCAAAATTGCGTGTAACTTTAAATACTTTGAAAACCAAGCTAGTATCTATTCATCATCGTCAACCAGGATGAATGGTGATGTTCTGAATGAAACTATGTTATGAACGTCTTTTGGATCTCATGATCTGACATCATGTGGAACTCATATATACGATCCATTACTAAATACATTGAAAAATGATCAGTTAATTATATCGTATTGCTTGTGCTTAACTGATGTTAAGAGAAAAATTTTATATTGATATTTTTTCTTATGTCTTATGACATGTGAATGAATAAAGGTGAATGACTGTCCATAATCGAAAGTTCCAGCATGGAAAATCTACTCGACGAATCTAGTTCCAATACTTTTCCTTTTGACATTAAGAAAACACAAGGATGTTTTTACCGTTTCTAAGTGATAGGCAGACATGATGTCTTGGATATGTACCCATAGTAATTGTTCGAATAATACATAAAATACACATTTTTTTAAAGTTTCCTAAGACTACGTATAATCGAAACTGAACTTTTGGTTATTTTATAAGTTCAGCTAAATCTTATACAAGATATTAAATGGACACACAGGGAAGATAGTGAATTCTTCTAACAATTGCATAACTGATTTCCACAGTCATTCATTTTATGAGTATCTTTTTTTGCTCTTTATGTTCTTTCTTAGTTTTAAGAAACAACCATCATATGTCTATTGGCAGAATTTTCGACACATCACACTCGTCTATAACTGTATCTAACCACTTCTCCGTTGTTAATAAATAATAATTGTAACTAGTATATATGTGGCCAGATGTTATGTACTCGCTATCAGCCTTTATTTAACCAGCGTTGGATGTTCTGAATTAATCCCTTGAAGCAAAATATATTTTACTGGAGGTGTATTCAAACATGTTGCATCTGATATTAGGTTGGTGCAAAAATAATGTCGTTTTCTCACATATGTGAGAAAACGACATTATTTTTGCACCAACCTAATACTTAGAAATGTTGTTCTGATCAAAGACTTCCATATCTCTAACTCGTTGCGAGAGTTACAGATTCAATCTCATTGGCTGCAATCATAAATGACTGAATTTTAAATGGCGAATCTCGAAGTATTAATATTTAGCCATGAACGTATTGATTCCCTTGAGACAACTAATTCACAGAAAGATGGAAGAACATGTATTGTAGTACTGTTTGGAGGAAGCTATGACTAGTGAAAGTAACAGTAAAATAGAAACCATTTTCGGAAATCAATATGGCTTTCGTTTCACATGGTCTACACTGAATCTGTCTCTCAAGCTTTAGTCAGAAATGGCGAATCTCTGGCTCTAGTTATCTCAAAGGCGTTCAACAGGATTTGGCATGCTGGCCTTCTACTCAAGCTCAAGGGATACGGCGTTATAAGACAAATATTTGTCTTAATACAATCGTTCCGAAAAAAATCGTGAAATGAAGGTCTTGTTGAAAGGAAATACTTTTAGATAATTTCATACTAACGCTTGGGTACCCCAGGGTTCTATTCTTGGACCTACGCTGATTCTGAACTTCATCAATGATATCCCTGATAGCGTAAGTTCCCAAATGTGTAATTATGAATATGATACAGCCATTTATTCCTGTCTTAGTAACAAGACCGACTGACCCGACAAAGTAAATATGAAAACTGCTCTAGAAAAGGACCTCCAATCAGTGGTTAACTGGGGCAAGAAATGACTTGTAAATTGTAACGTTTAAAAAAAATGGCTTTCATTTAAACACCAGGAATGACTTTTCTTCCTGTTATCATCATGGCTGATGCTAAACTCCAGGAGAGCAACACTCTACGCTTACTTGGCCACGCGTTTTTCACTGACATGAAGTAGAGTGATTATACTGAATCAATTGCTCCATTTACTGTCAGGAATGTTGGTTAACGGACCGATAAAATTTCCTTGTCAGAATTCATCTTGCTTAAATCTACCTTTTGCCCGTGCATTAAATACAGTTGTCATATATCTGGTCTGGCGTTTCTGCAGTATATCTCGAGATTCTTGACAAAATTCAAACGGTCTGTAATTTAATCGTTGCTGACTAGGTTTCACAATGTCTTTTCTACAAATATTTTCATGACAACTGTTCCGATTAGCTTATTTCTATGGTGCCTCGACTCGACAACAGATACTTAAGCGTGCTTCGAGATTATCAACTACGCCTCACCGTTTTACTTTTAAACTAGCTAAATGCAACCACCACTTCTATAACAGTTTCCTACCTCGTACTTGTCACCTGTGTATTTCCCTTAGAATTTCTTTCTTTCCCGATAAATACAATCTTAAAACATTTAAATACGTCAAAATACTATCTTCTTGAACCTTTTTTCTTTATTATCATTTCCTCAACCATACCGACTAAAGCTTTATTCGCTTTCACTCCCTGTAATTCCCTGTATTCTCGTGAAATTATCGTCTTGCTTGGGATAAACTGATTAAAAAACTTATAAGTTTCTGTCTACCCGACCAAAAACAACAGTTCGGCAAAATGTAGTCTTCGATATATTCAAAATAGAATGTTTTATTTGTATATTTCTTGGTTCTTTTTCAGGTACCAAGTTGTAAGTAAATGAACAAATATAAATGCTACAAAATGATAATTCTATTTTTTACTTTTACTAACAACTGCACATTTAAGGCTATCCCGACATTCGACAACAAGCAAGTGCATAATATGATTAACCTTTCATTTAAGTGATACAGATTGTTCTCGATATTTTCATACTATAGTTAAAATACTTTTTGAGAATTGACACCACTTTCTCTTTATGATGTCTACTATGCCGCTCCAATCCCAAAACGTATTTGTGAGTATTCGAATTTTTACACTCATACAGTTCTACAGCGATCAAAATCAGTCACTCTCGTTATGAATAACCTGGTTATTTATGATCCCTGAATTAGCTTGAAGTAAATGCCTGTTATTTAAAAAATTCACTTTAAAATGAATACGTCTTCAATTCAAGCATAGTGTTGAATGGTGCTCATAAAACTTGTATATTTCCGTTTTTCAAGTGAAATAAGTTCCGTATTCAACAATCAATAGATTGTCCTAATTCACTTCAGAAAAATGAGACATGAATCAATTATTAAATTTAAGAGAAGGTCACAAGTGGGGAAGGGGTACGAGTACAAATGGAGTTTCAATTGTATTTCTTTGAGACTAGCTTAGTAAATATTGTTCTTCAACGAGCCAATTTTGAAGTCTGATTTAAAATTGGTTATCACTTTTGTCTATTGAATTACATGAAAAAGTTTACATGGTTCAAATTTCTGTAGTATAGAAAAGTGGCAGATGACTCCCCAAAACTAAATAAACTATAAAGAAACAGGAAATTTTCGTTAGAAAAGGAAAATATTGCTCAACTGCTAATTAATATCAATCAATTATTTGCCGTTAAATACTGAAAAATCTGCTCACAGATGGTGATGTTAATTGAGGTAAGAGAGATATGGTTCTACAGAAGGATGTTAACATGAACAAAATGTTACGAGTTACGAGTAGTAGACTTGTGCTTGATTCATAGATGTATCTGGGACGTATAAGGAAAAAGGGCTTGGAGAATTTGACACTCTCAGGAAAAATTCAAAGCTAGAGAAACACGGGGAAACAGCGAGTAACCTACCAAACGAGCTTGTGTAAGGGAATTGGAGAGAAAGTAAATCGCAAATATTGCTTGGATCTAGAAAAGATAGGAAGCTGTGGAAAGACATTATCGCCCACATCCGGCAGTAACATTAAAGAAGGAATAAATATTTCTCAAATATATGTTGCTTGCATTCCTTCCAGTTTCAGCAAAGCATGAACTTTTACATATTACACTAGCAGCATGGCCTGGCGTTGCCCGTGCTTGATTCAAAAATCGTAAGACTCATACAGCAATCGCTATCACTTGACTTAAAATATTTTTACCTTTCCTTGCCTTTAAAGAAGTGCCCTTTGCCGTGCTGATGTTGCTACATGCCTTACTCCTTGCCTATCTCACACTGCGAATTTTTTCTAAGCTCTATACTAGACATTAAATCTGTTACGGAAAAAGAACTAAACAAAATGAGCACAAAACTATCAACTTTAAAAAAGGACTCGTAACTGGAAAAACGAATGAAAAAAGAATGTTAACAACAAATACTTTTTAACACCCAACCCAGTTCTGCAGAATCAGAATCAACGTTGAGTTTAAGCATATGAATGAGCCAATTGGAGTAAAGTGACATGCAGATTTCATTTTTTCCCACTTGTGACGAATGCAGCTATCGATTTTTTTTTTTTTTGCATGCTAGCATGCTAGTTAACATTCGTGTCAGCCAGCTGTGGGCTGTCACTCTGGCTAATAGAATCTTCCTGCCTATTCATGGCAGCCTGCTATTGGCTCTCACTCTGACAAGTACAAAATGGCCGCAAACTACATGAAAACTGCCGTAGAAGCATGAAAAAATCGATTGTTTGCACTATCGATGGGAGTTGGGAAATGCAAAGTCGGTCTTGGACTTTACGCTAACTTGGAGCGTGGGCATGTAAATTTTGATGCAAATCCGTCGAAAATTGCAATTGTGCATTCGTTACACACACACACACACATTCTGCCTTTTATAGATAGAGATTTAGTTTTTAACTTTCTTCATTTCAGATCAGTAGTGGACCATATCGACCCAGGACTACATTCAGAAGCTACTTCAGTTATCGTGTTTATTTGTACATGTGTGGGCTTATCACGTTGAAACACCGGTTTACGTACGATATCCGACGATAAGTAACGTCTAACCTGATCAGTACTTAGATTGTGATAAAGCCACTAAGTCGAAAGTGTTTACTGAGTGTGAAATAATCTAAAAATAAAACATTATTGAATTAATAAGACAATAAAAGAAAATAAATGAAAGGGACAGAAGATGACAAGTGAAATTTCCTTTAAATTTGTGAAGATCAAAGTTTACTGGAATGCAAAACGCCGGTAGAAAATTCATCGTACCAGAAGTGCGAGAAAAGAAAATGATAGCATACAGTTATATTTAGTAATTTAAACTATAAATGTTGAGTCCTATACACTAATCTAGTACTTCGCTTAAATAAATAAAGCCGAGATGACAAAGAGGAAAGATCATTAGAACGGTTACTGTGAAAACATTTATAGACAAGACTCAGGGAAGCTACGTTACTGCAGTAAGAAAGTGTCTGAAACAGAGATGCCAGATAACCAATAACACTATAGATTATTCTTTGGATTCTATCAAGATAACAAAAAGATTCAGTTATTGTAAGTAAAGTTCTATAAAGCTGTCAAATGTATATGTGTTGCATTATTCAGTAAATAAAATCCTTTAAATATTACATTCGGATTTTAATTTTCTTTCTTTCAGATCAGTTCTGGACGATAACGGCGCTGAGCACAATCAGTAGAATGTGTATATCAGGGGCTACTTCAATTATCATTCTTTATACATGCGAAATTTACCCCACATGTATTCGAAATGCATCAGTCGGGTTTTTCGGTGCCTTTTCCAGGCTTGGAGGCCTTCTCTCCCCCTACGTCATGAACATCGTATGTATGACACATTTTTAACATAGTTTAATTATAAACCTATATGCTATAAGACACAATACACAGGGGAACATGCGCATGCGTAAATGCATCGAATAATACGTCGTTAAAACAGGGTTTAAACATTTCTATATAAAGCTTGAATTCAATGACCTTATTTCAGACCACAGTCTGTATTAGATATAAAATGGAAACGGTACGAATTAAATCTATTTTTCATCGTTCCCCACACAAAAGCAGGGCAATAACGCCACTTTGGCGCAAGCGGTTACGGGGTGTTAGAGAATTTAGGGAAAATACTATTAAGGAGAGAGACAATATACGAACAATAATGAAGAAGACAGAAGATAACGATTGAGATTGCATTTAAATTTTTGAAGATCAAATTTGACTGGAAAGCAAGAAGGTAGAATAGAGGTCAACAAGCGAGAAGTGCAACAGAAGAAACTATTAGCATAGAACCTACGGTTACATCTAGCCACAGCAACTGTAAAATAATATTGCGCTTAAATTCATAAAGTCTAGGCAACATAGTGGAAACTTCATCAGAACAATTACAATGAACGTATCTATAGAAAAGGCACAGGGATGCTTTCTTTACGGCTGTGGGAAAATGGACTGAAACCGACATACCAGGTTAATATCAATAACATTGCAGGTTTAAAAGCAAAAACTTGTAGTTCCAATGATTTATTTTATGTAAATATTTTGACTAGAAGTTGCCAGTCTTAGTCACTTCTTAATTTGATTAATTTTTAATAATTAATTTTTAATTATTAATTTTTACTTTAATTAATTTTTTAATTATTAAAAAAAAATATTATTATAAAAAATTATTATTGTTTTAGTGCAAATTAAGGAGTGACCAAGTTTGGCAACTGCTAGTCGAAATATTTTCATAAAATAAATCATTCGTTGGAACTACAAGATTTTTCTTTTAATTATGCAATTACCAACGGAGACAAGTATCTTAACTTTAACATTGCAGGTTCTTCTTTGGATTTTATCAAGAATCACCTAACTATAACTTGCAACAATATTTTAAGTAAGGACGACTGGCAAGTAGATTTTTGCGATAAATATTGTCTCGTACGTCATAGTGAACAAACTGTCTTAGATGCACACTTAGTAATTGACTCAATATAATCTTTTCCGTTCATGCTATGTGACGTCACTTCACATAATGTCATTCTTTATTTTAAAAAATTGAAAATGGCTGGTATTTTTTGATAATTTGATGATCAATCTTATTATCCGAAGTGGGCTTACAGATAACATAATCCTAATTTGTAAGAGATTATTACCTTAATTCTTGATAAATGATTGCTTCATTCTTATGTAATGATTAATCCGTAAGAACAAATACATAAGCCAATCAATACAATTCTCACACTGATTTTCAAAACATCTTTCTGGTAAAATAATTAACAGTGCATTTCTATAGTAAACATTTGGGCAAACAATTTTCCTATCGTGCGTAAAAATATATGTTGACGTAGTTTAGCGCAAGTGTAAAATCTTGGAAAATGACAGTATCTTAAAATGAAACAAGGTGTTTCATTTTAAGAAAGACTTGTGAAGACGGTAAAAATATTCATCCCAAAAGAAATTGACTGCTGACTATAAAAAATAAAGTTGATGGCAGATGAACATCTCAATCTGATGAAAAAGAGGCAGCAGAAGGAATAGAATATAAAACATTAAGCAAAGTCATTACAAAATAAATGAAAGCAAGCAAACAGAAAACGAGAAATTTTTGTAATTAGAAACATTATAAAGCATAACCATAAAAACGGGCATGAAATGATAAAGGGAATAACAGGACAGGAAATGTGCATAAAAAATAATGGAGAAAGAAAATATACAACAAACGATGTGCATAGAGAAGTTAAACCTACTACAAAGAAACAATGAATGTACCTGAGGTATTAACATTTGAAATTAGATCGTCATTGTCCAGAAACGAATCATTTTGGACAGATAGAATTGTAATCGAGATGCTGAAAGCTTTAGACGATTTCAGAATAGATAAGGATAAGGAATGTCAGAGAAAAAGCGATAACAACAACGAAAATTGCAATATGAGCTCTGGTAAAAAACGGTTGCTGAAGACATTAGGTTTATATTGCCAAGAAATTCATACACAGATGTCCTCAAGAACCCATGACACAGTGGATAAAGGCGTTAGTTAGATCCAATGACAGGACCCAAAAAGTGTGAGTTCAATGCCTGGTTAAGGCGGTGGAGAACTTGGGGAATTAACAGGAGATAACTGATAACTGGCATCCAGTCTACCCCAGTGAGCGAAATAAAGGGTTCACTTCGACATTCCAACCACCTGAAGAAGGCAACAAAGATGAGGACAATAGTCTGAATAATATAAATAATGGACATAATCCCTAATCTCAGAAAGAGGGACAGATACTAATAGAAGCCAGAGTGGGAATATTGGTCCCATTACTGAAGGCTTGAGTGAATTTTCAATATTTACATTATTCGGACTATTGTCCTCATCTTTGTCCTGCTAATTTTCCCTCTGAAAGTTCTCCACTGCCTTAATCGGGTATTGAACTCACACTCTTTGGGTCTGTTACTGGATCTAATTAACGCCTTTATCCACTGTGCCATGTGTCCTTGAGGACATCTGGGTATTATAAACCTAATGTTTTCAGCAACCAATTTTTCCAGTGCTCATATTGCAATTTTGCTGTTATCATTACATGTTTTTACCAGAGCTCATATTGCAACTTTGTTATCATTGCTTTTCTCTGGCACTCCTTATTACTGGTTCCCATATTGTATTTATTTCTATGCTTGGTCGGCTCAGGAGATTTTTGTGGCCTAGCATATGTGCTGATTCCTTAAGTTTACGAATTTTCCAATGGTGTTCTCTGTCTATGATCTCAACATGATCCCCACAGGACACGGTGATCTCCCTTCTCTTTCCATATGTGGTCAGCCACGCCTGATTTTTCTACTTCCCCTCGCATTACAGCTTTCTGGTGTTCTTGAAGCCTTAACTTGAGGGGGCGGCCTGTCTCTCCTTTATATTCCTTTCTGCAGCAGCACGGGATAGCGTACACACAGTCTTTTGTCATGTTCTCCTCTATGGGGGGTCTCACTCGAGAGAGATATCAGCGAAGTGTTGTCAAGGTTTTGAAGGTTGTCCTGATGTTATATGGACCGCAGATCCTTTGTATTTTCTCTGAAAACCCCTTCACATAAGGCAGGCAGACTGTTTTCTGAGTGTTGTTGTCCTCCTCCTCCTCTTGTACCCGCCTATCCCAGTTTTTGGGGGCTGCTGCCATGTACCCAGGGTAGTTGTTACGTTGTAGGATACTACTTATACTGACCAATTCTTTATCTAACGTCTCTGGGTCGCCACTTATGACTTTTGCTCGGTGTTGTAAGCAACGGACGATCCCTTTCTTTACGCTGTATGGATGGTGAGAGTTGAAATTGAGGTACTGTCCGGTGAATGTTGGTTTACGGTATACGGATGTCTTGAATCCATACTCTGTTCGAGATATTAGTACATCCAGGAATGAGAGTGTGTTGTTACTCTCTTTCTCCATTGTGAACTGTACCGAAGGTCTTATTGAGTTCACATGGTCCAGTAGAACCTGGACATCTTCCTGGTGTGGCCAAAGTATGAAGGTGTCATCTACATACCTTAACCATATAGTAGGCTTTAGAGATATAGATTCTAATGCCCTTTCTTCAAAGTATTCCATGTATATATTCGCCATTCCTGGTGATAATGGCGAGCCCATTGCTAAGCCCTCATCCTGTCGATATATGTGTGATCCCATTCCGAAGTGTGTTGTTTGTGTACAGAAAGTCAACATCTCCATCAGATTATCTATTGGAATACTGGTCCGTTCTTCTAGGGAAGAGTCAGAGGTCAATTTGTCTCTGACTACTGAGAGTGCCTCCTCCGTGGGTACCTTGGTGAACAAATTCACCACGTCCAAGCTCACCATCTGGTTGGATAGGATGGGAGCATCTTTGATTATTTCCACGAAGTGGGCGGAGTTTCAGACATATGAAGGAGACTTTCCGATCAATGGGTCAATTATATCTACAAGGAAGCGACTCAGAGGGTGGCACACAGAGCCTTGGCAACTAACAATCGGCCTGAGCGGAATACCGTCTTTGTCAATCTTAGGGAGGCCGTATATGTGAGGTAGCTTGGTGTAACGCTGCGATAACTGCCTATACGTCTTCGGTGCGAAGTGATCCTTGTTCTTGATTAGGATCTGTGACAGTTTGCGTTCCGTTTTCATAGTAGGATCCTTTTTCATTTTGCTGTAGCTACCACTGTTAATGAGGTCTTCCAGTCTTCTTGTATACTCTGATTTGTCCATCACTACAGTCGCATTACCTTTGTCAGCCGGTAGTATGATGATGTTTTCGTTCCTCTGTATGAATCCATTCGCCAGCCTCTCCAGTTTTGTTATGTTAGACCTGGGCAGCGTGACTATCTCCAAGGCCTGTCTCACCTTCCATCTTAGTTCATCCGCCTGAGCCTGAGGGAAGTTCAAGGCCACCTCCTCGACTCTGGCAATGATGTCCAAGTATAGCATCCGCCTGATGGTTGTGGCGAAGTTGAGACCCTTATTCAATACTGACTCCTCAGAGGCACTCAGCTGATATTGTCTGATGTTGACTACTGCTTTCACTGGTGGATGATGGACCTTGTGCGTCACCATCTGATCTTTCAATCTATTTAATTTTTGCACTTGACGAGCCTTGACTACATCAAATTCATATCTGAAGGATTTATCCAGGTCATTTTGGATCCTTTTCTGGTCTTCTTCATTAGTAATTCTGTTGAAGAAATCCTGGAGCGTCTGGGAGATATGAGCTTGTAGTCGATGTTTTATCGAACGATTGTACTAGATTCTCTCTCGGACAAGGGCGTGTCCCGCTTTGCAATATGAGCAAAAAATTGTAAAACTGGTAAAAATGGTTGCTGAAAACATTAGGTTTATAATACCCAGAAATTCAGACACATGGCACAGTGGATAAAGGCGTTGGCTAGATCCAGTGACAGACCCAAAGAGTGTGGGTTCAATACCCGGTTAAGGCAGTGGACAACTTTCAGAGGGAAAATCAGCAGGAGATAACTGATATCCGTGTTTGTGGAACTAGATCAGTCTACCCCAGTGATCGAAATAAAGGGTTCAGTTCGAAACTCCAACCACCTGAAGAAGGACGTATATGTGAGGTAGCTTGGTGTAACGCCGAAACGTTGTGATAAATATGGCGACAAAGATGAGGACAATAGTCCGAATAATATAAATACTGTACATAATACCTCATCTCAGAAATATAGATAGACTCTGAGTGAATTTTATCATCTTGCTCAGTTAGGAAGACACAAGGGACTGGCGCAAAACGATTTTAACCTGTTCTATTTCTAGATGAATTACTCATATGGATTTTGAGTGCTTCTCACGACAAATGGTGTCATGATTGCTAAACGTCTTATTTGAAAACCTGGAAAAAAGAAACTCGATTAGTGTAGTGGATTTTTTAGATATTAATCATTTTATGTATGGACAATTATATGATCTAGCACGTGTTGGACAATGTCGCTGTTACGTTGTCGTTATATATATCGAATTATTATGATTTTTTTTCACTTAACTTGCCACTCTTTTTTCGTTTACTACGAAGTTGTAAGCGGAACAGTTCAACTGCGTTCCGACGAATAGTCATATTTATGTCATCAGGAAACTTCAAAGTATGACGGAAACACTGCAAAGTTAAGTGAAAACTTTTTTTTTTCATGTTAATTCCATTAACTCTCTATCTTCGATATGGAACACTATAGCATAAAGCCCGTTTGCTTTAAATGTCTTCCAATCAGAAAACCACTAAACAACCAGTGTTTTCAGTTTAATGTAAATGTTTGACGGCAGGTTAAAGAAAATATTAGGTTCTCACATAGTAACATATGTGAGAAAACATTATTTTTGCACCAACCTAATAGGTCAGGTATGTTTTCAAACACAATAATGATGGTCGTAATACAAAGCCCTGTCTTCGAGTAATCTCGAAACATGTAAACATGTACATACAGACACGTTTCTTCGATCTGTATTTATACGATGCTGTAATTCGTCTTCTCCGTGCCGTGTTCTTTCATCACGTAAGAGATCACGGTGCTCCACAACTTCCGAAAACAAATGAACGATGGTCAAGATTATATCTGGACTATGCAGGACCAATACGAATGACCCGAGATTTGTCAGTGCAAAAAAGCTACGATGAAAGGCAGAATAAAATTTCTGAAACTCTTCTCAAGATATCGAATGTCCGATACTACTGTATCAAACAATGGTACTCAATTTCAAAATTACCTCAAGATTTAAGCGGTGAAACATGTAACAACTCATCCTACCACCCTAGATCCAACAGAGAATCGGAACGTTTCGTCGGCATTCTCAAAGGAACATTAGGAAAAAGCTAACGAGGCGGGTATGGACAAGGAAATGTTACAGTATTTTCTATGCTTGTACAGACAGAAACCAAATCCTAACAATACCTCAAGGAAACCAATTGCAGTGTTATTGTTCTCAAGAAAATTAAGAACTATATTCTCTAAATTGTTGGCTGAATTACGAGGGAAATAAAGATAAGATTGCAACCACTCCGAATCAGAGATATGGTATTGTTTTAAAAAATACCATGCAGGAACATGTTCATGGAAGGACGGTGTTATATTTCGGCGAAGTGGCCGAGTAATATATTTGATTCAAAATCGAAATAGTTTGCAGAAGAGACATATAAACCAGCTACGGTGGAGAGATTGTAAAAAAAATCTCTAACCGGCCGAAAGTACTGCCATTCGAAATCTTGTGGGACACATTTCAGCTGCCCGTAGCTACCATGACATCAGACGAAGTGTTATCCACACCACGGGTTGGAAAAAGAAAAAAATGTACTAGGTGGCTGGGGTGAATCCAAGTCAAAAAAAAGATTCAGAAATATAAAATAAAAGGGGAAGTTTTGTAGAGTCGGACTCGCCGTATTTCTTTCTCTTCCCTACTACTGTGATAATGGACTGCTCTTACTTATAAATATGGCAAGTAGCTATATTTAAGTCGTATTTGAGGAGTATTTGATTAATCAAGTTTTTTCGTTCTATGTACGAGTATTTGATAAATCTCATCTTTATTTCCCCCTGCCTAATTTTCTTCGATACCCTCTCTAAATACGAGCTTCCTAATTCTCAGCTATTTTGAACAAAGTCAACATTACAAAACCGTCTTGACTTCAACATGTTCTCTGTTTGTTAAATTTTCCAAGTTTTTTTCGTTATGTGCGCTAGAAATGTCAAATGGCTTTTCTGATTTTATTATATCCTCTCTATGTACAATTTTTGAGATAGTCAATCTTAAAAATTGTGCTCAACCTGAGCCCAAATAAAATTGCTGAGCGAGAGCTATATTTACAATAATGTTCATCTTATAAAATGCTAAAGATATACTCTAGGCAGTGGGTTACAGAGTAAGAGGAACAGTTTATGGGATATGTGTGGAAGATAACAGTTAACATTGAACATGACCAGGTTAAGATAGTAGTGATTGGGGAAAATATTCTCTTGGGTATTGTTTCCACCAAACAGTGGTTCGTGGGAAGGAGCTGTTCGAGTGGAACTTGCATTTGACTATTTGAATACGAAGTGAGTGAAAGTAGTTCGCTACTATGTACGGGTCTTAGCCAAGAAGGTTAGAACTGATGAAACTGAGGAATGTAGTTCGTCTGAACACTTTCCATGGAAATAGCGATAGTGTAGCGAGTGGACTGCAACGTTTAGTCTGCGGGGAAAGGGGTCGTAAAGTGGAAAATAATTCGTCACCCACAAGAGCGAGGAGAAGCTTTTGAACTGGAAAGTGAAGTAGAACGATGGAATATATTGTTTTTACTTTTAAGAAGGGAACTTGAAATCTGATCTATTTTGCTGCGCTAAAATATTCATCACCTACTAGAAAGAATATTGAAATAGAAACTTTTTATTTTCATCTTCATATTAAAATGCTCTTTATAAAATGTTTTTTCACTCACATTAATGTCGAAAGTGAAATGGCACGAAACTTAAGCAACGCATTTTAACAATTGTTATGTTTCGATTTTAATGTAATTTTTATTTTTATTTTTGTCAGTCAACTTTTGTTTCTGGTCGAGTGGGTAAAAGTCTCCCGTTGTTGGTGATGGGAATTGCATGCTTCGTGTCAGGGATTTTAATAATCTTTCTACCTGAAACAACTAACAAACCGATGCAGGATACCCTTGATGAGGTGATGAAAACCAAATATACAAATAACAGGTAAAAAGATCTTTTTTTAAAATAATAACTCACCTTCTGCTAATGAAAACAAAACTAATCGACGAGTTTTATCATTAAAATATTGATTTGTGAAATAGGATAAAGCTGAGAATTTTTCAAAAATGTATTATAAAATCATCGATATATTGATAAGATTATTAGCATCTCTTTAAGTATCCACGTTGTGTCGAAAATTTCCAAACCTCTTTAAAAGCTACCATTGGCTTTTTGACACAGGTTACCTTACATCTCGCAGATCCAATAATTGTTCTTACCTAATTATCTATCAATGATAAGTATATGGATTTACGTGTTTCTAAGTATTTTTTCAAATTCTCACAAAATATCTGATACTCTTGAAGTGTTACGCTATTACCACGGATTCATTAGTAATTATTTCATTTCATTGGTGATTATTTCATTTCATTGGTGATTACGCCCAAAATGAAAAGATGGCAGTGAATATAATCAAGAATAGTTTTCCAACAATTTCGAAAACTGCTTGCAATAACCTGCATTTAAACGTGATTATTATTATTTTGTTACACATAGTGCCTTTCTTTTTTCCTGTTGCTTTTTATCAGAGCTCACAGGTTATTAGTCTACGGCTGATAAGTAAGCAATATGGATTGGAAATGAAGAAAGAGCTTTTGGAGAAATTTAAATCGGAACACTTTACAGTGATTACGCTGCCTTTCGAGACAACGCCATAATTAATTTGGCTACAAAGACTGCACTGACAAGCTTCGCTTCAGTAAGCCATAGAACTACAGTCCTTATCTCTCCAATTTGATACACAGTACTATCTTATTTGTTTATAAGAACTAATAGTATTATATGTAATAGTCTAGGAATTTCTTATAAGTTGTTTGATTGTTAACTTTTGTCTACTATGGTCTTTGAATAATAATCTAAACTTTCTGATAAAAAGCAAAACTTTCTTCAATGCAATGGCGTAATGAATGATACTGAAAACATGTGCCGTAAATTTACAGGTCAAATCTGATCTGTCGTAAAAAAAACATTCTCGCTAAAGAAATTCATTCAAATATATATTAAACTAAATGGTAACTTTACATTTTCAAAATGAAAGAAAAAATTATTTACCTAAAAAATCTCTTATCAAAAACTTTTAAATAACATCGAATTTTCAGTAGCGTTTTTTGTAAACGTGATTCTGCTGCATATACAGTGTAACCCGGATATAAGAGAGTTGTCGGGACCGGAGATGAAGTCTCTTATATCCGGGTTTCTCTTATATCCGGGTTTGGACTATTTTGTTTACATTAACACAGGCTCTAATTTTGGACCAGATAAAATCTCTCTTATATCCGGGTCTCTTATATTCGGGTTACATTATATAATATTTCTATCAACGAAAGGAGAATAAAATCGATCGATAAATAATAAGCTTGTCTTGCCAGATCAGTTACTACTGAGTAATGAATTCGATCGTTAATGCCTCCTTAATTTCGATCTTGTGCCGCATCTAGACTTCACTTTGTAAATTGCTACAATAAAACAAAAATTCTTATTTTGTATTCCGAAATGTTTTAATCATATAATTTTTACCTTTTATTTCGGAAAATAGCACAAATAGTTTTAGGTAAATTTAATGTTTGTATTTTAAAATTCTTTCTGCCGCCTGTTTGCATCGTTATAATATATGTATATATAATAATATATATATTATATATATAAGCAGAATTATGCATATATATACATAAATATGCATACATATAGCAAAGTAGTAATTCAAAATAAAGGGTCAGATCATTGCTGTCATATGTTTTCTACTGTTACTTTTTGTGAAAAAGCACCCAGTTATATAGCTATGAATATATTGACATGGGGAGATATGAAGAGATTGGAATAAATAGTGCAGTTCGTCATGTAAAATAATTGTCATTGACTTATACGACATTTTTACTCATTCGCACATTTTCTATTTTGATCTTCTAAATAGCGCCTACTTTCTTTTTGTTTGTCGTCTTCTAAATCATTCCCAGTTAAACACATCTACCCTCCCCATTTTCTTTATGACATCCTCTTTTATTTTTTGTGACGCTTTCTCTTATAATTCTCTTTGAACTCTATGAACAATATTTTTTTATAATAATCAAGATAAGAAATCATTTGAAATAATCCCTTTAAATATTTTTCTTTCATTTTAGTGCCTGTAAAGAATTGGACGAAACAGCGGAGTTCAATACGGTTGCTTGAAACAAAACCAAAAAAAAATGAATATAAGCACTCTTCAAATATCTTAAAGCGTGGGTGTGTGGAATATTGTAGGTGTTATAAAAGATATTAAATCAATCCATAACTTTATCGATAGAAATACAAGATTTCAATATTTCCTTGATTGAATAAAGCAAAATCATTATGTAACTAGAGGAAAATGTCATCAGACCATAGCCTTGAACCATTTACTATGCAAATATGCATATCACCTTGTAAACTTACTCCCGAAAGAAACGTATACTCATGCACACAGGAAACTACAAATTTTCTACGGATATAAGGCCCCAGAAGACGACAGAGATTCGAGTAATTGATATCGCCACCCATCTTCGCCACCTACTTCATTATCCATTGCAAGATACCGACGAGGAATCATTAACTGAAAAACTTTCTTCAGATTAAGACATTTTTATTTCAGGAGACCGTCATTCCTAGCAAACAACTTTATGCCATCCATGTAAATTAAATGGCTTATTTTGTTTTGAGATATCTTATAACCATATTCCATCATGTTAAATTCGGTGTTTAATGCTATTCGGAATATACAAAGTACTAAGGGAGACAAAGAGTTACCCTGAAATATTCCTCTGTTGATGTTTATTTCATCAGACTCCATTTATATACATTCATTGGTCCGTCAGAGCCACGTTTGCGGCCTTTTTGTTCAAGACGTAGTATGTTATTTTTTTCTAAGAATGAATATATCTGTTTTGTCAGCGCGAAGACATGTAATTGGTGTGCAGTTTTTTTTTTGTTTTTTTTGTTCTTGTTTTTTTTTTTTTTGGACATTTGTGTCACCATTCGTGGGTAGAAGGAAGGCTATTCCTTTTGTAACACATGACAGAATTCTAGTAGGAACATTGAGCATTTCTTGAAGTTCTTTGGCTAGCTTTTGTGTGCTGTATTTAGATAATAGAGCACAAAGTTAGGAATTTTATCTATTCCTGGAGATTTTAGGTCATGTGCTTTTTTCTGTGCACATTCAATATCCTCTTCTGTGATTCCCGTGATTCAATTTATTTCTTTATTTTTCTTTTCCATGATAGATTTTATGTCTGCAAGACTGCGTTTTTACTTTGATGCTTAATGTTTTAGTTGCTACTATTGCTGATATATATATATATTGCTTCGTTGCGACCTATATGTGTGTCTACTTCATCCAGAATTGATTTGAGTGCTCCATTGTAGAGTTTAATAGTTTTTTAGTTTCTGCTTTGGGGCTTGTTCTCGTTCCTTCCCTTCAATATTTGTGTCTGACTTATGTATCTCATGGTTTCTTCTTTGTATACTATTCTTATTTTTCATCAAATAATTCGGTTCCATGTGTTTTGAATCCTTTTTATTGCAGGCTTGTGAGCAACTAAGATCACGCTATTCCAATTCTTCTAAACTCTCAGCATTATCTTCACAGTGATTGGTAAGTGTCTAGGGCTTTTCATCATGATCTGTGGTTTGTGTGATATTAGTAATTTTATGTCTATCTCTGGTTCCCTTTCATATTCTGGGGATTCATCAATTCTGATTGAAGTTCTTTTTATTTCTATAATTTCAGCATCTGTCAATCAGTTAATTCTCATGATGTACCTTCTTACATTGGGTAGTTTACTTTCGTCAATGTACATTCTAATTGCTTTTACAACCTTTTCTCGACAAATTTCATGTTTGTCGAGTTATGCCTTTCTGAACTCTGTGCAAAGCTTCATAGAATGCAGTTATAACGAGTTTGTACACCTCACGAGACCATTCAATCTTTTCTTTCTTTAAATGAATGGGTGTGGGTCTAGTTGGATATTTCGCAGGGCCATCATTGGGATTATCCCGGTTGTGGGGAACAGAAGGTTTATTATTTGGGTAGTAGTTTGTTCGTATGACAGACTTTTCGACCTCATGTAGGTTTCATCCTGAGGGACAGGTTCCTTGTTTATTGAAATAGCCATACTGGAATTTTTTATTGGACTTTTAGTTCTTATATTGATGCAAGGATTGATGTACGGGTTCAAAAGTTCACCCAAAGTCACCCGGGGCATAACGGACTTTTATGCCTGTAGGAGATCGTTCGCGACTTCATAACGCTGCACCCATTCACTCCCTGCACGATTAACACCTTGCGTTGCAGTTTGTTGATCTGGGTTTCCTTCTCGTTAAAAATAGCCATACTAAATTTTAATTAAGTATAAGTCGCAATGACCACTACCACTACAAAGGTGAGGTGGATATACATTGGTGGTTATCTCGAGAAAAATGTAATTTCAAATTGTAAAAAATATATTATTATTATTATTATTATTATTATTATTATTTCATTTGATTTATGTTGTATAGATATTTCCTTCCGGGTCCCAACCAGAGACCTAAGGTCAGAAATGGCTTCATGACATTTTACACTGATCATTTTTGTAAAAAAGAAAAACCTAAGATCACACACATTTACATAGATAAAGCTCTTCGTAATGTGTGAGCTGTATTTGTGAGTACATATTTTTTTGCATTTCTTTAGGGCATGGACTACAGGAATCCCATCACTTAGTCTATTGTGACGTTTTCCAATCAATCCACGGGCTCCAACTACAACTACAGGTACTTCCATGTCAACAGCAATTCACATTCTCTTTTGTGGTCTTTGATCACAATGTCTTAGCAATTAGCTTTGATTTCTCTGTCTGTGTGTATCGAAAAGTTCCCAAAAATTGTTACATGTCCTATCTCTGTAACTGGGAGTGGGTGTTGTTCATACCAGTTTCTTGCAGTTTCCATCCCGTAAAAGTTGAACATTTCCCAATGCAGATATTGGTCCACCCTACGATGGCGAGTTTTATATTCAGTGGTTGCTAACACTGTACAGCCTGATGTAAAATTGTCAATTATTTTTGGATATTTATCACAGAATTTGCATTTCGGGTTAAGAAAATCTTGCTTTACGTGTTCTTGGTAACTTCTAGTTAGGAAGCATTGGTCCTGTGCACCAAGAATAAAACCTTCAATTTCAGCTTTTAATCCTGCACTCCGTAACCCTCTGATGGATACGGGATTTGTCTACATCAGCTTGTTTGCTACAAGAATAGCATTCGCTTGATATCGTTTCTGAATTTAGTACATTGTATTTGCTTTCTTTTTAGCTTCTTTGCCGTAGCTGTATGACGGTTTATTTGCACTTCTTCACCGACATGAGATTTTCTTTTGAATTTGTTAGCTTCCTTTATTACTGAATAGAGTTTCTTTCTATTTCATGCTCTTTGACACAGATCATCATCCAGGCTTCTGTAGTTTCCAAGTATCTTTGAAAACTGATTGTTGTGATTTCGTGACAATATCTAGATCCATTGAGTGTGATTCTGTAATTCTGTAATTCTCCATTTCTTGAATGTTACTTTTACATATTTTTCTAATCCTAAATCTATACCGACGTCATCACTGAAACATTTTACATTTGCATTGACGACACCATTCAACGTATTGTCATCTTTGGCAAAGACTTTGATATCATCCATGTTTTTTTTTTGGTTTTGGGGTTTTTTTTTATGTGCATCCATAGTTATTACTTTTTAGTTCATGTGAAAGTGGATGACGGACGGACAGGACAGAAGGACGTCAGTCTCCTTGAAAGATTCCTTGTCGGATATTCAAACAATCGAAAGTGGTAATAGCTTTGGTGTGATTTAAGTATAATGTAGTTTGCCACGGTTCCACGCTATATTTAAGGAAAATTACAATCAACGAGGAGGCTTGTGTACATTTCCAAAGCTTTAAAGATCCAAGAGAGTAACACACTCTCAAAATGCTTATGGCAATCTATCCAAGTTGTGCTGAGATTTCTAACATTTTCCTGTAATTTTCTAGGATAATTTTATTTATTTTAGTTGATCTTTGCAACCATATAAACTTCTTTCGGTTCCAAGGGAAATTTTTTTTTCATCGAGAAAAGAGTAAGTGTACATCGTCGGGAAAGGCGTAATCGTTTTACATGTTATTGGTCTATAATTATTTGGATCATCTGTCTCAACTGTTTTTGGTAGGAGATATGTAATAACTTCAGTGATCCATTCATTAATTTGCATTGATAATCTTTGTGCAAGAGATTTATGAATTGTTGACAGATGACAGAGTCAAAAGTTAGGTACCTTGTCCTTTCCTGGGTGTTTCCATTTTTAGAATTTTGTTAGAGCTTGCCTTACATTGTTCGTGATGATATTTTTCTTGCACATATTTATCCATAATTCTTCTTGTTCAAGATTTATCGATATAAATACATCAATTTTGGCACAAGGCCTAAAAGGGGGAATGGATTAAGGCTGGTCGACACTATCTTATAGCTAGATAATCACATTCACGGCCCATTCATTCGTTACAATCTGCACATCCACCAGAAAAACTCATCCGTCCTCATCCAATCCTACATATAACACAATTCCGCATACACACAGGGAACCTACAAAACACCCAATGACATGAAAAATTTTGAGTATAAAATTTTATATATCCAAATTTATTGATGGTAAACAATGAACTCCAAAATAACAAAAATATAACAAAACACAAAAACTAAAAATAACTGATGTTTGTATGACTCGTCCTACTTTGAAAGAAATAAGAAATACCATTGTATTCTGTCTTCAGACAAAATCAAGAGGCACTCTCGCTAAGAGAGAGGGGAGAATAAAATAAATACATCCATGGGAAAAAGAAACTGACCCAGTCGAGATTTGAAAAGGGGACAAAAACAAATTGGGAAGGTTGGGATTCCTGACTTGGATCATAACCAAGAAGAAGCCGGAAACAGGCCAGGAACCACACTTATTCCCATTAACTAGGTACACAAGTAGAGTCTGCCCTAACCAGGGAAGGGCACCACAGGAAGTGTGACTTAAGGAGACTTAAAAAAAGAAAGTCAACTCACCGACAAGCCGAGCCAGCCGCATAGCGGATCCTCCGCGATTCCCTCCACTAGTTTACGATAGAAAACTCTCCTACACCAAGAAAGGTCACTGGACACTCAAGTTGGAAACTCGAATGATTTCGAGGCTTACGAAAGCGCTCAGCCCGCGATACCGGAGGAGTAATTTTCCAGTGTTGACATTAGTGCACTCTGTCGTACCGTGTTTCATATTCAGTGGGTGCCAGTACCTTGCAACCCAATACAAGATGCTCAATTGTTTCTGGATATTTATCACAGAATCTCCATTTTTTTACTAACTCAGTTTTTCAGTATGTGTGCTCTGTAATTTCTAGTAATTGATCCTGTTCAGTATGAATAAAACCTTCGGTTTCAGCTTTTAACCCTGCACTACGTAGCCACTGATGGGTATGGGGTTTGTCTGCATCAGTTTTTTTTCATTCGGACAGAGTGTTGACGTGAAGCGGTTTATCTTGCCATCATTTCTGTATCTGGTTGGTTGTATTTGCTTTTGCTTACTTTTTAAGTATTTTGCAGCCTCATTCGGTGTATTATGCTTTATTTGTTTTTTTTCACCCATTTAAAACTCCATTTAAAACTTGTTGGATTCATTTATTAATGAATAAAGTCGCTTGCTACTTTCATGTTCTTTGACACAGATCATCATACAGTCTTCTGTAGTTTCTAGGTATCTTTGAAGGCCAATTTTAGTAGTTTTATTAAACAGTTCTATTATTATTGTTATTATTGATTATCATTAGATTATTATTATTAGGTTATTATTATTTTATTTCCTTTGATTACTTTCTGGGTTACGCCCAGAGACCTAAGTTTAGAAATAGCATCATTACATTTTCCACTGACAAAAGAAAAATAAAAAGATAAAAAAATAAATAAAAAACAAACATATTTTACCTAGATAATGCCCTTCGTAAAGTATGGGCTGTACTCGTGATAAAAATTTTGTCTTTCTTTAAGGTATGGGCTTCCAAGAATCCCTTCAATTAGTCTACTGGAATCTTTTCCAACCAATCCGAGGGCTCCAACTACAACAGTGATTGTTGATGTTCCCATGTGCCACATTTTTGAGATTTCGATTTCACGGTCCCTCTATTTTGATGATTTTTTTGGATATCTTCAACGATGCATTGCAGTCCGCAGGTACTGCCATATCAATAAAGAGGCACTTTATTTTGTTTGCAGTCACTAATAATAATGTCTGGGCGGTTAGCTTTGATCTGTCTGTGTGTTTTGTGTAGTCGCATAAAATTGTAACAGGTCCTATCTCCGTAACCGGGTCTTGGTGGTGTTCATTACCAATTTCTTTCAGTTTCCTTCCCGTAGATGTTGCAGATTTTCCAGTGCAGATATTGGCCAACACTGTCAGGCGGGGTTTTATATTCACTGGGTGCCAATACCGTTCAAAGATGATCGATTGTTTCTGGGTAATTATCACAGAACCTGCATTTTGAGCTAACACAATATTTTAGTATGTGTGCTTAATAATTTCTAGTTAACATGCACTAATCCTGTTCATCAATGATAAAACCTTCTTTTTCAGCTTTTAACACTGCACTAGGTAGCCACTGATAGGTACGGGGCTTGTCTACATCAGCTTGTTTGGTACGGGCAGCGCATTGGCCATAAAGCGGTTTATCTTGCCACTGTTTCTGTATTTGGTCGGTTGCATTTGTTTTTGCTTTCTTTTTTATGTATTTTGCAGTTTAAGTCGGTGTATTGTGCTTTACTTGTATTTCTGCATCAATTTGAAACTCCATTTTGAACTTGTTTGCTTCCTTTAGTGAACCACCTGTTCAAACTACCTGCTGCAATTGCATATTAAGTAGTACTTTTTAATTTTTGAATTATTTTTTAAAAAAACTGGCCACAACTATCTACATTTATTGAATTTGCATTCTCATTGGTTATTGCAGTAGAGAGAGAGAGAGAGAGAGAGATAGATAGAGAGAGAGAGAGAGATAGAGAGAGAGAGAGAGAGATAGAAAGAGAGTTTTAAAAAAAGTTGTTCGAAGTCTGTGTAAATTGGCTATAAATCATCTTGGAAGGAATATATCTCTTATCTGATTCATCTAAATCTTACGTCTCCTGTGGCCGAAATATAAGATATTTATTCTAACCATAAAAATCTAAGCGAATTTTCCACCCGACCACTTTAGCTAGTCGAAATCTACCGCAAAGCTGACGCATTTGACATTATGAAAATGTCGTGAATGTGTCTTCATATGTAAGGTACGAGTTAAGTTTTTAAACCACCAGTTTTAAATGTTTTGTTGTCGATGTTTGTTATTAATTAGTAAGTTTTGTACTGCCTCTGTGAGAGTTCCATTATTACTATGATTACTATTACCATTGTTAATAAGCCTCCGGTTCAAACTACTTCTTGCAATTGGAACTAAGTTGTATAGTTTAATTTTTGAATTATATAAGAATACACTATGTGCCAAATTATTATCGAAATAACTTTTTTTCTAATATTTCAAAAACCGTCGAATCAATTCCCACAAAATTTTCACCCAATGTTGGCAACACTGATTTGCGCAATCCCTGAAATTTTTGTACTGATCTGCGCAATGTAAACAAACTGGCGTCATATTTGTTATCAGCACGGTGATTTGTGTGTGCCAAATTATTAGAAAGGTTTACTAAAATTCCCTGAATTGAGCAAACAAAACGTTTATTAATGTTGTACGTGAATGTTTATGATGAAAAGAAGCTAATAAATAAGATAATGAAGCAAATAATAACAGATACAAACAAAGGCACAATTTTAAACAAATTAATAGGGAATGTGCTTTCCCTGTTTTGAAATTACTTGAAGAAGTCGACGATCCATAGAATATGTTAATTGTAGGATGTCATCTGCTGTAATGCCGCGAGATATGTCAAGAATTGCTTCCCACAACTCAGCATTGCTCCTGAATTGTTGTCCGTTGGCGTACAGTCTTCGCTTCATGATGCTCCAAAGGTTTTCGATTGGGTTCAAATCCGAACAATTTACTGGCCACTTCATTTTTGAGGTCCATCGAAGCCTAACTGTTTCAAATATTCAGTAGTCTTGTGAGCAGCATGTGAGGGAGCATTATCTTGCATAAAAACAATGGCCCTTCTGAAGGCAACTCTTTGCCTTTTCATCCACGGCTCAAGATGCTCCTTCATAAACGCTATGTATGTATTAGCAGTCATTTTGATGCCATCTGGTACTCTCCATGGGCCTATTAATGTTTTTCCAATAATACCACCCCAGATCAAACGCTGATGGCGATTCTGTCTGTTCATTACCCAGGCTTTGCACCATCTATCTGGCCCATTATGTGTTGCTCGAGTTTTGTCAGTAATTCCTAATTGGCCTGGAAGGTGTCTAGAGTATTATTCGGCACACTTTCTAGAGATAGCGTCTTGATAAAATCGCCCAGTCTCCTGTGCTGTGAATAGGTTAATAGGAGTAGATTGGTTCATCTATCGCACGGTCTGTACTCCTATGTTTATAATAATAACGAGGTATTTGTAGTGCCATGGCAAACGCTGAGGTGACATTATACTTTCTGGTCAGTTCGTGTTACCATTGATGATAGTGATAATCATTTTGACCTTTGTCTTCTCCATAAAACCTTCTCATGACGTATACATTGAAAAGAAATAAGAGCAAAGTAGTAAAAAAAAATCACCTACCTCTAAAATCTTTCTTTCTCCAATATTTGTGGAAGACCTTCTAATTTCTGTAATGTAGATTTTTTTCTTTTGAAACTTTCTCCAGATATCATCGCCCTTTAAGAAACTAATTTAAACACTCTTATTGCTACCAATAAATTTTCTGTTCCAGTTGATCTTCTTCTTTATTCTAGCATATATACATGGCTTTGGTATTTATATCTGGGAAAATTTTCCAATGTCAAGGGCATTGTCACTCAACTCCGCTGATGATTCAACTTCCGTTATGATATTTTTTCTTTACCATTCTCATTCTTCTCAGAATTATAATATATTAAATAACATTTATGGCAATATAGAAATCGATATTTCACTACATAAATCTGTGGAAAATTTTTGAGCTTGATTATTTTAATACTTATCGCGTCAAGTGGAATATTACTGATTCAGACGTTGATTTAACCGTTGCCGAGTCTTTTAGTCAAATAATTGATTTCACCAATCATTTTTCTAATAAATCTTATCAACATGCTTCTTTAATCGATTTGTTCCTCACCCCACTTCTCTTAGTAGCACAACTCTGTCCTCCTTGCAATACGGATCACGCAGTCCTTTCTGTTGATATTTTTTTTTGACTCTCTTCACTACTGGAGCTTTTGTAATATAGTCTTAAATAATTATAAGTCTTCTCTCCCTCATCTCTTCATTAAATCTGAGGTGGTAACATCTATTGATAAAGCAGAATATATAGCTCATGAATTCCCATCAAATTCAACGTTTGATTCATGTAGAGTGCCTTTGCCTAACTTTCGACTTAGAATTCTGTCCCTACTGAATGATATGTATAAAACTCTTTCCATGCTTAAGAACTCAGATAAACCATCTGATCCTTCTAATTATAAGCCTATTAGTCTTCTAATTCTTTTTGGCAAAGAGGATCTAATCAACTTTGAATTGGTTAAGTGTCTTATATTGCTAGTTCTTCTTTCAGATAAGCAATATGCCTATCGTTTCGCTAGCTCAACTGTTGATGTGTTAACGGTTATTGCTGAAAGAGTCTATCAAGCTTTAGATGAGAATGTTGAATATCTCCAAAGAATTTGACAGGGTTTGGCTTATTGGTCTTCAGAAGTTCAAAAGTTATGAAATGTCTTTCCTTTGAATACTCCTGTCACATTTGGTGTGGTGCTACTACTATATTTTAGAGGTTCTTGATAAAATCCAAAGAAGAGTATGGAATATTATTGTTTCGGACCTGGCATCTCAGCGTCAGACACTGCCGTCATATAGCTCCCCTGTGCTTTTTTATAAATACTTTCATTACATTTCAGAGAGTTAGCGCATTGAAGATAAGAACAATAACAGGAAGAAAAATATAGATAAGTGAGAGAACAAAAAAAGAAACAAGAAATGGAGAAAAATTAAGAATAATTTTTAAAGAAAACAGTAAAAAATTTAGTCAGTGTCACAGATAATAACATATTTTGCTGCATATAAGGAACACCTTATATATAATGTTTTCACCCGTATTGGCTATGAAATGTTGGCATAATCTTCAGAGGAATTCTTTGGGGTATGTCTCAGCCCACATTAGGAAAGATTCGTAGATCACAGGTTTGGCCCCAAGTATGACTTTCACCACAGGATGAAAAGGAGTGCGTTCTTTTGTCTCCAAATACAGTAAATTCTTTAATCTAATCTATATATTTATTTTTCAAAATACATAGATTTACCTGGCTATCATTATGTTGGAAGCTCAAAATGCTATAAGCAAAATGTTTTCTATTTATTATTAGACAGTTAAATATACATTATTCAGTTAGAATCATATGTGACAAAACAAAGCAAATACAAATATCTCATAACGGCCTGAGATAGATAGATAGATAGATAGATAGATAGATAGATAGATAGATAGATAGATAGATAGATAGATAGATAGCAGAACATGGTAGTGAAGGCATGACAAAAGAAGAAAAACGTCTATGTGTCACGAAGGATAAGAAGTTGTGAAAAGTGACGATCACCCACGCAATGAATGAACACAGCAAATAGGAAAAAGAATAATTGACATGATGGTCTAAGGGAAATAATAAATTTGTAGAAAAACGTTAAAAAATAAAAAGAATATCAAACGATAAAAGAAAATAATCAGAAGTCATAAATAATTTCTATTTTTTATTTATTAAATTTATTATTCAAAAAATTAAGTACAATTATATTTTATTCATCAATATATTCACCATTATTTTCTACATCTTGTTGCCAATTATCAAGCAGACTTTAGATAACTTTTAAATAAGATTCTGTAGGTTTTGGTGTGAAAAGCCTCTTGACGAACACTTGAATCTGATTTTCATCTGAGAAAATGTTCCCGTCATATTGCATCGCTGTGGATATAGTGGTTGGGGTAGAATGTAGTGGAATGGGTAGAAGAGACCAAGCTAGTCCCAATGTTTTTGCTTTCTGATATTTGCCTTGCATTGTTATGGAGGATAACAACGTTACTACTATTTATAAATTCAGGGTACTTTTCAACCAAAGTTTTTATGGACATATAAATGTGCATTTATTGTTTTATTGTGTTTTAAGGATTCTTAATAAATAATTGATTTGTTTGTTTAATAGCATATCAACTCCTTACTAAATAAATAATACCATGATTACACCAACATATGCACATTAACTTCCTTTTATGGAGCTCTGAGTTTGGTATCTGCTCTGGAGATTTATACTTCTGCGTTAACAATTGTCATATGTTTGTGCACTACACATTCTTAAATGCCACCTATTATTAGTACTTAGAATAAAGCATTCATCATTACAATTTGCTTCCCAAAAGAAAACTTATAACTCAATCTGATGATAACAATATCGTAAAAATGAAACGAATTTTAAAATATGAAATTTGAAATAATAGTAAATACTTAAAAACAAAGTTGGTCGATTTTTCTCAAAAATAAATTAAGCCCTTTTAATCAAATAATAAAAACAAATTTTAAGGGGGATATTAATCTATATTTGTTTTAAATATTTTGAATTAATTGATAGAATTAAAATATATTACCGTATATACCCTAGTACAGTGCGAGTTTTTGCGATCAAATTTTTACCCAAAAAGAAGGAGTCGTACAGGTAATTTTTTAAGACGTTAAAAATAATGCATTTTCAGTGAGCAATTCCACTATATATAGGTATTTTTTTTTAAGTTTTAAATTCGAGCAAAACAATTTCAGGAGTCGCACTATATATAAAGTCAGCTTATACATGAATACATACAGAAAGTGTTTTCTGCTTAAAGTTTTTTTTATTTATAAATTGAAAATTTATCTTCTAATTTATTTTAAGGATTAATATTTCAAGCATGTTAATTTTTCAAATTACACCATTATTTTTGCTTATGTCCTCAAAATTGTATTTGTAACAAAAAAAATCACAGAACAATTACATAAATCATGAAAATTAAATATTAAATATACGAATGTACAGATGTGTAACGGCCAACCTGCAAATTTATATGAAGCTATTTAAAGTTTGAAAAACAATTCAACAAATGCCACAAGAAGGCGAATGAAATTGTGAGAAATGTAATCAACTAAGAACAATGCAATCGACTACAGTTTGAACATACTAGCTAAAAATATATGCAAAAACCAGAATCTGGTTTCGCCATTGAAAAACACAAGATCATTTGATGCTCTGAAATTCAAAATGTCGCATACCGTAGGGCGAAAAAGCTGAACTCATTTTTAAGATTTCGAGAAAAAAAAAGTATCAGAGAAAGAATTTTGCCATTCACTCCGACCACAGTGTAAAACTAAAATTAAAAATGTAAAAAGCAAGCTAAATATCACAACTTCTGCAGAAAGTTGAAGAATCTATCGCAGATGAAGGTAACAGTTGTACTATTTTTTGTTGGGGCATTGGGAATAAATCCAAAATGATAATTGTAATATGAGACTTTTCCTTACAAGAAAATATTTGGTGTTTATTGACCGAAGTGTTATTACTGTTTTCAGGTAAAACATATAAAATCATTCTCTTAAAAAAATAACATTGATTATATCATTGTTTTCTCTTCGAGTTACATGTGTTATCCATTATAATTGTTGCTGCTGTTGGTTGACCCCAAGTGAGATGGCTTATGTTAATTAGTACAGTTAATTGTAAATATGTATCGTCAGTCCAATGTTCAAAGAAGGACGATCTTTACCAATATCGTTGGGCTTCACTCGCCCAAACACATTTTTGACAACTGAGATTAGAAAACGGTTGTGTACAGCTGACAGAACATATTTTGCCAGGGTGAAAACCGTATGAAAGGCTCGATATTCTGACTAGAGTTTTCAGGTTGTAGCAATTTGCAGTTTGGAGCAAAACTGCTTTTGGTGCAGCATGTTCTATAGTCCAACAAAAAGACATTTGTGGAAGAGCTGACTCTATATACATAAATAAACGGTTGTGTACAACTGACAGAACAGATATTTTTGCCAGGGTAAAAACTGTATGAAAGGCTCCATCATCTGACTAGAGTTTTCAGGTTGTAGCAATTTGCGGTATGGAGCAAAACTGCTTCTGGTGCAGCATGTTCTATAGTCCCCCAAAAAGACATTCGTGGAAGAACTGACTCTATAGACATTAATAAAGCGGTTGTATACAGATGACAGAACAGATATTTTTGCCAGGGTGAAAACTGTATGAAAGGCACGATCTTCTGAGTAGAGTTTTCAGGTTGTAGCAATTTGCGGTTTGGCTCAAAATTGCTTCTGGTGGAAGCATGTTCTATAGTCCCCAAAAAAGTCATTGTGGAAGAGCTGACTCTATACACATAAATAAAGCGGTTGTATACAGCTGACAGAACAGATATTTTTGCCAGGGTGAAAACTGTATGAAAGGCTCGATCTACTGAGTAGAGTTTTCAGGTTGTAGCAATTTGCGGTTTGGAGCAAAACTGCTTCTGGTGCAGCATGTTCTATAGTCCACCAAATGACATTCGTGGAAGAGCTGACTCTATATACATAAATTTTTACAAGAATGTCCATTCTGCACAGAGCCCCAGAGCCACTCGAGTTAGAGGGTTACAGAGGTAGTGTTTATGATGATATGTGGGAAAGATAACGTTTGATCCTAGACTTGAACAGTTTACGATTTTAGTGACCGGGGAGCATCTTAGGAGTCAGTTACACAAAATATTCGTTTGTTGCAATAAGCTGCTAGATAGGAAATTACGTCGGCCAAAAGGAATGAAGGTGATTCGTTCACATGTGCGTGGATGGCGGATTGTAATCGTGAAGTCAAGAACTTTTGGAACGAAGGAATGTAATTCCTCTAAACACTTTTCATGAAAATAGCTATAGATCAGTGAGAGATTTGCGACGTTTCTTCTGTGATAAACCGAATTGCTGGGTGGAAAATAATTCGTCACCCACAAGGACTCGGAGACCTTTTTGAACTCTATCGAAGCATATAATTGAAAACTGGGACACTCCTGCCTATATATGGTAGAAGTATTCCATTTTCGACCTCATCTGGATCTTGTAAATGTAGAGAAAAGCAAGATTAGTCAGATACTTACTGGATCGGTACAGGGAACCAACCATTTTTTATGCATCTTTAGCGATATATCGTATGTAAGTGTTCCACTTCAAGTTTGGATTCAGTTTAAGTCAAATAGATGCTCACGGTACGGGGCCTGTCTGAATACTTGTTCATCGCGATCGGTGAATGTTCTAAGTTTTCTCGGTGATGACGGAACATCACTAGTTTGGTTTTTGAGGCACTGAATGTGATCAGCCGGTTCCCACCATCTGGGCTCTTAGAGCTAGCTCAGCGGAGAGATCAACTGCTAAGTTCTGGTCATCTAGAGCATAATTTGGCAACCTACGGCACGCGTGCCAGATGAGGCACGCCAAACAATTTCCAGTGGCATGCAGCCACAAATGGCGTTACGAAGTCCGAACCAATAACTACTACAACGCAAAGAAGATATTTAGCTGTTTCAATTTATTATATACTGAAGTATATATACTATATATTACTTTATAAAAAATATTGTAGAACAGATATATTGACCTTGACTTATATAAATATACGTATGCTGTTAGCACACTGAATGATTTTAGCCCCATAAGTCGGCACATAGTTAGCAAAAGGTTGCCGACCACTATCTAGAGTTTTCGAGGTGCCCCTATATATTGTTGTAACATTAGCAAAATTATTCACAAAAGATCGGAATATACTCTTCATTTATATTTATGCAATGTAGAAAGAAGGTTGAACCTAGAAGGTTCGCTTATAGATCCAACCCTCTTTCTACGGTGGACGCCTGCGTTGATCACTTGGGACTCGGAAAACTGGCCGTTAACAACATTCAGGAACCTACCCATTAGGAAGGACTTCATATTTAAGAATACTCTTCCAGGAATTCTATAACTAGAGAGCTTTTACAAAAAAACCTTTTTTGATACACCTTGTCAAAGGCCTTTGAAATATTTCATGCGATCGTCTTTGACATGTATTTGTGGTCTAGTGTTTCACTGATTCTGTGATTAATGGTAGTTATGATATCAACAATGAATAGAGCTGGTCGAAACCCGTACTACTTTTCGCTCAGGTAGTTTTCCCTACTGAGATAATCAACAGCCTTCTTGTTGATTATAGCTCTAAAATGTTTACTAATGACACTGTTGAGGATGTTAGATCTATACTGTGATGGGGATAAGTGCTTGCCCGCGTTCTTGAAACTGGACATGCTCTTAATACTTTCCGTAAACTTTGGAAGGATTCTTCTTGAAGCAGCAGTTAAATAATTTCGCTAATAATAAGATCGGATATACCTCGAGATAAATATTCTGAAGGAAAACTGTTATTTTTATCTGTACTAGTTGCTTTCTTAGGACTTCCCGGACTGTAATAAAATATTAAGATTGTGCTCAGTGATACGAGCGAAGTCGAGAAAAGTGATTGTCTTTGTTATCTAACTTTGAGTTAGAGGCGAAGATCTTCGCCTTATCTGACGAGGATGAGATGATCTCGGATTAATTTATAATAACTATAATTCAGAATTTGATCGGAGATCTTTCAAAACTTCCTGGATCCAATTTAAATATTTTCAACCTTGACCTGACCTGCTTGTGCATAGTTACACTTTGCATTTTTGGAACTCTCTTGCAATGTCTGCGGGCAGTTCTGAATGTAATAAGTATCCTACTGTATCGCTCCTTGTGATAGATATTGTAGGAATGGTGAGCTATGGCTGTAGCACCTTCAAAGGTGAACCAGGGCTGGCTCTTCGGTGTTTACTGGATTTTTCCCCATTACAGAAAGGATCTATTTCGAGACGAGGGCAGCAGATTTTGATACTGAGAGAGGATACTCAGCCATTTAAGCTGTCCCAATCGGCATTCGAGTGCCGAAAGATCGTTCTATGGAATGGCACATCAGAGGATACCGTTCGTTTAGCATCAACTTTGACTAATTCGTGAATGATATGAAGTGGCAAGGGAATAGGTAAAACCGCAATTAAGCACTTTTCAGGACGGATGTAAGAAAGATATCAAGGAGGTATGACTGATATCCTGTCGCATCAGGTAAGCGTGTGAGTTCTTCAATATCTCCATCAGTTCGTAATGGACGGAAAAGTCTCTGCAGTATCCGCCTTCTTGATCCCTTTTTTCTTATTTTTTTTTTTTGAGTGGACTAACTATTCTTTATGTTGAATATTAAAGTCACACCAAATAGGAAAGCCAGCTGAGGTATATTCAGTGAGATTTCAGATATTCTGTCGAACATTACAACCCCGTAATATAAAAGAAGATACAGTTTGAAAATGAAAGTGATACTGTGGATAAATGTCACACAGAAGCATATATACAGTCTATCAGAGTCTTTGTTTTTTGGTCTCTGCCACATAGATATAATATAGGCATCAAGTCTGATGGTCATGTATAAATATTAGGGGCGAGTAGCCCGGATTGCTCGTTTCTGTATTGGGCTAGAGGTACGAATACCAGTTTCGGACAGGAATAGATCAGGTTCGGAATCGAAAAGGTTGGAACGCATACACCTCACATGGTGAACCTAGGGGTTTCCTTTTGTTTTTGTGATGCTGCGTTTGATTTGTTTTGTTCAATGTACTTGTGTTGATGTCTAAAAATCAATGTATGCGGTAAACAACAAGATAGTGAGACAGTCACACCTACAGGTGGCGCATGCATCAACAACTTGGATGGATTTATCCGGGGGTACAGTCGTAACTGTACCCTTCATGATGGCATCGAAAGATCCCGTCGGATAATACTACTACTGCAAAATAACTCAAATACTTAGCAGCGTACTTGAGTATATAGTAAATTTGTTGTCACTTGACCTCTAATGAAAGCCAGCTGATCGCACTGATGAGATAACTCAACCAAGAGAAATTTATTGATAACGACATCAGTTTCATTAGACATTTTTGTTAAATCTACTTTCAATAATTCAGCATAACTTTTTTATATGTATTTAAACAACGGCGAATTCGTTGGGATGTTATGTGCATATTTACTAAGTCAGTGACATTAAGTGGAGAACGACCTCACTGTATCTGCAAGAGGAACTTGTTAGCCATCATTCTACAACGATTTATATTGATTTATTTTTTAGAGCTTATCAACCCAATGCAGATTATTTGAAGCTAGAAAATGTTTTGAGATTGTAAAATTTTTCTTGCAGATAATGATTTACTATTTAGCTGGGGTGAGAAGGGCGTGATTCATACATTCCCCAAGAAAATTTGCGCGTAAGTACAGAAACCGACTGGAATTCGAACTCGGATCTCTGATCTCCAATAATGTCCCGTTATCCATTACTCCTGCCCATTCAAATTTACAACACCTGATATACCCAAGCTGTCAGCTATCTCGGTCCTGACAAGGCTCAATGTCTCTTAAGTTCAATGATCACACATGAATTGGTATTTTAAGGTGATATTACTGTACGCCCATAATTTGTGTCGAAACAATCGTTAAAAAGCAATCCATTCTGTAGCACTTGAAGATATAAGCGTCTGAACATACACATGGACATTGAAGTGCTGAATTTCTCTGAAAATTGTCAAACTTTATAAACGTTGCGATAGCAAGTCAAAAAATATGATTTATTTATAACGTGAAACTGAATAAAATTAGCTGTGTCTCTGATATATCTAACTGGTGAGAAGAAGGCACAATAAGATGCTATTGAAGTTGGTCTGTAAGCCTCGAAATGTTCTCTTAGACGCAGTTGTCAGGATTCATTACCATGGTAACATATTAAGTGGATAAACTCTGATCCTACTCATGGATACGCCTTAAGTATATGCATATAGTTTCTACTAATCCAAACATTTTAATGGATACTCATGTTTCAATAAATGCTCTGTTTTTTCAGATACGAAAACAATGAACAAATATAGGTATTTGTGAAGAGTTGAACGAACCAATACACATACCTCAAATGTGGTAATTAAACCTTAAATCGAATCTCGTTTCCTTTCATAAGGAACAGTCATTTCATTGATACAAGGATAATTATTTTATTTAAGCAATGCACATCTTTCTTTCTCTTCCACTCTCTCTGTGGCCCTTTCTTTAATAAAACTTTCGATATCTAGGCCAGTAGAAGTTAATGTTTAACAAGAAAAACACATGTATGCACCAAATATAATGTTTATATCAATAAAAAATGATGTTGGATAAAAAGCATTAACTAATGACTTTAAAATTATATGTGAAATAACTTGTTTGGTTCTGAAAAAGAACATTGTCAGAAAAATGATGGAATATATGACAGAATCAATCTTATATAAAATAGGAAAGAAAATGCAAGTGCTAATTAAAGAATACATTGCAATTTTAAAGAGAGACCCAGTTTTAAATATAAATTTTAACGTCCGGTATATCTTGGTTTTTAAATTCTAAATTCTGTTTATCTTTCTTGATTTTATACTTTTTTATCCTATAAACAGGAATTTTTTAGGTTAAGGAAATAAATTGCTGTCTCTTTTCTAAGTTCCTGATTTATGTTGTTGTTATTTTGTTTGAGGTGACTAAATCTCTAATTACTTTTAAGATGTATTATAAACATGTTTTAACAATGTAATTTTGTTTAATCGATGTAATGGTTTACCGCTGTCTTTTTCACGATTTGGAATTTAGAATAGTTTTACTTCTAGCTTCCATCCAAGGCTAGAGAGCCGCGTCTGCCCTTCTATGAATTTTGAAATGAAAATTCGAGATGGATTATCGCCTTTCCCAAGTCATTAGTGAAAAAAAAAATACGTTAAAAATACGTCAAAACCGACATTATTTTTGCACCAACCTAATATAACTTCAACGAAACTACATCATAAAGCACATATCATCGACTCTAATAATTAGGTTCACATCAACATGTATATATACAAAAGATGAGTATCATCTACCATGTATTCAACTGTGAGAGCAGAATAACATATAAAATACTTCAAAGCTTACAAGAAAATTAAACTTCGGTACCAAATGCCCCTTAAGGAGTTGATATAGCATTAAACAAACAAAATAAATTCAGTTTTGGTTTCATCTCATCATGACCTGGGGTCATTTTTATAGAATACGAGGTGAAGTCACAGGATTCAGCCTCATTATTGACTTCTATTTCGTAAATCCCGCCGTCTATACCTAATGATTTAATATCCATATTAAGGGATTTTGATAGAACCTTATCAGACACTAGCAGTAGAGCCCGGCGTTGCCCGGGGATGTAACAGTAAGAGATAGATCAAGTATCGACCATCATAAAGACTGAAAAATAAAATTGACAAAGATTATTGTTTAATGTTGACGGACACGCACGTCTTATTAGTTTTTTTTTTTTTACGAATTGGTCAAACCCAAACTCAAACTTTTCAATCGTTATGAGTCTACCGATTGAATAGAATTTTATTATAAACAATTGTCTTGTAAATGGACTTTTAAAGCATTCTGAATGTAAAAATAAAGAAAAAAGTGTGCAAGACAATAAGAAACACTACTTGCCAAACAAAGTGAAGTTTTGTTGAAATCGGTTGAAAAATGTAGGAAATCCGATCCAATATATAAACGTACAGGCACACACACACACAACGTGGGTTTTATAATAAGTATGATTATCCCTACAGGTTAAGTATATTAACTTACAATCATCGCATTAATATTTAGATATTTTATTCTGTATCGGAAATTTTGAATGTATTGAAGGTGGTTATGACCAGTGGAAATTTTAAATTTAGTATTATGCAAATAGTGAACTAATTTTTGTCACACGTAAAATATATTGAATGCTTCAATTCTTTCTCGGAGATCTCCAAGATTGGGTGTCAGTGAAAGGAAAATGTGATTTTGTTTTCATTTTCCTCCCCTCTGTGTTGTCAAACTGAACTCATGTGTATCACGCCCCAATCATTAAATCCCACGCGTCTGTTTACTGTGAGGAGGGTTTGTTTAAGTCAGAATAACCAAGCATAGGTCGAGTTATGTTTTAAAAGATCAAAGGCTCGTTAACTTGGATTGAATATATTTATATATTAGTTCTGTTAGAGGTTCTGATCTGGAATAAAACATCGATAGTGTGGCGGCTCGTGTTGGTCTATAGTAGTCGCTAGCCATATAAAGAAGAAGCTAATTGCCACATCAAGAGTAGGGAGAAAAATTCACCGCTGCTGGCTTTGATTCTTCATGTTCCGTGTGCCCTCGAGTATTAGTCGATCATGGCTCTCCACAACCTATTGTCCCTTGTGCCTCCTAAGAATTTTGTCTTTCTGTTATTTCTCCTAAAACCTCTTCCACCATACATCTACTCAAGCTCAGGAAGGAGAGAAATTATAATGAAGATTTTCCACATTTTAATGTGAACAGTCATTTTGCTTTATAGTTCTGTTTATTAACCTTGTTTGTCTTAGCCATTTTATTTAGGATTTCTTTTGCTTGTTTTTTCTTTCTTTACATTTATCACCTAAGATGAAGTTCAAAGCACAGGCCTGATATCCACAACATATATTAATTCATAAATAATTTCCGTTTTCGAGAAACAAATGTAACTAACTACTAATCAAACAGTTAAGAATAATTTTGGGATATACTAACATACCTTAGTTTCTGCAAGTCAATAGTAGCGTATATAGTAGATTAAAGGAAAAATGTTATTCTTATTCATGACAAAGCAAGTTTATATACAACAAGAAAAATATGTTATCCGTACACTATACGGCTTTGTTGGATGCGTTCTTAAAATTTCGCTTTCCGACCATGAGATTCCATTTCAAATATGAAAAAGTTGACTTAGTGATGCTGTCGGCCTGGGGAGATAAACCCAATGCACGTTATCGCTTGAAATTACCTGAAAACCATGTCTTGTGGGTGAAATTGGATAGATGGATTTGTCCGCCAATGGTTGTGCTAGCACGAGGTCACAAATCATTGTGATCAACGGTTTTAGCGTACAAGCATTGTCCCAATCAAGCCAGACGATGGACTTATTTCTTAGAAACTGTGTGCAAGGTCCGCTCAGCACAGGTTCAGAATAAGCCACAGATGGACTCTCTGTATGTTCAACAAACAAAAAATACCGGAGCAGGTGTCTGCAATACATACATACATACACATATATATATATATATATATATATATATATATATATATATATATATATATATATATATATATATATATAGGTATATGATTGGTGTATACGGAATGCATTCCAATAACCAAAAAATACTATTCTTAAAAGGGTGCGAAATACAGACACCAGAAGTGTTGAAACAAAATGGCTATTTTTGTAGTGATTTTATAACATATTTATGTTATAATCTTCGTATAAATTATCTATCTATCTATATATATATATATATATATATATATATATATATATATATATATATATATATATATATATATATATATATATAATATATATATATATATATATATATATATATACTATTTATACCTTTGTGTATAAAACGACAGCAGATTTTGGCATCAAAGTTTGGAATAAAGAGCGCGTCTTAAAGATTGCAAAATAGGACATATATATATATATATATATATATATATATATATATATATATATTACTTTATATATAATAAAATGTAATAAACAAATGAAAGGAAATGGAGCTGGTCTAATATCTGCAGAATGTACTTGCTGGATGTATCTTATTATCTTCTATCATGATCCTCTCATTGCATTAATGCGAAATAGGAAAATAGGAAAAGATATTTAATGCTTTACTCTTGGACGTGGATTTCAGATTACACTGACTCTATATAAAATAGTTACGACTGAGTTTAACGTTTTTTGAAATCTAATAATTTATACGTCTGCTTTATGTTTAGACGTTTTGTTTGAATCTTTTACATTTTCTTTTTGTGGTATACACTTGTGCTAAGGGGACAATATGTCTCCTCAATACTGACGAACTCTACTCTGCTTTTAAATCTGCCGTTGTCTGGATAGTGCCAACTCTTTCTGTAATTATCAGTTCTTTTTATATTTTCCTAGGTTCTACGAAACCTCATTCTCATTTATCCAACAACAACCGGCAAGGCGACAAAATTCTTGATCCGTAACTTGCTCATCTCTCTGTTAAGTTGGGATACTTATTTTCTTTCACTTTGTGGTCTTGTGGAAGAGTCAAATATGTTATCTAGTATGCCTTCTTCGTCTTTACTACTACCAAATCAGCACACACGCACACACATGCATGTATATATATATATATATATATATATATATATATATATATATATATATATATATATATATATATATATATATATATATATATATACACTTGCTTAAATCGCCCTATCAGTATTTTAAGCTAAATCCTGCGGAGGCATCTTTATTGAGCCTTCATTACAATAAGTAGGGAGGAATAGATGCGAAATTAAATCAAAGCACCTTGTCTGTCGTATTCAATGAAATGTGCATATATATATATATATATATATATATATATATATATATATATATATATATATATATATATATATGATATAATTACTGATATGATAAAACCAGTTGGATGTTTAAAATTTTTCTTTTTTTGTTGCCAACGTGTTTTTCGGTCGAAAGGTTC
>OZ010594.1:81945605-82245605 GCA_963932145.1 Acanthosepion lycidas | reverse complement strand
AACGTCTGGTTACCGAAGTAACTGTTTTGATTTCTAGTCTAACCTACCCACGTTGTGATTTGATCTTAGGTAGACGAAATCAATCAGTCGCCGGGCCGTAATCCAAGTCGAGTTTGAACAAGGGTAATACTACACAAGTATATGTAAAAGAAAATAAAGTAATAACTCGAAAAGTTCAAATGTGTTAAAAAAGGATAACAATATTTTATATCTGGTTGCTGAATACAGGACTGCGTCTTTCTACCAACCCACTTACATGGATTCGTGACACTTTGTGTTCGTTAGGCGAGTCTTAACATCTTAAATTGTTTTTCAGGAAACTGGTTTTTGGTGTATCTTCAGGTGATATTCGTAAAACTTTGGTGGTGTGAGTCTGTTCATTCTTCAAAAATAAATTGTTCTTGGTTAGAAGTTGAGGTCGTGATTGCGTGGAATCTTAGTCAGCTTTCTGCGAGGCGGGCCCAACTCAATTCAACTCAGCAGCGAACTCCTTAATTCAACTGCCGCAACTCGTTGCGACTCTGCTTATATGGGCGCTGATCAAAACCGGGGTGGGCCTGTCGGGGTTTGAGGTTCCTTGATAATTCTAAATCCGCATTAAGAATCTTCTTTGTTTTTGGTCAGGAAAATTTATTAATTTCCATTTTTGGAGGTCTTTACTTTCTAGGGTGGGGAATCGTCCTCCCACCTCCTTCTGTTCTCATATTGGTATCTCACCCATACCCTCAGAGGGTGTCAACGGGTTTCCCCTCTCTCTCACAGTGGCATCTCACACCGATCCCCTCAGGGGGCGTTAATAGGCCTCCCCTCTTTCTTGACATGACTACCTTCGCCTACCGCTCACGTCACCATTCAGCCAATGGGCGCTCAGCGGCGTGGATGTGGCCAGACCGGCCTCGGTTTAAAAAATCTTGCTCAAAGAAAAAAAATTATCTCCTTTTTTTTTCTTTTTCTTTTCTTTCTTTTCTCCTGCCCGACAACAAGTCCTTAGACACTTATCTTAACCGAATTTCATATGGAATTCGTCAACGATAATTTTCGCCAATTATCAAGTGAGCGGTCATCTGGCGATTTCATATTCTGGCGCTAATTATTCGTTCTGATAAAATAATTTTCCTATCGTGGCCAGCTTCGACATAAAACAGGTGTTTGATTTTTTTCAAATGATGTGGGGGTGGTCCAACAGACATTTTGGTTTCGGTCAGAGTTTGACCTAATTAATTTTTATCTCTCAGTACTCTGCGGGAGGTCCAGAGACATCCCTCTCGCGACACAATTAATTTTTATGTCTCAGTATTCTGTTTCGCAGGCCACTCGACCAACCTGGAATTTTCACCATTGCCATGGGCAGACTGCTGTCGTTTATTCGGTGCGTCGTCATAAATCAAATTAAATCCAGTGTCTTGCTTCCCTCGATAAGGAAAATAAAATCTTACCACTTTTCTTTGTCAGAAAAATAACATCGCTTAGTGTCCTGTTCTTGATTGCTTCTTATCACCTAAATTTAATTCTCGCCTTTTTTCTTCTTCCTTTCTAGCAAACCTAAATAGATACTTATTACTTATTGAATTTTGTAATTTTTAACATGTATTTTTTAGTGGGTTTCGACTCTCAATCTGTAAATCGTGGCTTTATTGAGGGAATAAACATATAAATTCATTATAAATATTTTGATTATAGTAAAAGCTTGCTATTTTAGTACAGAAAAACATTGCTAATGCTAAAAAGTATCGCCAGTAATCAAGAATTACTAACTGAATAAACGTAAATTCCTTTTAAATAATTCCATTATAGTAAAACCTTTCCCGCTATTTTCTAATAGAAAATCATCGGAAATGCGAAAAAATGGTTGTCAGTAATCAAGAATAAATTTTGATGTAAGTTATAGGATATTCAAAATCCTTACCTAAGTCACCTCGTTTCTAAGATCCATCAATCAATGATTGACAACGTCACATCATGTATATTGATTGTAATTAAATCAGTCTTAATTTACATTTTATAATCACGCTTTTTGTGATTGGTGATCGAATCGTCTGCCGCTATATCTACGTCTATTGTAATGATAGATGAGACAACTCAGTATGATTTGAGACCAAAACCAAGTCAGTCATCGCTACAACCCTTCATTATCGATAATGTATCTGTAATCTCTTCTCGAATACATAAATGCTTGTTGGACTGAAAACAGTTTGGTTGATTTTGTTTAGCGGCATATGAACCACTATGGGTTATTTAATGCCAAAATCTGAATATTTTTGTGCGTAAATGCCTTTAACTACAGATAAAATGTACTGTTGATAATTTTTACGATACATAAGTATTGTTGATAATTTTTACTATAAATACGTATTGTTGGTATTTGTTTAAAAAAAATGTATTGCTGGTACTTTTAATATAAAAATGTATTTTTATAAATTCATAGTGGTTTGTTTAAATTTCACGATTTACCCATAACTGGGACCATAACAGGTGATACCACCCCAGGTCAGAGTGGACCTGGGTACAACAGCAATTAAGAGGCGGTCCTACTGTTCGCTAAACCTCCAGTCTGTCGATCAGAGGCCATGCTGCTGGATGCAGTTTATTGTCATCCACAGGACTAGAGAAAACATGAGGGACAGAGTTTAATATTTGGTTGAGGCTGTTTGTATTCGCTTATCAAAAATTCCCGTGGAAAAGGTATATGTCTAATTCTCCACCTGCTCTTCTATTTCATAGGTATCTTGACCAATTTACGTTATTAGTACGCCACGATAGTTGATGAAGAAGAGAATGAGTGAGTAAGAACAAAGGCAAAATAAATACGAGCTAAGAGTATGGTAAACAGCTACATGATATCCACTGACAGGCTTTACAGATACCAAGTAACACTGGAAAAGGTACAAACAAACAATAATATATCAGAAGTAGAGGGGCAACAGATAGTCGAACTAAATATACTAAAACATTCTTTGTGTTGCTGATGTTGCTACAACAAAATTTTGGTGGCTCTGTTCACCAGCCTTCTTCCCGTATAAAATAGCAGGAGAGATAAATTTATTTTAATTTTATAGAACTAAATTGCGATCAGAAAATGGTCGTTAATATACAAACTGGTTCGAATCAATTCAAGCTACACGTGTCACACAGGAGATACTATAATCACATCCCCTGATAACACAAGTGTTTCTGATTTATATACGAGGCACTGTGCAATTCCGTATCTGATAAGTAAAGAAAATATAACGACACATAAAAATAGTTAATTAATTAGAATAATACATTAGTTGTTACTAAGTAACGGATATTATTTATTAAGGAAATATTTCAAAACGTTAATTGTAACTATTACACATAGAGTGACACAGAAAATTTCAATGATAGCGTAATAAATAAAGAAATGTGCAATTTAATATTGATTACATTGATTTATTCATCAAGAAACCAGGTTCTACTGACTTTGTCCTTATTCCGCTCAACTGAGCTGACCTCCTTTGTCAGGGCCGGTGACCTGGTTCTTAGGAAGTTCGCTCCACTAAGGTGACCTTCTTTGTCGAGATGATAATTGTCAAAACGATTTCTATAACAACCTTCATTTGTCCTTAATAAAATATCAAGTGACAACTGATATCGCTACAAGACGTCTTTTCACGATGAGAAAAGATTTTCTCGTCGTGTCAAATGACAAATCGTGAATGGTCTTTATTGACTAATTTTATTGTCCTTATTTGAGAAGGTAATACGCAGAAGACATCGTCATTGGACCGGAGAAGACCAGTGTCATGTTGCTTGGTCAGATATGCCACGTCTCCATCTCAGGCCAGCTGTCTTTAATGAAGTGTATGTTTCATTTATGCCATATTGTTTAGCTACTCTCTATTATTATTATTATTATTATTATTATTATTATTGATTTATTTCCTTTGATTTCTGGTATATAATCATTTATTTCCAGGTTCCGACCAGAGACCTAAGGTCAGAAATGGCATCATGACATTTTCCACTGAGCAGATTTGAAAATAAATCGCACATATTTTACATAGATAAATCCTTTCGTAAGGTGTGAGTTGTACTTGTGAGTATAATTTTTTGTATTTCTTTAAGAAATGGGCTAACAGGGATTCCTTAAAGTACTCTGTTGGAGTCTTTTCCAATCAATCCGAGGGCTCCAACTACAACTGGAGTCGTTAATGTCCTCATGCGCCACATTTTTGAGATTTCGTTTTCATGGCCTTTGAATTTTGATAGTTTTTTGAAGATCTTCAAAGATACATTACGGTCTGCAGGGACTGCCATGTCAATAAGGAAGTACATTTTGACTTTGCAGTATCTAATCACGATGTTAGCGATCAGCTTTGATTGATCTGTTTGTGTGTATTGTAAAGTCCCATAAACTTGTCACCAGTCCTTTCTCAGTAAACGGGTCTGGGTGGTGTTCATATCAATTTCTTGCAGTTTCTTTTTTGTAAGTGTTTCAGATTTTCTAGTACAAATACTGGCCCACTCTGTCGTGCTGTATTTTATATTCAGTGGATGCCAATGCCGCGCAACCTGATACAATATTATCAATTGCTTCTGGATATTTATCACAGAATCTGCATTTCAGACTAACACCATAAAATCTTCATTTTGGATTAAACTTATTATTATTATTATTATTATTATTATTATTATTATAAGTAGTAGTAGTAGTAGTAGTAGTAGTAGTAGCAGTAGTAGTAGTAAAAGCACTAGTAGTAGTATATCATTTATTAGATGAAATAAGAACAGTTGCTGAAAACTTATTGGCCCGAACACTTTCCGATATGAGACTGAATGAACAAACATTAGAATATTTTCGAACTCTTTCTTCTTTGGTCTGAGAAGGTTTAAACACGGTTCATATTATCTGTATTATTATTTTTACTATCTTTTATTTTTCAGATGCTTTTTAACTTTATATTTTATGTGGATATACACTTCGAATCTTAAGTAAAGTAAATCGGTAAAAATATATATGAATTACCTATTAAATCTAGAGATCAATATTCTAATTTAGTGCGAATATTTAATGGGAGAAAATTTGAAAGCTGGAATATCATTCATTTACGTTGTGTAGAATTTTGTCTTGAAATGAAAAAAGAAAGTTACAGTTCAAAACATTTTAATTCTTTAAATGAAATGGTACATAAAACCTGCCCTAAAGTCACATTTACAAAATCCAGTGTTCAAATAATATATTAGACATTCGTCGTCTTTGAGAAAATATGACTACGGAGAAAATGCACAAAAATGTTGTGGAATGTTATGAGAAGTTTAGATGAAATATTTGTATCAAAACATTTGTATTTTTGTCGAAATACACATTATGATTCAATCAGTTATTTCTTGTCCCAACATACATTATCGATTTGATCTTCCAAATTTGACTCAAACTTGAACAAAAAATATCTATTTTAAAGGTAAGTTCCTTCAATAAACAAAAAGTCTATCAATTCTGCTTCATTTCTGAATATCCAAATCATTCGGTTTACGAGTGAGAAGCCTTCCTCTTTATTCAGCTTAAGCCATTTTGTAATTATTAAAATGGCGTCCATACTATTTTCTATAATACTTTCCGAAAATGGTAATAATTTTGCTTACTAATATTTCAGAATTTTTTTTTTGTTTATTAATTTTATTTCATATATTATTATCGCTCACCGCATTAAAAATGTTATTTGTTCTTGTATTTTTCATTTTTTTTCTTTTAATACATTTTAATACAAAACACAATATTTCTGTGACCAATATTTTCGCAAATTCGTCATGCTGAGGAATTCAACGGTGTCTGAACTTTTAACTGATGTTCATCCTTTACCCTGGAGAAGAAACATTGTATAAATTAGTAACAATAATTTTTTTTATAAATATTTAGTCATTCAGTACATTTAAAAGGATGAAATTGACGTACAGCGTCTATTGTGAAATATGTTAGTGTTTATAAAAATAGTAAAAGCATCTGCGACAGAGATTCGGACCAGACAAGTAGAACAGTGATTAACTGACTCACCTGGCAGGACTATTTGCTAGTGTAGTCAAATCAATATTCATAGAGTGGTCAATTATTGTAGCTCTGTATCAAACCAAGCTAAATTTAGTCAATAGGTAAGCCTCTATTTCCATGGAAAATGCTTCATTTTTTAGTTCCACTGGTACAGTCTTTTACAGATAGGACACGCTATACCAGATCCATAAAGTCCAACCGACCTGATTTTCTGCATGTTCCAAATGCACGAAGAAAGTTCCATCAAGACAGCTTTTTACCCAAAGACTACTGCAAATAAGACTCCTACTTTTTCCATAGTTATTAGTGTGACCTGTACAGCTGCAATTCGATCTCTCTTCCAGCCCGTTATCTATTTTTTTCGATTAGCAATATCGTGTTTTTCACGTTTAAAAAAGATGTTCGGTACATATATGTTTGTAATGAAAGAATCCACATTCTACGGTTGCCTATAAAAATGACATAATTTTCGTACTACTGCTACATAGGTACGCTAGTTAATTATGGTTGAGTGGTTAGCAGAAATTCTTACTTCTATAGTTCTCTACCACTATGGAATTTCATGATAGTGAAATACCCTTTTCCAAAAGTATTAGCGTGAAAGCTGAAATTCACACTTGTTTCATCGATAATGTTTCCAATGATGCTAACCTTATAAAATAATGTAGATGTTCTTACGTTATCAACTCATGATCCTGCTTGCAAACATCATCAAAAGTGTCCTTCATGGGTTTGTTGTTGGTCTCAGGAAGGAAGAAGTACGATGCAGCAGCTAAAATGCAGCAAGACCCCATCGTAATCAGAGGTAAACTGTCACCAATTTTCCCATCTGCAAGGACACTCTGTATGTTTATGAAAGGAAAAGGATAACCTTTTAATATTTTCTCAAGAAAATTTGATGATCATTATTGCTGGGAAATATTGTCGTTTAAACGACTCCGTAATTTTACGTGTAATGAAATATAAATATTAACGGTTAATAATTTGTTCAGATCTATCATCAAGACTCTTATCACCCTTAATTTAAATATGTTGGAATAGAGACGAGTCATGAAACATAAGCTGAATTATGATCTGGGAATTGAGATAAAAAGAAACAGAAATAAGACGGTGGATGTAGGAATAAAAAAAATAATAATTGTTGACAATTTTTATCTAATAAATTCGCGTACGACTACGACTATTGAAAAATTTAAACAGTTAAGATAGCGAGATGTTTGTGTTCGGAGAAATAAAGAAAGAACGAGCGAACATTTAAAATTTTCTTCATATGAAAATTTGATAATAGAATGGCATTGATTATTTTCAGTTTACATTCCTTGATTGATTGATTACATTTGTTTTTAAGGATAATCAACCCTTTATTATTTAACACCAAATATTTTTAATTGCACAAATGATTCTTTTTCGGCATACGAATATTGCATTAATAATTCTTTTGCAGATAACAATGATTTTTCTACTATTTAACTCATAGCTGAAGAGATGGCTTCATACCGTTCCCAAGAGTATTTGTGCGTCAGTGAACGTAAAAAACTCGACTTAAATTCGAACCCGGCTCACGAATTTTGCATTACGAGCCATTAATATTCGTAAGGCATATTCCAGTTTACATGATCCATTTTTAAATGCAAAATTAATTACACGTGTAATTATATATTTTTGCAGATTGACGTTTAGTGGTCAAGGCTCCTAGTTCTTTTAATGTATATGTCATACTTACCTGGCCCAGGGATCCGTCCCTGTGCTGGTGGTATCACGGCTACGACTAGCTTGGACCGGTTCTGACCAGCTTGGACCAGCTATGACAAGCCAAGACCAGCTATGACTAGCTTGGGCCATCTCTGACCAATTTGGACAAGCTATGACCAGCTAAGACCAGTTTAGACCAGCGGCCCGAGTGAAAACACTCGGGTCCCCACATTAAAAACTGACATTGTGTCACAACCTGACTCAGTGGCGGGGGGGGGGGTCAAGTAAATCTCCTTTTAATGGATATCTGGGAATAAAAACGAGCTAAAAAATTTAAAATGAATCCCTATGTGATTTACGACTGATTCAACCAGAAATAAGATTAACGGAATGTAAATAAAAAAATATATGTATTTCTCCAACCACGATTTATCGGACAATAGCTTCAAACCCACCATCTACATAGTGTAAGGGAAGAGATCGTCCGATGCCTACAGCATCATGCAAAAATTGTAGGTGGCAACCCAGAGACACACCAATCGGAAATTATCAATATCAAACGTACCCTTCAGAATAACAACGACCCTGCAAAATTAACACCATCTTCTGCAGGCTAAAACAGGTGGGGGAGCGGAAAACTTCTACTGCTTGTTCTCCCTTACGTGTGGAGCTTAATGGGAAATGATTAAGATATGTGGGCCATACAACATCAGGAAAATAATAAAAATCAGTTCAAACCTACGGAGAAATATCTGTCTATTCAAACCTAACACAGAAGAATACGACCAATAAATCTGTGTATTCCATCACTTACAGTTATGGGCAAGTATATGAAACTAAACGTCGTAATTAGGGCGAGGAAAGTGAATCAGGTATGTCTGATCATGTACGGTGGGAAAAGCGTATTCATCAACACACGTTGAATAAAGTAATAATACTAGAAAAAGAAGAACACTGCAGAGTCAGATGTGAACGCATATGCTAATCTATGACGTTCTTCTTAATAGGCCTAGCATAGACAAACGTACTTAAAAAAAGAGAAATTAAAACAATGATTTAACAGCAACATTATCACCAGTGCCTTAGTTAACGCATTCAAGCGGAACAAGTATCAATATCATCTGTCTCAACAGCAGGTAGATTATGTTTAAGGCTCCAAGGCCTAGACTCAGGATTGTCTCACTGGATTAAAGCATTGGTTTGTGAATATGGTGATATTAATTGTGACTTCAAATCCCTGGGTCGAGGAGTGAAGTCATGAACTCAACGGAAACGATGCGAGCAATATCTCAGCAGTACTAAACAATAAGTAGACGAGATATCTGTAGACATTATCAGCAGAACAAGAACACTTTACAGTGTAGATTAAATAAAGACTTCAATTGCAAGGTTACACGAGGATTTGATGAATGTCAGAGGGCACAACGTTGGGATAAAAGGAACAAAAATTCCGCGTGAAATTAATGTAGATAGCAAATATAAAACATTAATAATACTTGCCGACGCATCATCTAAGAAATTCGAGAAATGTTAGATCTAATATTTCTATTGGAAAATATAAACAAGGAAGACATTGATATATTGGCGCTCGAAGAAATAAAAATAGTAATAAACTCTTAATGCTTCCTCTGCGTAGGCTGGTTGATGAGGGGGTACTCCGAAAATTCATCTTCCCAAGAATGAAAGATGCAAGTTCATGTTTTGGAATATTTTTTCTTTATTTCTAATGTGCGCTGTTTATTAACTGTTGTATAATGACGACCTAGAAGTTACCATAAAAGGCAACAGAAATAAGAAAAAAGAAATAACTTTTAATGGTGATATTTTATTAAATTTATTAAATTAAGAACCTAGATCCTTTCACAGTAGTCAAGTGTGTCCGAAGAAAAAATAATTTATGAGTTATTTTTATATTTAAATACTCTTTATTTTTAAAAAGTTAGAGGCATCGAGTACTGTAGTATTTTAAAAATAAATACTTATTTCAAGAGACTTCATTATTTTCCTATTTTCAAATTTGGTGACCAATTTTTCCTTATTGAAATTTAAAGTGTGTCCCAGATTTTCAGTTATTCTACGAATGCGACCTGAGATTAAAAAAAGGGTTGAGAAACACTTCACTAAAAAAAATGAGATTTCTATCTTTAAAGGAGGAATAGAAGGATGATTAAACTAAAGAAAATGAGAACAAATATAAACTGGCCGATGAGCATACATACTCTAATTCAGTTTACCTAATGAGGGAAACTAAAAAGAAAATATTTGTCTAATTTACCATAATACGGACTGGGTTGTCAATATTCATTTCGAAACACCAATAATTTAACGTTCAACCCCTGTCCCTATTCCACGTTAAGTAAGCTCTTTTCATCATGGTTTCAAAATTAAAAAAAAAAAATTCTACCTACCATCATCATAATGTAGGGTGCTATGACGCCACCCGTTCTGGCAAAGGTAGACATGGCTCCGAGCGCCCCGTTTCTTACACAGGTAGGATACAATTCACAGGTGTGTAGGTAGACGATCCCAAATGTACCAGTAATGCACAGTTTGCTCAAGATAGCTAACGATGTCGTAGTCCATTGTAAATCTGAATTAGAAACGTGAAATTATATTTGAAAATTTGAAAATATCTGGAAAACATTCGCAAAGACAGAATTTGATGCTGAAGGCTTTTTCCAAACGTGGTCATGAAATTGTAGAAAAGAGATGTTTAAGATTACAGCGACATATAATTAAAAGAAAACAATATTATGAATCAGAAACGTCGTATGATATTAAAAGAAACTTAAATTCCAGACAGAAAATGTAATATCAGAAAACTTTATCTGAAATCAAAATTGATATTAAAAAATATTCACGAATGCAGATCTAATTCGAAATACTTATACATAGTGTGGCAAGAATTATTCGGGTTATATGTTTGCAAAATTTAAATAATTGCTAAAATATATTTGAGGAAATGAACTAATTAATATAATGAAAAACTTTGTAAATCCTTAGAAGTCTCACTACTCTTGTGTGCAATAAAGAGAATACAATTTTGAACAGAAAATATGAAGTGATTTTATGCATATATATATATATATATATATATATATATATATATATATATATATATATATATATTTGGTTTGGTTTGGTTTGGTTTGGTTTGGTTTATTTTGTTTTACGGCATATCAACCTCAATGAGTTATTTAATGCCGACAACATTTTTAGGAAATATTCGTATGAATAGAATACATATTCTTTGGTTTAGATTGGTTTGGTTTATTTTGTTTTACGGCATATCAACCTCAATGGGTTATTTGATACCGGCATCATTTTTAGGAGAGTTTCGTATGAATAGAAATAGGTATTCTTTGGTTTAGATTGGTTGGTTTATTTTGTTTTACGGCATATCAACCTAAATGCTGGTAATATTTTGTTTTGTTAAAAATATGCTTCTAGTAACATTTTTCATTCAAAATTGTATTGCTGGTAATAATTTTTTTCAAAAAAGTATTGCTGGTAATAGTTAACTATTTGCCCATAGCTGGGACCCTAACAGGTGCTACCACTCTGAGTCAGAGTGGACCTGGGAACACCAGCAATTAAGAGATGGTTCCACTCTCCTCAAAAACTCGTGATCACAGGCCTGGCTGCTTGATGTAGTTTATCGTCTTACTCACAGACGCGGATGTAGTTTAACGTCTTACCCAGGACATATATATATATATATATATATATATATATATATATATATATATATATTATTTTAATCGGTGTCACCCCAAGAAAAGCAGTACTGCCACTAGCACGTAGGGGTTACAGTGTGTGAAGGAATTAGGTACAGAAACATTAGTAATGAAAAGAAAGTAAAGAGCAACCAGGAGGACAGTAGATGGCGATGGACATTGTATTTAAATATTTGCTTAGTAAGCATGGAGTCGGAAGGGAGTTCCACAAGTGAGAACTGTGTGATAAGAAACTGTTAGCATAGAAGTTACGTCTACATCCAGATTGCTCAACTGATGCGATCTTGACGCCAGTCTAATATCGCGCCTGCATAGTCTAGGTACCATAGCGTAGAGATCATCGGAACAATTACCATGAAAGTATTTATAAAAAGGGTACAGAGATGCAACCTTACGGCGATAGGCAAATGTCTGAAGCCGAGCCGCGAGATCAGGTCTATAATATTATTTGGATCTTATCGATGAGCTCCAGGAAAATATCAAGGGCACCGGCCTTTAAATGACAGCAATATTCTAAGCATGAACGAATGGTAGACTTATAGATATGCAAGATAGATTCCAGAGAGAAAAATGGTCTCTCTTGACAAAGTGAACCGATTTTCTGGCGATACATTCAAAGTAGACTTTCCACTTCATATCAGCTAAGAACATTAGACCGAGAAGGCGCAATGTGTAAGTTGGAGCATAGCATCAGCCATACTGACAGAAGGCAGAGAGGGGTCTCTCAGATTATTAATGGATCTTTTAATCTTTTCCCTCAGTTAACCATGGTCTTACGGTGTTTTCTTTTACATTGGCTGTAATTTTGACCTTATCTGATTGAGATGCCTTACTTTGATGCAGTAGTAAATGGTAGTGTCGTCAGTGTAGATGCCAACTTCAGAACAGATGTCATCGGGAAGTTGGTTAATGAAGATTAGAAAGAGCTTAGGACCCAGGGTGGTGCCTTACGTGGCACCCGCGTTAGTACGAAAGGATGTAGACGTGTAAGTTATCCTGAACGTCCACTCGATTACATTCTACTCAAAAACGTGCCCGCGATACCGTAGCTTTTCATCTTGTGGAAAAGACCTGAATGCTAGACCCTGTCAAAGGCCTTCGAAATGTTCAATGCCACAGCCCGGGTCTCATTGTTTTTATCTGAATCACGATAGGCTCTTTCCACAATTAATGCATCAGCAGTTGACTTGTAGAAACAAAAGCCGTATTGATTGTCTGAGAAAAGGCTCTGTGATGAGAGATGACTAACCAATTCAGCATTAATTAGGATCTCGAGCAGTTTCCCAAACAGTGACAGAAGGCGAATAGGCCGATAGATGGATGGGTCAAAGGGTTTACCAGAGTTCTTAAAAACTGGAACAGACGATGACTTCCAGCAAGCAGGAAAACAGGAGATAGCCAGGCATTTATTATACTGTTTAGAGAAAACAGAAGCTAGTTCGGTTGCACACTTGTTAATGACTGTTGAGTCTACATGCTTTATGGAAATCAATGTTAATGATGATAGCAGAAACCATGGAAAGAGTTATATGCATATCACTCAACAGAGAATCAGTTATAAGTGGGAAGTTAGAGAGATGAGTCGAGAGTATTACAGGCAAAGCATTCATCTCTATTAGCAGAGGATAATAACACCTCAAATCTAGGTTGAAGAGTGGGAAATAGAAATCTTGCACTTATTTAGTACCCTATTACAGAGATGGCAATAGTCACGAGAGCCAAAGGTTTTAGAGGGTATGCGGTGCTGCATTCTCTCAGCAAACAGGGACTTGGCTTCTTCGAGGACTCGCTTACATCCATTACGAGCTGTAGTAAATAGGCACATGTTAGGACGAGAGATGTTCCGGTGATATAACAGGAAATAGTGGTTCCTGTGTGCTATAGCGGCCAAGCATGCTGGTGTAGACTATGCAGATGATTGTGGTTTCACCTGGTATTTCCAAAAAGAGACACAAGCGTCCATGTCGGTTTTAACCCAAGAAGAAACCTTACTGACGCATTTTTCAATTCGAAGAAAAGCCCGGAATGAGGCCCATTCAGCATGCTGGTACTGAAATGTGGTCATATGGATACGGTGTTCATCTTTAATGGATGCTTCAAATGAAATATCAATAGCTACGACGGAATAGCCCGAATTGCCAGGAGGGAAATATTGTGAAGCTTGGCAAGTGAAGGAGAATATTTCAGCCACCTGTCGTAGTGACCATTAAAGTCATCGAAGACAAAGGTGTTCGCAGATAGATGGAAAGAAAGTGCTTTTTTTATACTGTCAGCTATTGCATCTAATATAATGCAGTCTTGGGGAGTAGTGGCGCTATAAAGGAAAAAGAGATAGTTGAGATAGCGAAAGACAGAAGTACATAAAAGAGTATTCAGTGACTTCGAGAGACCGGCAGATTATCCCGGATGTAAACATCAAGGTCATGCATGTAATTGCTGGAATCTTTTCAGCAAATGGGAAAATACCCTGGAACCAAAACATTCATTGTTGCAATGGAAGAATTCAAGTTGATTTCACAAAGGGCAAAGATATCTGGAGACCGTTCCTGAAGGAAGGATTCTACGCTGCAGAAGTTGGAATGGATACCACGAATATCGGAGAAAGAAAGATTAAAGTCGGTAGGTGGTTTTTGTTAACTGGTTTCTTTTTTGTTGCAATTTCCATGAGATATAGTTTGAGGAGAAAGGAAAAAGACCACCATAATTGTCACTATCTCTCGTGAATGGCAATACAAAACAGCCGCCGTGTAGCTGAGGGCAGAGCATAATGTGGCCTCAAGGATACCCACCAGAAATAAATGCAAAAGACACATACCCATGCGTGATATCAGACTACAGATACCCCGATATTATGCGACTGCTGATCGGGGCAGTCTCTCTAAGCGCTACCAAAGAGTTCAGGCTCCTAACGACAAGTCGGAAGCAGCAGCCAGCGAACTGTCAACCCGGTACCCTCATAATGGAAATTCACAGCCACTGGTTAGTTTGATCAACAAAGAGTTAACACAGTTAATTCATTGAGGCCCTGGTAAGAGAAAGAAAAAGAACCGGTAAAATATATCCTGAACAGCGAACAAAGAATAAACCTCTACTGCTGTTCAGTTGCTCATATCTGTTTGCAGCTTATCTTAACGTAAACAAATGACATAAAGTATAAAGTAGGACATGGATGACGTTCGACAAATATCTTTATAGGTAAAATATTTAAGTAAATGCTCTATTTATAATAAACAGTATTAACATTCAATACAGTCAACTTAGTCATTCATAACAAATGGCGTTTTACAAAAGACCAATATCGTATATCAGCTTTTGGGAAATTTCATCTCTGACAAAAGTGTCAATTTGTACGTTGGTTTTACTACAACGACCATGACGAAAAGGCTTACGTTTCATTTAAACTTTCATAGCTCAATCTGAGATCATTTAAAGAAATATTGATGCCTACATTCACAGTTTCGACAGGTATTAGTCAAAAATACAACTGTACTCCGCCAAGAAAATAATAAGCAAAAACTAAAAATTCTAGAAGCTCTTCATATAAGAGAATAGCGTCCATAAATAAATAAAATCAACTCCGAGAATAGCAACAAAGTTCTTAAATGTTTATAGCAAATAATGTCTGAAAAGTTCTAAATAAAAATTGTTAAAAAATAAAATTAAAAAATCTTTTAAACCCATAAAAATATATTCCCTAAAATCACGCAAGTTACCTGCCTTGCTTTACGGTTAAATATTCTGAATCTTACGGTGATCATTCACAAAAATATATTCCCAAGAAATTCACATAAGTTACCTCCCATGTATAACGGGAAAACATTTTGAATTTTTATGATGTTCACGCGCACATATCCACAGATACTGAACACATGAAGGCGAACTCGGAAGAGACTGAAAGAACTTAGGAAAATAAAAATTATTTGAAAGAAAATTTATGAATTTTTCTAGATCAATTTTCTACAACTACCAATAAATTAATCCGTGGACTTGAAATGGTTCAAATGAAAATAAATAGACATAATATTATTTAACCAAACATACGTGAATATATATATATATATATATATATATATATATATATATATATATATATATATATATATATATATATATATATCTTTGTGTGTGTATGCGTGGGAAGCCCTGAACTGTCACTGTTTGATGTTGAAGCCAATGTCTATTTTTATACACGTTACCGCAATTATTAGGAACTTTAACCCATAAAATATAGTATATCTTAAAATCTTAATATTATATTTTGATCATATATATATATATATATATATATATATATATATATATATATAATACCAATTGGTAATAGGTGGGGATAATTCGAAGGGGGACATTAATCCAAAGAGAGTTCAATGTAAGTAACAGAGCAATATAATAATAATGAATAAAGACAATCCTTAAAATTCCATTTCTCTTATAATTTATTTCTTGAATATATTTAAATATTCATATCTTCAGATAGAATGGCTTTTTTTAGAAATGAAATCAATTTCTCTAGACAAAAGGAAAAGAGAGAGGAAAAAAGAAAGTAAAAGAAAAAGGAAAAATTTCTAATATTTTAATAGGAAGAATTTTGGATATATTAGGAGGAAGAAAGAAAAAGAAAAATTTCAATACAATATTTAGGGAGGAGAGAAACAGGGAGATGGTAGAAAGAGAGGTGGAGAGAGAAAGAGAGGGAAGGAAAGGAAAGGAAAGAAAAGAAAGGAAAGAATTCAATATGAGCACTGAGGAGGAACAAGTTACTATATTTCTTGGTGTCGTATATTATCATTATTATAAATTTGAAATTATGATGATTATAATGCGATGGTGAGTTTTTTTTTGCTGTCTGAAATGACATAGCTATTAAACATATTACTGTAATTATTTTAATTCTGATCACTCCCTCAATTATATATAATATATATATAACTATATATATATATATATATATATATATATATATATATATATATATATATATATATATATATAAATATATATATATATATAACTATATATATATATATATATATATATATATATATATATATTACAAATCTAATTGGGTTAAAAATGGATATCACTATCTTAGAAGTTCCTATGGGCGCATATCACTACGCTAAAAATTACTGATTTAGTAGGTATCTATATATAAGACACTCTTAGTAGGATTATTGATACTAAACAAGTAAGTCTTTACAGCAACGATGGACTTATTTTCATCCCAGATAGTAACGGTCCTCTTTCTTCTCGAATACAGAAAAAAATTATAAAGGCTTTCTAATTTCTGGGTTTTAAAATTGAAATCTCATCTAACCTTAAAATAGTTAATTTCTTAGATATCACTTTCAACCTCTATAACAGCACATTTAAGCCATTTCATAAAGTAAATCAAACTCCTATTCATATCAATATCAACTCCAAATACCCTAACGTAATAATTAAACAAATCCCTAAAACTGTAAATACTAGAATTAATAAAAACATCTTCAATGCTAATAAAATAACTTATAACGAAGTCCTCAATAAAAGTAATTTCAAACAAAAATTGGTTTACCAGGAAACTTTGAAAAACAATACAACTAATAAAACCGAAAACAGGAAAAAAAGACAATATGGTTTTATTCACCTTTCTGTAAACTATTTAATATAAATATTAGCAGATATTTTCTAAATTTAATCGACAAACATTGTAACTCTCTACAAACATTTTCAATAGAAAAAAAAAAACTCTAAAAATCAGTTATTCTTGCACTAACTACATATATAATATTATTGACTCACACAACAACCTATTATTAAAAACATTGTAATTGTAGAACCAAAAGTAACTGCCCAGTTAGGGGAGATTGTAATTCGGAAAATGTAGTATACCAAGCTACCATTTTTCCGAATTAAAATATCAATGAAAAAAAGAAAACGTGGAGATATCCGCTGGGAGTTGGAAACAGACACTGAAGATGGCAGCGGTTGTTTTAGTAAAATCAATATACGTCCATTTTTGGCACTCTATGCCTATGAGTTGTTTTTGTTGTTGCTTGATCCATTTAACTCTTTAGTTCTGCATTTTGCAGTTTTCCCACATCTTACACCAGAACTCCTCGATTTCCTGGATATTAGGTGGGTCATTTATCTCTATTTTTTTCCACGTACTCCATTTATTTTTAGGCACCTTCTTTGAAGATCTTGTTTTGCCAGAAGAATCTGTTTCTTTTTTCATAACGCCTGATTCTATGCGCCTTCGCTTGAATTTTTTGTTTCAGCTTCTCTTTAACTTTTGGTACATCCGTATTATTCTTTATGTCAAGGCTTCGTCTCAGTTGTCTCCCTTTTCTTTCTTCCATTTTGAAGCCCTTCTTGTCTACTTCACTTAGAAATGATAATTGTCCTCATATTTTATTTATTTCGGTTTCTATTTTTTTCTTTCCAGACTGGCATTTTTCTTTTTCGTTTAAGTCGATTTTTTACTTTTTACTGACGCTGCGTATATAAGATGATTAAGTTCTGCGAGGTTCATCGGTCTTTCGATTTTGTCTCTTATTTTACTAACTGCTTGGTTAGCAAGATTGATGGTTTCCATCAGTTGACTATGCTTTAAGTATTATTATTATTAATTTGAAATTATAATGATTATAATGAGATGATGAGATTTTTGCTGTGTGAAATGACATGACATTTAGACATATTATTGTAGCTATTTTAATTCTGATGACCCCACTCACTTACACTATATATTAACTTGTTCAGCATTTTAAGGAAAAATTAATTTCTAGGTCAACCTATCGGCTCATTTTTTAACTCTTCCTTCGCTGCTTTCCGTTTTCGTTCCCTCTCTATCTCTCTATCTCTCCAGCTCTCTCTGTGCCCCCTCTCTCTGTACCTTTTCACTTCCCTAAATTTTTTATTTAAAAAATGTTTATATTGAAGTTTTTATTTTTCTTTCTTCCTCTTTTATTATAAAAAATCATTTCCTTTCTTTTTCCTCTTCCTTTTCCTTTTGTCTGGACAAATTGATTTCACTTCTCAAAAAAAAAAGCTTCGGTCTGAAGATATGAATATTAAAATAAAAATTTTCATGAAATAGATTATAACTGAAATGGATTTTTAAGGATTTTCTTTACTTATTACATATCTATCTATCTATCTATCTATCTATCTCTCTCTCTCTCTCTCTCTCTCTCTCTATATATATATATATATATATATATATATATATATATATATATATATATATATATATATTAAGACATTTTTATGTTTATACATTCTTTTTATAGATACAAATATTTAAGTAAATGCTCTGTTTATAATAAACAATATTAAACATTTACCAGCCTGAATAAAAAAAATAATGTATAAACATAAAAATCTCTTAAAAATAATTTTCGGACATTGTCCATTTCATATATATATATATATATATATATATATATATATATATATATATATATATATTTACTATTAAAGACAAAAGGCATTTTGTGTTTATTAATTTTACTCATCAACTTTTCCAAATTAAGAATCTTCTAAGACAAGGAGAAAATTCTGTCAAAAATTGTCTAAAGTTTATTTCGGAAGAAATATGTTCAAAACTTTCAACTTACTTAAGTCGTCATGAAGGGAAGAGACTAATGGTGATTGTTCTGCGGTAGGCAATGTGTGACGTGTGTGTTTTTTTATTTTTTATTTTTCCTTTTTAATCATTTCACCTCAAGCAAGACAGGAGTGCCACTAGCAAGGAAGGGGTTACAGAGAGTGAAAGTAAGAGTAAAAAGGGGTGTTTGATGAAAGGATAAATAGGAGGACGGGGGGATCAAGATCAAGACATCAGAAGATGTCGATTGACATTGCATTTGAATATTTGAAGATTATGGCTATCATGAAGCAAGTATGAAGAAGAGAGTTCTACTATCGGCAAGTTCAAGAGAAGAAGCTTTTGGACTAGAAGAACTGGTTACATTTAACTGTTTCAACAGTAAAAGGGTGGGATCGATATGCTAACCTAGTAGAACACTTAAATTCATACAGTTGGGGCACCAGTGAAAATAGCTTGTCACAGCAGTTACCATGAAAATATTTGTAGAAAACTCAGAAAGAAGCCACATTACGTCTGTGAGAAAGTGACTGGAGTCGAGATGCCAGGTCAGGAACTATAACACTGCATATCCGTCTTTGAGTTTTGTCGAGAACCTCGAGATGAACAGCGAGGGCAGCAGACCATATATGGCAACAGTATTCAATACAAGAACCAATGGTAGATTTATACATTTGAAGGATGGACTAGAACGAGAAAATCTTTCTGGCGCAACACAGAGAACCAACTTTCCTTGCGGTAGATGTAGCTATTGATTTAATGTAGTTGCTCCGCCTCAGGTCAGTGGAAAACGTGAGAAGGAGGAGTTGCAGTGAGACACTCTCGTGAAGGTGTTTTATATATATATATATATATTTATATGCATTTAAGGATGCGGGCTTTTAAATTATAATTGTTTCTATTTATACATGGCTGTTTCGACACAAACTTTCAGTTGTCCTTAATAATATTTGCCTTAAAGTACATTTTCTAACTAAATATACAGAATATATATGTATTTATATATATATATATATATATATATATATATATATATATATACGTGTGTGAGTTTATGTGTGTGTGAATGTACTTGTGTAAAGTTTTTTCTCTCTATGCATGAGCATTTCGTATGTGTCTAAATGATATAAAATTTATATATGTGTGTATGTTTTTTATGTATAATTACTATAATTAATTCGGATAATTATAATATATACATATATATATTATTTATATTTTTATTTTAGGATATTAAAACACATTAAAAATCACTACACAATTACAATAATGTTTCGACACCATAAATATGTCTCTTCAAGCGATGTTAAACTACTGGCGACTGAATGATTAATTTAATATCAAAAAGCAGATCTTTCACTTGCCAGTAGAGACACATTTATGGTGTCGAAACATATATGTAATTGTGTAGCGATTTTTAACATGTTTTATTATCCTAAAATAAATAATATTTAGTTCTACTATGTATTGTGCCCTCTTTTAAATTAAATGTTATGTACAGTGGAATCATACTCCATTTGTACTCATTTACCTGGATATATATATATATATATACACACACACACACACACATATATATATATATATATATATATATATATATATATATAATATAATATAATATAATATAATATAATATAATATAATATAAAAGGCTCAAACACTAATATTCCATGGTTCTAATTTGTTACATTCGCATCGCAATCAATATCCAATTCATCAGACCTACAAATATATATACATATGTATGTGTGTGTGAGTATGTGCGTGTGTGTGTGTGTGTGTGTGATGTTAACAACGTGTGTGTCTATGATTCTATGTGTCATTATGATTGTGTGTTTCTGTAATTCTATATATTTTCGAGTTGGAGAAGAAATGTTTCCACTCCGGTTAAAAGCCCTTTTACAAAAACAGGAAAAGAAAAAGATTGATGTATGATCACTTGATCATATTTTGGGAATTGAGTGGACCCAAAAACCTTTCATTTACTCCCCTTATGTCTTTCTCCCTGTATTTATAGAGCTTTATGAAAATACATAGATATGTTTAGGAGTGTTTCTTTTTAAGTGCATCTATACGTATGCATTCGTCTGTGAATGTACGTTTGCTTATACGTACATGTATATGTGTAATTTCAAAAGGTTGGGCAGTAATCCCGCCATTTTACAAACTGACATGACTTTAAGAATAAATTTAATTGATTGATTCTGAGTAACTTTTATAACAAAAAGAAAATGAAGAGGTTTTCTCACCATCTGAAGCGTACAAAAGAGGAAAAATTGTTGAAATTCCGGAAATCCCTCCAACAAGCATGAAGGCAATATACAATTTCTTTCTGCCAAAACGATTCAAAAAAATCAGGCACATGACGTTTGCCGGGATTTCCACGAGAGCACCAAAGAAGAAATTCAGAAAAATATCTCCACTTAGATTTTCAGTGTTGAGCAACAATCCGTAGTACACAAAACTTACCAAATTCCTGCAAATATATTTCAAGAAAAGATGAACAAAAAACTCGTGATTTAAAGATACTTCATTTGATATCAAAGAATGTTTTAAATTTTCAGCAAGGAAGAAATATTTAATTGTGAAGATGAATTAACTAAGCAACCTTCTTACGTATGAAGTGAAAATATTCTTCAAGTGACGAAATATGCCCATTTAAATTAATATTGCAATTAGTAAATTACTCATCTTTATATAATCCTCCTTTAGAGATATTTGTCTCCTTACTGTGCTCAAAGTCATTCTATATATAAGTATGCTTCAGCATCTCACCAGGTCAAATAAGAGAAATAAGGCGACGATGTTTTTATATCAACTTTAAGGCATGCTTGTCTTAAAAGTCAGCATTCGATACATTGGCATTTAATTGTCTCAAACTCTTACTTTACTTACAAGACGACAGATACTGAAAAAATATACGATATATAATGAATATAATCACTATGCAAAGTGATTTATATCCAAAGATTTTATATTGTTTCCATTCGTAAATTTCAGAACAATAGCATTGTTTTATCATTATCATGGTGCATTATCATAATATAAAAAAAACAGGACTTTTAGTCATCAGGAATTCAATAACTTTCATCTTTTTGCATAAAACATACAGAATTAATTTGAAAATTATAGGAAATTTGGCTATAAATATATAGGGAATTGCTTAGAAACACAGGCTACTGTAAGCGGCCTTCTACAATCCGAAATATATTCCGACTTTAAATGATACTGTAATGGTCATTTAAGCTGTAAAAATCAATCAATTGGTTACAAATAAACATTTTCTGAAAAATACTCAAATTCTACACAGCAAAATGTGGTTTTAACGAGTAGACAGTGTTTTGATTTGGAACTCAGAATACCAAAATTATCTAAATGAATGAGTTTACACCAAAACATCTGTAAGCCAGTGTTATTTACTCAACATAACTTTGTCTGAAAGGCAAAATTTGAACAGTCATGAGAATTGAAGCAATTACATTCGCAAATAAATTAACAGGATTTTCAACAGTGATTTTCAAACGAGGAAAATATTTCGTCTTCAGTTGGAAGATTTATAGGACACAAACGTCCAGAATTTCATTTGGCTTTGTGCCATCTAAACTAAATAAACACCTATAAATCGAAAAAATATATATATTTCATTTCCGTTACAATAAATTTAAATGAGCATGTCTCCTCTTACTTCATTTCGTTATTTTCCACCTAACAACTTTCTGTTTAGCGAGCTAGTTTAGTAAATAATTACTAATATGGAGTGCGTTCTATCTTCACAGAGTGTTTTACACATTTGGGCTTATGCCAGAATAAAGTAGTTTCAGTAAATGCATTAATGTTTTCTAAAAAATAAATATTACCAGATATATAAAAGATAATTTCCAGCAATATTAAACATTTTTCAAGGAATGTTTAAGTGAAAATAGATAACATTTTGATATTGTGGATTGGAGCATTTCTATGAAAATATCGCAATTTGAAAAACACAAGTTTATTGGATTTTAGACGTATCCTGTCAATTTGCGTATACTGTGGATTGGTAATATTATTACATGGTTTGCTAAGCAAATTTCGGCTTTTGTGAAAAACTATTATTCATATTCAAATCCACGTCTTGTCATCATTTTCACAACAGCGATTCGTAAATATACTCTATCTCCTAACCATATTAGTTCGTAATTTACTACTTTAAAAGTCAGTGTGACGCTGATTATGTCGAGAGAACTGCTGAGTGGATTGAACAATTAACCGACATATCCTAACCCTTACTCGGAAAGGAAATTGCTGTATTTTACATGAGTGACTCAGTTCATCTGGCACGGTAGTAGCTGAACATTTGTTACAAACGATCAATGTACTCGGGCTGATGGCTATGACGCTTGCTCTGTAATGAGGAAGGTTAATTCAAAATTCCACATAAAGGTCTTAGAAACTATATATATATATGTGTGTGTGTGTGTGAATTCAGTTTAGAGTTGAGCTAGCCGTAAGTTCTATGACAAGAGTTTCTTTTATCGCACTTCTTCCTTGTGGAAATCCCTTCCGGTTTCATGCTTTCCAGACAGCTTTAATCTGCAACAATTTAAATGCAATGCCAACCGCTATGTACTGCCCTCCTGATTATTTTTCTCTCCTTACTCATTAATGTTTCTGTTCCTAATTCTTACACACCTTGTAACCATTTGCGTTCTAGTGGCTTTTACTTCCTTATTTGAAAAGAGATTAAGCTTTTTCTTCTCTTCAGTTTTTCGATTTAAAATTTACGATGACATTCATATTTTTGTTATTATTTATTTTCAATTTTAATATTTCAGTTTTTTTTACCATTATTAATTATTACAAGCAAGTGATATTTTAGAAAATGTTATTTAAATATAATCTACTAAGTATAAAAAGACAAGTAATATTTCTGCTAGTTAATATAATCAAACACACAAAAAGAAACGAGATTATTCGTACCAGTTGAACATCAGAATGAGTGTCCATTTTAAAAATTTGGGAATTGTGAATATTTTCCAGAGCCTGACAGTCCGATCTTTGACCACCGAGACTTCTATTTCTTCTGACTTGCAATTGAAATTGCACTTGTTAACTTTGGCCATTTTATTCAAAATAATTTCTGCTTCCTTTTTCTTTTTCATGGTTAGTAACCAACGCGGTGATTCTGGCAAAACCCTGAAAACAATAAAATGACAAATGATAACCATAATAAGATTAAAAACAATAACAGAAGAAATGTAATTATCATAATGGAAGATGATAATAAATAATAGCAAAAACTGGTAAAGTACTAAAAAAACAGTAAATATCTTCGTGGACTAGGAATTGATTTGTTTATTTGTTTTTACAATGTATCAACAATGTAAGTTATGTAAAGCCGAAACATATTTTAGTTTGTAATATTTTTCCGATTAACATTGTTTTTTCAGAATAATAATGATTTTTTATGGTAAAATTCTTTGCAGTGATATGCAAATTAGTATAATTTGCATATGAGCAGGTAGCTCATATGATAAACTAGAACAGAGGTTGAACGCTTACTTAGCGGCCCGGTCAAAGTGTAGTACGCTACCTTTGTGAGCTTCCGAGTAGGCGTTCTGTCGAACTCTCTGCTAATGCAGAGAGGAACTCGGACGAAACTTTGCCGAAGGGCAATGTTTCGTTCGGGGAGGTAGACAGGGCCTGAACCCGTCTAGGCGGGTTCAAAAGCTATATTTTTGGCCGAGCCTACGGGAGAGACCCACATTAAACCGGCCTTGTGCCACATTCGGTCCTCGTGGGTGGATTGATAAATACCGAACGCTTACTTAGCGGCCCGGTCGCTAGGTCAAAGTGTAGTACGCTACCTTTGTGAGCTTCCGAGTCGGCGTTCTGTCGAACTCTCTGCTAATGCGGAGAGGAACTCGGACGAAGCCCGTCTAGGCGGGTTCAAAAGCTATATTTTTGGCCGAGCCTACGGGCTCGGAGAGACCCACATTAAACCGGCCTTGTGCCACATTCGGTCCTGGTGGGTGGATGGATAAATACCGAACGCTTACTTAGCAAGATACACGACACAACAATGGCGTCGCCGATAGGAGACTCTCTTGTCCTTGAAGACCCAGAATACGTAGATACGTGGATTCGTTGCTTTGCTGCTAATGCAAGATGTAAAAAGTTGAAAGACAACAAAAACAGAGGAGGGGAAAATGAAATCACCGACTTGTTTATGGCTACCGCTGGTTGTGAAGCAATTATGAAGGTTGCTACAATGGTTTACCCTCGAGAACTAGAAGAAATGACTTTCGAAGAAATAAGTCAGGTTATTAAGGGAAACATGAGGCCAAAGAAAAGACTGGTGATTTCAGAAAGGACCAAGTTTATGGCAATGAAGCAGGAAGTGGATGAACCAATAGTAAAATATTTACACCGGTTAAGAAGTGCGAGTAAATACTGTGAATTCGAAAAACTAGGAACAGGAGAGCAGACAACGGAAAAATAATTAATCCAACTAAGATTAATTGAAGGTATGCATAATTCAGCACATAGATATAAGTTAATGGAACAGTTACAACTTACAAACATGCCTTTGAATATGTGTATAGAATTTATACAACAGCAGGAATTAATACATACCTACAACCAAAATAAAAATAAATCCTACGAAGAAATAATGGCTGAAACATATACGGTACAAACAAAAAGAAAAAGTTGTGCGTACTGTGGAAAAATTCATGAAATGAAAAAAAAGAAAAATGCCCAGCCTTTGGAAAAACATGTTCAAAGTGTTTAAAAAAAATCACTTCAAAGAAGTATGTAAAACGAAAAATGTGGAAAGAGTAGAGGATGAAAATAGACAGATTTTTAATGTAAAAAAGGATAATATACAAAATACTGGATCTAAGAACGGAGATACAAAAATAAAAGTGAAAATCAACGACTGTATTGTCGAAATGCAAATCGACACAGGTAGTGAGGTCACGATAGTACCCAGAAATTTGTGGGAAAAAATGGGAAAACCGTTTTTAAAAAAAAACAACGTACAATTACGTCAGTTTGATGGCTCGATTATAGCAATTATGGGTTACTTTGAAGGTTCAATAGAACTAAAAGAAAAATATGAAATAGTACCCATTATAGTTACAAATTGCCGAAAAACGCATGGACTACTGGGGAATGACGTGTTAAAAATAAATTCAACGAAGTTGATTAATGAGATAGAAATGGAAAAAACAGGAAAATTAAAAAATTATGAAGCTAGCCTGAAATTAAAAGAAAATGTTTCCCCCTCCTACTACGAAGCGAGAAAAATACCAGTGCATTTATTACCGTTGGTAATAGCTAAATTGCGAAAGCTAATAAAGGAAGACTTATTAGAACCTGTCCCTCCAGGAGGAAGTAAATGGGCATCACCCATTGTGGTATTGAAAAAAAAAATGGTGACTTGAGAATTTGTGGAGATTATAAAATAGGGGTGAACAATTAAGTTTGTGATGACTCGTACCCTATTCCGAATGTGGAAGTAGCTTTACATAAACTTGCTGGAATGAAAGTATTTTCGAAGATAGACCTAAAATCAGCTTACCACCAAATACCGATAAATGAAAATTTTAAAGAAGTGACGACCATAAACACACCTATAGGCCTGTTAAGGTGGAAAAGAATGCCGTATGGCATAAAAACAGCAAGCGCAATTTTTCAAAAAGCTATTGAAAAAGTAATAGGAAATGTTGAAAATACCATCTGTTATCAAGATGATATATGTGTTGGAGATTTAAATGAAGATGATTTAAAGAAAAAAACTGAAAATATACTGAACCGGCTAAGAGACGCTGGTATGACAATAAATACAAAAAAGTGTGTAACCAACAGTAATGAAATATCATTTTTGGGTTACTCAATATCAAAGGAAGGGATCTCTCCAGATAAAGTACTAATAGAGAAAATTCTAAAAGTTGCTACACCGAAAAATAAAAAAGAGTTGGTGTCCTTCTTAGGTTTGGTAAATTTTTATAGAAAATATGTACCAAAATATAATGAGTTGACAGAACCATTTGCTAAGTTAAGAAAAAAAAATGTGGAATTCATTTGGTTAGAACACTAACAGAAAACTTAAAACAGATTCTGTCAAAAAAGTCAATAGTACAAATGTTTGACCCTAAGAAGGACATAACTGCCTGCTCATGGCGTATCAATGTCTTAAAATAATTTTCGGACTTTGTCCATTTCATAAAGTGTGACGTCATTTGTTTACATTTGCTACGCCATGAGCAGACATGGATGTACGTGAAGATTCATGGAAGATTAAAGTTTAAATACAGTAAATTCGACCTAGCTAACCGAACGCTCCTTCGTGGCCAAATCGGTAAAGGTACGTCAAGTCTAAATGACGGTTCCGTATAGGGTACAGGTTCGAATCGGAGGACGAATATTTTTTGTGAAAATTCTCGGATATTCAGGCCGGTAAATGTTGTTTAATACTGTTTATTATAAACAGAGCATTTACTTAAATATTTGTATCTATAAAAAGAATGTTAAACATAAAAATGTCTTTAAATAATTGTCGAACTTTGTCCATTTCATAATGTATATATATATATATATATATAATAAAAATATTGGTAAACCGTATGTAATATCCAAGAGGATATAGATCTACGTCAATGATGGGGCAATAATTATTATATAACGAAAAACAAACACTTAAAACGCAATGAGGTCATATTTATTTCGTTGAGGTCGGTAAAAATTCCCTCAACTCTTTTCATACAAATTTATAATTGTATTAAAAGGTGTGAGGAGTTGAGGCTATTTCTACCGACCTCAAAGAAACAAATATCACCTCATTGTGTTTTAAGTGTTTGTTTTTATAGTGTATATATATATATATATATATATATGTGTGTGTGTGTGTGTAAATTATTTTCATTATAGAGTGTGTCTGTAAATTAAAATTAATAAAAATACAAGAGAAAAATCTATTTTTAGCCGACGCGTTTCATCCTCAAATTTACCGGGGATGATTTTCGTCTTAATATATAGCTTTCGTTTAAATCATACAAGCATTTTTAAAAATCAAAATTGTGGTCAGTCTCAATACGATGAGCAATTAATGCATTTAGTGTGCTATTTTATAAAAGATTACTTTTGTGATCATATAATATTTTATTTAAATGCCTTGAAATTTCTCCTATGTATACCTTGTAGCAATTATTACAGGTAATAGAGCAAATTCATCTTTCATGTTTTAGTTTATTAATTTGTTTTATATGAAATCTTTTTATTGTTTTAGAATTAGTTTTAACTAATTTTACGTTGGGCTTAGAAAAATACTTTTCAGTTGTAGTTGTGATAAAGTTACTGTGTAGAACAATATATTGCGATTTGTTGCGTTTGTCAGGGAGGGCCACTTTTCTATTTTGAGTTGATTTATGAGCCATTTATTTCGCATCGAATATAAACTAATTAGGGTATTGGAGAATCTTAAAAATATTTTCAATATATTTCTCTTTTTCGCGTAAATGCTGATGGCTGCAAATTCTGAGTGCTCTTAAATAGAATCCGATGGTTATTTTGTTTTGTTATAATGAGAATATAAATTTATAAGATCATTTGCATTAGCAGATTTGAAATGGACACTAATTTTTAGGCTACTGCTAACGCGGTGTAACATGATATCTAGCAAACGTAATGTATTTTTTGTATCCATTTCATAAGTAGATTATCTCGTATTCAACTTGGTTCAGTTTATCTACAAAGTCAGGTAAATCAGTTCCACGAGTATATATTAATAGAGTGTCATCAATATATCGGAAGTATGTTGATTATTTAGGTAAAACGTTTTTGAAAGTACCAGATTCAAGAAGTTCTAAGAAAATACCTGCCAACACCTCACTTAGTGGTAATGCTAGTCTGATTAAAAAAATGATTATTAAATTCGAAATAGCATTGACTAGTGATGGGACGACGGATTTGTTTTGTTTTTTTTTTAGGTATTGGTAAGGAGAGCTTTATTTTGTATTATAATAGTTTGTTTGTTATTTTGTTTTTTGGGGGTTTTTTTAAGCATTACGCCCCGAGCAAGGCGTGAAGCCACTAGGATGCAGGGGGTTGCAGAAGATTTGGAGCAAGAGCAGATAGGAGTGATAGAAGAAAGGATGAGGAGAGGGATAGTGGGTAGATCAAGGTAACTGAAGGTGTCGATTGATATAACATTTCAATAGTTGGAGATTATAGCTCTCAGGGAAAAATAATAGGGATGGGAGTTCCACAGGCGAGAGGTGCGAGATATGAAGCTATTGGAGTAGAAGAGACGGCTACATTTAAAAGTTTCTACATTTAAAGGTGGGAGCGGGATTCCAGCCTCGTAGGGCGCTTGAATTCATGGAGTCTGGGAACCAGTGAAAGCAGCCCATCGGAGCAATTACCATGAAAGTATTTGTAGAAAAGACAGAGAGAGGCGACGGCGCGTCTGTGAGAGAGTGACTGTAGACGAGAAGCCGGATCAGGGCCAATTATATTACATATCCGTCTCTGGATCTTGTCAAGAACTCCGAGGTAAACAGAAGGTGCCTCAGACCATATATGGCAGCAATACTCCATGCAAGGGCGAATGGTTGATTTGTATATTTGAAGTATCGATTCCAGTGAGAAAAATGCTTTTATTACAAAATTTAAGTATTTGTCAAAGGGATTTAATATTGGTACTAGCTAATAATTTGTCAGTTATATTTATTCATTGTAGTGTTTCCACAATGGTGCATTTTGTAATATTTAATGGGCTGATTGTTCCGAGGAGAGGGGTAATAATTTTCGTTATGGCTTTCGCCAGTTTGTGAAGAGCGCTGTCAAAACCGGAAATAATGGGGCGCATTAGGATACATACTTCCTGAATTTTAGGAAGACCATAAGTCTTGGGTATTATATGGTGATATTCTTTTAATCTATAGCATGATTTGTCTTCATTTTAATTAGTTTAATAATAATAAAAGTGATGGAAGCATTAACGAAAATAAAGAAATCGGTTAAATTATATCCCCAAAACATATATTTAAAAAGTTAAATTTAAAATTATCAGCGTTCCCTTTCCTTCGTGCGCATGTGTAGTCGCATAATCGTAAGCACCGGTGTTCAATGAAGTCCTAAAGGACGAAACTTTGTTTACATTATAAGACATCGAAATATGAAAGTGAATTAAAATAGAGAAAGATGCCACCTAGTAAATTATTAAGAAACAGGAAAAATTCTTGGGAAACGAAAAAGAAAAAGGAATATCTATATTCTATATATTGACATATAGGAGGACCGATATTACATTACAGTTCAGTACTCGAGATGGACAATCAGCTCAGTAATGTAAAAGAGAGCTGAGATAACATAAATTTGATTCTACAGAAGTATATTTAGAATACCATGAACTGAATATGAAAGCAGTGTGTAGGTGGTGATTTTTGTCAAGTACCTGCCTCATTTCATTTTCTTCGTTCCTTTACCAAGATGTTCTTTTAAAAATGTATATCCTCTTAATATTGTGGTGGCTAGCATTCATAATAAAATTTTGCAATCTGAAAAGTACCAGTGTATTGAGCCCCAGACGTGTTCTATCTATTTGCGTATACAGCGGATTGGTAATGTTAGTCCGAGGTTGGCTAATCAAAATTCTTCTAATCCGAAAAGTTGTTATACGCCTGCCAATTTACGTATCGTCATTACTGTTCAAATAATATCCTCGATCAGTGAAGATGCTCTAATTTTGCACAATGTAAGTTCTGTATTTTACCATTTTAAATCTTTGTGTGATACTGACTATTTAGGTAGAACGGTCCAGAGTTGGGAATGAATAAATCAACATGTACAAGTCAATGAAAATCGTAAAATGCTCATTTTTTTTGCGCCCGGTTGATTATCCAAACTGTATCTTTAAATTTTATTTGTCTAACAGTAAAAAGTGGGTATCTAACAGAATATGTTCTGTCTAAAGACCATATTTATGATGTGTTTTTTCAATCATCGATAAATCAAGAATTTTAAAAAGTCAAATTGTATTCGCATTTTTAGAACGGCAAATGATAATGATAATTGTAATATAACCATTTCCTTATAATGAAATATTCGTTATTCATTGACCGAGTTGCCATTGCTACTTTTGGTCGAAATTTATAAAATCTCTCTCTTAAAACAATTTTTCTGATTTTTTATTGACCTTTCCGTTACTGATGCGGCTTCCTTTCCTAAACTTTTATTTGAAGAAATGTTGAACGTCAATATGATTCTTATGTCATCAATTTTCTTCGCATTACATGTGATATGTATTATAGTTGTTGTCGGCGTCGTTGTTGAAGCTTCTCAAATGATGAGGATCTGAGATGTTGCTTCTGTACATTTTTCTTAAGATATTTAAAGCTAAATGCTCATAACTTGCTAATTTCTGTAAATGTCGTTTTTGTGTGACTAGTTATCACATCAAATCCCAGCTTTCACAGTTAGTCTAACGTTGATTTTTTTCTTAACTTGCCTTAATATATATATATATATATATATATATATATATATATATATATATATATACACTGTGTTACACTCTCGTTATTCGATTGAACACTATAGAGAAATGGGAACTTTCAAAACTAGCAGCCGCTACTATTAACGCACCGCTCTTCATTAATGAATTAATTGAACCTTTTGGCTGCTGGCTTCAGTATGCATACATCCGTCTATAATGCGTTAAAATTTCCCTTCCTCTGTCGTGTCCAATAGCTCAGGGGTAGGATCTCTGACATGTCAAATCTGTTGGGTTTCGATCCCGGCTTGACGCACTCGGGTATCTAGTCGACTGATAAGCTGGGATACATCAAAGCAGTGGATGACTATATATATATATATATATATATATATATATATATATATAAATATATATATATATATAAATATATATATATATATATATATATATATATATACACTCACACACAAACACACACACACACACACACATATATATATATATATATATATATATATATATATATATATATATATATATATATATATATATATATATATATATAGCTAATCACTGAACTAGGTGAATTTTATGTTATTTGAACCGGTGCATTTTACCACTTATAATTATATTTAGTCTTCTTCATTGCACTTCGTTTATGTTTCATATTGCTTTAATAACTTCGTTTTTAATTTAATGACAAAATGTTATGCCTTTGATATGTTCTATTTCAAAAGAATTACACTAAAAGTCTAGGTATCCTCAAAATAAATTTATTTAAAGACTTTTGTTAAATTTTCCCTGATGTTAAAATCAAACGTGTTGCAAAAGTTCATGATGATTCTCCAGTAATTTATGATTCGCTAAATACATACATGAAATGTACGAACTCTTAGTGCAGTCTAACACCTCCGCATGAACTAACTTAAAACAAATCCGCTGTAGAGCAGTTTTTCCGCTCATTTTGAACATTTCAAATACCTATTACGAATTTCCCCGGTCGACTTATAAAACTATACATTTTTTTTCTTTTATGTGCCATGTTCCTTCACGGCGTAGGCGATCATAGCTCTCCAATTCTTGCATTCTTTTATAGCTTTCAATAAATTTTGTCCCTTTACTACTTCTCCCAGACACTTGCTTAAGCCCGCTAGATATGTCATGCGTAGCTTTCCCTTGTCTCTCTTTCCATCTATTCGCCATATGAATATCAGATTCTCCAATCCCTCCTTTCTCATTACGTGTCCCAGAAATTTTAGCTGCCTCTTCCTGACGTTAAGTATAAGCTTCCTATTTGTTTGCATCCTCTCCAAAACCCCATCGTTGCTCACACGCCCAATCCATGATATCCTTAATATCCTTCTGGAAAACCATACTTCCGTTGACTCGAGTCTCTTTTTCATCTTTGAGGAGACCGTTCAACATTCGCTGCGGTAAAAGAGAACATATGTCACATAGCAGTTCAATACTCTTTTTTTTTTTTTATTAACAACGAAATCTTCCTATCTCATAATACTCTGTCTAGCTTTTGAAATGCGTCTTTGGCTATCTCAATACGTCTTCGGATCTCAGTGTCGCACTTACCGTCCTCTGTCAAAACACTTCCCAGATATTTAAGTTTCAGCACCTGCTTGATTTTAGTGTCTCCGACCTGTAAATTACATCCTTTTACTGATGATCATGAATTCTGTCTTGTAGTTTATGCTCAGTCCACCTTCCTGCTCTCCTTCGCTACCTTCTGTAGGAGGTTTTGTAATTTCTTTTCCGTGCCTGCTATCAGCACTGTGTCATCTGCGTATCTTATGTTGTTAAGATTGTTTCCCCAAGTTATGAATCCCAGTAGGATTTCCAATTCTCTTAGAATTACCTTGCTTTATAGGTTGAATAAGTCCGGTGAGAAGATATGCTTGCATTAGTCCTCTTTCTATTTTTGCTTTACTATCCGTATATGGGCTGTTTTCTGCCAGTATAGGTTTTTGATTATTCTAATGTCTTTCCCAAATATATCTGAACAGTTCCCACAGATCTTTGTGGCGTACCTTGTCGAACACCTTTGCGTAGTTCTATAAAACATAAGTGCACGTTCTTCTGCATTTGTATTTTTCTTTCTGAAAACATTCTGAGCATGAATATCGCGTTCGTTGTTCCACTGTCTGTAAGTAACCCGCACTCTTCTTGTCCTGTCTCTGGCCTGATTCTGCTGCGCGCTTTATTCATCAGAATACGGATGATCAGTTTTTATATAATACGAATGATGAGTTTTTTTTTGTTTTTTTTTTTGTGGGTCATTAGGCTGATTCTTCGTTTCTGCCTGGTTTCATAGGCAGTGCTATGAAAACAAATCTGCTTAGATCTTCCGGTATATCACCACTGTTATAGATTTTATTTATTATTTCTGTAATCTTCTCTATTTCCATAATCAGTATTTCTATTACAATTCCGTCTTGTTTCTATTCAGTTTCACCAGTGCAGCTATTAGTTCGGTTTTTAAAATTCCAGACTTGTCGGTAGCTCTGTGTATTGCCGGTTGTTCTTTTTCTTCGTGGAAGAGTTCTCCAATATATTCGCCCCAGCGCTGAAGAATTTTTTCCTTCTCTAATATGGGCGTTCCATCCATTGATTCTATGCAGCCTGTTGACTAGTATGTCTTCTGTCCTGTTAGTTCCCTTATTTCTTTATGCATATCTCCTTTGTTAGTGGTACTCAATCTCTCTGTTTCTGCACACTTTTTTTAGCCACTCTTCTTTACCATGCCAACATTTGGTCCTTATTTCATTGTAGATTTCTGCATTCCGTTCGGTATCTTGGCAGAGTTATCTGTCTCCTTTGTATCATGTCGAGAATCTCATCAGTCATCCATTCGTTTTTTCTTCTTCGTCCATTCTACTTTGGCATGATATCGTTTGCTGATGTCACTAAAGATTCTCTTAGTACGTCCCATTTCAAGTTTCCATTTCCCTCGTATCCTTTTTTCACATTGTCCTTATATTTTTCTTTCAGGTGCGGGTCACTCAGGTGTTTGTTGTATTGCAATTTTGGTACATGCGTTAGGCTTCTTCAGTTTTCGTAGTTTCACTTAGTTTACATATAACGGGACGATGATCGCTTCCACAGTCAGCACTTGGGTAGGTTTTTCAGTGAATTATCGCATTCCTGAATCTTTTGTTGTAGTCAATTCGATTTTTGGTCTCTCCTCTTGAGCTTTTTCATGTCCATAATCGGCTCGGGTGTTCTTGGAATCATGTGTTGGTTATTATCTGGTCATGGGCCATGCACCATTGGATTCATTTTTTCTCCACGTTCGTTGCAGGTTCCTAGTCCAAATTTTCCGGCTATCTCCCTGCCTACCTTGGTGTTCACGTGTCCTATGATAATTATGACTTCTTGCGATTTGCAAAGAGCCTTGCATTGTCTAGCATTGAGTAGAAAGATTCGATTTCTTCTTCCTTACATTGCGCTGTCTATGCATACACTATTATGATAGCTACATTGAAAGGCTTTCCTTTCAGCTTGACTGCCATGGTTCTGGCATACTACCAAAAGTATACAACATGCCAACAAGTTTATATATACATTTATGACATAGAATTCTGTAATTCTGTAACCGACGAATTTTTCAAGGCGGGTAGAGGTGTGACTTGATTGAAAAAAATTATCTTCTCCGGGAGATGGTCGAGACGCTTGAAATAAATAATTGACCAGACAGAAATCAAGTGAGTATGCTGTGCGAGGTAGAATTTTGTAGCTTAATTCATTCCATTTCTGCAGAGTTGCTTGGGATGCATGAAGCCAGGTGATTTAATAAAGAAAGAATTGGTGCGTTACGATTGACCGCTTGCTCAATACCGAGTATATCTTACGAGCTGTCTGCCCAGAAGCATCTCTACACTTCGATGTCTTCTGTTAGTATAAGTAGCGAGATTCTATCCATCTCCGCTGTAATAGGCCTCTCTCATAGTTTACAGCATCTGGTGATACCCATCTGAGTACTAACTAGATTCACGTTGCTTAACATCGACGATCGGACGAGAACCGCTATTTCAACCTGTTAAGGCTATAAGCTTTCTATTGACCAGTAGTGGATCAGCTCCTGAAATATATTGGCGCTATTCTGGCCAATACAATTTTGCTGTGCTGTTTTCGCTAGAATTGCAGAAGTTGTATGTGAGAATACCACTTTCCAACAACTGTTTTTCTTCTTCTATGAATCGTGTCCCTTCAGGACATTGGCGTTCAGGGCTCTTCACAATTTTCTGACCCTTGTAGCTCTGAGCAATATGTCATTTTAAGTACTTCCAATTGTTTCTTATGACAAGCTCGTTAGGTCAATTATCCGCTGCATTCCTCTGTTCCTTTTACCGTCAATATGTAAGTGAAAAATTTTCTAGGCTTTCTTTCTTCATTATTTCCCCTAGTAATTTCAGCAGTCTTTTTTATGTGCCCTTTTAGTTTTGTTTTTCTTTAAAATGTCGTCATTGCTCACATGTTTAGTGCCTGGTCTCCTTAGCATAATTCTTTAGAACGACATTTCTGTTGTTTTATGTCTTTTCATAACCTGTGATGAGATTGCCCAGCATTCACTGCCATATAGCAGGGTCTACATTACATAACAGTTCAGTAGTCTATCGGAATTTTCCAGTTTCTTAACTGTCACAACGCTCCTACGGATCTCATGTCGTATTTACTGTCCACTGTCTAATGAGTTGGTCGGTCAACTTGACACCCCCAAAGCGAGTGGAGGTGAGCAGGCGCGGAAACTGTGATTGGTAGCTGGCTTGTTGGTGTTTTACATGGCCGAGTTACCAAACTCTATGTAAAGTGCTGGAATGAGAAGGGGGGAAGTTCTTCTCAGAAGTCTTTTTTGCTGACATTCTTTTTACTTTTGCAGACTGCTGTTTTGTCGCCCGACTATTTGTTGGATTTTACGCCTATTTGTTTGAACTTCATTTTTGGACTGCTGTTTTTGCCGCCCGACTAATTTTCTGGATTTTACTCTTTCTGTTTTGAACGTCATTTTTGGGTGAGTTTGTTTTTTATTACCGCCTTTTTCACGACTGTTTGAAAAGATTTTGATTTTTTCTTTCCTTTTTTTTTTTTTTTTTCTCACCATTTTTTATTTTTACCCCTTTAATTTTTGCTCTTTTTCTTCTATTCTATTTTTCCTTTTGATTTTTCTTTATTTTCGCTTTTAAATATGTCTTCGTTTTCTTTATTTTGTAACCCCCTGTCTGTGATTCGCGTTAATTTCTGACTAACTTTAATTTCTCGTTATTTCTTTTTTAATATCCGTTAAGCGTTTCTCGTGTATTGTTTTTTTTTGTTTTGTTTTTTTGGGTTTTTTTTCTGTGCCAAATTTGTCCAAATCCTTGTATTGTCTCTCTGTATTGTCTAATTTGTGTATTTATTTGCTTGACTCGATTTCTTAGCGTCCCGCATTTTGTGTTTGTAAGTAGCTAATTTTGGAAGTTTCGTATATTTTTGGCTTTTCTTTTTCTTTGTCTTGCGTTTTATTGTTTGTTTCGTTTTTTGTATTTTAAATTCATTTGTTTCGCCTTTGGGCGAATTTTGTGCTTTTATTTTTAGTCTGTATTTTTTTTTTTTTTTAGGTGAACCTTGTTTTAATTGTTATTTGTTTTTCGTTGTAAGACCTGTCTCGCAATATATGAGGTCCCTCGCGGCATATCTATCCCAGTTCAGCGAAATACTGGACACCTAGTCCTTCCCCCATTAAAAAAGATCCTCCCATACCCCTCTGCATACACCCAGCCGTTCCCGTATGAAAAATGTGGAAATACCACCACCCTCTTCCAAATGTCATAGAAGCCCCACCCAGGAGCTGAAAGACAAGACAAAGAAACAAATCTATAATTTGGGAGAGGATGTTTGCCGCATTTCCCCGGCTCAGGAGGAAAGAGCCAGGGACTACAGCAACCGGATAAAGAACTTGAGATACCTTCTGTCGATAAAGCAGTTTGCCGACTTAGATGTTGAAGTCCTGCAGAATTTCCTTCTGGCCCAAAGGGTTCTCAAAGTTATCAGAACCGGCTCTTGAGCAAAAAATATTTGGGCTATGCTGGATGAGGCGATTGTGTCCTACAAGAGGACCTTACTGATTGCTATAGTCCAGAACCAGCAGCTGAAAACCTTAAAACAATTTTGTGCAGGGAGGGTCCCAGTTTTAGTTCACCCCTCCCTGTATAGAGCCCTAAAATTGACTTTCCCCTGGGATATCGGCAGAATCTCCCAAGACGGCTCCATCAAGAATGAGATGGGCCATGGGTCTGTAGGAGAAGCTGTTGGTATCCTTACCCCGACCATGTTTAAACCACTACTACAACCCTAATCTGTTTTCATGATGGCTCTCTGGTTAGAAAGTATAAATGGCCGGGGCCTGAGGTCCGAGTTTCGCAGGGCGAGGCTCTCTCGCGACCTTCAGTGCCTCGGGGTGAATGTTTGTTGTGTGAAAGAGACCCGGGTTTCTTCTCATGACCGTGAGGACGTGCTGTCTAGGGGGTTCTCCCTTTATTCAGCATGTTTTGATGGTCATTCGAGGGGTGTCTCTTGGCTAGTGAGCAAGTCTTTGAAGGCTGCATGTACTCTTATCTTCGCGGATCGGGCGGGCAGGCTTTGCGTGCTGGATGTTTCCATAAAGGATAAGGTTCTACGTCTCATTGGGGTTTATAACCCAATAACAATTCTGAGCGACCTGCTTTGTTTTCGCAGATCGGGCCGTACTTGACGACACCTCGTCGAGTAGTTTTAGTGAGGGATTGAAATGCCGTCCTTGACCCCGATATAGATCGTATAGGGCATAATTCGGGTACTAACAACCGGGACGTGAAACCATTTCGGGACTTTATCGAGGAGTTTGATCTTGTCGATAAGTACCGGAATGAGCACCCTCGGGAGGTAGCATGGACTTGGGCAAATAGTGGCAACTCGGCTCCTGGGACGCTTGCTAGCTACCTCGACCGAGTCTTAGTTAGGAGAGTCGATGTAGACCTCTTAGGATGTCCAAGCTTCCATTATATAGTTTATACGGATCATAGGCTTATCCGAGTCCGTGTAAACTTAGATAAGCCTAAGGTTAGGTTGACTGGCTACTGGAAATTAAACTGTTCATTATTTGGTGAGCAGGATTTCCGGGAGCAGCTGCTGCTAATGATACAGAGGGAATTGACGGGGGCGTTTGTTAGGAACGCCTGGTGGGATAAATTAAAATCGAAAATTAGAATGTTTGCTGCCGATTTTAGTCGTCGACTCAATCTAGATAGCGGCGCAAACAGCTTTAGAACAAAAAGTCGATCGGGCAGTGAAATCCCGTGATAGTGGGTAAATAGCCTTAGCTAAGGCAGAGTTGTCCTCCTTGCTTATCAAGAACGATCAAGCTCTGGTAGTTAGGGCTAGGTTAAAAAGAATGTCCTCTGAATATGGCCGCTGAATTGCACGCAGAGGAAAATCGGAGCGCAGCTCGGCGACATATCGCGTGCGTCACATTACCGGATAAGCGGATCGTGACTACAAATGCCGGCATATGCGAGGCCTTTCGGGATTACTTTCAGGAACTTTTCACCAGAGAGCCCGGTCTGAGCCCTGCTCGGTTCGACGCCTATTTAGCTGACTTTCCCTGCCTCGAGGCAACTGAAGCGGCTGGGTGCGAGGGTCCCATCACAGTCGGAAATCTGGGAAGCACTGAAACAGGTTGGCCTGGATAAATCTCCGGAACTAGACATATTATTTGTACATATGGGGACTATTTAGGATTTTCATTGAGACAATGAGGTATTTTGGTGGATGTAGTAAGGAAGGTAAGTATAAATGTGTTGTTTTGGTGCTAGGATTATTGTTTTGTATGATAGGGTCAGTGGTTGTGGCTAGCTAAGTTATAAATTAAGACAAATGAGGGCAGTCCTTTTCCCCATCCCCTTTTTCGGCCTTGTGCCATATTTACTGTATTGTTTACAGTAATAAATATTGTTCGTCTCAGAAGTGGAGACTGTGCCCATCGCTACGACAGTAGAAGAGGGAGACGGAATTTTTTTGTCTTTTGTGACACATTTCAACACACTCTGTTAAAACAATTCCTTAAATTTTCGTAGTAGCTCGACTTTGATTTCAAACATCATTTGATGTAACCTTTGTTTGAGGAAGTGTCTTCATGTTTCACCTCGGCCCAGCCCCAGCGCGGAATATCTTTCGTAATCATATACAATACATGTCACAAAACTATCATGAAATGGCTCGTTTTTGTTATACAAAGAAGCAAGGAAAATTTATTTCAGTTGGTTGACACTCTAACTCCAGTCATTATATTCATTAAAAAATAAAACACATATTGAGCTGTATATTCATTAATAGCAACAAGATCCACCTCTTCTTATTTTGAACTTATAAAATAAAATTGGTCAAGTTTCCTTTACTGTATATTCAATTTCACAGCCTAAAATAAGCAATTATAAACAGTGATAAAAACAAGTATAAATCTAAGCTCAAAATTCTTATTCTTAAATGTTATTAAATATAATTTATTCCAAAATAAGACTCAAAGATAAAAAGAAAATAAATAGCAATTACCTTTGCTTTAAACTAATATTTCATTTAAATTTCAGTTTTCTTTCAAATAGACAATTGGTTCAAAATCAGAGAAATACAGAAAGCTAAGAGATAAGTTTAGAAGATTTCTGTTTCAGATCTTACCAAATGTAAAGCAATGCAGTTGGTATTGAGGGTAGAGAAGCCAAAAGAACTATCAACGTCCAACTTCGTATGAAATATGCCATTATGTTTATAATAAAAAGTCCGATGGTGAAATACAATTGAACAATGATTGTGGCGTTAGTTCTGTTCTTCATGGAAGAGATTTCAGCTCCTGTAAAATACAAAAGAAAATTAAAAGCATTAACGTGTAAAAGAATATCGATTCAAATAAACTTTTATTTTTGAAACTAGATTTAAAAAAAAAACATCAGTTTCGTTATGAATGACTAATATAGAGCGATGGTCAACATTCGTTACTGTTTTGTGTTTGATTCCGCTGACGTCAACAATAAATGTAGCCTTAAAATTTTAAAATATTTACAATTAACTGAATGATGAAGTTTTGTGAAGTTTAGATAATCTCACTCTCTCTATCTATATATATATATATATATATATATATATATATTGAACAATAAAAAATTTTAAAAAAATTCTTAAAATTAAAATCTTCAGACACACTGGGTTGTAGATTAATATTCTTTCGTTTTTTTATTATATTTCATTTAGATTCCTCGACTAGTTTCGGTCAAAATGGCCATCATCAGAAGAAATATTTCTGCTTGCTGGTAGCAGTAAACTACAGAAATGAATGTCTTGATGGAGGAAATGAACTTTTGTCTGTAGTTTTCATTTGTTCTTTTTTTTCTTTTTTTTATCTTTTTAACATGAATCTTTTGTTACATGGTTGGGAAAATCCTGTTAAAGATTACTTAATTTTTTGTCGTTTTCCACGGCTTCGAAGTTTCTTGGTAAATTTTCGTTCTTCATGGGGTTCTGGTTTTAAATATTTCCAATTTTTTCAACTTGTTGCGCGTCTTTTTTCAATCCGTTTTTTTTTTTTTTTACTCCGCGTTGTACATGTGCGTATTCATGAATTGAACGTTTTTTTACATGCGCAAGTTTATGAATTTTTGCTTTTGATTACGTCTTCATTTTTTCAGCTCTAAATTTTTCATCCCGTTGGAAATGTTTTTCTTCGAAAATTAATATAAAATCGAGTTAAAATCGAATTGCTGCAACTTTTCGGTCAGTTCCCTTTCATCTAGTCAAGCTGAAATACTACTGACCTGGTCGACCGGGCGTTGAGCATAAAATCGCCAGTGTCTGTGTTGCAAGTATCAATATTACATATGTCAGAGAAACTAAGTTTGCAAGTTTACTAACTGGAACAAGCTGCATAGTATTCCATTGTTATTTATATTTATTAAGTCGGTGGCAATAGCACTTATAAATATTTTATTGAGTTTAGACTATTTGACAATACTTCAGATCTAGTATTTAACAAGTTATATGTAGTTCACCCTCATGAATGAACTTAAACATTTTCTGCAGAGCAGTTTTTGAATCCGTTTCGATAAATTGTAAAAGAATTCCACGGTCTAATTATAAAACTACATATGCATTGCTACCAACAATAAACAATTCTCAATGAATCAGTGACGTAGATTTGGTAGCCGAAGAGTTGCCACAACTAATTTAAACTTGATTTATATTGCTCTGTATGCTTTCGAGCAATTTCTTAATCAATAATAATAATAATAATACCACACATTTTTCTAAGCTAACAGCATTCTTCCTCTGGAAAAGAAAGGATGCAGGAGAGCTTCATATGGCTGCAAAAAATCAAATACTGATAAAAAAAATGATCCTGGAAAATTGCAGGAGACGATGTAGAAATCTTAGCGCAGCATGGATTGATTATCGTAAAGGCTTTGATAGTATGCCACACTCTTGGATCCTTAAGACTTTGGAAATGTACAAATTTTCTATGTGGTAATAAATTTCTTTAAGCACAACATGGGAATATGGAACACCACACTATACCTAAATCACACCAGAGGCACTGCTATCTCCAACCGTCTGAATATGCGCCGTGGAATCTTTCAAGGAGACTCCTTGTCACCCCTTCTGTTTTGTTTGTCCTTAATTACACTTACACATGAACTAAACAACAATAGCTATGGTTAAAAACTAGACAAAAATATTCAAATACCTACACTACATGGTTAATCTCAAACTCTTTGCCAAATACGACAATGAGCTGAAGGGTCTCATCCATATTGTAAAATGTTTCAGTGACGACATAGATATAGACTTCGGATTAGATAAATGTGCTAAAGTAACATTCAAGAAAGGGAGAATTACAAACACCCTCAATAGATTTAGACTTTGTCACAAAGATTAGGGGACTGGAACAAGATGAAGCCTGTAAGTATTTAGGAGATGGCATACAACATACCTAAATGAAGGAGAAGGTAAGAAATGAGTATGAGTGTGAGTCTGCTACTAAACACCGGGCTAATTCAAAAAATAAAATGTCAACCATAAACAGCTTGGCTGACCGTGTGCTGCAATACATCTTTAATATCCTTAACTTGACCATAGCTGATATTAAGTGAATGGACGCCAAAATGAGAACTTCTCACTTGCTACCGCATGCATCATTCGAAGCTGGTGTTGATCGTCTGTATATGCCCAGATCCGACGGAGGCAAAGGATTAGTTCAATTAGAACGGTCCTACAAAGCTACAACAATTAACCTTCAAAGATACCTGGAAACTACAGAAGACTTGATGATGATATGTGTCAAGGAACATGAAAGTAGTAAGCGTCTTTCTTCCGGAATAAAGGAAGCCAACAAGTTCAAAATGAAGTTTCAAATAGGCGCAGAAATACAAGTAAAGCACGATACACCGACTGCAAAATACTTAAAAAAGAAAGTAAAGACAAATGCTACCGACCAGATACAGAAACGATGGCAAGATAAATCGCTTCACGGTCAATACTCTGCCCGTAGCAAACAAGCTGATGTAGACAAACACTGTACCTATCAGTGGCTACGTAGTGCAGTGTTAAAAGCTGAAACTGAACGTTTTATCTTTGCTGCACAGGACCAATGCTTGTTAACTAGAAATTATCAAGCACATATACTCAGATATGGTGTTAGCCCAAAACTCAGATTCTGTGATAAATATGCAGAAAAAATTGATCCTCTTGTATAAGGTTGCACGGTATTGACACACACTGAATATAAAACCCGGCATAACAGAGTGGGCCAATATCTGCACTGGAGAATCTTCAACTTCTACGAGAAGCAAACTGAAAGAAGTTGGTATGAACACCACCCAGACCCAGTTACGGAGATAGGACCTGCTACAATTTTATGGGACTACACAATACACACAGACAGAACAATCAAAGCTAACCGCCCAGACACGGTTATTAGAGGCAGCAAACAAAAAAGTGCCTCCTTATTGATATAGCAGTCCCTGCGGACTGCAATATATCTTTGAAGATCTTCAAAAAAAACTATCAAAATACAAGGATCTTGAAATCAAAATTTCAAAAATGTGGCACATGAGAACATCAACAATCACTGTTGTAGTTGGAGCCCTCGGATTGTTTGGAAAAGATTCCAGTAGACTAATTGAAAGGTTTTCTGGAAGCCCATGCCTTAAAGAAATACAAAAAATTGTTCTCATGAGTTCACCCCGCACCTTACGAGGGGCTTTATCTATGCAAAATATATTTGTGTTCTTTTTTTTAATTGGCCAGTGGGAAATGTCATCATGATGCCATTTCTAACCTTAAATCTCTGGGTGGGACCCGAAAAGAAATGTTTACACGCCAGAAATCTAAACAAATAATAATAATATATATACATATATATATATAGAGAGAGAAATAAATATATACATATGTATGTATAAATATAAGTATATATGTATATTTAGATATATTTGCATATATGAATATATATTTAAAAGTGTGTATATACATATATATGCATGTGTGTGTATTCTGAAGCCTCCTAACGAGGGAACTAAAAAAAGACTGGACAATTACAAAAACTGTTTGTGTGAGTATATATATATATATATATATTATCTATAGATATAATTTGAGTAAATGCTTTGTTTTAATTAAACATTATTAATTGCATTTAGATTTCAATCGAGAAAAATTTTCGAAGGTTTGTGTTTATAAAAAGGTATTCGGACTTTACAAACCAAAAGCTTTTTTTGTGGTGGTATGTTTAACAACACGTCAGATCAAATAAAAGGTTACTGGTTCAATTCCTGTTGTTGGATGTCATATTTTCCACGTAACTTCTTGAACATTCAGGCCGGTAAATGTAAATAATACTGTTTATTTAAAAGACAGAGGATTTATTTAAATAAATTTTACCTATAAAAATAACATATAAATAGAATTATATATTAAATAATTGCCGGACTTAATCCATTTCATATATATATATATATATATATATATATATATATATATATATATATTATAAGTTAATAGACTCAAAATATGGTTATGAAATGGATTAAAACACACACATATATATATATGTGTGTGTATGTCAACGACTTGAAACACGGAACCGACAGTTGTAAATATGAAAGGGTATTTTGAATAGTAGTACGCGTTGTACCCAGTCTGTTCACGTTTCGGCTATTGGTCATCATTTGCGAAACAATCTGGAGTGTGCGGCAGGATACAGTAACAATTCGTTTACTGTCCAGAGCTCGGTTCGCTCAGCATTTATCCATATTAGAAGCGCATTTTCTTAAATTACATCAACCTTTTCTGTGCATACGGATGGAGGGGTTTGGTCCTTCTCTCGGCCTTTTAGGACGTATGTGAGTAAATTTTTTCACTTTATACTCACGAAGAACTCTTTGTTTTGGCTTTGTTGCCAGTATAATTTTTCTTCCACATCGTTTTTATTAATAAATTTGTGTTTTCGTCGTGATCCCTTTTTCTCCTTATATATTCCATTCTCGTAGTGCGAATTCTTATTCTGTAAATTTAATATTTACCAACGTATTCCTCTGACGAAATTTTGGTTGAAAAGGATCCTTAAAGAAGAATGCTTTGCTGCGTTTTCAAATCTATATACATTGTGCAATGGATAAATTGTCGTATACATTACGCAAAAAAGGAAAATAACACTGACATCTCATTTTAAATGATAAATTTATCAAAATTACACAAAAATATCTGGAAATACTAAAGAGCGAATTTATTCAATAAAATCGCTATTGGCTTCAACCACAGCCTCCAAACTAATTCGGAATCTCCGGAAAATCTTCTGTACTGTCTCCTTGTTTAAATTGTTAAATGTTGCCATAGTCCTCGCCTTCAGTTCATTTTTGTTTTACAAGGAGTTTTGTTGGCTTCTCGCTCAACTGCGCCCCACACATAATAATCAAGAGGCTAGCAGTCTGGGAGAGTTAGGTGGTCAGATGTAAGCGGTGATGTGGTCGCAGAAATTATCTGATAGCGATAACTGGGTTCTCCTGCTTGTGTATCATGGTGCAGAGTCCTGTTGCCAGACATAGGTTCTTCCAGCAGCCACCCTCTTTACCCAGACCAGTGCTACCACCTCAAGGCACTTGATGTAAGCCTCCGAATTGAGTGTGAGGCTCTGTAGGGGGATAAATGGAGGCATAATATCGCCATAACTAGTGATCCGTCCAAACACCATGATGCTGACTGGATATATCATCTAGCTCTTCTGATTGGCACCCAAACACTCTGAAATGTTTGTTTTGGAACTTCCAGCGCGAATGCCAAGCAGTATAGCATGACGTTTCTGTTATGTTGCGTTTTGGTAGTTTTTGTCTCACAGACGGTGCCCAACTGACGAATAGTTCTTCTCAGACGAAGAGGGCATTCTGTCATCAATTTTCCAAGATAATTTTCGGAAGAATTTTCTTAAGAAATATGCCTCATAAATAATTATATATACCCTTAACAAAATCGAAAGCTTGAACCTTATTTCTTGTACTATGTGCTCCGAAATTAAGTTCAGACGGAATTTTCTACTTGTCTGAGAAGAATTATTCGTAATTTGGAAAATTCCATCATTACAATTAACCGTCAAAAAATACCAGGCGTTTTTATTATTTGCCTTCAACCTCACTAAAGACATCGTTCTCGTATAAAGAATACCCGCGTGCGAGAATTTCAGTATGCTGACGACAATGCCACAGTGGACCAGACTATTATTAACCTCCAGAGACCGGCAAACCTATATGATGAAGATACAGGTCAATGTACAAAAGACGAAGATCCTCATCCTGTCGATCTCCGAACAAACACCGAACGTCAGCATCAACATCGATGGACAGCTGGCAGAAGTCTTCGATTAATTTCTTTACTATGGCAGCACCATATCGAATAATGTCACCTGCGAAAAATACCTTTACAACAGAATCAAGGCGGCTCCTAATGCGTACGGAACGCTCTCGCACCAAGGCTTCAGTAATCACGCCCTCGCTATAAGAACCAAAATCATGGTCTTCCGGGCCGCGATCCACTCCATCTTTCTGTGCGCTTGGAGATATGGATTTTGTATCGTTTGGACAACAAACACCTGAAGCTGTTCCAGTAAACAAAGCTCCAAAGAATCCCTCGCATTTTTTGAGAGAATCGCATCACCAACAACAATGTCCGGCCTCGGATATCTATAGAGGATTGTGTGTAGATAAAACGAAGAAGTAAACAATATTTAGCACAGCTCAACAAATTAAATTAAATGTTTATTATTCGCTATTAAATTGAAAATAAATTAAGTACAAAGATTGTTTGCGAAACGGTTTCACACAAAATATTTTGTTATCTTTACGATCTAACTGAATCAACTGAGTTAGTATAGAAGTAACACAATGCGTCTACATGTGAGAATGTGCGTGTTACGTATTTACGTTGTGTATAATTTTGTATCAGTTGTCAACTGATATGAAGTAGCCAAGACTCCGTTATTTATACTACTGCTAACAATCTCTTTTGTTGACAAATAACTCGGTTCGTATGTTTTTTAAAAGTGTCACTATCGCTAAGCCTTTTTCGTAATACTACAATAAATATGCGAAAATGTCAGTAATTAATTAAGGTTTGATAATTTCAATTTGTACAACAAATGTACGAGCTCTGGTCAAATGTTAACTGAAAGAACTAATTTGCGATCTAAAATGATTGCCTTTATAAACGAAACATCGGCTGCAGAAAAATTTAAAATTAGATTTTATTTATCTCATAAGTTTATTGGTTAATAAAATTTTTCCCATTTTTTAAATATTCCTTTTAAGGAGGGGAATATTGTTGATCATTTTCTGATGTGATCTTACAAAATTTCAGAGCAGACAATAAACATTAATTTTCTGGAAATTCAAAGACCACTGCGCGTCCCATATGACGTCATTGATTGGATAATATATAAGAATAGAAAAACTCGAATTTTTGGAGCCGACAAAATTCACAAAAATATCAGTCAAATATTCTATGAGCCGGACTTAGTACAGAATTGTATTTTTAATTGTTTTTTTAATTGTTTTAATTGTTTTTTTTAATTGTTTTTTTTTAATGATATCACTACAATCCATTGCATTTTTCTACAAATCTTTAACAGGGATCCACACACAATTCCCCAGCATCGCCTCCGCTGGTCGGATCATGTGTTCAGAATGCGTTTCACTAGACTCCCACGTATCATCGTGTTTTGAGAAATCGCCAGCGGCAACAGACTATACTTCAAGGATAATTTGAAGACATCCGTGACACAGGCCAATATGGATCGCGAGACCTTGGAAACCGTTCCTGCAAATCGACCTTCCTGGCGTACGAACATCCGGGGAGTGGTAGACTTTCGAGTGCATCCATCAACGTGTTATCAGAAGGGCCCGACTCCATCAGACGCGTTCACCACATTTCTCTGAATACTGCTCACACTTCAGGAGTAGGCTGGGACCTGACAGCCACTTCACCACCGCCACCAGTGAAGTGAAAAGAAAGAAGGTGAGCGGACAACACACACACACACACACACATATATATATATATATATATATATATATATATATAGTGATTTGGGGAAGCAGATCATTATTTAAACATATATTGTTAAATAAACAGACAATGAATGTCTATTATTTTTGATCATAATCTGTTTTAAAATTCGTATGGTTGCTTTACTTTCGGGTGAAAATAAAGACAAAAATTGTCCAATATTTGGATATTTTTTATTAAGCTGTTCCTTGGTCTAAGCTTTAGGCTCATATGAGCCATCTTCAAAGTTGTTATATGGATATTTAAACAAATATATTCACCATCAAAGATAATATTCTGTTATGTTGAGTGTGGGATGCTTTTTTTATGTAGATGACCTCTATTATCTGAAGGTTCTTTTTACTGTGAGTATGTGTGAGTATTATAGTGTTATCAACTAATATCTGTCTAATATTATGTACATGGCTATGGTTTTCTAAAAAAATGTTGTTTAATAAAAACTAAGATGGCAGGTAAGTCTACGGAAGAGCGTGGTTGTAGTAAAACCAATATATGTACTGGGTTTATTATTAGTTTCAGCGATACAATCTCTGAACGGACATGTAATTTGATATACTACATTAATTTTTGCAGAGGATATAGTTGTGTGGTTGTAGGGTTATTAGAAACTATGAGATCAATTGCTTTACATTTTTATAATATATCATGAGCTTAACTTGTTTATTATTATTAATGGATTTAACATTTCTACCTAGTAATCTTTCAGTGTTGTTTCATCATGTTTGTAATTATTATGCATTTGGTTACAATGGTATGAGTTAATACTGTTATGTTTATTTTCACATACACTATTATTATTATTAATATTATCAGTTTTGTTCGAAGTATTAAGTTTATTTAGAGACATTATTATTTGTGTCTCTAAATAAACTTAATAATACTTCGAACAAAATTGATAATATTAACATAAATCTATTTAGCTTGTTTGTATGGGAGGGGAAAATTCTCCTCTGTGTCACAGAAATTCTCCTCTGTGTCAATTTTCCCCTCATACCCCCAAGCATAATCAAACACTAGCAAGCATAAATAGTTTGTCTGATGATCACAAAAGCGTGAAACCCAGGGTCACAAATTCATATCCATACAACTGAATATGTTATCTCTATCACTGATATTGAGCACATTCCAATAATCCTTCTCAGACAATGCTGAAATTCCGTCAAGTTCATTTCAGAATAAGAGCACAAGAGTATAATCTTTCGAGTAGGGACAGAAAATTGATGAGTTTTGTAGCACTACTGAGTGTTTTCACAGAGGCAAAGAGTGTTGTGACGTAATCAAGGTGTGTCATTTGTTTTGCTTTTATATATTCATTTGTTGAGTTATAATTCTCAAATGTATACAGAAAAAATATTTTTCCTTAGCATTAATTATTCTTATTGCTATCTACACTGGAGCCTAAAAGAAGATTGTAAAAATCTTGTGTTTCGGAAAGATTGCTTTAGAGCTATGTTTGGTGTAACATGATTATCGCATCAAAATGAGCAATATTAGAAAAGAACTAAATATAACGTAAATTACTTTGTTCAGAAGAAACAATGGCGCTTGGTCATGTAGTTCGAAGAGACAAATCAATGTGCTTTACACATTTAAAAAGAATTATCGCAAGAACACTAGGAAGAATTTCCAGTCCTTAAAAAGACTAATTAGAAAGGACACTGGTCTTCATTTACTCACGACAGAAAGAATAGCAATATTTAAACATCGATAGAAATAGTGTGTGACTAAGAGTTGTGGAAGGATTCTGTAATGGATTATGCAGATAAAGGGGAAAATGAAAAAGAAAAGAATACTTCTCATGACATAAATAAATACAGTTTTTATATATATATTTCTGTATTTTACTGAAGACAATTTTCAATTCACTAAGCAAAGAATTAAAGAATTTCAAAAACAAGATTTTACTATAACAAAATTTAATAAAATGTCCGATTAATGAACTATAATTTTTATTTTTTCGTTTCTATGAACGTCATTGAGAGATAAACTATTTTATTGACCGATGAACTATTTCATTGATCGATTAACTATTTTATTAAGAGATGAATAGTTTAGTTGAGTGATTAAATGAAGAGCATTGCTTTTACTTATCATGCAAACGCAACACAATTCTTTTTAATTTCTTAATTTTTCGATGAATGAAAAACATGAAAAAACAGACTATAATTTTGTTTTCTGGCTAGGAAATCTTGAGTTATTTTTACTTTTAAACAAAAATATAAATATTCTGTTTGGCTAATTCTGTGGACACAAAGTAAATGTCATGTCATTTTATTTATATTTTAGGTAGAAGAGTTCGTTGGAAGTTTTTAAATTGTTCGCTTTGTTAAAATTAATCTACTAAATAGATGCTTTCGATATAGTCCTAGTTCTAACGGTCTCTGTTATGCGATAAGAGACATTTTTTTTCAATCAATACACCCCCAAGTAAGACGATAATGCCACTAAAATGCAGGGGACTACTGAGAGAGAAAGAAAATGAAAAATATTTTAGAAGGAATCGGAAACCCAATACTAAACAGAAAACAAGGGATGAACCTTTGCTCCTGTTAATTCCCTACATTCATGTGTCTCTTTCTATCGATGCAATGAATCTGTTTTAAAAACCTCTGTATAATTTTCAACACGTTTTTATTTATAGACATTTAAAAACGGTTAATTAATTTTTTATAATGCTCGATCATTCCTTGTTGATAATAGTGTTAAATAATTACTCCGATCTCTATGTATTACATTTTTCCAACCAAAAACACAACTTATGGCCAACAATAAAACTTTTACATAAACAATTTAACATTATCATCACTTGTTAATATAGCGAAATGTTGATCTGTATGATAGCAAATTGTGAAGTTTATCAGTTAAACCGTCTGGCAAAGCAGAAAGATTTTTGTTTCATTAGAAGATAAACTCTTACTCTGTTTTGTAATTCTGTATTTCTCAATATTAACATTTATCAGTGTTTGAACCCAGGTAAAAATGTTCGGATTTTGCATGCTGATTTTCATGACAGGCAGATAATTCTCGTTTAGAAAAACTGCATGGCAATCTTCCTAATTTTCATTTTCTCCACTTCGACATTTTGCTAGACTAAACTTCGTCTAAAACAGTTCACAGTTGTCTTTCTTGCAACTCAGTTTTAGAATTGTAAAATATTAGATTGGTGCAAAATAATGTCGTTTTCTCACATATGTTACTATGTGAGAAAACGACAATATTTTTGCACCAACCTAATAAGTAGAAAATAAAAAATAAGAAAGATAGTTCGCTGATTTAAGTTTTAAAATTCCCTTACCAAATACAATTGATGGAATAAAAGAACCAGCACCTCCGATGGCTGTCAAAAAACGGGATATGAGATTCCAATAGATGTTCAAAATTTGGGAATTCAAAATTCCAGCGGCACCTTGAAGCATGAGTGCCGCGATTATGATGGTCTTCCGTCCTAATCTGAAAAAAAAATCTTAAGAATGCGTAAAGGTTAAAACTTAAGATGTTTTTATTCAAATTAATGTTGATGAATTGAAGAAATGAAATAATGATTTTTCTACATCATTTGAACATTCAGATGTACATGCACACAAAATTAAATAGCATAAAATTTAAAAACTGCATTTAAAAAAAAAAAACTGAAATCCAACTGCCAAAAACGGTTCGTATTTTTGTCATTGTAAAGAAAAATAAGTCTTTATTGTTGTGTAGTGGTTAGCAAGTTAGTCTATTACACGAGTCACGATTTCAATCCCAATTGAGTGCCCCATATACGAGGTTTTATGTCGTCAAAAGTAAGCTTAGTAAATATCAAAACGAAAAATATTAGCAGCTTGCAGGAGAACAGTGAATAGTAAGTTTGTTTTGCCGACAAGTAGTGAATTTGATGTTCACTTGTTTTTTTCCTACATTTGCATGTAGTAATTTAAACTTAGTAAATTATTACCACCCTACAGCAATAGTCAATACCCTACACCTGCAAATCAGTTCGCAATTATCCTAAGTACAGTCCTCACTCGATGTCCTACTTTTTTACGCTTGTGTCAGGCTAAATAACTTAAGCCTGTCTAGTAGCTTGTGCCTGTATAGTCGCGGCCATCGGAAGCGTAGCCGTGTTGCGCGTAGCCGTGTTGCGCGTAGCCGTGGTACGCGAGTCAAGCGGAAGTCTGAAAGTTCGACATGTTTTCAAAAGACAAATTTCGTCTACACGACTCTCCGGTGCGAGTTATTGGTCCTTGTACGTACGTCTGTCCTTAGCGAGCGTGTGGTTGTCGTCGTGGCCGTCAAATTTCACACCAATAAAAGCGAAGAATTGAAATGATTTTCAAGGCAGTGTAGCAGCCCCTCCCTATATCGAAAATTGTTGCAACACGATCTTCTTGTCTTCTTCATTTTACCTGAGTTTGTTCTTTTGTTGTACTATGCTCAATTGACTTCTTGATATACTAAATAGTTGTCTATTTCCCACTGGTAGCTGAAGTTGATTTTCTAGGAAAAATAATCTCCATTCAGTTTTATTCCTTATCATGTAGCATATTAATAATGTTACAGTAACAAATACAGCGAGTTCATTTTTCCACTCAAATGTGTAAAATTAATGTTTGTGCATAATAAATGAAAACAATTATTATTTAATAACATAAATAATGAAAAACAATTATTATTCAATAACATTTCATAAGCATCCAAAGATAATAATACTGAATAAAGAATTTTGACACATTTAGTTTCGGTCTTTTTCACTTTTATTTACTGCTCGAGAGCATCTTTTCTAAATATTCCGTTCAAATAAAATTATAACGAATTTAATTTATCAAGGAATTTATGGCACCTTCATTGGACCCAATGCGTGGATAATCTTTCTAAAGTAAATTGTAATCTCCTGTGTTTTGGTTTTACAGCTATATTCTGTGAACTCCATGTCTAACCATCTTCACACAGATTAACGTGGCTAAGTTTTAATTCAGAAGTTTCCTTCTAGAATGGTTACCAATCACCGATACAGAAGCCAGTCTGTCCTGCAATTTAACCCATAACTGGAGTGAGAAAAGATACGTTTCCCAAGAGGTTTTATGTGAAAGTGAATGCTGGAATTCAAATTCGGTATTATAGATTTTATAGAAATGAAAACAGTTTTAATGAAAAAAGTTATTTTACATATATTTCATAAAATTAAATAATAGCTGTTTCATTGATCTAATGAAATTATTTCAAACATTTCTTAGTTTTAACCAAATTTTGCCATGTACTTTAATGGTGTATGCGATTTTGATACATCTTTTATTTATTATCTAGGAAAATGATTTCTTGGGAAAATTCTATGAATGGTTTCTCCACTGTTTGGAATCCGTAGTCTTTCTATTAGACTGTAGCATATGGTGCCATTTAACCCATCGCTGGTGTAGAATAAATAAATTCATGCCTTACAAAAGAAGTGCGAGAAAAACTCTTTGACTTAAGTTCTTCTTCTATGGGCAATGTTCCTTCAGGAAGTGGGTAATCATGAATGTCCAGAACTTCCTGTTTTTGTAGCTATTAGTAAATTCTATTTTGTTATCACTCCTAATCTTGTTCTGCCAACCATTTACACAAGCTCGTTAGATATGTCCTGTGAGTGACAAACTTTCCAAAACCTTCTTCCTTATGTGCTCAAGAAATTTCAACTGTCACTTTCTAGTTTTAAGTATGTGCCCATTTTGTTTCCATTTTCTCTAAAACATCCTCATTTTTCGAATGTTCAGTCCATGGCATTCTCAGCGACCTTCTGTAGAACCATATTTCTGTTATCTGATTAGGAAGGAATACATCCCGCATTCATTGCTATATTGGAGTAACGATATTACATTCAGTACTTTTTTCTCACGAAATGCTCCTGCTTCTTAATACATTGTTACAAGGCATGTTTCTATTATCCAATGCGTCTTCTGATTATGGTGTTGCTTTTTTCCATTTCTACACCGATAACCGTTAAGCTAGAAATTGAGTGATGTGACCCAACTGCTAGAAAGAAGAATATATATATATATAAATAAATATATATATATATATATATATATATATATTGAATGGATCTTTATCCTATACTATTAAGTTGGTGCAAAAATAATGTCGTTTTCTCACATATGTTACTATGTGAGAAAACGAAAATTATTTTTGCACCAACCTAATATAAACGTTATTCTCAGTGAGTACAAATGTTTGTGAAGTTACAAATGTTTATTTAAACAGTGAAATTTATAACACCCTACCGAAATTATGAAGTCCTACTAAAGGAATATTCTGTATCCGACATATATATCGTTTTAAAGTATGCTATATTTATGGAATAAAGAGCTCAATATCAAAGATAGGGCGTATGTAAGTATTAAAGTGAGCATTGAAGTGAACACTCAGAGGCGACAGATTGTTTCATGTTAGACGCAAACATCAGGCCACATGCGATGGTTTTTTCCTCGACTATGTCTATATATGGTCAATGGTGCATTGCGGGTAGTCCATTCTAACGGTTATTTATTACTATTATTCGACAAGAAGACGCATGAATAAAGAAAGAAGGAATATTTGACACTACAATGAGAAACCTTGACGGTTCTGAAAGCTGCGAAATTATAGGTATATATTTACTACACGAACTAACCAAAATAATAGACAGAAATGATACAGGACTCTACATGGACTGCACTCTCAAAATCTTAAGAAACTATAGCAAACAAAACACAAACAAAACTAGAAAAGCAATGATAAAATTTTCAAAAATAACTGATTCGACAGAGGCATAAAAACTAAACGAAGTAGATTTTCTAGGTGTTACCTTCAACCCAAGAAAAGGTACATATAAACCACTGTATATACATACATCTTTCAGTCGCCAGCCGTCTATAATCAAACAGATACCAAAATCAATTAACCGCAGGCTTTCCGTCAATTCTTCCAATGGAGCCATATTTAACGAAGCTAAGAAAGACTACGAAACATCCCGGGAACACGCACATACTCACAACAGAGCACAAAAAACTAACAGGAAGAGGAACATCATATGGTTCAACAGCAAAAACCTAAGAACAAACGTAGGAAAAATATTCTTCAAACTCTTACACAAACACTTCCCGAAATCAAGCAAGCTACACAAAATATTGAACAAAAACAGTAAAATTCAGCTACATTTGCACTGAGAACATGGTATAAATAATAAAAAATCACAACAGGAAAACTATCCACACACCAAATTAAACCCACGTGTAACTGCAGAATAAAGAATGAATGTCCCTTAAGCGGTAATTGCTGGCAAAACAACGTAATATACCAAGCACACTAAAATCAACAGATAATGAAAAAAAATATACATAGGAGTAACAGAAGGACCACGGAAACAAAGAAACTATGCACACAAAATATATTTCACAAATAGAAAATATGCGAACAACACAATTCTTTCTAAATATATCTGGGAAATTAAAAATAAAACGCAAACCACACCAAAAATATCATGGAAAATAAGGAAGAAAACATCAGCCTAAAACAATCAATCCAAAAACTGCAAACTTTGCTTGGAGGAAAAATAGCTGTTATTACCTTCCCAGACCAAAACAAACTACCAAATAAACGATCAGAATTGATCTCGAAATGCAGACATGAAAACATTTTTTTTACTACATTACAAAAAAATCGAAAACTGAAAAGAATAAATAAAAATAAATAAAATAATATAAAACCAAGTAAAATAAATTAATCCAAGCAAACAATAAACAAATTAACAAATCACTTCCGCCAGAATAACCGTTAGAACAGACTGGAAAGAATAAATAAAAATAAATAAGAAAATGCAAGTAAAAATAACCAATCCAATTAAATAAATAAATAAATAAATAAAGTAAATAATAAACAAATTAACAAACCACTCCCGCCAAAATAACCGTTAGAATAGACTACAACAATCATTACAAAATTTGGACGAAAAATAGCTTTAATTACCTTCCCAGACCAATACAAACAACTAAGTAAACGATTAGAACGCATCTCAATTTTTTTACTATATTACTAAAACATCGAAAACCGAAAAGAATAAATAAAAATATATAAAATAAAAATAAATAAAAACAAGTAAAATAAATTAATCCAAATAAATAAATAAACAAACTACACCCGCCAAAATAACCGTTAGAATGGACTACCCACAATGCACCAGTGACCCGTATATATAAATAGTTGAGAAAAAAAACCAACGCATATGGCCTGATGATTGCGTCTAGTATCAAATAGTCTCCGAGTGTTGACTTCAATCTTCATATATATATATATATATATATATATATATATATATATATATGATTGAAATTTTAGATTTAAAAGTGAAACAAATATTTTATATAGCGCTCAATGTTATAAATATATATGAATTATAATATAATATATATACATATGTTTAGGTTTGGGGCATATGAAATAATTTCCAGTAACCAAAAATACTATTCTTAAAAGAGTGCTCAATACAGAGTGGAGCAAATATAATTAATTCGAAAATTATAACATAAATATGTTATAAAATCACTACAAAATAGCCATTTCTGGTGTCTTATCAAGTGATGGTGTTGAATGTAGAATAAAGAGTTTTAAAAGGTTCAAATCAGCCAAACACCCCTTGATAGCAGAAATGCTGTTACATAAGCTGCAATGACCAATGAAAATACAAGTATATGAGAATTCCAAAAACTTGACAACGAACCTTGGTTATAATTATTAATGCCTTAATGTTACAACTTAGATACATTTTTTTTTTATAAAAAAATGTATCTAAGTTGTAACGAAGTTTTACATCCGCATTAGATTAGCGTTTATTCTAACTGAGGTTTTTGGCCTTTCAATTAAAACAAAATAAATAATAAAATATATGTATTTTTTCCTCAGTTTCTTCTTTAAATAATTTTATAATATTTTAAACTTAATACTTAATTTTATAATATTTTAAACTTGATAATTTTGAATTTTCAGGCTTATAGTAAAATTTGAAATTAATCAGTCAGAATGATTTCTATTTTAGTCTAACCTTAACATTAAGGCTTTAATAATTATAACCAAGGTTCTTTGTCAAGTTTTCTGAATTCTCATATACTTGTATTTTCATTGGTCATTGCAGCTTACGTAACAGCGTTTCCCCTATCGAGGAGTGTTTGGTCACTTTGAACCTTTTAAAATACTTTATTCTACATTCAACACCATAACTTGCTTAGATACCAGAAGTGTTGAAACAAAAGGGCTATTTTGTAGTGATTTTATAACATATTTATGCTATAATTTTCAAATAAACAATATATATATATATATATATATATATATATATATATATAGGAGCATTACTTAACTGCAATTTTCCCCGACTCCGAGGTTTCGTGGTAATATGTTCCCTTTTCAAGCGGTTAATCTGTATATTAAATATCTCCAGTTGTAATGAATATCCGTTTATTTCCAAATTTCACATATGCATCTTCTTTTTATTCCGTTAGGGACACGTGCATGTCCATGATTTTACATATGCTCGGTTGTTCCTTCATAAACGTAATTGTTTTTCAATTCTATATTTTGTAATTTTCATTATTATTTTTGTTTGTATATATATCTTTGATTGGTTTTGTATATGTATATGTATTATATCGTGTTTATTATATTATTATTTTATTTGATATACATTTGTTTTTTTATTGTTTCCTTTTTATTTAGAATATTTATTAATTCACTTTCGAAATCATTATTGTAAATAAAATGAAAACAAGAAGCTTAGAACTTTTCATTGACATATTTAATATATATATATATATATATATATATATATATATATATATATAACGCTAAAAACTAATATTCCATGGTTATAATTTATTACATTGTTATCGTAATCACGATCTAATTCATCAGATCTACAAATTTAAAAAGAAATCGGAAAATATAAGTCTGGGTATAAAAAACTAAAATTTACTAATCTACTTTTTGTATGAATGATTCAGTGTAATATAAATTGAACTGCACCACATATTTGATTTAAAAGAACTGATCCGACGTGCAAATTTTCGGGATAACAACTAAGACTTTACTCTATTTATTGAACTATTTAGTTCATGCCACATTGACTGATAAACTCCTACAACAAAAACATTATCAAATTGGCATACTAATAAAAAGCACACTCTCTTAAATTTTCAAAAAAAATCAACCTTAGCGTTCGTATCCGTTATCAATAACACATTTTAAAAAAAAAATACGTATTTCGATTCGCATTATATTTTTTCGTCTCGGATGCTACCTGAATTTTAGCAAAAACAAAATAATTCCCATGCCTGAAAATGTACAGTCGAAATTACTTGTGTATTAAAGAAATACCTTATACAGCTTATAATTTTTTTAAAACAAAGATCATAACCTTCATCGACTGATGTGTAGGTTAATGCATCTTTAAAATTTTGTTAGCTAAGGGATTTCGTCATTTTATATCATTAACTTTACTAATCTACTTTTTGTATGAGTTATTCATTGTTATAGATAGATAGATAGATAGATAGATAAAGTAATAAAATCCTTATATTCTAAACGTTTACTTACCGGTCAGAAAGCCAACCGCAACCGAGCATGGCAACCAAATAACCAGCAAAAAATACGGTATAAACTTGATTGGAAAGCCATTCTTTTTCACAAACTAAATTAAACTGTAAAAAAAGTGATTATAAATTATTTATAAAATTCATTGTAATTAACTAGTATAAATGAAACTTTTAGAGAAAGTATAAATAGATATATGATTGGAACGTGATAAAAATATTTACGATAAAAAAAATAAAATAAGAACATTTAATAAAATGTTTCAACAGCATGCAGATCATGATAATTACAAATGAAATAATACCTCCCCAAATGGCCTTCAAATTACAAATGCAATTTCACTACCGACAGTATGAGGCCCGTCTTCCACTCGCAAGTATAGGCTAATCTGACAACATATTCAAAGCAAGGCCTACGGGACGATGACTTTCATAAAGCTAGACCTGAGAATTCTTTCATAAATTCCAAAGACACGTTAAACAAAATTCTGAAAAGAAGGCTGTTTTTCTGACAAATAAGAATGTTTTTATTTTTAGTAATAACCCTACTACCAAATGAAATAGGAAAATAAGAACGTGAGAAAAATATTACTGAACTCCCTACTTTCAAACTACAAGAAACTTAACAGTAGAAAAACAGGAATTTTATAAAATAAAACATCATAACAGTAAACACAATTTCCCTGCCATCATTAAACATCCTTGTACAAAAATATATAAAATACGGTAATTTAAAATGTTTTAATTTTTAAGTAACCCATTCCAAAAGTTTAATTTGAAATGACAAGAGGATAAAAATGAAAGAGAATTGCAAAACATAATACTTTATTCCAAGATATAATATACAAAACAATCTATAACAAGTTTGATCGAATAAACCAGTAGAAAGAAAACAATATTTCCATGTTTTATTGGTGTCAAGCAATCTGCCTCAATTTCTTCATGAGCGATGGCGTCATAAAAAATCATATCTCTTTAGTAAGGTCATTCTTAGATTTTTTCGAAATCCTCCAAAGATTTTCAATTAGAACACGGATAAGTTGGTCACTTTTAAAACATTAATTTGCCTAAATATTCAACAATCGCAACATTAAAATGATCTGGATTGATTGATGTGTTTTTTTTTTGTTTTGTTTTTTTACGGCTTATCAGCACATTTTAGGATATTTAAAACCAAAACATGTTTTGGATTATAAGGATAATTTTTTGCGAGTGATTGTTGCATTGATATTTATTTTTAGAATAAGAATATTGTTTCCAGATACAAGTCCTACTATTTAAACCAAAACTGGGATAATGCATTTCGCAATGTTATGCACACATAAGTGAATGTAATTAATCCAACTCGGCTCTCCGAGTTTTCATTCGTAAAATTATATGGAACATTCTTGTACAACAGCACTTTCATGTTGAGGTGTTTCTCTTAGTTTGAAACAGACAGGCAATTAGCGATTAGGCACAAATTAAACAGAAGGGTAGAATATCATGTTTTACTAAGTAAACCTAGTTTCTATCGACTAGAAACAAGCATAAATATATCAAATATACTTACGTCACTGGTCACCGAGGCTTGAAATACTGATTTGTCATAGACCCAAGATGTACAGTTACGTAACGTCTGATTTCCCAATAAACTTTTGTTGGCATAAAGATGGCAGCTACTGGCCACTGGTTTCCCATCTACTATATCTTCGGGTATGTATTCTTTAATAAGCTCAGCGTGGGCTTCGCTTTGCACTTCGTAAGTGTCGTTGGTCAAACCAGGAATAGCACACCTTTATCAGAAAAAGAAAAAAAATAATTTTTAGTATTTATTATTGTTCTTAGTAGAATCCAAATTATGTTTCGGTTTTAAATACAGGAGTACGCCAGCAAAATGATGTGGGGTAGAAATATATAAAGTCTCATGTACACATCACGACACCAATATCATAAGGGTATATCAAACTCATACATGACAGTGAAATGTTCGCAATATGGTAAGAGACTCGTAAGTTTGCAAGGACGGTCCCACTTAGAAATACATTGACGGGTTAGAATTAAGGTATTGCTAAGTATATCAAAATGTGACTTCCTGGTCGGCTTGGCTACCTCACCCCTCACACCTAAATCAACCCTCTCTATGCCCGGCTATATTTCCCCCTCACCACTTTCGCTCACGGCTTAAGGTCTGCCACCTGACAAGCGAATCTGTGCAAATGAAGAAGATATTTACTGTATCGTATCTATATTCGCGAAGACGCCACAAGTACATGTTAATAACTACACTCATTTCATATAAAAAATCACTAGCGTCACGTGTGGTGTAATATCAGAACATTTATTATTACCAATATTATTGTTGTTGTTGTTATATTTTACCTTTAATTTCTGCAGCCGTGTTGCTTTCAACTGTATGCCAGAGAGCTGTATCGGAAGATGAAAAAAGAAAGCCATAGTCATTTACAGAAAAATATTTTATTTCATTTTTACGTTGTAACGAGCATGCGCGGAAGCGTCCTCGAACTGCGTGTGTGTGTTTTCGCCGGGAACACCTTGGAGTACCATAATGGACTCGATCGAGGACTACAAGAAGACGCGCGAGGCGTTAGGTGGGTTTTTTTAGGGGGTTGGGGTGAGCGACAAAAGCCGTTGTGGTTGGTCGGTCGTCTGTTCGTCGGCAGCAGTCGTGGGTGCCGTTTGCTCGTTTGCTGTCGTAAAGTGTTCGTTCGGAAGAGTCATGCATTCGTTCCAGGTTCGCAACAAGGCGTTCGTTTCAGATTCACAACAAAGAGTTCGTTTCAGGTTCGCAAGAACGCGTTCGTTTTAGTTTCGCAAGAAGGAGTTTTTTTTTTTTGTTGTTGTTTTTTCTCACATACGTGAAGAAAGAGAAGCCTTATGTATGAAGCCTGTTAGACATTCAAATAAAGTGCCATTATATTACCCTTTGGGATATATTGTTTATCAGACGCGTGTTAATTTACTGAGATTTTCACGGCATTTACTTTTTAGCAGAATGAAGAATTGGTTAGGTATTTAAGGAATTTAAATAATAAAAAAGAGTGATGAAGAACATGATCCATTCTTTATATTATTCCTTTTAAAGAGAGATTCACTGAAATTTACTGAAGATTTTAAAGAAAGAATGTCACTGGAATATTCAGAGTAAAAAGTATAATAAAGTTATTCATAACATTGTTGCTCTCTTGGTGAATACATCATTCACATTCTTTCATACCAACATTATAACATATTTATTTCTGCGATTAAAAGTCTGATCAAAAAGTATCGGGACTAGTGATATAAAAAGAAAACTACAATACATATCAATTCAGCATTTAATCTCCTTCGAAGTAGTCCCACTTCTGAAGCCACACACTTTATCAATCGTCGTTTCAATTGATGGAATCATTCCTGGAATTTTTGTGGGGGATGCCTCGTTGATTTCTCTTAGATTTCCTCGAGGTCCTGGAATCTACTTCCTTTAAATTGGGAAGCGATATCAGAGGAATATGGTGGTTGTCGGACCTGTGAAATCTTGTGCTTTACCCCAAAACTGCTGTAAAAGCCATGATCACTGACGGAAACTCTGTAGTGTGGTATAAACAACGGAAGTGAGCGAGAACGTTGTAACTTAGTGCACATGCGCGACAGATTTTAAAGACAATCTGTGTCAAACAGTTTCACTCTACGTACTTTTGCTACGTTACCATAGCAACAGTCTCGATAATTTTTTATCAGATCTCTCATATCTCTTCGACAATTCCAATGCAATGAAATTTGAATATGATGACAACAGAAAAAAAAATTTCTGAGATAAAGAGTTATTATTTACACTACTTTTATTCGGTCTATTATTGTCATCTTTGTTGTTAGTAATACAACATTTCAGTCCTTGTGCCATCCGGCCTTCATCAAGTGTATATCGGTCTGGGTAATCTACAGGGAATTATAAACTGAATCCTATATTTAATCTACAGGGTAGACTGTTCTGGTTCCATAGGCTATGTATAGAGATATCTAGTTTTATTTTTAGTACTGCATAGTTATTGCTCGCCGTTTCGTCTGAGTGCGACTATGTACTACCAGGCTCAGGGATTGAACACATAATTACTGTCACCAAATTTACGAACCAACGCTTTAATCCACTAAGCTATTTTCCCGTAGAAAAGCTTAAAAACAAATTCTGAGAAACAACACGAAATGTCGAGATATGTGTCAGAATATTCTTTACTTCCCCACTTAATGCATATAATACATACATATATATATATATATATATATATATATATATAGAGAGAGAGAGAGAGATAGATAGATATATGTATATAATATATATATAATATATATATATATATATAATACATATATAATATATAATATATATTATAATATATATAATATATATATCTAATATAATATATATATAATATATATTATATAATATATAGGATATATATATATTAGATTGGTGCAAAAATAATGTCGTTTTCTCACATAGTAACATATGTGAGAAAACGACATTATTTTGCACCAACCTAATAATATAATGTATATATATATATATATATATATATATATATATATATATATATATATATATATATATATACATATACATATATATATATATATATATATATATATATATATATATATATATATAGATATATATAATGTAAAATATTTAATTTAGATGAGAATCCAACGGAAGAATAAATAGATTACTATTTCGAAAGGTTTAGCCAATTAACCCACGCCATCAATAAAATAATTTTATTTTGATAAAATATATACTAGAGAAATTCACGTTAGGCGATTGAATGCTTGGCTTTCTACTTTATAGAAGTGTAAAGTCATTCTTTATAGAACATAGATTATCCCGAATTTCAACGTAGCTTTTTTTTATTTAGTTAATTATCATAAAATTTAAGCACACAAAATCGGTTCAGTACTAATTTAGTTAGAAGAAGCAATAGAAATAATCCGGTCATACACTTAATGAGCGAGTCTCGTAGGTTAAAATACTTTTAATACATATTCTTTGATAACTTTATATTAATTCTTTATTAAAGGTTTTAGTAATAATTTAGTTTGAAGATGCGATAAACTGAAATAGACCAGTCATCTATTAACCGGATGGGACATGTAGATCATTACACTTTCAATGCAAATTCGTCTGAATAAGTTATATTCCTTCTTTAGTAAAATATATCCGACAGTGTTTTAGTACTAATTTAGTAAGAATAAAGTGAAATAGCCTGGTCGTATATTAACCGTGGGGAACTCGTAGATTAATGGCAGTTTCAATGCAAATTCGTCTGAATAAGTTATATTCCTTCTTTATCAAAAGATATCCTACAGTGTTTTAGCGCTAATGAGAAAGAAGCGGCGATAAACTAAAGTAGCCCGGTTGTATATTAGCCATAGGGGACTCGTACATTAAAGATATTCTCAATGCAACTTCGTCTGAGTAAGTTATATGTGTTCTTTATTAAAAGATATTCACCTAGTTTTTAGAACTAATTTAGTAAGGGACAAACTGAAATAAACCGGTTATATATTTATTACGTAGTTCTCGTATATTAAAGGACTTTCAATACATTTTCGCCTGAATTAATTTTAAGCATAGTTTATTAAAATTGCATTTCCCGGTATAAATTATAATCAAGAATGTTCTCGAAGCGAATAAGTACATAGAATTTGTTGTTAAATTTGAAATGCCTTTCATATTCTTTTCTTTAATGCTTCGACGATTTATTTTGCCTTTTTCGGGTGGAGGGCTTGTTTTACATTCTATTTGGTAGACTTTTTCTGATGTAAAGTTAGTTTTCTATGTTAAAGCTTTAATTGTTTTTGAATGTGACTAATTTTATATCAAGTTTACCTAAACGTCTTTTAAGTTCATTCGTTAAAAGCTTTGTGGATAATACATGGTGCGACAGAAATACCTCCCACTATTAGACATTATTGGCAATGGTCTTTTCGTCTAACTACATTTTTACCATTATCTGGAAGGTATTTCTGCCGCACCCTGTATAATGTACCTAGTTTTTGTGCTAAAATGATACATGAAGCAGATTAGCATATATATATAAAGCTGAATATCTTTTGGGCAGCTACTAGGCTGTGTCAGCAATTTAAGTTAGAAGGAAATTTATGTTTCGAACATAGCTGATACCTCAATCTACAATCAATGGTCCGAAAGTCTTGTCACCACTAAATAATATAATTTTCTATTTCAAAGGACTAAAATGAGCTCCTAAAGTTTGGAAGTGAGAATTACGGTGACAATATTTTCGGATCACCCTGTAAATCAAAATTTCACAAATATGTAGTAAGTTCTGTTAAGATGATGACATTCTGTTTATCATTAGTCTCAAAATAATATTCTGAATATTAGTGATTCCACCTTTTCAATATAAATTGATACTCTATATCCTAAAACACAACTGTGAAGTTCGATAGAAAACAATGGAAAACTTCCACTAGTTACTGAATCATACGTACAAATAAAATTACAACATCAAAGTAAAGGATAAATTGTAATTAAAATAAATATGAAAAATTACTTTACCTGTGTTTTATTCTAGGAACGATGAAAATCATGCAGCCGATCTGTAAGCCATCAAAAACTGATGACAAATACAATATATTAAGCATAAATATTTGGTAACGTCCACATCCACCAACAGCTTTTATTACTTCTTCGTACTTCATAATTTTTTTCGATATTTCACGGTTTCCCTCTCTGCGTATCCCCAAAATTTAGTTCTCTCACGAGTTAGAATAATACGGATTGCACTTTATGGATAAGAAAATTGTCACAGCCGTAATCCTCACTTAATGAATACAGATGTCGATTATTTGAATTTATGTTTTGTACGTGTCGCCTATTGGTGATCAGATAGCACAACAAATTTAAAGCGACCGAATATGTATGACAGACGGTAAGGTCTAATTGCTACAACAAATTAGCTTGATCCAAAAAGGAATAATAAATTTTAAAAAAAAAAAAAAAGGAAAAATAAAATATTCGTTATTACAAATACTATTACTACTACTACTACTTATTTTAAAAGTCTTTCCGCAATAATATATTGTGGTTTTCACTGACAGCTATTCTACCAGTTATTCTCCTCACGAATCTTATTGTTTTCAATGAACTTTTCGTCAGAACAATTTTAGCACTTTCTCGGATTTCCAATTCTTCCATCTTTTTACAATTATTTTTTTCCGATCCTTCCAATAAAGATGAGTCAAATGTAATTTTCATATTCGCCAATGCTTTCACTTCTCTGAAAAGGTTAAGATATTTTTACAGCTTTTAACGCTGTTTAATTTTACCCTGGGATTTGACGAATTCGCATCATTCATTACTTAGTAAATATTCTTTCTTTTGTTTTTAGATCTGGTAAGAGAACTGAATTTCGATATCTATTAAGAATATTACATTTTTTTCTGTGAGTTATTTTTCATAAAATAGAAATAATAAATAAATATATATAAATAAATAAACACTTTTTAAATTGATTGTATTTCAAGAGAATACGATAAAGAAAATCTGGTCAAAAATGATCTTTTTTATTGCAATTCAGCACAAAATATTGTTGAGATGAAAACCATTAGTTGTGATTATGCTATCTATATAAACAAACAGCAAAACTGGAGTTCAATTATCCCACGAATTCTGGGGTTAAAAAGTCCCCACTCTACTTTATAGTAACATATACACTAAAGGCTCAATATCTATATTATATATTATCTACTTCTAGGTAATATCACTTTTTAGGTTTACTAATTTGCATATTTATTTTTTTTAAAAGTATATTTCATTAATTTCTTTTATTCGAGGATTGTTTTGAGTTTCATATCAAAAATAGTTCTGTTTAAGAATGTTGTCTATTTGTAAAATTTTCCTTAACACTAACAAGCCTGCACCCACACCACACTATTTAATTTCTTCTGTCTTTACAGTAATATTCTTTGAACAAATATATTGAACGTCCACAACCTCTTCAACATTTCATAAATAGTGAACATTAATTCCGTAAAAAACGATTTTTCCTAGAAAATTTACCAGGTTATTTTTCTAAGGTAAACATTTATCAGTTTATATATCCAGCATCAATAATTAGCTACTTATTTACAGAAGTTACAGTGTGGAAATTCGATAAACTTCATTCTACCAAAATGTACTTTCTGAGCAAACAATATTTCATACACCAACGTATCCCTCCCCATCCCCGAAAGAAAATATAAGAATACTTTTTAATTCATTTATTTTAAAATCTCTTAACACAAATAAGCTAATGACTAATTTTCATACACTGCTTAAAATATATTCTATTAAATGATTTTCATCTTCTTTTAATTTTAATTAGAAATCCATTCACAATTACCAGTTAAATGTCTAAAATCTATAATTATTACGTAGGGAGATATTTCTTATATTTTTTTATTATATTTTCCTACGAAATTCTCTGAAAGTTATCCGGATCGCTAGGAATCTGATGAAGATTGCAAAGAACAACGGCCGAAATATTGTGATAACAACAAGAAAGATGAACGCAAGAGTCCGATTGTAGATAATGTAAATGATGATAGGTCCTCAATTTAGAAATTCAGACAGGTTGCTGTTGACGGGGCTTGAGAATTCTTCTAAAGTACTGCCGAGGAACCCACGTTAAGCGTCAAACTTTATGCCAGATTTCGTTTACATCGTGGGCACGCGGGTAAATAACACTTATAATAAAAAAGAAACCCTTAGTTTCTTTAGAAAATTCGTACACACACACACACACACACACACACAGAGAAGCTGCCTGACGATTGCAACAAGCATGAAACAGCGCCTCTGAGTGTTAACTTCTATGTTCAATTTAAATTTATATATATATATATATATATATATATATATATAGCTAGCCACTCGTATTCGAGGATAACCATCTATTCCAATCCCTAATACAGATGCTTGCTCAGGCACATTTGTGTTTATTCAACACCACTGAACCCACCTGTTGTTTATACTGCAACTATGTTTGTTGAGTAGACCTTTTGGAAAAACCTGAGAAAGAGCGTGTTATCTAGCGTGATAAACAATTTCATCAAGGTTACTTGTGACTTCGTGCTAGCAGAGCTATCGACGGCCCCTATGTATATATATATATATGCATATATATATATATATATATATGTGTGTGTGTGTGTGTGTGTGATGGAATATGATATATACATTTCTGTATATCAGAAAAATATTAGCAAATGAATGACATAGTTGGAAAAGTCTATGTAACGAATTTCGTCCTATATAAGGATTTCATCGGACTAAAGTAACTCTCTTGTTGATGGAAATACATGTATAAGAAGGGACGCGCTTATATAAAACGCAAGTGTCGGTTACAATTATGCAACGATTGGGGAAAATGTTTCATTTTGAGGATGTGTTTGAGTACGTAGTCTGGCCGATTTCATTCAGTTCGTTGTGTTTTTGTTTCTGTTTATGATTGTAACTTTTGCATTTTAAATTATCTTACATTCTGATATAAATAAAGAACCTAGACACAATTATACTCTAGATGATCTTGCAATAAAAGCACTTTATATATGCATTCGCCCCAGTAATTTGCTTTCTCTTTAAATCTGCATTTTTTAAAATCAAAATTATGTTCAGACTCATTATGGTGAGCAACTACGTACATTGTGTGTGTTGTTTTGCAAAAAGATCACTTTTCTGTTCATATAATCTTTTATTGAATTTCCTAGAAATTTCTCACATGTATTCCTTGTGTTGATCATTACTGGTGACAATAAATTCCTTCTTCAAGTTTATTATTATTTTGTTTTGTAGCTGTGACAGAGTTGGTAGGTAAAGTCATATATCTTGTTTCCCTTGATTTACAGGAATAGTTCATTGTTTATTTTGAAATATTTGACAAAACTTCTGTTGATATACAGTAATAAGATTACTGGATTAAGCTTAAATATATTTTCAATATATTTATCCTCATCATGTAAATATTGAGGATTACAAATTCTGAGATGTGTCTATGTAGAGTGGTTTGTCATTAGGTTTTCTATATGGTTTATATGTGCCTTCTCTTAGGTTGAAGGTAACATCTAGAAAATCTACTTCGTTTAGGTTAGTTTTTATATCTATGTCGAATCCGTTATTTTAAAAAATCTTTATTATTGCTTTTCTAGTTTTGTCTGTGTTTTGTTTGTTACAGTTTCTTAAGATTATGAGACTGTCGTCCCTGTAGAGTCCTGTGTCATTTCTATCTATTATTTTGCTCAGTTCGTGTAGTAAGTAAATGCCTATAATTTCGCATGCCTCTGCACCGTCAAAGCTTCCCATTGTAGTGTCAAATATCCCATCTTTCCTTATCCATGCTTCTTCATTGTGGAATAATAATGATTTACGGGAGTGCTTAATGATGTTGATTTCGCTTGGTTTTATTTTTATTTGTTCCTGAGCTAAGTTGATGGCCTTATCTAGCATACGTTCTGTTATGGATGGGTAAAATTCTTTTATGTCTAATTGTAGGAATTGGCAATTTTGTTTGTTATTTATGCTGATGACAAACCACTCTACATAGACACATCTTCCAACCATCCGCCTTCTATAATCAAACAGATACCAAAATCGATTAACCGCAGGCTCTCCGACAATTCCTCCAATGAATCCCTATTTAACAACGCTAAGAAAGACTATGAAACAGCCCTAAAAGATAGCGGATTCCCAGCAATACTCACATACTCACCACAGAATACAAAAAAGGCCAACAGGAGAAGAAATATCATATGGTTCAACCCACCGTACAGCAAGAACGTAAAAACAAACGTAGGAAAAATATTCTTCAAACTCTTACACAAACACTTCCCAGAATCAAGCACCTTACACAAGATATTCAACAAAAACACAGTAAATATCAGCTACAGCTGCACCGAGAACATGGCGCAAATAATAAAAAAAGCACAATAGGAAAATTATCAACAAACCACACGAACAAATTAAACCCACGTGCAACTGCAGAATAAAGAACGAATGTCCCTTAAACGGAAATTGTTTACAAAACAACGTAATATACCAAGCCACGATAAAATCACCAGATAATGAAGAAAAAGTATACATAGGAGTAACTGAAGGACCCTGGAAACAAAGAAATTATACACACAAAACATCTTTCACAAATAGTAAATATGCGAACTGTACAATGCTTTCTAAGTATATCTGGGAAATTAAAAACAAAACGCACATCACACCAAAAATATCTTGGAAGATAAGGAAAAAATCATCAGCCTACAACAACCAATCAAAAACTTGCAAACTTTGCTTGGAGGAAAAAATAGCTATCATTACTTTCCCCGACCAAAATAAATTATTAAATAAAAGATCCGAGCTCATCTCAAAATGCAGACATGAAAATAAATTTTTGATACGTAACCTATAAAATGAAAAATAAAATAAAAACAAATAAATATACTAATAAACAAAATAACAAAAAAAAATTGAAATAAAAAATAAATAAATACTATGTTACTTAAAAATCGAAAACCGAAAAGAGAAAATATACAAGTAAAATAAATTGATCTAAATTCATCCAAGTAAATAAGTAAACAAACCAATCCCAAATAAAGGTAATCAATTAAAAACTGTTCCCGCCAAAATAATAGTTAGAATGAACTACAACAATCAACCCCAAAATTGAACAAATAGCTTTAATTAAATTCCCAAACCAAAACAAAACTGTTAAATAAGTGATATAAACAAATTTTTACTACGTTTATAAATAAATAAAATAAGAAACAAAAAATAAAAAATAAAAACAAGCAATATAATTTGAACCAAATAAATAAACAAACGACTTCCGGTAAAATAACCGCCATAATAGAATACCCACAATGCACCACTAACCTGTATATAAATAAATAGCCGAGAAAAATAACAGCATATGTGGCCTGACGATTGCATATAGCATGAAACAGACTATCGCCTCTAAGTGTTGACTTCTATGTTCACTTTTATATTTACACACGCTCTATCTCTGATATTGAGCACTTTATTCCATAAATATGGCACACCTTAAGACTATATTTCTTTATATATATATATATATATATATATATATATATATATATATATATATATATATATATATATCTTCCCCTACAATTGCATTCAGCATGAAATAAACTGTCATTTCTGGCTGTTAAAACTTAAAACTATAGAAACACACAGGCAAAAACACGCGCACACACACACACAAATATATATATATATATATATATATATATATATATATATATATATATATATATATATATATATACAGAAAGGCAGACAGAACGATGATGCTGAGTTTTACTTGGGTTTCAAAATGTGGACGCTTGATATAGCATTCGATGACATTATCAATACTTATAAAAGTACTCCACCTGTGTCTGGTATTTACATGGTGAAACCAGCTGTAACAGGTTTCTTTGTGGTAAATGTGTCCCATATGTGCATGCATGCAGACACGCCCGAGTACGCCTTTTGTTCGATTAGTGCTGTTGAGATTGTAGGATGAATTTTTTATCAGCATCATATATTCAGCTTTTCCATTTCATACACAGGGTGTTTGAAAGCGTACGTGACCGGCAGCATCACCTGACTTTTTCTCTATTTAAAATGAATGGAGATTATGAAATTACACCTGATATTGCACTATGCGCACCTACCTCTGCATTTACATTTCGTCAAAAAACTTTAATAAATGCTTGTAATAATATATCGGAGACAGATATTAGACATTTGTAACATCTTATGCATTGAAAATATAGATGTCTTTTAACGCGCAAGTATATAATACAGTGTATTAATATGGGGTCTGAGTCTTATTGATAAAGACTTTAGTTTGAAAACTGCACATACACTATTAATATTTTCAAGTATCGTCTTGTTATAATTGAATCTTATTAAATTATATATAACATAGTCTGTTGTTCGTTACTGGTGATTGATTCTCCTCACCTCTGTAAGAGAATGCTTCCACTATGGAGTGCTAAACCTTGGTTATCTCCTTTGACAACCAGGTTGTTTTTTTAAATTTTGTGTTGCATCAATATATACATACATGCATACATATATATATATATATATATATATATATATATATATATATATATATATATATATATATATATAAACATTTTTAAATTTATATATTCTTTTTTATAGATAAACATAAAAATGTATAAACATAAAAATGTCTTAAAATAATTGTCGGACTTTGTCCATTTCATAATATGTATATATATATATATATATATATATATATATATATATATATATATATATAATTTGGTATATAAATTTCTATATATCACAAAATATTAGGCTTTCTATTTTAATTTATTCAGCATTTTTAAATCAAAATTATGGTCACACGCATTATGATTAGCAAGTAATGCATTGCATGTTTTGCTTTGTAAAAGTATGTATTTTGTGTTCATATAATCTTTTCTTTAATATCCTCGAGAGTATTCCTTGTGCCAATCATTAAAGGTGACAGAATAAATTTCTTCTTCAAGTTTTAGCTTATTATAATTTGTTTTGTATCTGTGATAAATTTACTAGGTATATCTCGGTTCGTTATATTTTCTGGTATGGTTAATTGTTTTATTGGAAATATTTGACGAACCCTCTTTTTTGTGTTGAATATGAAATACTTAGAGTATTGGAGGAGCTTAAATGTATTTTCAATGCATTTATCCATATCATGTAAATGTTGAAGGTTACAAAGTGACTGATCTTGAACCGATAATTATTCCGGATATTAGTTTGTTGTTACGCTTAGAATACAAAAGTTTATGAGATCGTTTTTGTTATTTGATTTCACACTTAGTTCTACGTCACTATCAGTAGGTTTAATCTGATATTGAAGGCAGTTAATGTGTTATTTGTTACTATTAATTAAATAAATTCTGTCGTACGTTCCACTTTACTTATCTACATTGTTAGCTAATGTTTTTCGGTGGATATATATTATTAGAGCGTCATCAATATATTATAAATATGTTGATTGTTTAGGTAAAATAATTTGGAAGAACAAGATTTAAAAAAAGCTCTAAGAAAAGACAAGCTAAATATCAACTAAGAGGCGAACCCATCGGTAATACGAATTAGTGTACAATTACACTGATCAACAAAATGAAATTTGTTTTTAATCATCATATCTGAAAGATTGCTTTTCTTAGTTTTTAATGTTGATTATGAACCTGAAGTCTGCCAGGTCATATTTTTATATTATGTAATGTACTTATGAGTACAATAAATACAAGATATAACATTTCATGGCCATTTATTGTTCAAAATCAAAACTACTGTGTGCAAAATACATCTATAATACTCTCTATTGAATTACAACGCAAAATCTTTGAAATTTAGACGTTCTTTGGTGCTTATTCTCAGTATAACATCTAACAACAGTCAGCTTGCATTCCTTCATTCTCAAATTCTTGATAACGTTGCTGCATTGATGCTAATCTAGATGAAATCGTTCCCCTTGCTCATCAGACACTGCTCCAAAGTTCTCTGCCAAAACTCCAGATGCAAATCAAGGAAATGGGTGTTAATTACACCCGACTGCACAGTGCTGCAAAAGACTATAAAAAAAATTTATTTCAATTCTAAAATCTTGACATTTCTTATTACCCAGGAATGTTTCACAAATCCAAAGGATTCCCGGATACAGGGTTTTGATGAAGTTGTTGTCCTTGCGGTGTTCTTTTATCTGCGGACATACTAATTCGCCTTCTTTCAGTTTTGCCTCAGTCATTTTTGAGAACATGGCTTTCACGTGTTCAAATTCGTATGAGCTCTTCCTGGCAGGTAGCTTCACATATCGTTTCATGAGCCCAAGCTTTATGTGAAGAGCGGGAAATTAGAATATTATCTGGCTTTACTAATGCGTGTTTTTCTAGTCGTTAGATACTTCCGACTCATACGATTTTTGCTAGACCATCTCGGGCTGCACGCAGTGCTTGGCAGTGGCACGACTGCCCCCAAAGCATAAAAAGGCTGTAACATTTCGTGAATCCTGACTGCATTCCCATCAACATTCCAATCCCCTTTAAGCCTCCACATATATTCCAGTTGTATTCGGAGTACTTTGTGGCATCTAGGTGTAGCTGCATATTCTCATAACCTTTCTTCATGTGCACTGAATATCATATGGGAATGGATGGTATTTTATTGACATTGTGTAGACTTCTCTTAAATGAATCGATGCATAAACGTCATTCAGATGGAGCCTGTTCTTGGCCCAAACCGTGAAATAACTCAGCAATGTTATTACAGAAACAAAGTAATCCGTTCACATTGAATAAAAACGTCAGATACTTAATTCTCTTTCTGAAATGAGTAATACAAACATCGTTCTTAAGCGAATGTTTTTCTTTGAGATAAGATGCTCAAAATTCAGCTTTATCCTTTGATAATTTCAGAGCTCTAACCAAATCGCTTAATACTCCTGGAGGAAAGCCATCATTGTTGTGTGGTACTTGTCTTTTTATTGATTCTAAGTTAGTATACACAATCTTATGCTTGATCTTAACTGTAAACTTACATATATTAATCATGCAAAAATAACATTTGAAATGATCCTTTGGTTCTTTGCATATCATAGGTACTGCAGACGACATTGCTCTCTCTCTCTCTCTCTCTCTCTCTCTCTCTCTCTCTCTCTACTTTTTATCAAGCAAATCCGTTAGACCTTTGGAAAAAGCTGAGTAGGTAATAGGTAGCCCAAATCTTATCATGATTCTCGAGAGTTCATCCAAAGTACAACTGGTAGATCTTGATTTCAGATGTAATTATTCGTTGCTGAGCTTTGGTGTTAAATGAACAACAGACAACAAAATATATCAGGACTGTTCTTTCAGCAACTTGACATCTTGAATAAAGTTTGATGATTATGATGAGGATAATGATGAATATGATGATAATGATAACGACTGTACACTGGACTGAACGGGTGACTCGGATCGAACAACTGAAAAGAAAAAGTAAAATTTATGGAGATACCAAATATGGCTAATTGAATATTTTGAGAAAAATGCTTAGCTAAACCATACAAAATCTTAATAATTCACAAAATTACATAATACACAAAACTGGTAATAAATTACAAATCAGCCATTACCTGTATAAGACCTTTACGGTTGACGATAGGGCTGATCGTATTTTTAAGCCCACCTCATCTCATCAGAGAAACTATGTATGATAGAAGAAATACGATTATGATTTTTAAATCAGGGGACAAACTTACACATAATACAGTACATAACATTTTCAGTGTAAATTGACTGTCGGCCAGTATTAATACAAAACCAATTAATAATAAGCTAAAACTTGAAGGGCTAATTTACGCCTGTGATGGTTGCCACAGGAAATATATAGGAGACATTTTATTTTTCTCAGAGTATAATATGAATTAAGCAGCTATGTTTATTACATTTCTATATGGTTTTGAGTATATATATATATATCTTGTTTATGGATAGCTTTTATCATTGATTAAAACCGAAGATTGTTGCAAATACGAACCGGAAATGCGATGAAATGATTAAAAACATACAAAATGTAGATAATTAATCAAGAAGGAACTTTTGATGGTTTTCAATCTAATTCACACACACACATACACATACACATACACACACATACACGTACACACAAATACACATACACACACTTCGTCCTTATCTAAAATCTAAAATAATTAACATTACGTCATAATATGTCTGCCTCAGTGCTACTGAACGCAGATCAACTGTCTATATACATGCGTATCTCACACTCCTCCCCTTAACCTGTTTATGGGTGAATGCTGATTAATGTCTGTAACTGCTTTGCACTGTATATCCTTCATCCGTTGACGTTTCGTTTTCTCCTGCTTTTTTTTTTTTAATGTTGCAACATTCTTACAGCTTTCATAATTATTTATATCAGACGAACTATTAATTCTTCCTTCGAGTCCTCAATAAATTGGTCTCATTTCCTTTCTGGAGTTTCATTACCACCTGTCTGCGTTTGGTGCCGTCCTGAAGTAAGGTTTACCGTAGGAAAACCTGATTTGTTATCGAAATTGGTGCACTGAAATAACCATTTCTTTCATTTATACTTTGAATTGGAATCACGGTTAATACTGCTTTACGTATCTTCACCCGAAATATCCCATGCTTTGATGTTTGTTTCTTGAAGATATTCCGTATGGGACTTTATTACTGATCTTTTCAACTGGTCTCCATTTTTTATGAGGTCAAACCTGTGATTTATAATGCAATTATCCAAAGCGAACCTGTGTTATAGTTTCTGGGAGAGAGCGCATCATTTAGTGTGTTCATCAGTTTTAAAAATGCCGTTTCGCTTAATAACACAGAATGATAATACAAACGACTTCATGCAATTTCCACCATTTTTCGAGTTTACTGCGCTTATAATATTTTTTAGAGAATTTCACTCATTCGAAGATTTTCTTTTTTTTTTTACTTAATACTTTACTGTCTTATTCTCTTCCCGTTGTTTTTCATGAGAGTGAAGGCGCGATGCTGTTGCTGTAAAGTTATTTTAGGATATTTATCTGATATCCGAAACCATGTCAAGATGTTTCTGACCTACAGAACAATGTAAATGTTATATAGTAGTTAATTCATGGAAAGTCTGTGACTTCATTAACACTGAACCTTCTGGTACCGAATATTTAGTAATTTTTTCCAAATACAATGTTATATGTCATACGAGATTTTTTTAAACTGAAACATTGTGTATCTTCCTATATAAACAGTTTTACATTTCTATTTATCTAGGTGATGGTAAAATGACTTTATCCCATTGTAGGTGTCAAAACATTACAGTGTTTCCTTCATTATTTCATTTACGTTTCCCATATAATTTTGAGTTTCTAAAGCGTAATAAACGGAGGCAACTCGAACACATTCCCTAGTTGTTGTTCCGTATTTGCTAAGAAATATGTCTTGTCAACAGCAACAAATAATGAAAGGTCCACATCAAGACATGAGTTAGATTCTCTTTTGCCGTCTCAAGTTACCGGCGTTAGTGGCTTGATTCATACTTCTGACTATTGTTTCAGATCCTCCAAAATCAACAACAGCAGCAACAACAACAACAATAACAGCAAAAACAATAATAATAATAATAATAAATGTTATATCTCCCTGTTGTTTTAAAGAAAGTGTAAAGACCTTTATTCCTGTTAAATAGGTCACTTTACTTGTCGTCATTATTGTATGTCACTTCGTGTTAAATGTCTTGGAGTTTCGGTAACTGCTGTAGGTTACTCTTGGTAGATGACTGTCATGGGAACACTCTAGGAAATAAAAACGCTTTAACGACACCCTTATTGCCTCTCTCGATTTCGTTATGGTTTGTATTACGGATTACCTCCAGTTAGTTTTGCTGGAACAGTTAATTAAGGGAGGCATTGATTCATCGTAACATTTTTTTTTAAATATGAACTAGCTGAGAACTCCCTTAAGATGAATCTTCATCGTTATATTCCAAATCAATTTTTCAAAAGATGAGATAGAATATTACAGGAAGAGAAATGGTAGAACAGAGTATATTACAACACTTAAGATTAACGTAGCCTGATTTTAACTTTTAACTTTTTCTAGAATTGATTTATACATTGTTTAAGTTTTCTTCTCTGTGAGATAAGAATGTTTGATCATTTATTCCTAATATCTTTAAAAAGTTTGTTTCTTAGCTTAGATACCAGTCCGGGACTCTTTTGTCATCTCTTTTCCTGTCCTGATACCTTTTCATTCATATAAAACTACATCATCTTGAATCAATTCGTATTCCGGTAAAATTTATTGAAATTCCTCTGCTACGTATAATAATCCTTTAGAAAATAGTTGCGTTTTTTTTTTTTTACAACGGTTGAACCTAAATTCCTTCCTAATAATTTATTTCACATTTCTTCATGACAAAGGTCATCTCCTTCCCAATTCTTCCGTTTCACTAGACACAATCTCAGTAATACTTTCATTAAATCCCGAGAAGTCTCAATATTTATCAAAAACCTTCAACCTTAGAAAACCCGTGCAATATTCCAGTGATTTTCCTCAAGTTTATGAACCCTGAACTACCCACGATCCTACCGAAGTTATTTAATCGCTCCTTTAAGGAGAAATTCTTCCCAAGGCTGTTGAAAATCTCTAGCGTATGAGCTTTTTTTTTTTTTTTGGCTGGTGAGCGCACAACCTCCACTTAGTATAGATCCATCAGTTCCCCCAGTGTCATTAGCAAGATTTTTAGGTTATAATCAACGAGAAGGCTGATGAGCAGCTGGATAAGAAAATCCTCTTGAGCGACAAGCAGTACGGGTTTTTTATCGGCCCAATCCACAGCTGTTATCCTAACTCCAGTATTTCTAAATACAATCAGGGACAGCCGGTGTTTTCTAGGGAAAATAATTCCCAATATAACCATACAGGAAATTTTTTAAAATATATGTTTTCTAGTATAATATAGCAAGTCAAAGATTAATTGTATTTACACTATAATACATTTAAAAGACCCATCAAATGTTATTAAAATCTTTACTGACTTATTTAATGAATAATCAATCAATTTCATCAGTTAACAAATCTGAATAGTTATATGACGAATTGAACTTGTATCCCATATCTCGGGAACTCATCTTATATGGAAGAAAATTTTAAACAATTAATACATATAAACTTCATAAAGAGGCCGTGCGAAAATCTCATTGTAATTATTTATTTATTTATTCTGATTTCACATTGCTTTCTTTGACACTTCATAAGTCTCTCGAGTTAATAAAAAATGATAAATAGCAAAAAGTTTAGGCAAATTTAAAAATGAAACTTCTTCACCTTATAATCTCCAAACAACTTAATATCTGTGGATATGGCTTTACTAAGAGAATGGATAATTACGTATCTTAGAACACTATCATACATCAGATATATATTTTTAAATGACCGTTCTCCAACCATTCATTCTCTCTTTCTTATTTTTATCCCTCCATCCCTTTCTATTTTCTTCTATGACATACAATTTAACTCTCCATACACTTGAACGGTCACAATCTCAGTAATACTTTCATTAAATCATGGGCAGACATGTTGCGTTTTTTCTAATATATAATTTTTAATTGTAAAATGTAAATGAAATGCAAAGTTCGATATTTTTAAGATAAAATTATGGAGAGACACCTAACCGACAACATTAAAAATACTTTAATGTACAATATCGGCGTTATTGAATCTTAAATAAATTAAAATCATAAAACGTATATAGTGGACACTGCCCATATCACTACCACTTATTCACGCAAACATGTCAGATAGGTTATTTGCTCTTTCCCTTAGTTTCCCTTGCTTCAATTCTCCAAACAATCTTTGCATAGAAACTGTCTTAGAAATTTCAGCTCTTTCTGGTTTTAGTATCAGTTTTCAAGTAGTTTTCGTTATGTAGGCTGCTTTTCATAATAAAATACCAGTTTCCAAACTTTTCAATATATAAAATATACGAAAGAAAACCACACGATGAATGATATTTAATTTTACGCCTTACTATTTAGAAATTAGGAATGCTTTATTGATTGGTTCGTTTTCAGCGGCTTATCATCCCTTTGCAGGTTCCTTAAAGCCAGAAAATATTTTTAAATTGTAATTTTTTTGATGGGCGGGGATAATATATCGTATGGGAACCGATGTTTCAACGTGAAAAGGCCGTAATCCTAAAATTAGAAACAGGATACCATTTTTGTAGATGTCTGTATCTGTTTATATTTTAGATACGATAATCCATATATTGTACCAGAAATGTCTATTTCTTATGTAACGATTTGCCACATCTGTCTTATATAATGTCATGTTCGATCGAATTATGCGACTTTCAGTATTATCCAACCCTATCTTAGATTATGTAGATATGAAATTAGGATGAATAAACTGTTGTAATATTTAAATTGAAACATATGAAACACGCCACAGTTGATTTTATCTGTTATGAAAGACAATGCATCTGTTTAAAATTTCAGCTGTGAATATGTAAATTGAGGACAGCTTCAATCTAAAAGGCATTCAACCGCAATGTCTACACTATTTTGTAATTATATTGACGCTTAGGAAAAATTCGGTCAAAGTGTTAGGTGCTTATTAATAACATATGATCGCTTCACTGCATAGCAACATTTATTAGGTTGGTGCAAAAATAATGACGTAATAATGTCGTTTTTTGACGTATTTTTAACGTCAAAAAACGACATTATTACGTCATTATTTTTGCACCAACCTAATAATTATCCTTGCTTAGCAGAGTACAAAAGCATAAAACCAAGACGGCAAGCTAGTATCGAACTCACGAATAATTTACAACGACACGAGCTTGATTGACATTATCTAATCATAGACATCTATTTTGTGTGCTCAGTCTCTTATGTTGCAAGACGACAATCGTTTGACATATTTTGAGAATCTAACTAATTAATAACAGTTTACGAAACTATACGCTAACAACTAGAGTGTCCTGTTAGTTCTAAACTATGTCCGATCCATATGAAGCTAGGATATATACAAAATCTCTCTCTCTCCCCACCCCGCCGATTTGACACCGTTCTTGGTAGGAGAAACTATCACTATATCCAACGTGCTTATACCGATTCAGCTACGATGTATGTCGATGATCAATCCAAGTTAAGATATCTCAAATATACAGGCGGTTAGGCGAACATAAATAAATCTTCTGTCAAATCAATAAACTGAGTGTGAGTTCAATACTCGGAGAACTTTCAGAGGGAAAATTAACAGGAGATAACTGATAGCTGACATCCATCAAACATGGCACGTGGAACTAGAACAGTCTACCCCAGTGAGCGAAATAAAGGGTTCAGTTCGACATTCCAACCACCTGAAGAAGGCCGGAGCGTACAACGGCCGAAACGTTGTGATAAATATGGCGACATAGATGAGGACAATAGTCCGAATAATGTAATTAATGTAAACTGAACGTCTATTCAAATATGAATAGCCACTAAATATAATGTGTAAGTAATAATTGATATATATATATATATATATATATATATATATGTATATATATATATATATATATATATATATATATATATATATATATATTACCTGCACTTTCGCCGTAATATGCCTAGTTTTGTCACACTGCCTTATACCAATGTCGATCAATGTGTCAATCACTGGATAGAGAAGTTTAAAAGTGGCCGGACATACGTGACGCAGGAAAATGGAGTAGGACGCCCGTCAACCAGTGCCACTGACGAGAACATTCAGCGAGCTCGAGAGAAGGTAATCGCAAACCGGCGAGTTATATTCGATGAGGTAGCATTTTTTCTGTAGATTCGGATCACTGATCTTTGTTCCTCCTTGTTGCACACTGTTAGCGGAACGGCCATGTTTACACTGTAATAGCAGCAAGAAAAATGGCGAAATCAAGCTCAAACATTGATCACATGACCACAATAACAGTAACTATAAGCATGCATGAGCAATGTGAGAAACCTAATGATGTGTTATGGTGAATGTGTGAAAAACTTTGATTTACCATCGCATTATATATATATATATATATATATATAATGCGATGGTAAATCAAAACTTACCAAACTCCATTCGAAACATACTAGTAGAAAATAGAAGTATAATGACCTCAGACAGATGTAAAAAAGATTAAAAATAATGCAAGCCTTAATAATAAAAAGAAAAAGCCAACACATAATATTAACTACAAATACGGCCACAATTTCCTGACTGTTTTCGAAAATAAAACATCCCTATAACTCCAGATGTAAACACACAACCCATACATCTAGTTAAAAAGTAAAAAAAAACATCCTTGATAATAGCTAAAAGTATATCCGAAAGTGCTCGGGATCACAAATCATTTGGACAGTTTCTCCATATAATGTGTCCAGAAAAGAAAACACTTGTTCGAACACAAGAAAAAAAGCTTAATTGCAGTACCTTGTGTGTCATCTTTAATGAAACATGTATAAAAGAAGGATTGCTGCCTAAATACACTATATATATATATATATATATATATATATATATAGTAATAAAATAAATTTAAGCGTTCTACTAGATTGACAACTAGGTTTCATCGTTTTACATTTGAACTAGCTAGACGCAACGGTATATTTTATTCTAACAGTTTAATTTCTTGCACATCTTTTCTGTGGAACTCCATTCCGATTTATTGACTCCTACAATGTACAAAAATTAAATGTAGCGGCAATCGCTATCTTCTGTCTTCTTGAAACCTGTTCTTTTATTGTACTTTCTCCGCCCTTCTCCTCACTAAAGTCTTCTCATTCTCTTTTACTCTCGGGAACACCTTGCCTACGAATGGTATTACTGCCGTCTTGCTTAAACTGATATCAAAGTTGTCGGTCGTAGATGCTCCCAAGAAGCATAATCCAACCTGCGAACCAAAATTAGGGGGGCAACCCAAGCCAAACGAGCTGGTCTGTGCAGTACAAGAACCGTTTTTTCTACAGTGTCCAAAGGGAAAACGAGACATGGTGATTGAAGAAATCATGAATTTGGAGGAAGAGCAGCAAACTGTTGCAACTAATTCTCAGTCAAAACAATGGGCTTGAACTACATGGAGTGATATTGATCCGATGAAACTATCATGGAATACTCTAATTTCAATAGAGATATTGGCAATATCATTCCTCCTGCGATCTGCCTATGACCTAATTATGTCAAAGCGATCGAGGCACTTTACTCACGTGCTCTCAGCATGCCCATATTCACAGCAGATCTACATGTGGCGTCATAAAAATGTGCTGGAAGTGGTCATGGATTTAGTACACAGTGGGAAGCAGCCAACAAACAGACATTAACAGCCAAACATCCTTTTTCACAAGGAAGGTGAACGCCCTGTGCGGAAGGTACAAATAATTCCCAACATGACGCTACTGAGTGGAGCCCGCGATTGAAGGATGTTAGCTGATCTTACAACACCTCTGCAATTTCCGGTGCACGTCATTCAGACAGATGCACGCCTTGACATTGTAGCGTGGTCTGATTCAAAGAAGTGTGTCATCCTAGTATAATTAATGGTTCCATGGAATGAAAAACCGCTACGAATCACTGCAATCTGACTGTGTGGAAAAGGGGTGAGAATTCCATGGAACCATTGAGGTTGGGTGCCGTGGATTCATTGGACCTTAATCCTTTCATTCTGTTTGAAGTTGGGCATCAAGTACTGGTGACTGAAGAGTGTTTAATATTGTGTCCAGACCACAGCTCAACAGGGCATCGAGTTTGATCTGGTCAAGATCCAAAATTAAAAAAAAGCTAATTAAAACCATGTTCACAACAAAATACTACTTCCGACGTGAAACACATCTGTTTACCTTTAATTCTACATTATTGATAACGGTCCCGAAAAGCGCGTTGTGTTATTTAACAATCAAACGCAAACGTTTTTGACACAACTTTGAAAATAAATTTTAAGTTGTTTAAAAAAATCGCAGTCTTACACATCTGCACAAGAAAACTATACCCTGTCTGATGTCAAAAGCTGCTGGTGGTGCCAGGGGTGGCAGTAGCCAATGAAACTGGTGGCTGACGAGGACAAGGTATCGCACCTGCTTTTATAAGTTGTAGGTGGATATATAAGTTAAAAAGTTAAATTAACAAAAGTTAAATTAGAGTTATGTAAGCGTTCTGAAAGCAAAGGAAGTATTTGTCGCAGATTACTTCCACAAGACAAAGAAGAATCACTGTAATTCCAGACTCGAATATCGTGGGCAGAAAGAAATGCTGAAAACTCGATTCGCCGGTACTATTTTAAATCACAATGCGTGTAACCAGTCAGAAAAATAACTCACTCTCTGACAAACGCCGAAACCAAAAATGCCCGAATTTTCACCTCCCGAATTGAGAACATCAACTGCTTTTATCGGCAGAACCTATTTCTTCCATTCGTCGACAGCTGGGATAGGATTTTCCGTAATTTGCATATCAAAATACTTTTATAGCGACTTCTGCGACTGACTTGTTTTTTCTTTAATTCAATTATTCCATTTTCAGCATGTTATGCGGAATACGTGCCCCTCTGTTTGGTAAGTAGTTTTTTTTTTTTTTCGACACTTTTTCCGTCGTAGAATACACGCGACACGCTGTCGCTTGGTTTGACGAGGTAAGTCGCCGTTTTCTTCGCTATACTCCCCCTTGATCTCACTATCACAAATCGAACAACCTGGAGCAGGTCTCTTTATCCTGGTGCTTCGACGTAATGGCACTATTTCCCTTACGCGTGTCGGAGAGTCGTCTCCTGAGGAGTCATCAGACGTATCTCGAGTTTCCAGAAGTTCTGTGTCTGTGGAAGCATCGGATTCGCTGATCTCAATTATCTGCTCACTGTCAGACGATGAATCATCATCGGATTCGCTCGGCGATGTATCAGAATCAACGAAAAGGCGAAGATCTTTTACATGCCGTGGCATCCCGTCAACTAGTACGGTTTGTGGACTTATAATGTCCGTCACGCGACCCAATTGATACCTGGAGGTACACCGGCCATGGGGAGCTTTCACCCATACTCTGTTCCCAACTTTGTATATATTGTGATGCCTACAATGATCAGGTGGTAATGTTGTAGTAATTCCCTTCACTTTCAGTTGGTAACGGTGAATCATATTGGCAGGCGCACTAGTCAACGATATATCATCCTTTGGCGTGATATTATGCCAGTATACTGCCTCCGTTATCGAACATTGCTTTCTTGCTGCAATTCGCTTTATACTCCGATGAGATCTTTCCACTATACTATTTCCTGCAGGAAATAGGCGCAGCAAAAACGAAGTTGGACTCCCCAGTCATCCAGGAAGTCTTTAAAGGACTTACTGCGAAATGCAGTATCATTGTCGGTCAGGATTTCTGATGGTAGGCCTCGTTCAAAAAAATACTTTCTAACTGCCGAATGACGCTTCTCGAGTCTTATTGAAGCAGGCGTCGCCATATCGCAAATCTACTAGGGCCACAATCTATTAACGTAAGGTAGTGTTGCACACCGTAATGTGTAATGTCCATTCCTAAGCGGGTCCAGATTTCAGTCACACTTAAGTTGCCACGAGGCCAACGACTTGAGGCTGGGTCAATTGACTGGCATTCTTTACATTTTCTGACCACTGCCTTGACAGCCGCCTTGGATGTCGTAGGGTAGACTCGTCTTACAAAATATAGCGTCCGCCTGACGCCAGGGTGTCCACTCTGGCAATGTATGGCACGTATCTGATCAGGAGAGGTTTCGTTCACCATGGAAGCGCATATCGGGCGTATTGGTTCGGTTTCTTTCTTTATCATATTATACCATCGTTGCGGTACTCTGGTGAGCTTATCCGCTCGATTCTCACTCGACGTTACTAATCGTATCGTGATCAATAAGTTATACTCTTGAATCAGCTTTTCAAGAGTACTCAAACGCCTCCGGATCAGCATCTCACTAGCCGCCTTAGTTCGTATTCTGGCTTTGCCAGTGAGCATGTTTGATACCCACCGGTGCACACACGCGGAGTCCGTGAAGAGGTGTAGCTCCGTTGCGCACCACTGTAACGCTAAATTGACGCCCTTCAGAATAGCATCCAATTCTGATAAATTGATATGTTGGGCGTCCTTCACAGGTCGCAGCCAACATGCGTCTTCTTCAACGCTTCCGTTAACCTCCAACGAAACCCCTGTGGCGAGAGAACTTGCATCGACCCATACCTCATAAGCATGTCCGCTTGTGCACCACTTACCGTGTGCAGGGTCGTTCTGGCGTATTCTTTCCGCTATGTCCTCAATCATGTTCTTAAGGGGAGCATCTGTCACTTCGTCGTCCCACCCAGACGTGATCGATACTGTCCTGCGTTTTAAAAATGATGCCGCAACTCGAAGCCACCCACATACAGGAACGTGACCCACCAGTTTTCCACACCACGAGAAGATGTTACGTCGTGTCAGGACCTCAGAAACTGATGGAATGCCATTTTCACGTGTCCACTTAAGCGTGTTGTTATCTTCTGCGACGTGCAAACCCAACACACGTGTGCCGTCCCGTAACCGCTCCGGATCCTTACAGGTCAAACCAAACGTAGCCAAGTGCTCTTTCACGCGATCTGCTGAAATCATGCTCTCGTCAACATAAATATCATCAATATATGATGAGCTTGCCCGTCGAACTGACTCGTCTTTCGCTAACGCGGCGTCCACAATGGCCTTCATTATGGCTGGTGCAACATTCAACCCGAAACCCATTCGGGTCAAGCAATATCTTTGTCCCTTGAAGATTACAGTTTGAAAGGGCCACAATGACTTATGGATATGTACTTGCAAATAAGCCTGCCGTAGGTCAAGGATAGCGACTTCCGGTCCTTTTTTACGCCACTCCCTCAGTTTCTGTGCGCACACATCAGCATTGGCTGTGTGTGCGTCGAGACACTCATTCAGCTCTCGATAGTCTAATACTGGCCGCACTTTATTTTTGTTTTTCTGCACCACCGCCATCAACGGAATTAAACCTTTTGGAGGACCGAGTTCCTTTTCAGCATAAGGCTGCAACCAACCGTTATCAAGCCAGGTCTGCAGCTCTTGGTCGTATTCCTCCTTGACTCCCTTTGGTATTGGGTACTCGGGCATCAGATTTCGCAAACTCTCCGGTGATCGACCATTAGACCACTTCTATGATGCGACCCATATCTTTTGGCTTGGGTCGAATTCGGCACAGAAATCAGGTTCTTCTATTTTAATGGCGGCACAACAGACTATTCCACGCTTGGGAAACCGTATATCGCCACTCTCTGTTATTTGGATTCCGCCCAAATTTTTAATGGCGTCAAACCCGAGCAACAAGTCGAAACCCAATAGCCCTCCATCCACTACCAAGGCTTCGATCTTAAGGGGGTTTGTGTTATCCACGTCAAGCTTGATACTTCCAACTCCGCAACATTTGAGAGTATTTCCGTTTACGGTGAGTACGTCAACCTCCGTCTCCCGCCAGGATTGACAGGCTGACTTACTCACGAGTGTCTGTGAGCAGCCAGTGTCCACCAGTGCCATTCTCTTAATTCCGTCCACGTAAATACCCAAGACAGGTAGCGCCTCATTCATAACTCGCTTAGGGAAGAGACCGCCGCTGACGTCTTTTCCCGGACACGATGAAGCAATGTGGCCTATCTCTCGACACCGGAAGCAACGCATTGTTGCACGTGACCTGCGTGGCTGGCGGGCGTCTTCCCGTCGAACCGGGCAGTCCCTGGAAAAGTGATTCCACCCAGAGCATCGATAACATCGCATACCCTCCCGACGTTTAACATATGGTGGTTTATGAGCTCCGCCTGGTAAAATGGTAGCTGCAACCATTTTCTTAGTTGCATTTTGATTTTTCATTATGGCTCGAGCTCGGTCCAACAGTTGGTTTGTATTCATGTCTTCCATCCTGGAAGACGCGCGCAGTAGTTGCTTGACGTGAGCTGGTAACCCTGCTATGAACGCACATGCTAGTCCTTGCTCGGATATTCCGCCAAAAAGACCTGCTAGCTTCTTCAAGTCGGCTAGGAACACGTCGACGGATTCGTCCGGGCGCAGTCGGCGTTCCGCGAACCGTTCGTAAGCCAAGAAACGATCCGGCGCAAAGGCAATCCGCAAGGCTCGTTTTATCTGCTCGACATCAGATTTTTGCTCCGAGTCTAACTGTTGGCAAACAGAAAATGCTCCGCCCGTCAACCTCAGAGGAAGAACACGTTCAACCTTTTTAATCCCACACAGGTCACAAACAAGTTCTGCCTTCTCAATCCATTCAGTAACTGCTTGTCCGGCCACTGATCCATCAAACTCTGGTATTAACTTGACGTCAAATGTCTTATCCGTCATACTGCCGAAATAGCTTGTAAGCGTTCTGAAAGCAAAGGAAGTATCTCGATTCGCCGGTACTATTTTAAATCACAATGCGTGTAACCAGTCAGAAAAATAACTCACTCTCTGACAAACGCCGAAACCAAAAATGCCCGAATTTTCACCTCCCGAATTGAGAACATCAACTGCTTTTATCGGCAGAACCTATTTCTTCCATTCGTCGACAGCTGGGATAGGATTTTCCGTAATTTGCATATCAAAATACTTTTATAGCGACTTCTGCGACTGACTTGTTTTTTCTTTAATTCAATTATTCCATTTTCAGCATGTTATGCGGAATACGTGCCCCTCTGTTTGGTAAGTAGTTTTTTTTTTCGACACTTTTTCCGTCGTAGAATACACGCGACACGCTGTCGCTTGGTTTGACGAGGTAAGTCGCCGTTTTCTTCGCTATAAGTTAGTAATAAAATTCGAAGGCAAACATACAATGGAGACTGGCAATATATATATATATATATATGTGTGTGTGTGTGTGTGTGTGTGTGTGTGGAAAAAACAAAAGTAGAAAAATAATTTGGTATACACCCCCATACAACCAAATTGTAAAGAACAAATTACGACAAAAATTCCTTGCAATAATAGTTAAGCACTTTCCTACAGATAGTAGACTAAGTACTATTTTCAATAAAAATACACTAAAATTAAGTTACAGCTGTACTGAAAACTTAGAAAAAGCTATTAAGAAACATAACTTTTTATAAAATAAATCCAGACGACATGCGTTTAACGGATGTCTGAATTCGTTGAAAAATACACCCCTACCCTCCCTAAACTTAACCTCTTTTTCAAACGAAACTCATAATTGATACAACAATAGTTAATAAAAATGAACACGCTACCGCCCGTGTCTAAATGATTGAATTTCTCTGTATTCTTGGAAACAGGAAATTATGAATTTATATGTGCCTTTAAAACTCAGTAAATTTAAAAATAAGTTATTCCAAAATTCGCTTGAAGATGAAACAGAACTAATAATTTTAATTTAATTATATAATTAAATTTGAAGTTTTGGCTTCAGTTTTTGAAACCTGGTTGTTACTGTGTAGTGAAGAAACCATATTTAAATCACTTAATTTATAATATTTATGCTCTGTAAATTTACATTGAGCACTTTTTTGCAAAAATAAAAAATATCAATAGGAACACCGGATTATATATCTTACTGTTCTTTCTTTATTTATATATATATATATATATATGTCTTTGAGAGATTTTCTTTATTTTTGTAGGTCTGATTGATGACGAATGAGAGGGTTCATATTATTTAATTGTTCTATGGTTGGGATTATTTTTTGCTATCCGGAGAAAACATGATTATAAACTCGCCAATGTCTTCGAAGTGCTTTCACCTTTCATAATACATTATCAAAAGTATTTTTTATTATTTTTGCGTTCATAGGGCTAAGTCTATATGTATGTTTTGTCTTTTCTTTGGTAGTTTTGGTGTTTTGCATTGTCGCAAGTCACCAGTTATCTACAAATAAATACAAACCCACAAACACAAAAACAAAACTGTTTGATAATGGCTTATAGAATCTGTGAACGCTTAGATGTCAAAATTTATGTTGTAATTTTCCGCGAATGTTCTTTGTTATTCAACCAAACCAGCTTACACACATAAATAGACACACATACACACACATAAGGAGAAACGCATATGTGCGTGTGTGTGTTTGTGTGTGTATATTCTGAAAATTCATTATATGCACTTGTGCCTTTGAGAAGTATGAGGCATATATATATATATATATATATATATATATATATATATATATATATATATATATAATAGGAGTGTATAGGTTAAAGGATATGAGTAAATGGACCGGCTCACACATTTCCCCAATTTTGAAAGGGGGCAAATATTTATGATTTGTTTCTTGTTTTGGATTGGGTTTCCGGGTTATTCTTCTTGTGTCTTAGTGGGATTATCACATTGCTTGTAGTGATTTGACATATATATATATATATATATATATATATATATATATATATATATATATTGATAATAATAATAATAATATATATATATAATATATATATAAATATAAATATATATATATAAAATAATATATATCTATATATATATATATTATTTACTCCTTAACAGTTTGTTTCGCGGATTTCAGTACATGTTTGTTAAATTTGGACACTTCCAAGGTGTAACGTCCTTTTTGACGCTTTTCAAAAGGAATGCGTTGGCGTGTCGACAATTCGAAATGACTGCATTCTTTTATGGATCCATTCACGATATCGAATTTTGTGGTTTTCACCTTCTCCTCCGTGGAGGATTTCAATTTGTTTTGATTTTCTTTATCTTTGTCATCATATCCCATTTTCTACTGGTGTTTCTCTTTCTTTTTTACTGATTGCAAACATGATTTTTTTATATATATCTTTAATATTTGAATAATTGCAAATAGCTTGCATATCTTTTTTTAAATTAATTCCCATTTTCTCCAATGTAAATCCTCTTCTAGACTTGGTCCCCATTTGTTGTCGCTATTATCTTATATAACATTTTATCCTACCTCCAATTTGTATCCTGATATGTCCTCTGGGTAGAAACAAGCCATCTACAATACAGATATCCTGCTATTTTGTAGCATTATTGTATTTCTTCTCAGGTAATTAGTTGTGAGCACTCCCTTCCTGACCTAGAAAGTGTCCCACACCAATGTAATTAATGTATTTGTCTGGCTTACCACTTGTTATGTAAATAGTTTTCAATGTTTAAATGGATACCTTGAAATGGATCAATTAACATGTACATTTCAAAAGAAGGGAAAAGTTGTGTAATTAAACGAACAAATATATTTTGGGCAAACTACATATGTAATGATCAGAAGTTACGAAAAGATGAAAAGTTCACAAAGAAGAGTTTTTGCTATTCATAATGGATTATATGCTTAATGAGTCACAAGCGATATAAGAAACCAGTGTACAGTTCGTGTAGCAGTTAGTTTTTTCTGATGGTTGGTTGGTTGGTTGGTTGGTTGGTTGGTTGGTTGGGTTTTATGGCATATCAACCACTGTAGGTCATTTAATGCCAAATTAACGTATATATATATATATATATATATATATATATATATGTATATATATATATATATATATATATATATATATACACACAGACACATACATACATACACATACCTATGCATATATTAAACATACAGTACTATTAAACATATAGCTGGCAACATTATCTTTTCAAAAACGCATAGCTGGCAAGATTATTTTTTCCAAAAAACGTATAGCTGGCAACATTATTTTTTCCAAAAACGTATAGCTGGCAACATTATTTTTCCGAAAACATTATCTGAAGCCTTGTTGTTGGACGTAGTTTATCGTCATACCCAGGATGAAAAACGTATAGCTGGCAACGTTGTTGTTTCCAAAAAACGCATACCTGGCAACATTATTGTTTCAAAAACGTATACCTGGCAACATTGTTTCAAAAATGTATAGCTGACAACATTATTTTTCCGAAAACATTATTTGTTGTTAGACGTAGTTTATCGTCATACCCAGGACGCTATTTTTTTCTGAGAATTACATACGCGTGTGAGATCTCGTTTGGTACGCGCATGCGAGATCTAGTGGCAGAAGTTAGCTTGTGACCATATAGTATTCAAATATAACGATAACAGAAATTGATTGAAAGCCGACGAAACCGAAATGTAGGAAAAATTAAGATGGAGAATAACCGAGGCGTGAATTTAAATAAAACCAACTCATTTATTCTGATTTTGACTAATGGAAAGAATTTCCTGAGTCAAACAAAATATAACTTTTGCCAAAAATAATTTGTTAATTAGGAATCTGGTTTTGTAAACAAAAAATAATGCAATATCCTATGCGCCTTTTATATATATATATATATATATATATATATATATATATATATATATATATATATATATATATATATATATTATGGAAATCTGAGTTGGAAGATTGTTTTAAACAAATTTTACTTTGGATTAAATTATCTTCATGTAAAGTTCTCATGCTGAAAAGCTCTCAGCCCCACCCAATTCCCCATAACAGTAATTTAAAGACGAAACATCAGAATATTGATTGGGGAAGTGAGTCGGGTCGCAAGCTTTTCAAATCTCCATATTATTTACATTTGGATTAACCTCCATATATTTATTACGATAACTGCATTGTGGAGCCCTCCGGTCATATTCAGATATGTGTCAATATAGGTAACCTTCAAGGAATTTCAAACTGAACCTTGATCTACGGGAATAGATTTTCAAGTCAATGTCTAGGGATATATTGTCTTGTTCTTATACACTCAATGCTCTTTTTGCACGGTGAGTACATTCAAGAGATTACCGTGCAAAACACAACCGTGCAAAAATATACAGTGTACATATGAAAATTATAGATTGGTTCTCTCCAAATATATTTAATGATGGAGCGGTTACATGCAGCCACACAAGGACAGATGTTTAAAACGTGTTAAAGTAAAAACCTAGGGCCAAAAGTAATCGGTTCTTTTTGTTGGACCGTGTTATTTCAAAAAGAATACGTACAGAATGAGAATTGAATGTATAGTACTGTTTGATTATTGGTGGCTCTGATTCTACTGAGTTAAAGTCTGTACAATTTGGTTCACAGATTGAACTCACAATTACTCTGTCACCAAATTCATGAATAAATACTTTAATTTACTAATAAACGAATAGACTAATTTCTCTTCACTTCTGTTCCGTTGGAAAGTTTAATATTCGCTACAAATATTGCTATTAGCCAAACCTATTTTCCTATCCATGTAGGCATTAATGGAAATAAAAAACTGATGCATTGACAAAGGAAGCAACTAAAATGACTATAAAACATTAGAATCCAATACACAGATTGCAAAAATAAGATCATGCAATATATTAAAATAAAATGGCAAACAATTTGGATATATTTCCAAACAACAATCTCTATGGTATCAGTCAACAGTCAAACTAGAAAATAGAGAATCATTAACTGATGGAATACAGTACATAGTGCTAAGCAGAGTCATAATTGGACATACACACCTAGCAAACACATGTTTACTCAAAATAGAAACTGCACATCGGGGCATCGCCAGTGATCAATTCCTCGCTGTTGAGCACATCATAATTGACTGCAAAGAATACAAGAAAACGTGCAATAAGTAATATTATGAACAAAACTTTACCTTGCTTTTCAGAAATGTGCCAGCTTCTCAAATAATAGCCTATCTAAAAGAAATAAACCACTTCCAACACTTATAGAAGAAAGCCCAAAATCCGACTGAATAACACCAAAATGCCTAAACATAAAAAGAAAAGTTTTCCCAAACTAAACGAAACTTCCAAATGTCAGAATTCTACTAAAAGTCTTGCACAACTGTCCTTTCCACAAACACCATATTTGGCATGAAATGATCTAAATATTTGATGTGTCGAAAAAAAAAAATCCAATCCAATTTAATCCTATTAACAGATAATTGTATAAGACGAGAATCTGTCTATATTTCTGAGATGAGGTATTATGTAAATTATTTACATTATTCGGACCATTGTCCTCATCTTTGTCGCCATATTTAAACCAAGCCGCCCAGGTCTAACATAACAAAACTGGAGAGGCTGGCGATTGGATCCCTACAGAGGAACGAAAACATCATCATACTACCGGCTGACAAAGGTAATGCAACTGTAGTGATGGACAAATCAGAGTATACAAGAAAACTGGAAGACCTCATTAGCAATGGTAGCTACAGTAAAGTGAAATGGATCCTACTATGAAAGCGGAACGCAAACTGTCACAGATCCTAATCAAGAACAAGGATCACTTCGCACCCAAGACGTATAGGCAGGTATCGCAGCGTTACACCAAGCTACGTCACATATACGGTCTCCCTAAGATTCACAGAGACGGTATTCCGCTCAGGCCGATTGTTAGTTGCCAAAGCTCTGTTTGCCACCTTCTGAGTCGCTTCCTTGTAGATATAATTGACACATTGGTCGGAAAGTCTCCTTTATATGTCCGAAACTCCGCCCACTTCGTGGAAATAATCAAAGATGCTCCAATCCTATCCAATCAGATGGTGAGCTTGGACGTGGTGAGTTTGTTCACTAAGGTACCCACGGAGGAGGCACTCTCGGTAGTCAGAGACAGATTAGACCAGTATTCCCATAAATAATCTGATGGAGATGTTGATTTTCTGTACACAAACAACACACTTCGGAATGGGATCACATATATATTGACAGGATGAGGGCATAGCAATGGGCTCGCCATTATCACCAACAATGGCGAATATATACATGGAATACTTTGAGGAAATTACATTAGAATCTATATCTCTAAAGCCAAGTATATGGTTAAGGTACATAGATGACACTTTCATACTCTGGCCACACCAGGAAGATGTTCAGGTTCTACTGGACTATGTGAACTCAATAAGACCTTTGATACAGTTCACAATGGAGAAACAGAGTAACAATATACTTCCATTCCTGGATGTTCTAATAAATCGAACGGAGCATGGGTTTAAGACATCCATATACCGTAAACCAACATTCACCGGACAATACCTCAATTTCAACTCCCACCATCCATACAGCGTAAAGAAAGGGATCGTCCGTTGCTTACAACACCGAGCAAAACTCATAAGTGACGACCCAGAGACGTTAGATAAAGAATTGGTCAGTATAAGTAGTACCCTACAACGTAACAACTACCCTGGGTACATGGCAGCAGCCCCCCAAAACTGGGATAGGCGGGTACAAGCGGAGGAGGTCAACAACACTCAGAAAACAGTCTGCCTGCCTTATGTAAAGGGGTTATCAGAGAAAATACAAAGGATCTGCGGTCCATATAACATCAGCACAACCTTGAAAAGCTTGAAGCTTCGCAGATATCTCGCCCGAGTAAGACCCCCCAAAGAGGAGAACATGACTAAAGACTGTGTGTACGCTATCCCGTGTAGCTGCGTAAAGAAATATAAAGGAGAGACAGGCTGCCCCCTCAAGGTAAGGCTTCAAGAACATCAGAAAGCTGTAACACGAAGGTAAGTGAAAAAAATCAGGCGTGGCTGACCACATATAAAGAGAGAAGGGAGATCACCGCCCTCTGTAGAATCATGTTGAGATCATAGACAAGGAACACCATTGGAAAATTCGTAATCAGCACATATGCTAGGCCACAAAAATCTCCTGAGGTCGGCTCAAGCATAGAAAATAAACAATATGGGAACCAGTAATAAGGAGTGCCATAGAAAAGCAATGATAACAACAAAGTTGCAATATGAGCTCTGGTAAAAGCATGCAATGATAACAGCAAAATTACAATATGAGCACTGGTAAAAATGGTTGCTGAAGACATCAGGTTTATAATACCCAGAAATTCATACTCAGATGTCCTCAAGGACACATGGCACAGTGGATAAAGGTGTTAGTTAGATCCAGTGACAGCACCCAGAGTGTGAATTCAATACCCGTTAAAGCAGAACTTTCAGAGGGAAATTAACAGGAGATAACTGATAACTGACAACTGACATCCATCAAACATGGCACATGTAACTAGAACAGTCTATCCCAGTGAGCGAAATAAAGGGTTCAAGAAGGCCGGACCGTACAACAGCCGAAACGTTGTAATAAATATGGCGACAAAGATGAGGACAATGGTCCGAATAATATAAATAAGACAAGAATCATATTTTTTTTCTGCCTGGGATCCTCTTTTTGGACAAAAAAAAAAGAATCCTCTAAAACTACCATTATAATCAAAAACCATAATACCCCACCCACCATGTTTGATAAACAATTGCAATTATATTTTTGATCGTATTTCCTAAAATACATTTCAAGAGAGCCGTGGTTCAAATCAAAGCTGATGTGTCTATTAAGATCAGTTGAAGTCCATTCACAGCTCTCTGTCCTATCTTCATATATCACTAGAAAATTCTAGTTTGCAGTCACGCTATGCTCCGGTAACTTTCCTTACCTTGCTAAGTAGTACTGTAAATAAGAAAGATATTTAACCCATTATCAACCACAACGTTTGCTATTCAATTACATATATTTATGCTCCTAGATTTGTGTCTATTTATGAATTGCATGCATATGGACAGACATATTTGTATGCATGTTTATGTTTCTTCATTGAAGTGGTAATTCAATTTTCATTGGTATCCGTTTTTATTTTGTAAATGTATCCAGAAACTTCTACGAAAATAGTTTTATATTTATCTGTTTATATTATCAATGGTTCGTATATATTATGTGTTGTTTTCTATTTAACTCTTTTTCTATTCATCAATCCTTTTATAACTTACACACACACAGACACAGACGCATACACCCATAAATATATATATATATATATATATATATATATATATATATATATATATATATATATACATTATATTTATCTGTTTATATTATCAGTGTTTTGTATATATTTTGTGTGGTTTTCTATTTAACTCTTTTTCTATTCATCAGTCCTTTTTTATTTACACGCACACAAACACAGACACATACACCTATATATATATATATATATATATATATATATATATATATATATATATATATATGTAACATTTCAGCTACAAGTAAAAAAAATCTGTAACTGAAGAATATGAATAAAGACAAAATAAAAAAAATAACCTCGATGTCTTTATCGTCATAGGACGAAACGGGGTGGTTAAAATAAGTTTAATGTAATGTTAAATAGTAAAATTAATGTCAACCTGTCGCGAGTCCTTATTGAAGAAAAATATTCTCTGTAACAGAAATCGAAACTGACTTCTTTTTTTCCATCATAGAAACGACATCTTTAGCCTACAGGATGATGATTGAAGATGCGTAGGTGAAAGTAGGATAGTTGGTAAGTTGCCCAAATTGTTTATGTCTTTAATCTGATCTTAGAATGGTCTGTTTTAATATTGGGAACTTTCTTCATCTTTTATCTCATAATAATGTGGGTTATATATATATATATATATATATATATATATATATATATTACGGTCGAATCCATTAATGCTAATACCCTTGGGAAAGGTGTGTATCCTCTTCTTCCTCCAGGCATGGGTAAATAGCAGGACAGACTGAATTCTATAGCCTTGGATGGCAACTCTTCTATGAGAAGAACAACTCTGAATTCAAAACCTGCGGAGGGTCGTATTGGGGACCTTGTGCCACTTAGTGCACCAGGTCTCTGTATCCAGCCCTTCAAAAAGTGTGGATGGTCCTGCACGAAACCTTTACCACTATAATCAAATCCCATGAGGTGTTGTCGGGCTGTCAGTTTCCTAGGAACTGATCTGCTTGGCCATCATACGTCGGGAGAGTATACTATATGGTCAGTTGTAGACTCTACAGTATAGTAGGGTCAGTTTGGGCACCGCCTGTGAGAAAAAGAGCGCAATGGCGCAATTCACTCCGCCAAAAATTTGGAAACAGCCTGCTATACTGCTTGGAATTCGATCCAGACGTTCTAATACGAACATTTCAGACTGTTTGGGTATCAATCTGAGGACAGTGCAGAAGATTCGGAAATTGTGACGAAGAGATTGCAAATCGGACTCAATATAGCAGAGTCCCAAATATAGGACGAAACGGCCGTCCAGTGCTTTCTGCATTCTGTTGAGGTTTCTTTCAGACTCAATGAATTACTTAATATAATTATCAAATCCTCCTAATAATTTCTATCTGTGTATATCATTGCTTGAACCGGCTCCTAATGCTCTAGAGTGAGCGGCTTGGTGAAAGTAGTCGTGGCTCCAGGGTGGGCACAGTCCTATGGTTAGAGAGAACTCAGTAAGAGTTCCACCACGGAATATGTGAACGAGCGGCGCTGTATTGAGTCTGATTTGCAATCTCTTCGTCACCGAGGCCCGGTGGAACAGTTGATATGATGTTTGCTTGACAATCTAACTGTCAGGGTTTCAATTCTCGGTAGTGGATACGCACTACTGATGAATTCCAAATATAGGACGAAACGGCCGTCCAGTGCTTTCTGCATTCTGTTGAGGTTTCTTTCAGACTTAATGAATTACTTTATATATATATATATATATATATATATTACATTACGGTATATATATAGAGCGACACTTGACAAAAAGAAAACAAAATGTGTTCAAAAGGATCTTGGACATAGACATTTGGAGGAAGTGGAGGGCGTGTGAAACATTCCTGATGAGCATACGGTAGGAGGAGTAACCAATGTCCTTGATCGTTCGGCAGATCGTCGACTTATGTCAGCGGCGATCTTGGCGTAACTGTGGCTTCCATCATTGTCGACTGTCTCTTTAACATTGGTGACGTACTCGTCGGTCCGAACGAACGTTGTGGGCCTTTCGTTTGGCAGTAAACTTGTCTTTGTTCTCACACGCCCTCCACTTTTATTGCTTATTTTGTTTTCTTTGTGTCAAGTTTTTCCGACTAGGGTCAAACAGACTCGGTTACACACAGACACACACACACACAGACACACATATATATATATTATTGTGAACAGTAAATGAGGGTCAGCAGTTGTTGGTGCTTTTCGTTTTATAATTATGCATGCTGGTAGGGGCTATTATGGAGAAAATCAGGTAAGGGAAAGACATATTTCATTTGTGCTTTCTTAAGTGCAATACTAGCCCAGCCTTGCAGTGGCGACAAAGCCACACTGGCGGATGAAATTTGTTAAATCAGGAATTTGATGGCGTCTCTGCTTCAGAGCTTGCTGAAGCTACTCACGGTGCTTCAGTCTACTGTCTTCAAAACCCTTTAAGTTAATGAAACATGTCTTACGCCACACCTTTCTGTTTGATGCTTGGGCTTCCCATGATTTCAGATCAAAGCTGAGATATTTCAAGTTGTCATTCAATTTGTATTTGTAGCGTAAGAGTGAACGTCCAACTGAACGCTTAGAGTTTGGTAGTTGTCCATACAGCACCTTTTTTGGATGCCTATATAAATGGACATTGAAGACAATACACAGCGCCGACTGTCCGTTTCATGCATAAACGCAATCTTCAGACCGTACACATGCACATGCACACACACACACATGCACAGACACGCACGCACGCACACACACACCTTGTAAGTGGATACACGTTTATAGCAAGTGGTATCTTTTTTAAACCATGTAATTCATGACTTCCGTTCTAGACATTCAAGTGTCTTTGTTATGGTGAAACACACCTATTCTATAGTTAATAAACTCTCCCACCTAATATAAGTAGGAGTAGTAAGAGAAATGAAGGTCAGTCGATGTCGGACGACTGTAGTCGACAGTTAGTCGAATACGAAAGTAGTCAGCGACCACAACAAGATTACTCTGCGTCATTACCTATTATATCAAGTTTCTAACGTTTTGTATGTCGAACCTATTTTAGGACCGACTTAGTACAAATACAAGCCTCCACTGCGAAATAACTCCACAACAGTCTTTATGTTGGGGAAACCACCTACGCTTTTGGTGTGATTTAGACTTCTCAGTCACGAAAGTCTTCATGACCACTGGTTTTAAGAAATACACACATTTCATTTAGTTTCGCTTTATCTGGCCTTTCATCTTTGTTCTTTGTCACTTGAAGACATTTGGCTTAAAATTTTTCTACAAGTCAAGATAATTTGATGTTGAATTCTGTGATATGCCTATTATTCTAAAGCAGCTCCGTTCGTGATTACCCTATTCATAGTCTGAGTTGATTCTCATAGCAATTCAAAGCGGAGCTATCTGTTTCTTTTCTGGTGCTGACCAGGAAGTTTAGTTTCACACATGGCCTATACATCTGAGCCGTTGTTTAAAGATTGTGCTTTTGATGATATTCACTTGAATTATTATCAAGTAATGCAAAACAGTCCTCTAATTTAATATTCTTAATAGATCGAATTTTTGCTGCCAAGCCCAAAACATGAATACATTCTTCTTAAAGTTGGTTTGTGCTTAGGAACAATATATTTCAAAACTTAGCTTCGGCTATACATACTGACAAAGAGCATTTTTGTAAATAAGCTTGTTTTGCAGTCCAATTCTCTAGCATATCGTGTTCACTACTCACTGGCTGCTCCAATTGTGCTATTTTGCGCTAGATTAAATATAGTATATCAAGATGTATCTAAGTGAAACACGCTAAATAGAAGCATAATTCGTTAGAGTAATGAGTTCATTTCTCGTTACAACTTGTCTTCTTGTGCGTCACTTATTAATTAAAAGTGGGAATGTTTACCGTAGCTATCTACTCTTATAATGATTGGAATTTTTTGATAATATAGTCTGTTATAATATTACGGCATTATGGTGTTTCGATTTGTGTCGCCCCTGGCTTCTCATATGGCCTCTTGCTTCTACAGGTCTCAGCAGCGCACCACGGACTGAATTGACGACGGGGAGTATTCTCAGTTGTTCTCCTCTCTTTATTTCAGTAGGGAGATATAATAGCCGTAGCATCAGAAAAAAAGCCAGAGGAAGCGGGGGGTAAGGAGAACGGGTGTCAGCAGGTTGGCTAACTACCCATCACCATATGTTGGCATGTCTCACTTCCTGCCACTGCACAGACAATATTTGCGAATTTATTTTAGTCATAATAAAAATGTAAAAAGAAGACAATCTTTGTCTTAATACACCTCAACTCATTTTGGATCGTCAGAGTTCTGACCAGTATTTTGCCATTTTTTCCAGCCTAGTATTCTTTAATATTAGTTCATGCCAAAGTAAAGCCAGGTATTTACATTTGTTAGTCAGCCATGCTTTATCTGACTGGCGTAAACCTGAGCCTAAAATGATGCATCACTTAGTTTCTAATTAAAATCATCATTATAAGTTTGATATAAATATATTAATGTTGTTGGCAATAAGGAGTTTGATGCTTATGGTTAGATTAGATTGTTCCATCACAAGCCGAAAAATGTGGATCACTGTGATTAAAGGATTCACTACAACCGTAGTAAGCTGTGAAACTAGTTTGTTTAGCCACTCCTAATCTTGCTGTTATTGATGATAATTACTTCATAGGTAAAAAATGATTGGTTGAAGCAATTAGACCTTTGCATTTGACTTAGGTATTTGGCCGCTTTAAACTATTTTAATTAATCACCGAATGACTACACATATGCATATCAGCCACATGAATATGAAATTGGGTATTCGTTATATAATGGATTTATCTCCGAAGATATTGCTTTTCATATTTTCAGCAAGAAAGGAAAGGTAATATCAGTATGAAGTACGAAGACATAATCAAATCTGTTGTGGGATGTGGAGATTACCAAATACTTATGCTTAATTTAATGTATATGTCGTCGATGTTTGATGGATTATATTTTAGCAATTCGATTTCCGTCATCTCTGGAATAATACACAGGTAAAATAATTTCTCCGTTTAATTTATTTCAACTTGTCACTAGTTATGAGGTCGTGGTTTTACTGGAACATATATCCTCTAGTTAAACATTTACTAAAAGTTTTCAACTACATTGTATGGAATAAAGAATTTGTAAGGAAATTCAGTGTCAAATTTTTAAATACGGAATTATAAAAAGGGACTTCGAAATGAATTCTTCTGATGTTTTTTCTGGAAAAAGATATAGGAGAAATGTAACTAATTCAAAAGTACGTCTTGGGATAGCACATATTCGTCTATCTCCAAATCCATTCCAATATCATTAGTTGAGTCCTTAATTATTTTGATGAACATTTCACGATCTGTTTTATTCTTAGAATATTGTTTCAAATCTTGTGTGCAATAAGTGGTTAATTTTCTCCTTTGCTATTATTCAATATGGAATTCAATCTTATCATGACATTGACAAAAAAAAATTGAAGGGAAATTCTCCAGTGAAGCTTTCATTCTATGTGCAGTATTCCTTCAGGGTATGAGCGATCATAGCTCCCCATAACTTCCTGACCTTTGTAGCTCAATATAAATTTTATCATTCCTCTGTCTCTCCTAATCCATGCTCTGTCAAACATTTACACAAGATCGTTAGTTATGTTATGCGCTGTTTTTCTCTGTCCCAATTGCCTTCAATATATTATGTGAGTGTCAAATTTTCCAAGCACTCTTTCCTCATCAAGTGCCATAGAAATTTCAGCACTCTCTTCCTGATGTTAAGTAAAAACGTCCTCTTTGTTTCTACTTTCTTTAAAACTTCGTCGTTGCTCAAATATTCAGTACAATGTATTCTCGTCATATTTCTGAAGAACAACGTTTCTGATGCCGCTTCTTCATCTGTAAGGCGATAGTCCAGAATTCACTGTCACAAAGGAGGACCAATATTGCATAACAGTTTAAAGCTCTTTTTGTTTCTAACAAGATTTTCCTGGTTCTTACTACTTTTTAGGGGGCATTTTTCATCAGTATCACGCGCCTTCGGATTTCGGTGTTTCTCTTTACATCCTCTGTTAAAATACTTCCTGGGTATTTAAATTTTGTATTTGCATGATTTAATTACAACCATACATTCTGTTTTTCTTACAAATGATATTTAGTCCTTTCTTTTCACATCCTTCGCTACCTTCTGCAAGAGTTATTAGGTTGGTGCAAACATAATGTCGTTTTTCTTTTGAAGTTGAACGTCAAAAAACGACATTATTTTTGCACCAACCTAATACATTAATTTTCTTTTCCGTTTCCGCTATCAGTACTGTGTCATCTGCATATCTAATGTTAAGATTGTTGCCTCCAATAATGAATCCTGATTTCAATTCAAATTCTCTGATAATCACTTCACTGTAAAGAGAAAACGCATCCTTGTCGTATATCTCATTCAATTTTTCGCGCGAATCGCTATATTGATAATAATATATGTTAAGCATTCTCCTACAGGAGAACTTCTAATTTCCTATATTTCATGGAGTTAGAATATTGCAACTATTTCCTTAATCTTGAAAATCTTAAGCTATGAGTCATAAAGGATCGTTTGTTTTCATGTTGTGAAACAATTCTGCTTTAACTTATTTTCGTCTTGATTGACTTTTTACAGTCATCAGGTCGATACAGCGTATGCTATTTACTTATTTTATTCATCCTCTGCATATTTCCTATTCTTCTATCTGAATTCCTCTCTTCAGTTTCTTATTATTGCCATCATAAAATGTAGACACGCGATCAATCTGTAATTATTTGCCTCCGCTCAAGTTTCAATCTCTTGTTGATTTAGGTTCTTCTGCTTTTGGTCATCGATTTTGGGAAAATCACCATTTTTTTTAAGCAGTTTAGAAATTGATGTGCCACACTTTTGAGTACTGTAGTGAATTTTTTTCTCATATTCCCTGTATTCCATCTATACTTGGGATGTTCGAATCAGCTAGTTTCTTGAGTGCGTTTCTTAGAAGAATGTAATTCGATGATTTTTTCCTTCTTCGATACTTAGACATTTTTTTTTAAATATCGTTAGCCACTCTGTGTTTTTATCTTGTCATCTCCATATTTATTTCCAGAAGTATTGTTTCCTTAGATTCTGATTTTATATTTCTTCTCTGTCCATTTATGGTCCTATGTTTCTTTACGTTTTTGGAAGATGCGATTATTCGTATGTTTTGTATTCCTCCGTCGATATCAATTACTCTTGTTTTTCCGCACGATTCATTTTTTCATCTTTCTAATATGCCTTGTATTCCTTTTTGTTTTTATTTTCTATGCCTTCCATAATATGGAGAGAGATTAGTTCTTTAAGTAGAGTGTATTTTAGTAATCTTGCGTTATGTAATCTGTTTTACTCAAGCTGATTTCTTATTTGCTGCGTGACAAAACTTCCTATTACCAGTTTTTCACTAGCGGTCTATCAACTGGAGAATCTTTGTAGATATTTCTCTGTTTGGATTTGACTTTTTCAATCCCTTAAGGAAAGTATTATATTATTTTCTCTGTATTGTTTTTAATATATTTATATGACAATTTATTCTTCTGTAGGGTGGCCGTTTCTGCATCCTCTTTTAGTCTAGCTTTTCCTAGTCATCGGCTTCTCTTTCCTTATTTATGTTAGTCATAGATTCTTTGGCTAATAGATTTTATTCTATAATTTTAGCTTTCTTATGTGTTACCTACAGTTTTTCGTCTGATATATTTGATCGACAAGTGACTGGCTTGATCTTTATACTACGTAAATTCATGTCTATATTCTATGCATTTTTCGTCTATGGTGTGCCTTAAGTTCCAGGTAAAAATACATTAATAATTTATTATATTTTGTCTTACATTTTTTCGCTAGCCAACAGTCACTGGATAATGGTTCAGATTCTGTTATAATAATCATAAGCAGGAAGTACAACAAAAGTTTCCAGCGGGCGACTAGATCACTCCTGATGGCCAGCAAGTTAACGCACGAAGGTGGTATTCTATCCCATATTGTTCAATTTTCTGGCCTCATTCTAGTTCCCTGCCGAGAGATGCCATGCTTCCTTCTCTACTGGACATCCAATACCGAACGTTTTAGATTTGCTTTGCATTTTATGGTAAGATGCACTTTATTTTTATTGCCAAGAGTTTTTTTTTTCATTGACTGACGCCAACAGGTCTTTCTTAAATGTTTTCAAAAATAATTTTAAATTAATAATAGATAATACGATATAATAATTTTAACTTTTTTTCTATTTCTACTCATTTAAAGTAATTTCTAATTAAAAATAAATTAAATAAATATAATAATTATATTATAACATTAATAAAATATTTATAATTTTAATTATTTTATAATAATTATAAACTTTTATAATTTACAACGTAGTTAAATTCAGTTGTTAGAATTCCTTACCAAATATTTTTGCGAAAATCGGAGTGAGGATAGATAAGTCAACATTTGATTTTATTTGTGATTATAAATTCTTTATATCTTGATATTAATATACAAAGTCTGAACAACCGTAAATACGTTATCTTCGAGAAATACATAAGTCGAACTTTTTTTTTGCCGAATCAGACTTCGTAAGTATTATATATTTTTACTGCGAATATATTTACAATTATGTTATGAAAAAACGTCACTAACCTTTATTATTGTTAAAAATATCAGTTTATTCCACTCTTCTTAAAACCTTGTTTGTCGTAATGAATTATAAGACAATTGTAATATAACTTAAAATTACAAATCGTAATTCAGTAATTATAAAATGGTCAAAGCTATATTAAAATTTATATTTATAGTACTTTAAAAGGCACTGAACTAAGAAGATCGAGAATTATAGGAATTAGGAGACACACTGGAGTAATGGATAGCTGCTCGGATTGAGGAATCGGGGAGTCGAGTTCGAATTCCAATCGAATCCATTACATTCATTTACGTGCTAATACCCTTGGGAAGGTATTAATACTCTTCTTCTCCCCCAACTATAGGTAAATAGCAGGACTGAACGGGTTCTATAGACTTGGATGGCAACTGATCTACTGCAGAAAGAAATGCGGTACAACAGTTGCTAATGCAAGGAAAAAATCTGTATCGAAAGATACATGATTGCCTAAGCGTATATCACGCATGGCACATAACTGACAGTAATTTAAACATAGCTAAAGCTATATTAAAATTTATTATTCATACCGTAAAAGGCACTGAACTAAGAAAACCGAGACTTATAATTAGATATATCCAATTTACATGGCGGAAACTTTGACACCTGAGTAAAAAGGAAAATGATGTAACAAGTTTATGGTCGTTTGTTTTCAACTAATCGAATCTGAGAAACGACAAATGTTCTGAAAAAATAATTATTTCTAGATTTTAAATAGAATCGGTAATATTTGCGTTTTAAAATGTTTACTTAGTGTAAATGCTATGTCTATAAAATATCACTGGACTTCTAGGTTTATAAAAGCATGTATTAAAAATCTTCCAAAGTTTTGCTAAATTTTTTATTTTAATAACACCTTTTGAATATATGTAAAAGACAATATTTATTTTTACAGCTGTCTCCCTTCAAAATTTTAGGGAGTTTTTTTTTTTTTTTTTCACGCAATTGCTTCCCAATTTTTTTTTAATTTCACGATTTTCATTTGCGCATCGAGATGGATCACATTGATGTATACACTTCATAAAGATATGTCATTGAAAAATAAATACCGTAAAATAAAACTCAGAAAGCAAAATAAAAGTATATACGCAGGAGAGAATAAACAGAGATCTGTCACCGACGAGAATTGTGCTCGAAGTAAATAAAACAAGGCGACAGCGTAGGAGAGCGTCTTCACATGTGTTTGTTGCAATCTAGACAGTAAATACCTCACTGACAATAATTATACTTTTCTAGTTTAATTGAGTCTGAGGCAGTAAATACCTCATTGAAAACAGTAGGCTTTTCTAGTTTAATTGAGTCTGACAAAAATTATACATTTCTAGTCTAATTTAGTCACAGGCAGTAAATACCTCACTGATAAAAATTATACTTTTCTAGTTTAATTCACTGACTATTCTAGTTTAATTTAGTCTTAGGCAGTAAATACCTCACTGACAAAAATTATACTTTTCTAGTTTAATTTGGTCAAAGACAGTAAATACCTAACTGACAGAAGTTATGCTATCCCAGTTTAATTGAGTCTGAGACAGTAAATACCACACTGAGAAAAATTATACTTTTCTAGTTTAATTTAGTTTGAAGGATTAAATACCACAGACAGAAATTATACTTTTCCAGTTTAATTTAGTCTCAGGTAGTAAATACTTCACTGACAAAGATTACTCTTTTGCAATTTATTTTAATCTGAGGCAATAAATGCTACACTGAAAAAATTTATACTTTTCTAGTTTAATTTAGTCTCAGGCAGTAAATATCTCACTGACAAAAATTATACGTTTCTATTTTAATTTAGTCTGTGGCAGCAAATACCTCACTGAAAAAAATTATACTTTTCTTGTTGAATTTAGTCTGAGACAGTAAATACCTCACTGAAAAAATTATACTTTTCTTGTTGAATTTAGTCTGAGGCAGTAAATACCTCACTGAAAAAAATTATACTTTTCTTGTTGAATTTAGTCTGAGGCAGTAAATACCTCACTGAAAAAAATTATACTTTTCTTGTAGAATTTAGTCTGAGGCAGTAAATACCTCACTGAAAAAATTATACTTTTCTTGTTGAATTTAGTCTGAGGCAGTAAATACCTCACTGAAAAAAATTAAACTTTTCTTGTTGAATTTAGCCTGAGGCAGTAAATACCTCACTGAAAAAAATTATACTTTTCCAGGTTAATTTAGTTTGAGGTAGTAAATGCGTCACTGACAAAAGTTTTGCTTTTCCAATTTAATTTAGTCTGAGGTCTTATACTTTTCTTGTTTAATTTAGACTGAGACAGTAAATGTATCACTGACAAAAATTATACTTTCCTTGTTTAATTTAGTCTGTGGCAGTAAATGTATCACTGTCAAAATAATCCTCACCCAATTTAATTTAGTCTGAGGCAATAAATAACTCATTGACAAAAATTATACTTTTCTGGTTTAGTTACTCTGAGTTAGTAAATATCTCACTGACAACAATTATACAGTTCCAAGTTTTATCTGTAGCAGTAAATACCTCATTAACAAAAATTATACTTTTCTTGTTTAATTTCAACTGCGGGAGTAAATACCTCACTGACAAAAATTGTACTTTTCTAGTTTAATTTAGACTGAGCTAGTAAATACCTAACTGGCCAAAATTATGCTATTCCAGTTGAATTTAATGTGAGGCGGTAAGAACCTCAGTGACAAAAATTACAATAATCCTGTTTAATTTAGTCTCAGGCAGTAAATACCTCACTGAAAAAATTATACTTCTCCAGTTTAATTTAGTCTGAGGCAGCACATATCTCACTAACAAAAATTATACTTTACTCGTTTAATTTAGTCTGAGGCAGCAAATGTCTCACTAACAAAAATTATACTTTACTCGTTTAATTTAGTCTGAGGCAGCAAATGTCTCACTAACAAAAATTATACTTTTCTATCTGAATTTAGTCTGAGGCGGTAAATTCTTCACTAACAAAATTTATACTTTTCTTGATTAATTTAGACTGAGGCAGTAAATACCTCACTGACAAAATGTATACTTAAATACCTAGCTGAGAAAAATTATACTATTCCAGTTGAATTTAATGAGAGGCATTAAGAACCTCAGTGACAAAACTTATACTAAGCCTTTTCAATTTATTCTTAGGCAGTAAATACCTCACTGACAAAAAATTATACTTTTCCAGTTTAATTTAGTCTGAGTCAGTAAATACCTCACTGACAAAAATTATACTTTTCCAGTTTTAGTCTGAGGCAGTAAATACCTCACTGACAAAAATTATGTAATTTTTGTCAGTGAGTTATTTATTGCCTCTGGCTAAATTAAACTATAAAACTATAATTTTTGCCAGTGAGGTATTTGATGCCTCAGACTAAATTAAACTATAAAAGTATTTTTTCAGTGACGTATTTACTGCCTCAGACCAAATCAAATTAGAAAAGTATAATTTTTTTCAGTGAGGTATTTACTGCCTCAGTCTAAATTAAACAAGAAAAGTACAATTTTTGTCAGTGAGATATTTACTGCCTTAGACTAAATTAAACAGGAAAAGTATAATTTTTGTCAGTGAGGTATTTACAGACTCTGACTAAATTAAACTAGAAAAACATAAATTTTGAAAGTGAGGTATTTACTGCCTCAGACCAAATTAAACTGAAAACGTATAATTTTTGTCTGTGAGGTATTTACTAACTCAGACTAAATTGAACAGATAAAGTTTAATTTTTGTCAGTGACGTATTTACTGCCACAGACTAAATTAAGCTGAAAAGTATAAGTTTTGTCAGTGAGTTATTTATTGCCTTAGGCTAAATTAAACTAGAAACGTATAATTTGTGTCAGTGAGTTAGTTATTGCCTCAGACTAAATTAACCTAGCAAAGTATAATTTTTATCAGTGAGGTGTTTACAGTCGCAGAATAAATTAAATTAGAAAATTATAATTTTCGACAGTGAGGTTTTCACTCTCTCAGACCAATTAAATTAGAAAAGTATAATTTTTGTCAGTGAGATATTTATTTCCTCGGACTAAATTAAACTGGAAAAGCATAACTTTTGCAGTGAGACTTTCGCCTGAGGCAATAAATAACTCACTGACAAAAATTATTCGTTTCTAGTTTAATTTAGTCTGAGGCAGTAAATACCTCACTGACAAAAAGTATTCTTTTCTATTTTAATTTAGACTATGGAAGTAAATATCTCGCTGAAAAAAATTATACTTTTCTAGTTTAATTTAGTCTCAGTCTGTAAATACCTAACTGTCAAAAATTGTACTTTTCCTGTTTAATATATTTTCTGGACAGAAATACATCGATTAAAACTTTTCTCTTTTTCTTTTATGGTGTGGAATGAAATACCTCGCTTAGAATATTTCTATTTTTGAAGTAGATTTTATTTTATAACCAAAAATAATTCGCTTACAAAATGTATTAGGTTAGTGCAAAAATAATGACGTAATAATGTCGTTTTTTGACGTAACATCAAAAAACGACATTATTACGTCATTATTTTTGCACCAACCTAATATAACATTTTAGTATAATTGTGCTTGTCGAAATACCTTGTTTAAAAAATTTATGTTTTTCTGTTTTAACTTGGTTTTTAGACAGAGACAGCTTGCTTAAAAATTTATACTTTTCTAGTTCAATTCAGTCTGCAGCCAAGAATACCATGCTTTCAAAATTTCTACATTTTTACATAAAAATAATTTCTAAACAGAACTAGCTTGGATACAAATTTTCACTTTTCTAGTTAGTTCGTGGCAAAAACACCCGGCTTACAAAATGTATGCCTGACCTCTTTAATTTTGCTTGTGGTCAGAAATCACTCGGTTGAAATCTTTATACTTTGCTACTTTAATTTCGTTTCACATTCTAGTTCACCGTAAACAATTATACTTTTTTAGATTAAATTCGTTATTTACTAAAAACAAATCGATTACAGATTTATATTTTTGCAGTTTAATATAGTTTGTTGTCAGAAATACCTCGCTTGCTATATTTATATTTTTCTAGTTTAAATTATTAGCTGTCAAGTAAAACCACAATCTATATTAAACATGATAATTTTATACATTTCATGTTTAATTTAAAATATGAAATATCGCGCTTCCAAAATTTATACATTTCTAGTTTAAGTAATTTTGGGATCAAATATAACTCGCTAACTAATGCTATAGATTTCTAGTTAAATTTAGCTTGAGGCTAGAATTACCTCAATTACAAAATTATAAGTTACTAGATTATTTTAGTATGTAGACAGAAAAATATTGCTTACAAAACTTATAGTTTTCAAGTTTAATTTATTTTGTGACCAGAAATGTTACGCTTAAAATGTTTATACTTCTCTAGTTTGATATATTTTATAGCAAGAAATAACTCACTTACAGAATTAATACCTTTTAAAGTTAGATTTATTTTGTAATCTTTTAATTTATTTTGTTATGAATTTAGATTGTGGCAAAAACACTTCGCTTACAAAATGTATACTTTTCTAGGTATGTTTACTAATGTAGTATGAAATGATAGAGTTGCAAAATATATAATTTTCTAATTTATTTGTATCTGAGACATACTTCACTTGCAAAATTTACACTTTATAGACTAAGAAGTTATAGACCCTCAAAATAATAAATTTTCTAATTGTGTCTGAAACAAAATACCTCAGTTGCAAAACTTTACTTTTTAGTGGAATTTTGTTTGTAGACAGATTTACCTCGCTTAAAATAATTATACTTTTCCTGTTTAATTCAGTGAAATACCTATTTGTAAAAAATAATACCTTTCTTGTTCTATCTAGATTTATCTCTCTTCCAAAATTAATAGACTTGAATTTAAATTATTTTGTGTTAAGTCTTGCCTCACTTGTACGATTTATACTTTTCTAGTTTATTTGATTTTATGGCAGAAATACATCGCTGTCCAAATTTATACTTTTTTAAATGTATATATTTGATTGAGAAATACCTCGCCTACATTATTCATAAATTTCCAGTTTAATTTAGTTTTTAGAAACAAATACCTCGCAAAATGAATACATTTCTAGTTCGATTTAGTTAAAGGCAAAGAAATACCTCGTTTACAAAATTTATACATTTCACATTAAATTTTGTTTTTTGGTAGAAAATAACTAGCTTTCAAAATTTATACTTTTCCAGTTTATTTTATTTTGCTTACAAAATTTATATTTTATTTAGTTTAATTTAGTTTGTACATAGAAATACCTCGCTTAAAATTTATTCTTTTCTAGTTCAATTCAGTTTTCGGCTAGAAATACCTCGCTTACAATATTTCTACTTTTCTACATTAAATTAATTTCTAGTCAGTAATATTCTCATAAAAAATTTATATTTTTCTAGTTTAAATTATTTTGATGCAAGAAGTACACCGCTTTACAAAATAAACATTTTCAAGTTTAATTAAGTTAGATATACCTCGCTTAAATAATTTATTCTTTTTTTTTTTTTGTGACTAGAAATACATCGCTTAAAACGTTTATAATCTTTAGTTTACTTTAGTTTATATCTATAAATATCCCGCTTGCAAATTTTATACTGTTCTGGTTCAATTTCGTTTGTGGCAAGTAATAACTCTCTTAAAATTATATACTTTTCTAGTTTAACTTAGTTTTTGGCATTGCTTACAAAAATCTTTCCAGTTTAAAATATTTTTCGTCAGAAATAACTCACAGAAACCATGTAAACCCTGCTAGTTTAATTCATTGTGTTGACAGAAATATCTTGCTTGCAAAATTTATACTTTCCAGTTTAATTTAGTTTGATCCCAGAAATACGTCGATTAAAATGTTTATACTTTTCGAGTTTAATTTAGTTTGTAAAACGGCATAAATTACGGTTTAACTATAGATAAAGAAACTTAACCTGAAATATTTATACATTTCTAGTTTAATTCAATCTGCTGCCAGAAATACTGCGATTAAAATGTTTATACTTTTCTAGTTCAAATTATTTTGTATTCTAGAAATGCCTATATTAGTTAACTTTAGTTTGTACGAGAGATACCTCTCTTAAAAAATAATAATTTTCTTGCATAATTTAGTTTGTAGCCAGAAATACCTCGCTTGCAAAAATTATAGTTTAATTTAGACTATAGCCAGAAAAACCTCGCTTAAAATATATATATACTTTTGTATTTTAATTCCTGTTTTGGCAAGAAATGTCGCACTTACAAAATTTATACCCTTCTAGTTTAATTATATTTGTACCTAGAAATAGCTCACTTACAAAATTTATAATTTTCTTGGTTAATTTCATCTGAGGCAAAAAATAAAACGCCCGCGCAATTTAAGCATTTCCATTTTAATTTAGTGTGTAGTCGCTTAAAAAAATTATACTTTTTTAATTTTATTTTGTACCCAAAAATATGTCTTGCCTAATTTGTAGTTTTCTAGTGTAATTTTGTCTGTGGAAAGAAATACATCGCTTACAAAAATTATACTAGTCTAATTTAGTTTCTAGCTGAAATTTTCTCGCTTACACGTTTTACACTATTTCAGTTCAATTAAAATTGTTAATTGGGAAGAAATACACCTCTTAAAAAATTATACTTTTATACTTAATTTATTTTGTGGCGGGAAGTAAATCGTTTACAAAATTTATATTTTTCTAATTTGATTTATGTCATGACAAGAAATACCAGACTCAGAAAATTTATACTTTTTCAAGTTTAATTCAAGTTTGTTGCTCAAAATAGAACGCTTTTAAAATTACACCTTCTGATTCAATTTTGTTTGTAGACGGGGATAGCTCACTTACAATTCTAGTTCAATTTCGTTTGTGATCAGAAATAATTCGCTTACAAAAATTATACTTGCCTAGTTTATATTAGTTTGTGGGAAGAAATAGTAGGCTTAAATAATTTATGAGTTTCTACATTATTTTAATTTGCAAACAGAAATAAAACCACCTAGCTTAAAACATTTACACTTTTCTAGTTTACATTATTTACATTATTCGGACCATTGTCCTCATCTTTGTCGCCATATTTATCACAACGTTTCGGCCGTTGTACGCTCCGGCCTTCTTCAGGTGGTTGGAATATCGAACTAGTTTAATTAGTTTGTCATCAGAAATATCTCGCTTACAAAATTCATACTTTTATAATTTATTTGTAATTTATACTTTCTACTTTATTTTTGTTTGTGACAAGAAATGCAAACCTTGAAAAATTTATCATTGTCATGTTTAATTTAGTTTGTAGCAAAAAATTCTACTCTTACAAATTTTATAATTCTCTATTTTATTTTATATTGAGGCAAGAGATACCTAGCTTAAAAATTTTATACTTAGTTCAATTAATTATCTGGCCAGAAATGCATCACTTACAACATTTATAATATTCTAGGTCATTTAATTTCTGACGGGGAATTAATCGCTTACAAAAAGTATACCTATCTAATTTAATTTAGTTTTTGGCAGGAAAAAGCACATGAAAAATATCCACTTTTCTAGTTTATTTAGGTTTTGCTAAGAAATGACTCGATTACAAAATTTATGCTGTTTAATTTAAATTATTTTCTGGCAAGTAATGTCTCACGAGTTTAATTTAGTTTGTGGCGAGAAATGTTTACCTTATAAAATTTATAATTGTTGAGTTTATATTAGTTTGTTGAAATCGGTGTCTAACTTTAATTGCTTCGCTATCATCAAAAGGGCGGTGCAGCTTAGAAATTGTCTACTAAAAATTTTAAGTGGCAGACTATAAAAGTAAAATAACTTTTCTAGAATTAAAACAACGTATGTTGCGCCCACTTTCCTGTTTCTTTCTTTTTGTTTCTAAGAATTTTGCTATTATTTCCCTAATATATATATATATATATATATATATATATATATATATATATATATATATATATATATATATATGTATGTATGTATGTATAGTAACAAATAAAATTGAATTTACTTACAGAGAAAATCTTTTAAATGACGTTATTTAATTTGTGCTAAAAGGACGTTAATTTTTAACGCCATCTTATCTAATTATGTACTTTCTGAAAGATGACTTAATAAATGACTTAATCAAATTTTTCAGTTATATATATTACATAATTTTAATGTAATCGAACTATTTCCTGTCAAGGGCAACACAGATTTAAATAAATCGTTAACTTTTTAAAACTAATTAGTTCTTAGACACATTTGAATTACTTAAATATTATCATCTATTATTGACATATATATATATATATATATATATATGTAAGCAAATCCTAATATGCAATTATCCTTTTTTAATGTTAATATAACGTCAACGTGGGACTAATCAAAACAGACAACTGAAATTTTTCAAGATCAGCGTTCCGTTTCAATATGATCACGTCGGCGTCACGTGGGTGATGTTGTGAAAACGTATTCCTAAAATAGAGTAGATTAGTCTTACTCTTATGTCCATCGTCTTTTCATGTTGAATTAAATATAGTCTAATGTTAATTATGTTTTATGAATATGTCCTGAAGATGGTCTACTAGACCAAAACGTCCGACGTTAACATTATATTAACATTAAAACAGCATAATTGCATATTAGGATTTTTGTTTGTTTTTTCCGTATATTATATATATATATATATATATATATATATATATATATATATATATATATATATATATATTAGATAGGCTAGTTTTAAAAAAAGTACAAACGAAAGGGTACCAATAAAATCAGTCTGATAAACATTTATCAAATATTAGTTTTTAACCATATGACAGAAATGAAGCACGGAGAGAATGGTTTTAAGTTGGGAATTTTCGGACACGCCTGTGTCCTTCATCAAAAGACCGAAAAATGAACAGTGAAATGGGAATCACTCAACGGCAGATATTTTTGTATATTGTGTATTTTCTGGTGGAAATCATATTGTTTGCAAAAACCCGATCTTTTTCTGATTCTTCGATTTGCGAGATTTTATGAAAGTAAACTTAAATTTAAAATTTTGATCGGTGTAAAAGCTTTAGGCAGGTGTATTATTACTAGTGGGGATAGTGGCGGTGTGAGAGTGAGTAAACATAGACGAAGAGAGTTATAGGTTGGGGAGGGTAAAGACGTCTCGCGTATCTCAAGTTGTTGCCAAAATTGTCCGACCAAGTTGTCAAGTTTTGAAAGATACATAAGAAGCACACGTAGACTTTTTTACTAATTGTTATAGTCCGGAACTCACTCCAGACTTCAGACTGAACTCCCTGCTTCCTCTTGAGGCGCAGTATTTATTACGTATGGAATAGTCCATTATGTTATTATAGGTAAGGTTCCATAATACCCCACCTTCCGAAAATTTTTGCGTAACAGGGTTTTTTTTTTTTTTAATATATTTTTTTCTTTGGATCTATTTCCAAAGGTACAGTAAATTTTCTTTTTCTAGACGATTTTCTTGGTTCTGGCATTATTTGCGGTCTTGATATATCGAATGTGTCGAAAATCGTGTCTAATACCTCTTCTTGAGGTGGACCGTTATCATCCTGTAACGGCCTCTTCCTTATTTGGTTTACGTGTCTTCTGTGTGAGAATTTTTTTCCTTGAACTATGTACATCATATTGTCCCTTGTTCCCATCAAGAGGTATTATTTTTGTATGTCTTAAAAAAACTTTTTCCGCCGGGAGGAATTTTCTTTTTGGTGTCTAGGACTGTGTTACTTGTTTTATTTTACTTGGTAATAATTTATCGAACGCTGATCTGATTTTCCTAGCAAACATGATATCTGCTGGTGATAATGTTGATGGTGTCGCATTATTTGGCGTTATTCTATATACCTGTAGGAATTGCTGTAATGCTTTCTCCGTAGACACATCGTAAGTTTTTCGTAATGTTCTTTTGAGAGTATCCAAGAATCTCTCCACTTGTCCATTTGATCTTGGATGGTAAGGTGGGGCTTTTATATGTTTTACTTGGTAGATTTCGCAAAACTCTTGGGAACCTGCCGACGTGAATTGCGTTCCGTTATCTTCTACACCAAGCCGAGCGAATAGTTCGTGGAGGAAATTTATGGTCGTATTAACGTCTGCAGTGTAAAGTGTCTACCATAGACGTATCTATGGAATCTTGTTACTGCGAAGATAATTGCTAGAGCTTCCTTCTCAATTTGTGAATAGTTTTTTTCCGCTAGAAGTAGGGTTCGAGAAGCATGTGCGATAGGTTTTATTGTCCCATCTGGCATTTTATGTAATATACACGCTCCGAAAGCGTAGGCGCTCGCATCACTGGCTACAATAATCTCTAGTTTAGGATCCCAGTGTGCCAAAAATAAATCCGATGCTAATGTCTTGATTATTTTTTCGAATGTTTCCTGGTATTGATCTGTCCACTGCCAAACTCTTTCTTTCTTTAGCAGTTCGTTCAATGGTGCGCGAAGTTTATGCATTTGAGGTATGAATTCCTGGTAGTAATTTACTAATCCAAGAAAAGTTTGTAGTTCTGTTATGTTCTTAGGAACTGGAATCTTTTTTATTTTCAGGGTCTGGACGTCTACCTTCTTCTTGGTCTATTATACGGCCAAGATATTTAATTTCCTTCATAAAAAAATCACACTTATTTTCTTTCACTTTGAATCCGTAGCTTTGAATTCTCTTAAACACTTCTTGTACATGTTGCCGGTGTTGTTCAACGCTTTCGCTATTAAACAATATGTCATCCAGATATGCTATTGAGTATTCAAGTCCTGCCAGCAACGTATCCATTGTCTGTTGGAAAATAGCCGACGCTACTTTAATTCCAAATGGTAGTTTTTGGTATCTGTACAATCCCTTGTGTGTGTTTATGCATAGTAGTTTCGAACTTTCTTCATCGACTGGAATTTGCAGGTAGGCCTCACTTTTTTCCGTGACGTAGAAGACTTCAGACGGAACTCACTCCAGACATCAGACGGAACTCCCTGCTTCCTCTTGAGGCGCAGTATTTATTACGTATGGAATAGTCCATTATGTTATTATGGTTAAGGTCCAATAACACTAATATATATATATATATATATATATATATGTCTGTGTGTGCGTGCGTGCGTGCGTGCGCGTGTGTGTGTGTGTGTGTGTGTGTGATAAATCATAATATTAATGTATGTTACATTTATGGCTAAAAGTAAAAGAGAGCGTATGTAAATATCTATCTATCTATCTATCTACTATCTATATTTCTCATGTTGTCTGTGTCTCTCGTGGGCGTTGTTACCTCGCCCAGGCCGCATTTCTCACCCGATTTTGATGCAGTTTTCACCACAAGTTTGTAAATGATTGCCGTAAGGACATGACGGAGCCCGATTTTTGAGTTCGGACTCAGGTTCCGAAAAAATCGATAATCGAAAAAATCGATAATCGCAAAAGTCTGCTTACAGAAGGAATGATCGCATTTCAACCAAATTTGACACCCTCTTAGAGGTTAGAAGTGTTGTCCAGAGGTTTCATGACCACGGACCCCTAAACAGCGCGGAAAATTGATAAAACCCAAAAACAGATACGCCAAGATTGCGCCTGAACTGCATGTCGGTTTTTAGCGAAAACCGACCGGATTTATGAGGAGGCCATTGGGAGTCACCATGTGAAGTTTCAACTCTGAGCGCCCCCAAACAGAGTGTAAATCGACAATCGGTCAACCCTTAAAAATGTTTTTCCGTTTGGGTATTTTCTAAATGCAGATTAATTTAAAATCACGCTATGTGCGGGAAGAAACAGGTCAGTGGAGTGGAAGAAAACATTTGACCTCAAATTCTGGAATGGGTGCAGGGCCATTGAAATTTGGCTTTTTTATCCCTTCTACCAGGTCTGACTTTGAGCCAAAAATGACATATTCGACTTTGTCAACACTTTTGCTTTAATCGTCACATCTTACCAAAATAAGCACTTCCTTTATTCGCGACTTTACTGAAAAAAACTCGCATACGTGCTGAGTGAAAATGGTTCCGCCCTCAGCAGTCCATTTTCCAATTCTTTAAAAGTTTTCTCCTAGCCCAGGCCGCATCCCAGACCTGACGACGAGTTTTTGCGCTAAAACAGCAGGGCTTCCTCCGAATACCGGAAAACGATTAGCGGCTTTTCGTTGTCGCACAAACCAAACGAGCTCCTTGCAGCTCCTTGCATTCTCATCGCCGGCATCACGTGCGTTACAGCCAAGCTGCATATGCAGCAGGCAGCTTGACCCCGTTTACGACCAAGCCTTGCGCTTGCCAAATCATGCTCGCGTGCGTGAATGCGCGCTAGCATCTTTCATTTTGTGTGAGCTCATACAGTGGTCTAAGTCATGGCCATTGTCCAGGCTACACCAATCAATGGCAAGTCACGCTTCCTTTAAATACCTTCAGCGCGGCTGCATCCGCACTCACGTCTTGATTTGATCGCCATTAACGCATCAGTCCTTGGATTAATTGACAGCTTCCTGCTACCGGAAGGTATCTATTTGATTAAAAGTTTGCATTACCCATTTTTATCTCCGCCTGCTGCCTCTACTGCGTAGCCAAGTCCATCCTAGCGTTCCATACCTATTTCTACCTTTTCGTCGTTCAGTTTTGCTATTAGACAGTTAAATGCTGTCGCAATTTACTTCTCTTCTGCCTTTACTATGCAGCCCAGTACACCTCAATGTTTCACTACTTTTTAACCTTGAAAGCTTCAACTTTTTGGTTGCGTAACCTCTTCCTACAGCGACGTTTTCGTGCTGCCAGAAAGCACGGCCCATAGCTAGGAGAAGCTTTTTCCATACCGCTCCACTGCATTTTTAGTTTTCTGATACAACGAGGTTGCACCGCTTCAGCTTCGACATCAACTTCTATTCGCATTCTTACACAGCATTTCTACAACCCTTCAAATGGCTCCTACACAACGAACATCCGCACGTCAGCAACTGAAGACCCCTAATACCGTTAACGTTACACATGCAGAACAGGCGACTGCGGAGGAGCACATGATAACTCCGGTTACAGATGATCATATAGCGTCTACTTCAACCTCTGCTTTGCACTCTTCTACGTGCCGTGGCGATGACCAACGCGGCAGCTCTGCAAAGGCTGTAAAAACACCCAAGCGAGGCAACCTTAGCCGGAGTTTTAAAAAAGCCTCTCCGGCTAAGGGGAAACGGGAGCAGGATTCTATTGTGCGCCTCCTTGGGGGAGAAGCGGCTGGCGCCTACTTCAACCTCTGCTTTGCACTCTTCTGAGTGCCGTAGCGATGACCGACCCGCCAGCTTTGCTAAGCTTGCCAAAATACCATGGCGAGGCAACCTTAGCAGGTGTTCTAAAAGAGCCTCTGCGGAAAAGAGAAAGCGGGAGCAGGAAACAGAGGTAGAGGCCTCTCTGAGGCTTTCCAGTCAATCTCAACGGAGGTAGTGTGTTTTGTCATATAAAACGCTTGGTGAGCGTAACTACCGTTTGTACTGCAAATTAATTTACACATATTCGTTGAAAAGTAAGAGGAAACTACCTAAACGCTTGCAAGACAAAAAAAAGCGGCTTCATCACAAGCACTTTTGCGGTCCCGACAGAGCCCACATCGAAAAGCTACTCGCAATGCAGCCGACGCCGACGCTGCTGCAACTTCCATTCGACGGTCCCAGGAGACCACGGCTGAGAAAACCGCACGTAACGCAGCGAAAGCTGCGGCAACGTCCATTCGATGGTCCCAGGAATGCATGGCTGAGAAAACCGCACGCAGGCGGAAACGTGATGCCTTTTCAACTTCCTCTGCTAGAGCTGAAGAAAGGCTTGAAAGGTTGCAGACTGTTAACCAGCGCCGTCATGCACATCGAGGGCTCTGTAGCCCACCAAAGCAATTTTGGTTTAAGCTGGCGTTCAACTATGAGCCAGTATTGAGGATTTCCGGTCGCAAAGACCTCCAAATAGGATCCATGTCAGTTGTCTGTGGGCATTGCAATGCCAAAAAATGGACTGAAGAGTCTGCAGGTTTGTGTTGTTCAGACGGTAAGATACAGTTGCCACCTTTTCAAGAGCTACCTACTCCGTTGAAAGCTCTGTTGGAGTCCAGACTCCAAACATTTCCTCGCAAAAATCAGACAGTACAATTGTGTCTTCCAGATGACCTCTTTTGGTGGTAATGCCTTCCGCGAAGTCTGTTGGAATCCAACCTTCAATGTTCAAGGTCAGATTTAACACTGGATAGGGTCTCTTATGTCGGAAACTGCCACTGATTTGGCCTTTCTACAAATATACTTCATAGCTGACTACAATCAACAGCCAGATGCCCGCATGGTATACAGGCCAGGACAATAATCCTCGCAGGGATATCATAATGAGTCTCCAACAAATGCTCCACGAGACAAACAGCTATGTCCGCAGTTTTAAGTATGCTCTCGGAAATAACACTTCTTCTGATTTCATTATTGTAATTGATGCTAACAAACGGCCTCAGTAAGAGCACGAACGTCGTTACAATTCTCCCGAAAGTAACGAAGCTTCCGTCATTGTCAGCGGTGATCAGCACAACAGACGTGACATTGTTATCGAATCGCGCGGCAGTGGGCTCCGAAGAATCAGTGAAACGCACCGGTCCTACGATGCACTGCAATACCCACTTCTCTTCCCTTACAGAGAAGATGGGTACCACTTTGGCATTCTGCAAAATGGGTCCACCTTAAAAACAGTGTCTTGCAGGGCTTTCTACGCCTACCTATTGATGGTACATGACGGTGCACTCAATCATCTTCATCGAAGTCGGCAACTTTTCCATCAATTCATAGTAGACATGGCTGCTAAGATGGAATCCGAAAGACTCTGTTACATAAGATTGAATCAGACCAAGTTGCACTGCGACTCTTACATTCATTTCCGTGATGCTGATCCACGCAATATAGGCAAGATGTGCATACTACCTGCAACGTTCACAGGCAGTCCACAATACATGCACGCGAGGACGTAAGCCGTGATGACATACGTTCGTAAGTACGGCCGACCAGACCTATTCATAACTTTCACGTGTAACCAAAAATGGTACGCAATTGCTAAAGAACTTATGCCAGGGCAATCGGCCTACGACCGTCCAGACCTCATTGCGCGCGTTTACCATCTGAAGTTGGGAAAGCTAAAGGATGTGATTACAAAGGGCCAGGTTTTGTGGGCTGTTTCCTGTCGCATGCACACTATTGAAACGCGGCCTGCCTCATGCACATATACTAATTTTGCTGTGCGACAAGATTGAGGCCACAGAAATCGATCATCTTATTTCTGCTGAAATTCCTGATTCGTCGGCTGATCCTGAATTGTACGAAATAGTGACAACCAACATGATTCATGGTCCCTGCGGTCGCATTACAATTACACCAGCTGTCACAACAGCGACGGCAAATGCACCCGGCAGTACCGACGAGATTTCGTGACCGAAATCATTACAGGGAGCGATGATCATCCACTGTACCGGCGAAGGAGTCCCGCTGAGGGAGGATTTACAGCCGTGGTAAAGGGCCACCAAGTGGATAACAGATGGGTAGTGTTATATTGTCCCCTGCTAACAAAAGCGTTCAATGCGCACATCAGTGTCGAATATTGCCATTCAGTTCGCTCCATAAAGTATGTATGCAAGTACATCAACAAAGGGACTAATGCTGCAATGTTTGGTATTAGGCAGGAAGGATCCGTAGACGAAATCCAGGACTTCCTTGCAGGGCGCGTCATTAGCAGCACAGAGGGCCCTTGGCATATATTCAGCTTCCCCATCCACGAACGCTTACCAGCATCGTCCAGCTTGCTGTGCACCTAGAAAACGACGAACTTCGTTATTTTTCTGCGGATACAGCAATGGATGTGGCTGCGCGTACCAAAGACACAACACTTACAGCATTCTTCAAACTTTGTCGACAGAACGAGTTTGCAGTAGAGTTACTGTACCCAGACGTGCCTTCATACTACGTGTGGACAAAAAAGAACACCTGGGTTCAGCGGAAGTGCGGGGCCAACGTCGAGGGCTCTCCAGACGTCAAAAAAGACGCCACACTCGGAAGGGTATTCACGGTTCCCCCATCGCGACAGGTATGTTTTTACTTGCGACTCCGTTTGCATGAAGTTAGTGTTCCAACGAGCTACAATAACTTACGGACGGTTAATGGAGTTTTATGTGACACTTTTCGTGAGGCCTGCCTCCGTCTCGGCCTTTTGGAAGACGACAGCCAGTGGGATGCCACAATGACTGAGGGAGCTCTTTTAAAAATGCCCTCTGCTTTGCGTCACCTCTTCACCACAATCTTACAAATGTGCGAACCCAGTGATCCCAAATCACTTTGGGACAAATACAAGGACATTTTGGTACTCAGGCGATGTAAGCTCATCGTCTGGGATGAGTGCACTGTCAGTCCCAAAACTGCACTCGAGGCTGTAAACTGCTCTCTGAAGTATATTCGAAACTCCGATGCCCTTATGGGAAGTATAACTGTCCTTCTATCCGGTGACTTTCGCCAGACCCTCCCCGTTGTACCTAAGGGGACAAGGGCCGACGCTATTCGAGCGTGCTTGAAATCGTCACAACTTTGGCCCACTGTTAGACCATTGCACCTTACCACCAACATGCGAGCACACCTAACTGGCGATGTTGGGTCCGCCGAGTTTTCGAATTCATTATTAGCCCTTGGCGAAGGTATTATTCCAGCGGACACTAATGGAATTGTAAACGTCCAAAGGTTGTTTACAATGGTCACAACACCAGCAACACTCAGAGAATCAGTTTTTCCTGATCTTCAAACCAACTACAGCAATATTAAGTGGCTTGCTGGGCGGGCAATTCTTGCCCCAAAAAACACCACTGTGACAGCCCTTAATAGACAGCTTCTGGAAACTGTGCCAGGGGTGTTGCACGTTTACAAATCCATTGACAGAACGCCAGACCCCGCTGAAATGGCGAACTTTCCAGCGGAGTTCTTAAACAGCCTCCACCCAGCTGGTCTCCCTCCTCACATTCTGGAACTTAAAGTGGGGATCACGGTTATGTTGCTTAGAAACCTGCGTCCACCGAAACTTTGTAATGGGATCAGGATGGTTATTCAGGCCCTACACCCAAACATTATTGAGTCTAAAATTATAACTGGCTGCGGTAAAGGAGAGCAAGTGCTTATCCCAAAGATGCATTTGTATCCATCAGATGCCGACGTACCCTTCACCACATTTTCAGCTTTTTGTAAGGGTGAAAAAAGGAACACATCATCGCGCCTGACGACTCGAGAACAGGCTACGTAAAGGTGGCCGTATGAGAAGCAATGCTCCTCTAAGTGTACACCAGTGACAGTGTTTGTCCTTGGGCCTTATTAATTGTCATAGCAAAACAGGGTGCGCGTGGGAATGGGGATCTTCTTAAAGTGAAGGGTACATCAGCATCTGATGGATACAAATGCATCCTTGGGATAAGCACTTGCTCCCCTTTACCGCATTACTGTGAAGCATTGAACTCATCGCCAACTAATGTATAGTTACAAGCATCAATTGTCTCTCCTCACATAACCATACCATATGTACAGAAATGAATGACCCCGACCAGATTACGGGCCCTTTCAAAAATGCGTGCGAGACCCCTTCGGGCAGCAAAAAATCGATAAAAAGCTCCGGTTCGACCATGCCCTCAGCAGTTCATTTCCCACTTCTTTAAACTTTGTTTTTTCTCCCAGGCCGCACCCCAAATCCGATTTTTCAATTGTGTCATGCATGAGCCCGATTTTTTATTTGGGACTCAAACTTTGTAAAAAAAACGATTAACTCACAGGTGATACGGATTTTGGGGGTTTAAAGTTGAATGTCTCGCCTGCACTACGCGGCCCAGTACATCTCAGCTTTTCACCTCATTTTGGATTCTGTACAGTTGACTTCGCGTTGTTAAACACTTTTGAGCTCTTTTCATTTGAACTTAAAATCGGATCAATGTATGTTTTCCAAAGTACCGGGTTAACAAATCAAGGGCAACAAAAAACCCGCCCAAGTAGTATGACCAGTCTCAATATTTCAGGAAACTGGGTTGGGCGTGAAAAAGTATTTGTTGTTAACATTCTTTTTTGATTCGGTTTTTCAAGTTACGAGTCTTCTTTTAAAGCTGATCGTTTTGTGTTCATTTTGATAAGTTCTTTTTTCGTATCAGATTTAATGTTTAGTATAGAGCTTAGAAAAAATTCGCAGTGTGAGATAGACAAGAATTAAGGCATGTAGCAACATCAGCGCGCCAAAGGGCACTCCTTTAAAGGCAAGGAAGAGCAAAAATGTTTTAAGTCAAGTGATAGTGATGGCTGTATGAGTCGTACGATTTTTTAATCAAGCACGGGCAACGCCGGGCCATGCTGCTAGTTACTTATAATCTCTCTAACATTCCTAAGTTAGTGTTAACCAATCAAAAATGACTTCCTTTGTTTTCCTGTATCTGACCTCAAAGTTCAAAATTATGGAGTCAGAGTATTGTGGATTCCGGGATGAAATCCGGTCTCCAATGAATGATAAACGCAGGAATGAAATATAGCAAATATTAGGTTGGTGCAAAAATAATGTCGTTTTCTCACATAGTAACATATGTGAGAAAACGACATTATTTTTGCACGAACCTAATAAATGTATTTACGTAATAATACTTTTGGTAATACGGTTAGTAGATCCAGAAATGCGGTTAGTAACAATAATAATATATTAGGTTGGTGCAAAAATAATGACCTGATAATGTCGTTTTTGACGTTAAAAAATACGTCAAAAAACGACATTATTTAGTCATTATTTTTGCACCAACCTAATATATACAGTCTGGAAAATTCAGTATCGAAGTAGGACTTCCTTCTGAGTCTACGTGCTCGCAACTGTGACTCCTACAAAGCGGTTACCTCACACTCTCATTCTCACTCTCACTCTCACTCTCTCACTGTCACTGTCTCACCGTCTCACTCCCGGGTATTCACCGGCAGCAGTACAAGTACACACTGGGCGAGTCCACTTGTATAAAAAAGAAGAAAATACAATTGTCTAAAAAATAATATTCTGCTAGACTATTATTTAACACCTGGTCAATACCTAGATGATGGATAGTTTGGGATTACCAGCTTTAATGTACCGGTGGTGGAATGTCCCAATTCCAGTTGGCTTTGTTATATTTACTTACGCACAAATATCAAGATCGAATGTGTGGAACACCCAGTGCGGATCGAACTCACTACTCAGTTGTAACTGATCCAGAGATACAAGCTTGTTAACCATTACACCACTAATATAGCATTTTTGCTATTTTCAGTGGGTACGGTAAAGATTTATCAAGTAAAGTATTCATTACGAAGACGTTAATCTAATCTGTTGGTGGACGTGGAGGTTACCAAATAGGTATACTTAACGTATTTAATATCGCTACAATTTTTAATAGTTTACAGGTTGTCAGTATAGTTTGTATGCTTCGCATTACATTAACTTTTGATACGACACGATTTTTGTGATCGGAAAAAAAAAAGAAATATCGAGAAAAATGAGAAAGTGTGAAGTCGTAATCAATGTTGTTTTTGCTAGATGAAGACGTCACCAAATATTTATGGTCAATGTATTGTATATTTTGCCACAGCTTTTTTTTTATAGGTAGTATAGTTTTCACCATTCCTTAAATGAGACAGTGGCAAAGTAACATTTATGATTATTTTTATTCTAATTTGTCATTTCTCCCGATGTTGTGACTTTATTGAAACATGTAATCTCGTCCTATTTGAACTTCTGGCGGTTTTTCAATGCTTTTTAATGAATTCTAAAGCTGTTGCTCTAATGTTAAAATCATAGGAAGGAGAAATTTTTTATTTATATTGTGAGGTTACTGACGCGTACAATCAGACTGCATATAAATTCTATTCAAGTTTTTCAGTACTTGAATAGAATTTATATGCACATGTACATGTCAAACTTTATTGTTGTTATTTTGATATACAGCATCAAGGCCTAAATAACAAGAAATATTTTTAATCATTTCACCCAAAGCAATGCAGTAAATCCACTATTATTAAGGAGAGACGATTTCAAGTTTGATATTAAATATTTAAACTTGTAATATAAGTGGGAGGAGCATCTGGTCTCACAGTAATATTCGGTTTTATCATTCCACGTTGGTTGAATATTTACAATGTTTTCCAGCGATTGCGAAAAGCAAGGTATACAGAAAACCATCAGAGAATGTACAGGAATCTCTCAATTATTGCGATTTTGAATAGTGCACTAAAATGTTTATATACTAAAATTAGATTAGTGCATACATAATACTCAACATACTTCAGTTTAACCTCACACTCTCACTCTAATTCATTCATTCTAATTGAAAATTGATTTATTTATAGTTACCCATAAATTAAAAATTTTCTAAAATTTAAAAATTTTCTAAAATTTAAAAATTTTCTAAAATTTAAAAATAGAAAATGAGTAAATATTTTGTCAAGTATTAAGTTATCTATGCAATTACAGTAGTGTTAAAAATGGACGGTTATAAATAGATAAATTTTATAATAAAATTAAATTTTATAATAAAATTAAATTTATAATAAAAATAAATTTGATAATAAAAATATATGTTTAAATATTTGTCTCTATTAAAATTTCTTTAATATTTTGATTTTTTTTTTTCATGTTTATTTAAAATGGAGAATTTAATTAGATACAGACATTTGCATTTATTAAAAAAATATCGAAATATAAAAGATGCATGCAGTTTCTATGGAAAGATTATAGATAAAAAATTCAGGTTAAAATAGTAATAATTATTATATGTTTGGAAAATTTGAAGAGGACATTTCTCAGTACCGCCAATTATATGAAGAACAGAAGAATACCATGCGACAAAACACACTAAATATTTTTTTCATAAAAAATGAGATCAATAAACATTAATCCATAGCATTTTATTGTGTCTTCTTATATGTACGTATATTTAATTAAAAATTACGTAAATTAGAAATTAATTGTGAATGAGACTAAAATTTGAGGTACAAATTACATTTCCTATAAGTTATATCCGATATTCCAGTATATCATATTTGAAGAAAACACTTACGAAAATGAAAGAGAGACGTGAGAGAAAGACAAGAATAGACGAAAATAAAAAAAATGTCGAGAAAGAAATAAACTAGATAGTTAAAAAAACAAAAAGAAAGTTTGAAGTAGAAGAAAGAAAATTAGATTACCCATTTTAAATATGAAAAAAAAAATCCCAGTCTTCCTTTATGTTGGTAAATGCAAGGTATATACTGAATATGGATAGATACATAAAACATACTTTATCTGTTTTATCATTTCAGGATTTACTTCATGCTATTACTTTGTCTTCTTCCTTCATTCACCTACATTTTCTCTCAATAACACATGTAGTATGCTTTATCCTATCTAAGAACGTATCGTTGGGTTCCATGTTCAGCCCGTAACAATGCCAAAAAAGACTCCCCAGTATAGACTGTAGAACATTACACCATAACAAAAGGTCCATAATCAAAAGAATGATGACAACATACGCAAGCTGAGTGGTTGAAGCTATTAGACCATGTCTTTTTGTATATCATTGCCTACTTCGAGCTACGTTTCACCGAAAGAATATGTATTAACCGTCTCACATTTGTATGAAAGGAAAAACATATAGGGAGTTGCCTTTTATCGAAAAGTGTTTCGTCTTAAGATAATAGTATTTTCGCATTTTCAGCGAAAAGGGAAAAGGATTATAAAAAGAAAAATGAAATACGAAGATGTAATCAAAGCTGCTGGTGGATGTGGACGTTACCAAATTGTTATGCTCAATTTTTTGTATATCGCCACGGTCTTTGATGGTATGCAGATTGGCAGTATAGTTTTCATCATTCCTGAAATGAAACATAGGTAAAGTGTGTAATTATTTTCATTTTAATTTATTGTTAAAGATGATGTGACTTTATTTAAATATATAGTTTGGTCGTGTAGAAGCTCTCATGGTATTAGATTGGTGCAAAAATAATGTCGTTTTCTCACATAGTAACATATGTGATAAAACGACATTATTTTTGCACCAACCTAATAGTTTTTCAATTTTTCTTATGATTTAAGTTTCAGCAGCCATTTAAAGAGGAAAACCATAAGAAAACATTTCTGATTATTCTCACAAATTACAGGCGTTTGCAATCCAATCTGGGTGGAGTAATGGATAGCGGCTCGGATTGAGCCGAGTTCGAATTCCAGTTAGATCTATTACATTCACTTACGTGCTAATATCCTTGGGAAAGCTATGAATCCTCTTCTCCCGCAGCTATAGGTAAATAGCAGGACAGACCGGGTCCTATAGATGGCAATCGGTCTAAGGCAGAAAGAAATAGCAACCTACTGCGGGAAAACTCTGCGTCGTCAGTCATTTATCGAAAGATCCATGATCGCCTGAGCGTCTGTATCACGTATGGCACATAACTGACAATCTAATCGAATATAAATTCTAGTCGCAATTTTCTGCTGCCTAGTACAAAAACTTCAACATGGTTGATTCAAAATTTTCCTCTTAAACAAAATATCGGAAGAATATAAAGCTTCTTCAAAACCATGATAAGTTTGTCAAGTATTAAATTAGTTTTGTGGAACAACTGAAATGCTTACACTTTAGTTTTTTTTTTTTTTTTCTGTATGATGTTACTCAGTTAGTATATTAGCTTCACCTTGAATGTTAATTTGTAGCACGGACAGTACTTGGTGAAGAAGTGTCTGACATCGATCACAATTTAAATACTCTATAGATCATGTAAAATAGCTAAGATATTTAGAATATTGAAATCAACGACGGAAACTCATTCGTAAAAATTACTTTCTGTTTTAATGAAATGAAATAAACTGAGTCAGATAAACTGGCAAAACTCCAAGGTCGTTTGTGGTCTCGTTATAATGAATACTTTTGCAGATAAAGGGAAATAATTTAGTTGTTTTTCACACAATGAACTGCTACCGATAAATCTCGGTGCACGTATACATACAGATTTCTTCAATTATAATTAGATTATATTGTAATTAGATCCTTAAATTATTCTGTCGTATAAGCTACCCTAAATTATATATATATATATATATATATATATATATATATATATATATATATATATATATGTATTTGGTGTGCCGAATAATTTTTAAGTCTTGTGGAAACATGTGAAAGAATTTCTCGACATTATATGTTCTGATTACATTTAAAGATTATTGTTTAAGATCAATTCGCATATTTAATTGTCTTACTGACGCTAATCGTGTAGACAGATTTCGTCAAAATAAATTCGAAATGTTATACATATTTGGTAAATGTACGATTTTGTACGATCACGGGTAAATTGGATCCCTATACAGATATTTTAACTATTAAAAAATAATCTTACCTTTGATTTCTATTTTTTCGATAGAAATTTGTGAATAAAAAGTATAAATAATCACAAATACAAATGGCAACGGAGGGGAAAACTTAAGAAACCAACTCAACCTTTCTTAATACAGACCCAAAACAAAATTATACAGACTTCACTGTCAAATGTTATTATGCAGGCCTGTTTTCACAATACAATTAGTATTAATAAATCAATATTGCTATAACATTTTTATTACCACAAATATTTTATTTATCTATAATGGTCACTGTTTACTTCTTTGTTAGGTTAAGTGTTATATATCAATTACCTTTTAAAATTGTATGCCATATAGAGACTTCATTTTATTTTTAATATTTGATATATTATAACTGTTATATGATTATTTTATTACGAATATTTTAATAAAGCGTATTTGCAAAGTTATTCATACACTGGCACGAATTAGAGAGACTTGATTATGTTTTAACCTAATATTTTCCAAGAGGGCATATATTTTTAGAAGTGATTCGAATCCTAACTCTTTTTTATATTGTTTGTTTTTTTGTTGTTGTTTTTTTTTCTCTGTTATTTTCAGTTATATGACAAATAAACTGTAAATAGAAACAACTACAATGATATTGTTAAATTCTTTGTCAGTAAAAGGAACAGCCCAACATGCAAATTACAAATTAGAGACTCCAAGTAGAAACAAGTACAAAAATTGAAATATCTGGGAACTATTTTAACAGTGGACTGAAAGTGCGACACTGGAATTTAACACGCATTGGGATAGTGAAAAATGCTAATAGGTTAATAATATCACATCGTGGTCACGGAATAATGGTGGTAAATAATAGGTGATCTATGAAAGATTGGAATATTTTTGAATTTCCGCCATTATGAACATTATTATATTCACGGGCAGAATAGAATAGCTGAAAGAAAAGAAATGACAACCATGTTTTGTTCTCAGAATGAGTTTTAGACCGCTAAGTTATACACAAAATTATATTTACATATTTACATTTACCCCACGCTGATAGATTATAACACATACAAGCAGTGTGGAAAAAACACGAAAAGATAGTCTTACTTGCAATAATTTCCTGTGGGAATTTGAGCTGCTGGATGATTCACCTGTGTTTTTGGAGGATCCATATTTAGGATTCCCAGCAGCTATTCGCGTAGATCGGATTTAATTTCTGTGTTACTAGCGAGGATATATTCCACTCAAACAGGCATGATTTTCCCCGAGATGAGGACTACGAGCCGGAGATATATTCCCAAAAGAAAACAGGACTAAGCTGGCTAATAAAGCAACTGATCTGACTCCTGGAAGCTGGCAAACGAACTGGCCATTTGAAATGACGTCACTAATAGGCCCACGTGTGACCCACATAACTCCAATTCAATTGAACGGAGATAATTCTCCTTGGAAATCCCTACAGTACCTCACGCAAAAGGCTTTAGAACCTGCCATGAGGAGTTACTTTTATTCTGCTCGACGCTGACACAATAGAAACCTGGGAACATAATTTGTGAAACTACAATGCAGAAAAATATGAATGCACTGTATATTAAAGAGTTTCAATTTTTCAACAGGGTCTATTCAATATCACAAACATTTCTTCCCGTGTTTCATGCGTATGAACTAATATCCCCAAAAAAGAGTGAGTAAATTAAGATAAGAAACCCCTGCGTAATCTAATATGAGACCTGAACCTGGTTAGTTTTGACTTTGTAAATCTGGTACTACTGTACATGTGGTAGTGTCTAGCATGTCCTCATTGCCTATAATATTTAAAATGTGACGAAAAAATATTCTATGAAAATTAGTGGAAAAAAAAACAAAAAACGAGTAAAATAGTTAATCAATTAGGAATAATTATATTTAAATTTGCTGTAGTTATATAAGACTTAAAATAGAAGCAAAATGAAGTAAACAGAGAGGAAGTAAATTTTCTTTATATAAGACCTCTGGATGAACGTTTTCGAAGAAAATCCACAAGTAAAAATTACTGTTGACTAAGACCTGTTTAATGCAAACGTCGTGAAATCCCTAGTTAAACCGCCGAGAAATGTCAATTATTTAGCCTGTTAGACAACTAGGAAGTTTTTGAGTTACTGAACCTTTCTCTAACAGTAATGCTGTCCTTTCCGTTCCGACATTTAACTTGGTATATTTCTTTAACTGATACGCCAGAAAAGAAGCTAGATCATATTTCGTTATGTAACGCGTCGGGAACACCAGTTAATGTTTGGCTATCTTTCATGTCATAAACAACAATGTATGGGGTTCTATAACAGAAGGAACTGACGACAAATTTCCACGTGTTATCGCTTTGCCATTACTGAAATGTATCATAGCGGCCCCTTTAATGTAGAAAACCTTGCGTGCATTTTATCCTGTTATGGGCATTGCGCTGTTCGAGAAATAAACATTTCATATTTTGTTGTGTGTACATATCACCTATCTGTGACTAGTTAATGGGGTATTAATACCACGGAGTGGTTACCGAATAATGATGGTCAATAATATTATATTAAGTCGTGTAAGTCAACATATAATTGGCGAGATATAGAAAAATAGAATATTCTCAGTTTTCATTTCCCCCATTACGAGTATTATTATATCCATAATATAATAACACATTCAAGGGAATGACAGACATGCTTTGATGTCAGAGAGTGCTGAATGCCAGTAAGTGAAATACAAACTTATATAAACATATTTACATTAACCCCATAAATAAAAATAAAACATATATCTACACAAAAAGCAGTATGAATTGGGCACAGAAAGAGAAAGAGTCTTATGTGTAATAAATTCCAACGGGAATTTGAGCTGCACGGTGATTTTTCTCTGTTTGTGGAGAAGCTATATTTAGTATAACTATCGGATATTCGCGTGGCCTGATTTATCTTGTATCTCACTAGCGAGGCTAGATTCCTCTCAAACAGTAAACGGCGAGTCATGGGTTTTCCTAACATGAGGATTGCGAGCCGGAGATAGTTTATATATTTGGTATATTCCGAAAGAAAAAAGGTACAAAGGGTTGGTAAGATTCCCACGTGGCAGCTGGCTGACTGGGTCAGAGGTCACAAAAAGCAACTGCTCTATTTGACTACTGGATGCTGGCTGAAAAACTGTCCACTTTCGTTACTCGCTGAAGTGACGTCAAAAAGCAGCCGTCACGTTTGTCACGTGAATCCATCTCGGCCAACAGCAAATGATCCCCTTTTGTATCCCTAAACTGCCTTCCAAAACATAAACAAAGTATTAATCGCTCGAAAAAAAAGAAAAAACACGATAGAAACGAAGAAAAGAGTACTGAAATATTACGTAATATCAGTTCTTGCATATCTCAGTGAATACTGAACAAGAAGGATACTTAGAACGCTATGGACTGAAAAAGTGAGTAACGACGAAGTTTTAGAAACAAAAAGGGTACTTATACAAAAAACCAAAAAGATACTTTAAGGTTTACTATAACCAATAGCACATCAATAATTATTATTAATACATCGATAATAATATTACAGTTATTATTATCATTAACATAATCAAAACCGGCAGTTAGCGTTGATAAAAATACAGACATCATCATCATCATCATCATGTCCATAAACAGAACCCAACTTAACCAACGTGTTGGTAGTGGACCCAGACCGCGTGTGGGTATGCGTCTACATATGTCTATGTATGTGTGAGGAAATGTGAGCTTATCTGACGGCGCGGACGGCCGATCTGAAAAACGTCAATACTACCCACGCACTATTCCTTGTTAAGAGAACATTGCTACATATGTAACGATACAGTCTCGAGACTGAAATAGAATGACACTTGCGTATATATGTGTGCTCGAATACATGGATGTTTATCTGCGCCTAACATCAGATTATTTATATGGATGTGTTTGTACGAACTCATATACATACACTTGTATGTATGTGTGTCTATGTATGTGAGAGTGTCATCCAAAACAAAAACAGAATAGAATTTCTTCCGCCATCACACAGAAATAATCAAGCGCAAAAATAATGTCGTTTTCTCACATAGTAACATATGTGAGAAAACGACATTATTTTTGCACCAACCTAATATTTGGTTGTTTAGAAAGCTTAAAATAAAATGCCTGGGTAATTGGAATTATGAAGTTAGTTGAAACATGGCAGAAAATAATACGGAAATATTAAATGTTGTTAAAAAATTAAATATTGAAAATTATAAAAAATACTTATTCTTTAATAATTCTTATTTTTTAATAAAATTAAGCCAAAGATTTTGTGCTCTCAATAAATACTTAAATCCTTCTATTATTTTGAAAAAAAATGCTTTCAGGGACCAATTTCTGTGGCATAAAAAACTCGGTTCAATACTTATCCCAGACATGCCACTACGCTAAGCTAATTAATAATATTTAAGAAAATATATATTACAGGTGACGGGTTCATATCGGAGTTTGGTGGTTAGCAAATCCTCTCTGCAAACCACTAAGCTCGTGTAAGGAATTTGATCACTGCTGAATACCATACTCTTACAGAATTGGGCGAAATTATAATAAATATCACATATAAATGATCTTGCCTCGTGGCTGGGTATTTTTAAGAGGATCAGGAGTCAGTTCCGGAACACAAGTAAAAATATTTTTTAAGGATGTTGAGTTTATTGGTAGATTTTCCTAAGTGGCTGAATGGCTCAGAGAAATCATTTTACTTTCATTTTTATTCTATTTTCAATGAAAACTTAGTAATAAAAGCAATTTTTTTTCACATATGAGACTATATTCACCTGCGAACAATCTTCTGCTCAAAGATATAACTGTTATGGCTAAATCCACTTTTACTTGAATTACTAACAGAAAATATCGTTAGAATATTCTCTTGTATACATTGTTTTGATAGAGTTAATTTCATTTTAGGTCTGGAAGCTAAAACCAAGTTAAAAGCAATTAACGAGGCAATGTTCTCTTCTTGTCCTATTGTTATCTCTTTTTGTGTTTACTTGTTATGGCATAGTTATCATTGTATTTTTGTCGCTTGAACTAATTTTCTTGTTTTTTGTTTTTTTATTTTCCTCATTTTAGTATCATACCTGGCTGAATTTGTTTTCTCTTTTCTTTCGACTTCAGGCCTCTTATCGAAAATTTAAATATACGATGTATTTAAATTTGATATTAAGCATTACATTTTAATTAAAATATATCATATTTACTTGCGACATAAGCGGGAAGAGAAGTTGGCAATCTAATCTAGCAATAATTTTCAGTTTTATGACTCCACGTTGGTTGAAAAGCAAGTCACACGGATTCTAAGAATATCTTATATTTGAAAAAGAAAAAAAAAACATTAACAGAAATGAAATAGAAGGGAGAAAAAGGAAAGTCACTTTTTTTTAAGCATTTCCCCCCAAGCAAGACGGGAGTGCCAATGGCACGAAAAGAGTTACAGGGAGTGAATGTGATGGAAAAGATTGTGTATAGAGGGAATTGAAGAAAGGATAAAGAACAGGAATCAAAGCAACAGAACATGGCGAGTGACGTTGCATTTAATTTTAATTAAAGCAATACGCTTTTTCTAATCTATGAACCCATCGTTGAGTTTGTATGTTATGAGTCTGATGTTTAGGGATTGCTTAGGTCAACCTGTCACAATACCAAAAGTAATATTCAGCCAGTGATGATCAACTTCATGACACTGACTGTAAAACATTACGCAATAACGAGCATTCCCTAATCAAATGATGAGAATTGATAGACACAAGCTGATTGGTTCAAGCTACTAGACCATCATGCCTCATTGTACATAGCTGTCTACTTTAAGCTACGTTTCACTGAAAGTATAATGTATAATACAAGAGTTTGAAGTAAAAGAAAAAACATAGATAGTTGACATATAAAAGAGAAATGAAATACAGAAATGTGATCAAAGCTGCTGGTAGATGTATGCGTTAGTAAGTCTTTATGAACCATTTATTGTACATTGCCGCTGTGTTTGATAGTATGCATGTCGGTAGTATGGTAGTTCATAAGTTTTGCAGGGAAACATAGGTATGGTAAAGTTTATACTTATTTTCATTTGATAGTTTTAACGATGATGTAACTATTAAAACATAATCCGTCGTGTAGTCATCAATGCTGGTTATGATTTAAGTTTCAGAAACCAGTTAAATGTCAAAATCATAAAAGAAATATTTCTCAGTATTCTAAATAGATTTTTATTAACATATACAGCATCAAGGTTGGTTTGACAAAAATGAAAAACTTCAAGGGGATCTGTCTATATTTCTGAGATGAGGTATTATGTACAGTATTTACATTATGCGGACCATTGTCCTCATCTTTGTCGCCATATTTGTCACAACGTTTCGGCCTCAAGGACACATGGCACAGTGGATAAAGGCGTTGGTTAGATCCAATGACAAACCCAAAGAGTGTGAGTTCAATACCCGGTTAAGGCAGTGGAGAACTTTCAGAGGGAAAATTAGCAGGAGATAACTGATAACTGACATCCATCAAACATGGCACGTGGAACTAGAACAGTCTACCCCAGGGATCGAAATAAAGGGTTCAGTTCGAAATTCCAATCACCTGAAGAAGGCCGGAGCGTACAACAGCCGAAACGTTGTGACAAATATGGGGACAAAGATGAGGACAATGGTCCGCATAATGTAAATACTGTTCAAGGGGATCATTCCAGATTTTCCTCTTGGAATAAGAGGAATATTACGCATTTTCAAAACCGTGGTATTTTTTTTTTATATTAAATTAGTTTTATGGAAAAACTAAGTTTTATACTCGGTGGAAAAATAATTGACATCGAGCACAATTCAAATCATTCGAAATATTTAGCATGAAAACCATAAGAAATACGAAAGATTATGACGTCTAATGGGAATAAACTCCAAAATACATGGAAAATATTTAATAAGCTTTGTATACTAAAAGTCAAAAAGTAATGTTGAGTTTAGGATATTATGCTGTGTTATTCCTCACATTATTCAAAATGCAGACATTTTATTTAAGTTGTGACGCCTTTCTCTCAAAATTCGGGGAAAAATGCTACCAGATCAAACAAGTTGCTTGCTACGATGTTTTCCAATCTGTAGCTTGATATTATGTTCTTGATATTTCGCGTTCGCAACCTGATGTAATGGCCAAATACATTAAAGTTTCTCTTAATAATCGATGTACATTTTGGCACAACAGGTGAATGTACTTATCCATTTAAGTATGTTCATCTAAAGACATCTGACTTCTCCAGAAAGAAAAATCGCCAACTGTTTGGTGTCAAGACCCCTCCGTGCGCTGTATAACAGCATTGTTGCTCCTATTGTCATGTGTGTATTATTATTCGACAAGCCAAAAAAGTTAGCTGTAGTTCTTTTTATTATATGTGCTTTCTTAGAATTTGTATTTTCTGACTCGTTAAATTTACGACAAATTTCACAATAATTACTTTTATTAATGAATATGTTTTAAAGTTAAAAAATAACTTCACATTGTCTACACTTTCTAATTATTATTTAATCAATATGATTTTCAGAATATTTCAGAAACTACAACTCTTTATACATTCATATAAAGAATCATATAAATTAAATTATTATAAACATTACTATTTTATTACAATTTTAACCATTTCATGATAAAAAAAAATGGAAGATAGATTTATTTATTTTTATTTAAAATTGCTTTTGTTCCAGTGACGTTAATTCACTATGCAATATATATGATTAATCAATATTATATCAATATATTTGACTGTAAATCCTTAGCAAATGATGCCATGTATTCGTATAATAACAATAGCTTTAAAATGTGCGAGTCAGTTGGAGTTGCTCCATTAATTTGGTTTCGTATGTTTTATGTTTGAAATTGTTAAACAAAATAAAACATTTTTTCTTATCATACTCGCAAGTTTAATTGCAAACCAAAGAAATTCTCAAGTCACCTTTTAATAACTATAATTAGTAAGGTACTAATTATAGTTATTAAAATTAGTTTAGTTTGTTAAATGAATAGAAATATCTTATAGGTCATGTAAAATAGCTAACATGTTCTAAATATTGAAATCATCGAGTAAAACTCGTTTGCAAAACTTATTTTCTATTTAAGTGAAATGCAAGATACGTGGTTAAATATTTGGTCAAATAAATTGAAAAAATACGAAGATCGTTGGTGATCTCTTTATTTTGAAAAGCTCTTCAGATAAAGGGACTGTTGCCGAGTAGTCTCGCTGCATCTACATGCACACACTCAGATATCTTCAATTTTAGTTACATTTGATTGTAATTAAAAACTTAAATTCTTCTGTTGAATATGCTATCCTGCCGAATAATTTTTTTTCATATGTGGTTGTGTATTTTTTTAATATCAGTTCCCACATAAATTTGTTTTACCGATAATAATTGTGTTAAAATGTTTCAGGAAAATAAATTCGAAATCTAAAATTTTGTACGATTAATTTACCTTTGTGTAACCAAATCTCTATGGTTATTTTTATTATTAAAAGTTAATTTTATCATTTTCTAATTTTTTTTTGGGTATAGAATTTGAGAATAAAATATATATATATATATATATATATATATATATATATATATATATATATATACATATATATATATATATACATATATATATATATATATAAATATAAAAGTGAACATAGAAGTCAACACTTAGAGGCGACAGTCTGTTTCATGCTATATGCAATCGTCAGGCCTGACGATTGCATATAGCATGAAACAGACTGTCGCCTCTAAGTGTTGACTTCTATGTTCACTTTTATATTTACATATTTTCATGCTATTTCATGCTATATGCAATCGTCAGGTCTGAAGATTGCATATAGCATGAAACAGACTGTCGCCTCTAAGTGTTGACTTCTATGTTCACTATTATATTTACACACGCTCTATCTTTGATATTGAGCACTTTATCTCATAAATATAGCACACCTTAAGACTATATTTCTTCATATATATATATATATATATATATATATATATAATACAAATAAAAGGTGTGTCAATTAACTGATTGATTTTACCTTCAACATCTCGACTCCAGAGTTTCGTAGACGAACCCGTCCGTCCACACCTCAGTGGATATCACTAACTGACTGCTTATATATTTCGATTTTTATGCACTTATTAGGGCAAGTTTTTGTTTTGATAGTGTATGTGTTCCTGTGTGCATGAGCAAGTTTCTTTACGTGTAGAATGTCGTGATTATTTGTAATTTTCCCCATTTTTTTTTTTTACTTTACGCTTACTCCTTAAATTTTTCTCTCTTTCTTCTTTTTCCTCTTTTATTTGAAATGTTTCCATTTGAATTCCGGTTTTTCTGGACAGGCTGTCGTTGTTCATTTTAGTCTTTTCTTTAGTTAGGAAAATTGTCTTTCATTTTTTTTACATAAATAATTAATTTCAATGCTTAAGTAATAAAGTAAATATTTATGTCTTCACTCGGTCATTATTTAGTTTTCTTATTTTATTTGGTGGTATCTTGAGTATTATTAGGGTATTTATTGTCGAAGATTAGTTTTATAATTAAATTTGTATTTATTATTATTTGAATTTTTATGCGTATGCCTATATTCATACGTTTACGCACATACATGCATATACCTATATAGATAAACTTACGTACACATACAAGCACATATTTATACAAAAGCGCGCACACAAGCACATACACACTTGTGTCTGCACTTTGTTATTAATATATAAACTATTGCTTAAATGCTAAAATTATTTCTTTCTATATTTTTAAACCAAACCAACCATTATAATTGGCTGGGTTTATGGAATATTTTCTTGGCTGTTTGAATATATGCATATAAAGTATATGATATATACTTCCACACGCACACACATATATGTATTATTAAACACTGTATATGTAACAAATTAAATTAAATATTTGCTTATATGTTATCATTTATCAAATGTTTCATTTTCATTATTTAACTAGTAGTTTATTTGTTTTTGCCTTGGTGTTATCATATATATTGAGGTATTAATTAAGGAAGGTCAGATTTGTTCGCTTGTACTTGTTTGCGTGCGTGTGTATGTGTGTATGTATATATTTATATGTATATATATGCATACACACGCATATATATATTAGCGTATAGATGTGTATATTTAATAACTTTTCGGTTATTTTTATTTTTTTATCTTATGTTTACTTATATTTTCTTTTGGCCATTTATTTATTTTATGTTATGTTTATTTATATTTGTACTTTTTGATTATTCAATTTTATTTAATAATTTTATGTTTATATTATATTTTATTTTTATCCATATATTTTTAAGTTTATATTTTTATTTATTTTTAAGTTTATTTTATTTCATTTATTTTTCAAGTTTATACTAAATTTATTTTAATTAGTCCTTAGATGGCAAAGTAAATATTTATTTATATGCCAACACTCACCCAATTTTCAGTTTTCTTGTTTGAGAGTTTATTTTGGTTTCTAAAACTAATTATTACTAATTTTTCTTCTAATCATCTAAGTAAGAAAAAATCGAAAAATGGGGGAATTTCGCGTGAATGTACGAAATTTGTGCTCGACTGACCGACTGCTCTTCGTGGCCAAGACGTTAAAGCATACCGGGCTAAAAGATTACTCCCTCTATAAAAGAGCGAAAATTTTTCTTTAATAAGATGTCTCGATCATTCAGTTCGGTAAAAGAAAATAAATAAATGAACTGTTAAATAAGTAAACGGAATCTTTAATAAATAAATCTTCTCTTTAATTGGTGTAGGTTATGAATTATTCTACTGCTTAAGTGATTTCAGTGTTGAATTATTCTCCTGCTTAAGTCATGTAGATGATGAATTATACTCCTGCTTAAGGTACGTTCGATTTAAGTAAAATATTTTCTGTTTAGGTCATATAGGTGACGAAATATGCTTAACATTCAATATAATATAATAAATATAATAACTGTAATAATAATTCAAATAATTATAAAACGAAATATTTTTTTGATTCACAATTTTTTCCGATAAAGGTGCGCTATTCCTGATCTAAGAAATGATACGTACGAAATCCAAAACGAAGCCCATGGAAAACTTATTAAAGAATACATTCCTGAGGAGACAGTGAATGGGAAACTGGTGTACAGTAGCTGCCATCTTTATGTCAACAAAAGTGTTCTGGGGAACCAGACGCTGGGTAATTGTAGTTCTTGGGTCTATGACAAATCAATATTTCAACAATCGGTTATCAGTGACGTAAGTATCCTAGATCTATCTATGTTTGTCTAACAATAATACAAACCTATCTAGCCACCATAATCTACTGTCAGCCCTTCAATTCAGTGTTTCAAGCATCAAATGTCTGTCAGAAAGAATTGCAATTAGTCCGCTTTCAAAAAACGTTAGTAATTTGAAATGAAATCACTGTCAAATCTTGTCTATACCAAGGAGTATAAAGGACAAATAAAGTCATTGTTTTTATTAAGTTAACATTAGTACAGGGTGCGATGGATAAACTATCGTCTAAATTACACAAAAATGAAAATAACACAAATCTCATTTTAATAGATATATTTACCGAAATTACACAAACAGCAAGCGGACGCTTTCACTCTCACTGCCTATCTCTATCTCTCTCCCGACTGCTTGTCAACTCACATCACGCAGCTCCAATCGACTTCGACTCCAACAACACACGTTTAAATAAACGCGAGGGTAGCGACAAAAACCCGGGTTGTTGGTAACTTAGAATACAACCTGATTACTGACCTCTCCTCCTTCATGATTAAAGGAACAATCTCTTCTTCTCAATTGGTATTCCATAGTTCATATAAACACTACTGTTTTGACATTTTATATTAATAATGCTGACGAAGCACATATTCTATGAGCACAAACTTCACCACAGATTATCTTTCTCATCTATAAACAAAATTCTATATTACTATAATTATTAATATTTAAAGGGTGACCTCTCTGTCACAATATTTTAATATAATTAATAATAAAAAGATACAAACGATACTAAAATGAATACAAATGTATAGCTAATGTTTTTGAACAAGTGTGAGTTGCCTATTTCTCCTCATTATTTTTGGAAAACCAATGTTTTCTGAGTTCTCTCCGTGTCATAATACTTGCAACTCAATTGCACAAGAGATTTCACTAAAATGCAGACAGTAGGATTGCTCACTTTAACAATTTGATAAGACTTTTGCAATAGTGATTCTCTGCTACATGTAAGCCTTTTCTCATTATGAATTTCAGCTGCCCTGCCACTATGAAACTATTACTAAGGTCTCTTTCTTTTTTTCTACGATTACCATTAAATCTAGAGACAGCTATGCTTACTATGCTTACAGTATATGCTGCCATTCATCAACCACTTTAACTAATATAGTTTCTCCTTACAAAAATGAGATTTTATGACATATTTTGCTATCTACAGAGGGAGTAATATTTTGAAAGAAGACTATGTTCAGTAAAAGAGAAGTTAACTCTTTTTCGTTTTGGGACTTCTGAACAGTTTAATATTTGCAATTAACCTCCTCTACCAATTCTGACTAGGACTTTCAGGATTAAAAAAAGAGGCATCACTATTTGTCCATCTTTCTTATTATATTTTCATCAATATTTTAATCCAGTCAAACATATTTTCAATTTTCTGTACATTTCTAGCGGGCGGTGAATGCCAAAAACATTTTTAAAAACTGTTTTATATTTTTTCTAGTTTAATTTAGTTTGTAGCAAGGGGTGGATCGCTCAACATATTTATACTGTCTTTTTTGGTGGTTATTTGGTGGCTATGCTGTCTTGTGGATGGCTTTCTGATCGGTAAGTATATTCTTTTCATCTTATTTATTCATTCTAACCATGGTAGCGCCTGATATTAGAAAACTAAAGTTTACAAATCAAACCATGCCGATTCTGAAATTTCAATCGTTATAAAATTTCCAGTAATGACTCATAAAACATATTCTAAACTGTGTCAATTTGTTATAAGAATAAAAAAAAATTAAAAATTAAAAAATAAAAACTTTAATACTGGATGATTCTGTGTCTATTGAGCCATGTGTGCGATTTTAATTTTAGTTTTAAAATCAAAAGAGAGAATGCTCTTAGCAGAAAAAAGATGGAACAAATCCATGGAGACCGCCTGTACGGTGAAAGAGGAAAAGTACATAAAATATAGAGGGAACTGAAATATTAAAATTTGAAAGTGAGATTAACACTGGCCAAAATGAGCAAGAATAAAGCAGCAGTAACAGAAGAGACAGTATTATGGATGGTGTCAACATTATACATTTTCGGCGGCGAAAAGATCACGGAAATAATAAATAAATACCAAAGCGCTGTAATACGGGAAGATCCATGTTTATAGCGGCGTCAAAGAAGCCAGATGCAAATGAATGCGAACTCGATCAGTCAATCGACTTAACAAAACAGATAAATACATTCTCATCTGAATTCTATGAATATATCGAGTAGCAGAATTAGACTGGAAATGCAACAGGAACAGTGTGCTTTCGTTAAATATAATTGAACAAAAATCCATTATTTATGATCTGAACGATATCAAATAGATCATTACAATACAGAAGCACATTTACCTATGTTTAAAAGAATACAAAAAAAGCGTTTGAGGTGCGATACAAAGATATATTTGAACAGTTATGAACTTATGATTTGATTGGAAAAGACATTAGAATAATCCAGGCTATATATTTGAAGTAAGCCTTCTGCATACGCATAGAAAATTAATTGAATATATACGCAAAAAATAGAAACTGGAGCAGGATATGTTCGTGTCTTCCCAGCAGATACATTCAACTTTACTGCGAAGTATTCCCAAGAAAATTGGAAGTCCTAACATGATATATTATTGCTGTGTGCCATCTTATCAATATAAGATATGCAGATAATACTATGTTGATGAAAAACAGAAGAAAAATGTAGAAACTCCAAAACAAGATAATAAAAGAAAGCGGGATAAAAATGAACTGACCATTCTAAGAAAACAGTGTTGCTCATAATGACGGTCGACTTGAGTAGAGAATCCAGAGGTTAACAGTGAATATCTTGAAGACAGTAGGAAAGCGTTGTTCACGTTAGTAGTGGATATTTTGAAGACAGTAGCAGAGCATAGTGCGTCCTTCTGTTTCTCTTCGCCTGACAATCTGGACTGGACATTCGGGTAGAGTAGACAAAATGGCCGCCTTTATACACGACGGATTGAATGTTCTACGTCTTCTGATTGGTTAACCTTCTATTGGTGGACTATAAAGTGAGTCACATCATTTGGATTGGCTCACTAGTTCCATATTATACACAAAAAACTGCAACAAACAGAATATATGGTTTTCAGAAAGAGGAATATATTTAAATGGAGTGATAAATTTCTAATTTCTTCGTCTGGTGAAAAGCCATTCCCTGACCAAATTCGGTTTGGTCAATGGTGCAGATTTAAGGAAATGTGTTGGACGCTCATATATATATATATATATATATATATATATATATATATATATATATATATCGTATTATATACGTGATGTATATAAACGCTAGACCAGCAGCCAGAAGGCGTTAAGCAGAAGGAGCAGACGTTAAAAATTCCCCTACACCATAGTGCTCCATCAGTGAAGGAGAGCATATACTGGACTCTCCCGTCGTTTTCTTTGTGTGGGGTTACAACAACTTAGCTCTTAGAACCGAACAACCAGACTAATTGTGCATATAATTTAAGTACAGCTTGTACAGAACCAATGACTCATTTTGGAAGAGCTGAATCACAAGGCCTCCAAACCACCTACCTAATGGTTTGAATATATATATATATAGAGAGAGAGAGAGAGAGAGTGTGTGTGTGTGTGTGTGTATCGAAAACATTTACAAACTTTGGAGAAAAAGTTCATATAAACATATGCCTACAAATCATTCGTTTTTGAGTTAAGTTTAAGTTTATACTAGACAGTTTTAAATGTACAATGAAATATATAATCCAAAACTAATTTTACAAAATTCTGGCGAGGGATTCTGAAACCAAAACAATGTAAAATGCCCATATAATCCCATGTCCAAAAGGCGCCATCGTTGTACCTCAATACAGCAACTTATAACATATTTTCAAAATATCATTTGCTTCCTTATACACACGCATGCATCTCTCGGATCATTAACTGGCGGGCCCTTTCAAATGGTCCCACACGATGTCGAATGGTTTTGCGGGCCCCCATGGCACGTCGATGAAGCGTCTCTGAATTATTAATGCCTGCTACATAAACCAATTGTTTTAGGTGACCCGACGGATAAAAATTCAAACGATTGAGGTGGGAGAGATTTGCCGGCTGTGGAAACGGTTCTCCTCTACCTATCCATCTTCCATGTCAGCGAATGCATCGCGAAAATGAGACTAAAATGTGCTGGATACCCATCAGGCATGAATCCGATGCGTCTTCGTATTAGCAGGAGCACATCTCCTAGAAGGTCTGGAAACCTGTTCGAAATAAAGTTGCCGTAGACAGGTCCTGTAAGGCGTGCAGGGAGAACATAAGGACCTAACAGACAGTGACCTATAATTCCAACCAACACATTAATCGTAAAATGATGCAGGTGTCTAGCCTGTATTATACCACTGGGATTCCGATCCTCCCAAAAATGTTGGTTGGTTGTATGAATTTGTTATGCCATCTCTTCCAAATATTGCCTCATCGTTAAAAAAGACTGAAGAGACAAAAAGCAGATCGGGAGTTTGTGCAATAAACAATCTGTAAAATTCCTCCCGTGGTGAGTGATCAAAAGGCGAAAAACTCTGCAAACGCTTCAAATGATACCGGATATAAGAGCTTCTCTTGAATTAACCTCCATGCGGTACTATTAGATGTATCACATGCTACGGCCATTTAACGTGTGCTGATAACTGGATCGTCTCCGACAGACTGTAGAAGGTATTCTTCGTGGTTAGGCGTACGTGGTTAGGCGTAGTTTGTGTTGCCACAGTTCCTGCCTTAGCAATGCGACGATAAACAGAAGCAGAGGTTTATATATATATATATATATATATATATATATATATATATATATATATATATATATATATATATATATGTGTGTGTGTGTGAAAAGTGTGTGTACATAAATATAAATAAATATATATATATGTATAATTATTTATATATTATATACGCGGTACTTATTAGAAAGCGCTCAATAAGCTCACATCTATCCGACTATATATATATATATATATATATATATATATATATATATATAAACAAATGTTTAGAGGTACACAATTTATATATAGTTTTAAAAACAAGGAATTTATTGATTTTAATTTTATTAGTCTCTAAGGCCCTTTCAACCAACATCTCATCAGGAGACAATCGTTGGATCATTAATTAACGAAAAGAACAGTACTGTTCTTCTCGTTAATTAATGATCCAACGATTGTCTCCTGATGAGATGTTGGTTGAAAGGGCCTTAGAGACTAATAAAATTAAAATCAATAAATTCCTTGTTTTTCAAACTATATGTCTGGTATACCCCACCGTACAACCAAATGGTCAGCACCAAACTAGGCCATAAGTTCCTAGCTTTAATTGAAAAGCACTTTCCCACTAATAGCAAACTTAGCAACATCTTTAACAAAAACACATTGAAACTGAGTTACAGCTGCACTGAAAATATAGAAAGAATCATAAAAAGACACAATAAGAAAATCCTAGAAAAACACGCATACCAAAACAGTAATAAAACACATAAACTAAAACTAGATAAAAATAACGAAAAATTATGCGATTGTAGAAACCCTAAAAACTGCCCGTTGGAAAATAAATGCCTCACAAAATCCGTGGTATACCAATGCACTATCTCATCCATTGAGAGCCCTAACACTGATAGGATATACATAGGATCAACAAAGAATAATTTTAAAATTAGATGGAGACAACACAAGAGCTCTTTCAACAATATTCAAAATAGAAATCAGACATCTCCATCCCAATATTTCTGGCATCTAAAGGAAACGAATAAAACACCAAAAGTAAAATGGAAAATAGTAAATAGAACAAGAACCTGTAGAACCTGGGATGACCCATGCCTCTTATGCTTACAGGAAAAACTACACAGCCTTAAATTCCTAAATAATGAAAAATTATTAAACCATAGGCAGGAGTTAACGGTTTTTTGCCGACATCAACAGACTTTCGCATTAGATAATTAGCATAAAAAAAAACAAAAAAACATAGCTAAGTAAAATTCTAAAAAGCTCAGCCAAACCTTTAAATAGGAAAAACCCTTTTTGTCGTCGTCAAAAAAACTAAAAAAACAAACTGAAATTCAATGCAAAGCGATCTGTATATTAAACACCCACTTAAATAAACAAATAAATAAACAGATAATCAGATAGACAATAATAAAAGACAATTCTCCAGACACATAACGACTGTAGGCGCGCCATAAAAATATCCTTCACTGGGAACCAACTAAAGGATGACCGTAAACATTAGCCTTGAAATAGATACCCTACCCAACCTTAGCAAAACCTCTCAGAGGATGATGAATCTACTGATAAGAATTAACTCCCTGACCACTTAAAGAAGGAAAATATTCTAGCCACTCCCACAATAACAAATTCTGTAAAAATACACGTAAACCGAGAGATAGCTTATTCCTAGAATTTCGCTTGAAGATGAAACGGGACTAAACACCACAATCCAACTTAATTTTATTAATTATTTGGATGATTTCGGCTCTCGTTTTTGAAACATGAGAACTCTTATGTAGCGAAGGAATCATATTTTTAAACAAAAAATATTATTATAAGATAAGCTCTACTTCTGTATGGAGCACTGTCTTCTTAAAAATAAAAACAAAAATACTAAGGAACCCCGGATTATGCACCCAACGTGTTCTTTTCTATTTTCTGCATACCTGCACAAGGATATATATATATATATATATATATATATATATAATGTTGTCCTTTAAATTGAAAGTCGCTTACTGGCCCATTTTCGTGCAGACATCTACATACTCTTCTCACATTAAAAAAACGTTGGTAATTACTTCTAGAATTATACATTGAATTGGATTTATGTATAACATTTTTGTAACTCTACATTCTTCTGATTTACATCAAAGCGTTCTTACGTTTCCTTCCAGTTTTGGACGCAAAACTGTCATCGTCGGTGCACTAATGATGCAAGGTATTGCTGGAATTTTGTCTTCACAAATTAGGAACATCAATGCGATTCTCATATTACGTTTTTTGACGGCCATCGGGGGTGCTGGTTCTTACATTCCATCATGTGTCTTCGGTAAGGCATTTTACTTATTGCAAACGGCGAAAATCTTTACCGATGGAGGATTTTTTCTCCTTGTTTAGTATAGTTCGTGAGTGAATATAGCAACGAGTAAACTAGAAAATAGCAAGGTGTTCTGTCTTGTTCTGTTTAATAGTAAACTTAGGCTGATCCAACGTTGCATGTGAGAGAGTAGGTAATATAAGTAAGATAGTGTAGCACTGAAAGTCAAATAAGTATGACTTGACTGCAATAAAGTCATCATCAGAAAATACATTGCGTCTTACCTGGGTTCGTGCGGTTGGGAAATCCAGCTCTCTCGACCACAAACCTTGATTACATATTGTCTTTAATTAAACAAGACATTATTTAAACAAACTTGGAAGAACCCAAAATTCAAATTACAAAATGAAGATACCGAAATCAAAGATGTACAGCAATTTAGATATCTGCATAGTATTTTACCAGTGGGCGAAACGCGTGAAACTGAAATCTGAAGGCGCATTGCGATAGCGAAAGATGTTTTCCAAAGCTAAGCAAAGTATTAATAAACAGAAAAATTTCGTTAGACACAAAATAAAGAATACTGAATTGTTATGTAATATCAGTCCTCCTACATGGTAGTGAATGCTGAACAATCTCCTCACAGATGAAGAACAGACTTCAAGCAAGAGAAATGTGTTTCTACAGAAGGATGCTAAGAATACCTTGGATTGAACCTGTGAGCAACAACAATGTTTCAGAGAAAATATAAACAAAAAAAGGACTCTTATAATTAACATCATAAAGAGAGAGTTAAAATTTCTCGAGCACAAATTGGGGAAAGAGGGCTTGGAAAATTTTATCCTCACGGGGCAGATTAAAGTCAATAGAGATTGAGGGGAAAAGGGCATAACCTACCAAGCAAGCTTGAGTAAATGGTGTCAGAAACTTATTATAACCTACAAAGGACAGGAAATTGTGGAGAACCATGATCACTTCCGCCCGAAGGGACACGGCACATAGGAGATAAAGAAGTGGTTTAAACGATGAATAACGCTGAATTTCACAATCTTCTATTCTATGTGCTAATCCATTGTTATACGAGAACAAGTAATTTTTGTCATAGTCTATTTAATCCAACGCATCATACTGTGTTGAAATGACATCTTGAAACTGGAAAAAAATCAACATGTAAAGCTAAGTGTTAGTCCTTTAAAAACGATTATGATGAAAACAAAGAACTGTGGCAAATAATAAAAATTATATAACTTGAGTACTTTCAACAATGGCAACAAATTAATTAAATAACACATGCAACTTGAAGAGTGGATAATAACATAATCAAGAAGTTGAGGTTCCACACTACTTTGAACAAAATGTTAAGAAAGAAGCCGCCATCAATGCTGGAAAGAGCTATAGCAGTTAGTGGACTTAAGAAATAATTTTTCTTGAAAAAATTGTTTTACGCGAAAAATTATATAAATTTCAACCGTCAGCAGCACTGACTGCTCGGTTAATAAATGCCGAATCTTTCCATTAACATTACCGTTGGTGAGGAAATGTCGAGCATTTTTAACAAGATGGAAATTATTTAAAACTTTTAATTCAGTAAGTTAAAAGATTATTATATATTTGCGTTATTGACAAGAATGTTTTTCTTCTAAAAGAAGTGATAAAGTATTTCGGGCCGAGTTGATTAATGTTGACTGGCTATGCATATTGATTGGTTATTTACATAAATAAAATTGTAATTATTCCATTGATAAACAACTAGAAAACTGTAAAATGCAAAACAAAACAGCAAGATTAAAATAGGAAACACAGATATATACATATATCGTGTCGATATTGAATATTTTATGTATATACAGAGTCTCTTTAAAATATATATACATATTCTGAACCTTTATGAAGGAGTAATTCACGCAACTACAGCCAACTATATCAAATTTAATAATACGTATGAAGACAGTATTTATTACAAATGCATTTTTGTGATATTATTATTTTAATTTGATGTATGTTATGATACAGACTTTGATGACGAATAGAATAACAAGGAGCAATCAACATTTCGATAGGTTTACTGCATTTATCTGAATATTTTCCATTACCTTTTCTTGATTCAAATAGCTTGTAGATATGTTTGGTCTTCGGGAACCATTCTTGTACACATCGTGCACAGTACCATCAGTTTTAGACTTATCTCTGATACGTGAGATTGTAAGCCGCGTGGTGGGGAGGTTCTGAATGAAACGCACTTCGAGACCGCCTTTGAACTTCAACTGGATTTTTGTACTTCCAGTAGGATTTCAAGATGAACATTAGTAATGGGAATGTGTAAATCTGCAAAGAAATCGTCGACTTGAGCTATATACTGTAAAAGTGTGTATATATTGTCTGAGATTCTGTGTAAATAAAATAACGGATATAAAACTAATAAGATTGAGTTATCTTCACCTGTTTCGTAAGGATTTTCAACATGACATAAAAATGAACGTTGAAATTATCGGCTTTTCTTTGGTATCGAACAGGTACACGCAGCAATTTCAGCAACGATGCAGTCCATGATACATAGAGAGATTATTAAGAATTAACTCAATATCCCACTATTTACGATCTTCAGAAATGGATTTCAGGATTTCTTAACTGTAAGTTATAATGTATAGATTTAAGAGTAAATGACTACCAAGTTAAACTTAATCAAGTTCAATGCTATAAGCTTGAAGCACGCAGTGAATATGGAACTCATTATATTGCTGAATAAGCTGGGTGATTAGCTTGCAAATGTTGACTGCACGATTTTTTATTTATAATTTTTAAACTGCTTTTGAAATTTGTTAAAAATAGATCATCTCAAACTGGTATTTTTTTCCTCCTTTTAATTTCATATTGTATTTTAAAGGAACTGAACTTTCATCAATGAAAAAGAGGACGAATGCTTCCGTTGCTATTCAACTGTATTTCACCCTCGGACTTCTGGTTGTTAACTTATTGGCGTATTATATAAGAACGTGGACGCTGATTGTTCTATTGGTTTCCCTACCCTCAATTCCAGCTGGATTGCTTTATATTTGGTAAGATTTAAAATAAAACATTCGTTATCTTTTTATTTATTTCTTAACTGGCTTTCCCTGAGGGTAATCAGTCTGTTTGAACGACTACTTAGGCATTTATGACTAAATGAATAGAGAATTATTTTTGTAAATGAATTATTTTTAAAAAATGAACAATGATAGAAGCCAAATATTTGTCAAGAGACAGCATAGCCCTTGCTCTTATGATACATAGACCAGGAGAAACTGAAGTCATATCATTTATCCGAAAGGTGACCGTGTGAAGTTAGATGCTTAACTAATTCTGTATGAATTATAGAAAATAATATTTTGCCAAAAATAGGTAAGATTTTAATAAGGAGATATTTTTTTATTCTTTTTTTGGTTATGGTCAAATATTTCCCATAGTTGTTAAAAACAGGAACAACAGATAAGGACCACCAACAAGATGGAAAGAAATTAATATCGTAGCATCTTGTAAAGTTTGGAGAGAACAGGAGCCATTTCAGGAGAACATTTCTTTCTGACAATTGCAGGAATAATATCGAATTCACAAGCATTGTGGGGAAATAGTTTAGAAATGATAACAGAAACCATGTGCGTAATTCTGTGCATTATTCCGTATAATCTTTTATTTATATTTCTCTAGTTTCTTGTGGCAATTATTACATGGGATATATATGTAGAAGATATTGTCTATGTAAAAATGTTATATTTTTTATTTTTTGGCGTATCAAATTTTAGGAGAACTAAAGTCATAATAAAGCTGATTTTTCTGATATAAAATTTGCAAATTCTTCAGTAAATTGTTGCGGTTTTGCATAATTATTATTAATAAAGAAATCTTATCTACATCAATTGAATTTTTATCGTGCAAAGGTTAACATACTGATATGTAATTGATATATATATATATATATATATATATATATATATATATATATAACGACATTATTACGTCATTATTTTTGCACCAACCTAATATATATATATATATATATATATATATATATATATATATATATATATATATATATATACTTATAAAATATATATATATATACTTATAAAATATATATATATACCTATAAACACGCAAATATATTTTACACTGTTGGAGTAAACAGTTCGTCATCAAATGTACTACTTTATTGTATTAAATGTCAATAATAGAAATAAATAAATAAATATGAAAAGAATAAAATTATACAATTTTTATTAATATATGAAAATATTTTTGTTAAAAATATTTGAAAGATAAATAATAGGAGACATTGAATATTCTGAACTAATAATAAAAAAAGCAAACAAAACAAAATAGCGTTTCAACTTGAAACTCTTTTCTTACAAATTTGAAAATATACCCTCGTCCATAAGAACGTTACATTATATATAAACTAACAATCAGATGCGCGCAACAAAAACATGTATACACGTATGTATATATGTACGCAAGTATGAGGGTAAGTTTAAAATTATCCGCAAATTCTCTATAACATATTTAGGTTTGTTAAAATGAACTTCTTAGAGTTGGTACTGAACAAAAAGCAGTGATCTGAATCTGCAAATAAGATGCTACATCATCGATTATAGTTCGCTGGTTCGCCATTACCATCTCTCGAGCTTGCTGATTCTTTTCATCTGTGATGGAGGTTGACGGGTGTCCTTCTCCTTCTTCGTGTGTCACGCTTGTCTGGATACTGTTAAACTTCTCGATTCACTCGTACACATTTCTATACTGTAGTGCACTGTCACCGTATTGCGATAAAAGCTTTCGATGAATTTCAGTCCCTGGGATACGTTCTAACAAGAGAAATCAGGTTACTGCTCTTTGTCCCTCTTTTGTGCAGACTGCTAGCGGAGCGACCATGTTTAATCTGTAACAGCAGTAAGAAAATATGCGTAATCTAATTCAGACTTCGACCACGTCACTACAGTATTACCAACTATAAGCACGCATTAGCAGAAGGTGGTATGACAAACTAAATCATATGTTATGGCGAAAGTTCTGATCCATTTTGATTTCCCACGTGTACATCAATAGTTTCGCAGTGAAAATAAAGCAAAATAATTTATTTCGCTCAACGAATCATCTCTTGGCAATGCACTTAATTTAGTGATGAATATTAGTCATATAGATAGAACATTATACAATAAGCATTTCCGATCAAAAATCAATGAATAACTATGTGTCAGGCTGAAGTCTTATTCTCGTTTGTATAAAAACAGCGAGGTAATTTTTTGATAGAAATAATCGCACAGACACAAGAAACACACACATATGCATATGCGTATGTGTGTGAGCAAGTGTTTGCAAAACTGGTAACTGGTAAATAGATCACCGTTTGCTCGTAAGATGATTGACAGACGTATATATCAATAACTTAAATTTAACGTATGTAATCAAATGAGCAAAATATTATGACTGGTAAAATGAAGCGAAAATAATAGCTACTGTGACGCTAACCAATGTCTTTATTTTATTATATTGATACTCATACTTGATATTAATATCATAACACATGTTTTATTATTATAAATTTAATCATAGTTCTTATTATTATTATTAGTATTGACTATTTCCCTTGGTTCTGCTTTTTAGCCAGTTAAATATTTTGTTAATATTATTGCTTCTTTAAAGTGAAGTAACACAAATTCGAGACACAAGTACAATGAATGTTTTTATTCTCCTACATTTCCGTAACCGTCGAGCGGAATTGGCTGCTGAGTCTCACGTGGGCCAGAGAACATCGCCACTGGAGGAAGACTAGCACTCTTTCACCCGATCAGACGAGTCACATCTCCAGCTCTTTCGGATGGACGGTCAAGTTCGTGGGTAGAGGTGACTATACGATTATATAAATCAACAGAGTCTTCTATATATCGGGTTGGGAACAGGAATGGTGTGAGGTGTGTTGCAAAAAAATGCTACGATATTTGTCTTTTATCTCTAATTTTTAGATTAATCTGAAACCTGAAATCTGATGAAAAGACTTGAAAACATATATATATATATATATATATATATATATATATATATATATATATATATAGATATAGATATAGATATATACATTACGGTGTTACCACATCTCCATGTCGGCTTCTGTGATAAAATGAATATGCTATTGGTTTTATATCCAAATTTTAATCGTTTGATTAAAATCTTGTTTGCTATTTCTATTTTTAGGGTGTTACCAGAGTCACCCCGATGGCTACTAACCATGAAAAAGGAAAAGGAAGCAGAAATCATTTTGAATAAAATGGCCAAAGTTAATAAGCGTGATTTCATTTGCAAATTGGAAGAAATCGAAATATCGATGGTCGAAGATCGAAATGTCAAACTATGGAAAATATTCACGATTCCCCAACTTCTAAAAAGGACACTTATAATGATGTTCAACTGGTGAGAATAATTTTGTTTCCCTTTGTAAATTTGGCGATATTAAATAATGATTATTACGTTTAGGTAAACAAGCATTGGATTATAATTTACAGTATTCGACTAAGACAGGAAGACAGATTTCCCTGATGATAACTGTTTATTATTTGACCTGGCATCTTCAAGTATTTTTTTTTTAAATATTATTTATTAATATTGCGGAAAATTAGTGAGGATGAAATTTATGTAAAAATTTATTTTTATTTATGCAATAAGATTTATATTTATCTAAAATTTAAATTAATTTACTGGCCCTAGGTCATGATTATAGGGCGTCAAGTGACCATAGAATTCACTACATATTAGGGTTTTTTTTTTATTTTTAAACATCAAAAAATATGGCAGTGTGATATTTCGAGTTTGAAAGCGGCTCCCTAATAAGGGATGTAGTAAACCCCACTTGATAGAATGTACATCGGCGACACTAATAAAAGAAGTAAGTTAAAAGTTCACTTTGTTGATGCTTTTCGACTCTGAAATCAAAGAAAATTTCGCGACACCGACCAAGGGAAGAAATGGACTGAACTCAAACGATCAGCGATCTGCTATCAGTCAACATGAGACAAATCAAAAACACCCACTTCCAACAAGCAGGAGTAGACACAGATAGAGTTTTATTGCGCGCATGTGTTTTCTTCACTTCTACTTGTGACCAGTTCATAGAGATTGTTTCGTTAACATTTTTCCGGTGCAATGTCCTCAAGAGAATATTGTAAATGTGTGTATTACAATACAAGCTTCAAATACCTGTTCCCTGTTTTTCTATTATTTAGATTTAATTTTAAAAGAATATTGTAGGTATTACATTTGTGACACTATTTTGATACTGGTAGTATCAAATTAAGATTAAAAGAGTTCATGTAAAACTACCGTATAGGAATTGGAGGATTGAAAGGGTTAAAAATGTTAAGGTGAAAACATGAATTGAAGTATGAAAGGAGGAAAAATTGAGATTTTTTTCTTTGTGATAACCAGGGACGCAGAATGGAATAGGAATATAAAATATAATCTGAACGACAAATGGAATTGTAAGAATTCGCTAAACTGCTAATGTAAACAATATGAAGTATCGTTTTGTAAACACGCAAAATGGACAGAAAATCATATAGGTCATACTGAAAAGTCGACAAGAAAGGAAATTCTTAGACAACAAGGACATAGAGATAATTTATAATCACAAAGTTTGTTATCGGAAGAATATTGTTTTGAATAACTAGCTGATCGCGGGCCGATTGTTGTCAGGATATAAAAAAAGGAATGATAAACAAAGTTTTATGTCGAATAATGTATTGATTTGAATAACGGAAAGCTTTGTTTGTAGGTCAGTGTCGTTTCTCCAAAATAATTGATATGAATATTGATGAAATACATATAAAAAGAGCGCTTAAGCGACGGAGAAGTTGGTGCGAGAAACAGCAAGAGACGCAGACGAGACGAGACGAGACAGAAGCTGATGAAGGAGCTATTGAACCCAAGTTACCTGCTGCTGAGTGAAGTTCCGACCGACATATTTCTTTGGTGATTGAACCCGCTCAAAGATTTAGAAGAAAAAGATAGTGTCTAGGGATAGGGAGTTTAACGGGAAGGGTTACTTTTGTTGTATAAAAATTATATAAACCTAATGTAAGTAAACTTGGCGACCATGTTTGTTATTTTGATGTCAATTTTGCCAGCGGAAGCGTTCTTTGTTCTTTTGTAGCACGTTGATTAATGACTAAATACATTTTTCAGCTGAAACACTTGTAAATGTTCTTTTATGTTTTGATTGGTTGATAATCTATGGGCGATATTATGATTATTGAATTTACAGATGAGGTGGAAAACTTTAAACACACTCTCTTTTCTTTCCTATTTTTTAATTTATTATTGTTATTTTCTTTGATTTCATTTTTCAATCACAGACCTAAAGTTATAAATGGCTTCTTGACATTTTCCACTGATCATTTTTTATAAATAAATAAATAAAGATCACATATATTTTACATAGATAAAGCTCTTCGTAATGTGTGACCTGTACTTGCGGGTATAATTTTTTGATTTTCTTCAAGGCATAGGCTTCCAGATTCAGTGAGACGTTTGGCACTTAATATAACAGAATATTTTAATATCAACTAAGAGGCTAATCTGGTTTTGTAAATTTACGAAATTGGATCTAGTAAATAATAGTTTCAGACTATTACTTTTTAGTGAAAGTATATTTTGGCTCAGAGCTTCTGAGGGTGATCTTTGAGATCAGATGGTAGAGAAAATAGGAAAGTCGTAGGAATGAGTTATCGATTAAGGTTTTTTGTGGAGTTACTGTTTGGACGTCAAGCTGTTTGGACGATTCCGTTTGTGCATCCCCTCCCCGATCTAGATAGGAAGGGTCTTTCGAGAGTTGTTTTTTAAACGTCAAAATATGGACGTGTGATATTTCGAGTTTGAAAGCGGCTCCCTAATAAGAGATATAGCAAACCCCACTTGATAGAATGTACATCGACGACATTAATAAAAGAAGTAAGTTAAAAGTTCTCTTTGTTGATGCTTTTCGACTCTGAACACAAAGAAAATTTCGCGACACCGACCAAGAGAAGAAGAGGACTGAACTCAAACGATCAGCGATCACCGACCAGTCAACATGAGACCAGCCAAAAACACCCACTTGCAACATGAAACACACAGAGTTTTATTGCGCGCATGTATTTTCTTCGCTTCTACTTGTTACCAGTTCATCTGCAATTGATTACTCCCCTCTCACAAATTTGGTACACGTTTTGATGTCATATTTGACACACGTTATTTTATTATTGATCAGCGTTTTAAGTTAATTAAACACGGGGAAGTATTTATATTTATCATTCCTGTCCAGATTATTAGCGTTTATAACATGTCCATCAGACTGACGTGCATTTCGCTATATAAATTTAGGTCCATTATTTGGTAACCATCAAAATACTTTGATGGTTAGCAAGCTAGTCACGTCAATATTGACATTATTGACATTCGGGCTATTTGGATAACAACAACAGCAACAATGTTTCGGCCGTTGTTGTCATTTGTCTTTCTCAGTTGTAAAAAGAGAAAATCTTCAGTCAGTGCGGACATACATTACAAGTATCAGCAACACTCATGAGCAGGCAGGCGAGGTTTAAGTATCCAAGTTCTCCCCAGTCTAGTCGATTAAAGCGTTTCTTCGTGGATTTGGTGACATAGTAATTGCGAGTTTAATCCCTGGGATTGGCAATGAATACTTGGACTAAAAAATAAAAACTAGAAGAGATATCCCGGCATGGGCATTGAGACGAGTATAGTCTACCCCAGTAGATTAAATAAATGATTCAGTTCGGAATTGTCTGTAGGTTACCTGTCTCGATATGATGAAGGCCGGTGGGCACAACCGCTTAAACGTTGTGATAACAACAACAAAGATGAGGACAGTAGTCCGAATGTAAATGATGTAAATAAGGATAATTCCACATCCTAGGAATTCAGACAGAAAATAATCTCGTCAAATCTTTTGCTATAGTCATGAGTTTAGTTTCCATGGATATTTCATACCTATTGACTTCTGCTAGTCTAAAATATATTTACCTAAATACATTATAAGTAAATACTTAGGAATATTTTAGTTATGAAGAACATTGTAATTATAAGATATTCCTTTAAATTCACGATTTTATTTCATGCTTTTCAGGATGTAATGCTAAAAGCAAGGTAACATTTTGAATACCGAATTCTAAGGCTATCAGAATCTTAATGCTACTTGTCTTTCATAATAAAATATTTCTCTCCTTCTCTGGCTATTCAAAAGTGCAGGTATTTAAAAAAGATTAGTCTGTCACAATAGCGAGTATTGAACTTATTATTAATTAGTATTAATGATCAGCGAGGCTAGATTGCCACAATCTTCTTCCTCCCATTTCCCTAATTAGGCTTTTAATGCACGATTGTAAGCTTAATAAACTATTTTGTGTCTTGAATTTGGGTCTGGGATGCTTATCGACACTTCAACATTCTTGTGACCCTATGTTGAATATAGGCCATATGTCTAATACCCAGGGAAAGGCAATACATCACTGTTGGAAAACCAATCTCACGAGTTATTCTCAACAATCGCTGACCATCCATGCTCTGGTCGTCGAATTCTGTAACAATTTTAGTGGAGTAAAGTATTTGTTTGTGAACTTGACATTATACTGTAGGATTGTAAGTTTAATGCATTATCCTTTTCATAATAAAACATACCTGCCTTATTTGAGATTCACAAACCAAAGTAAACTGAGTTTCTTTAAATTGATATCTTCCATTTACCGAATTACATTTTTCCTATTATTTTAAATTTTGTTTAAAATTACCGGTTTGCATAATTAAAAGTCCGCTGCCTTTTAGAAGAAACAAAATTTCTTTGTTTTTTCAAACTTTATTCCAGGTGCGCGGTTAGTTTTGTGTATTTTGGATTGGTGTTGAACACCGAACATCTGAGTGGAAACATCTTCTTGAATTTCTTCTTTGGTGCTCTAGTAGAAGTTCCTGCGTATCTTACGTGTATATTTTTATTGGACCGTTTCGGCAGAAAGAAGCTATATATCGCCTTCATGTTTATCGGCGGAATTTGTGGAATCGTAACAATGTTTCCATTTATATACGCTGAAGATGGTAAGAAAAAAAGATTTATGTTTTTTTTTTCACATTCCTGTACATACACATATGCATAGATAGATATACTTATCAAAAACAGGTTATATTCATTTTATAAAGTTATATAATCACAAAAGGAAGACTATGTACCGCCTTTTCAGAGAAGTCAGTTACAACCGTAAGTTCTTTTCTAATAATATCTGTACTTTTATAGGGTTTTCTCCTCACTAAAGCCCACAGTAACATTTGGTGTCTTAGTGGCATTATCAGTTTTCTTGGGGATCTACCTCTCTGTCTCTATATCTCCCTCTCTCAGTATATATATATATAACTTATTTACCAATGTTCCTGTTAGTGAAACTATTGACATAATTATACGAAATATATACAGTAACTCATCTTTACCCCCACTTAAAATTAATCCTAATATATTAAGAAAACTACTATTGGCTTGTACTACTGAAGTCCCTTTCTTTGATCATAATAACAATATATATATATATATACAACGTGATGGTGTCTCCATGTGTTCAGTACTGGGTCCGACATTTAGCAATTTCTACATGTCGAACCTTGAAAATAAGATATTTACAGATTTTAAAAAACCATCAATCTACCTAAGATACGTTGATGATATTCTTATGTTAGTTAGAAATACAGATGAAATAATTCAACTTCAAAAACGTTTCCAAAATAATTCTGTCCTTAAATTGACATATGAACTCAATACTACTAATAAAATCCCCTTCCTTGGCCTATTGATAAACACAAATAATAACAAATTTACTATTTCGCCATACAAAAAACCTACAAGCATAAATTCATGTACACTTAACTACAAGAGCGAATGCCCATATTACTACAAAATAGCAATTATAAAGAATCTAATACATCGTGCAGAAACTAATTTATCCACAAAACAGATTGTTTACAGTGAACTAAAGAATATAAAACAGACACTTATTAACAATAGCTTTCCAAACTATATAGTTGATGAACAAATAAGGTGCTTTCTTAGAAATCTCAATATTAAGAAAATTGTACATAATACTGCTTCTACTGATCTCAAACATATTAATCTCCTATATCGTAATCAAATGCATACTAATTATAAACAAGATGAAAATATACTAAAAAATTTAGTATATTCTAATATATCAACTACAGATCCTAGCAAAAAAATTAAATTAATCATATACTACACTAAATCTAGTATATCCAACTTAATTCTTCGCAATAATTCTTCTCCCCCGGTTAGCGATTTGCAAAAAGCCAACATAGTTTATAAATTCAAGTGCCCTTTGGGAGAGTGTATCTCCAACGAATTAAATAATATTTATGTTGGTCACACCACAAACTCTCTTTCACGACACTTGACACTACATTTGAATGAAAACTCTAACATCTTTAGGCATTTAAAACAACATGCCTGCCCGCATACACAATTCCGTAAAATACTTGTCGAAAACACAATTATACTTCGACATGAAAACAATAGACAAAAACTAAAAATCCTTGAAGCATTATACATCAAACAGTTGAAACCCAACCTAAACAAAATCAATTATGGCATCTCTACAAATATTCTTAAATGTCTATAATTGGTAACAGAAGCCATTGGTTTATACCAACGGCTTTCGATTCATAGTTCTCCAATTCACTCTCGTGTGGTCATGTGTGACGTCATGAGATGCGGTGCGATTTTCGCTTCTAGCGTCTTATATGCGCGTGTTTATCGTTGCTTAGAAATCTTCTATGTAAACATTGACAGACTATCATCACTGTCTGGTCCGTATATTGTTTAATATGTTATAATTGACATCTTTGATAATGGCTTAAGTAAGCCGAAAGCTTAGATTGTATTAAAAAAATATGGATCACTATGTAAATTTCTTTCTTCTTTCAACGATAATGTTATAAAACTTATTAGAAGTTACGAAAAAAATTTACATAAAATAAATAGAAAACACTTATTTAATGAAACGTGTATGAATATATATATATATATATATATATATATATATATATATATATATATATATATATATATATATATATATGCGGTACTTAGTGAAAAGTGCTCAATATCTTGGATAGAGCTAACATATTCAGTTGTATGGATATTTATTTGTAACCCTGTGTCTCACGCTTTTACGATCATCAGACAAACTGTTTTTTTTTAAGTGGATCTATTTATGCTTATTTGTGTTTGATAATTTGTGTGTGGTGAAGCGAGAAATTTTATTCTGCGTTTGTTTGGGATGACGCTCTCACATACATTGGCACACATACATACAGGTGTATGCATATGAGTTCGTACAAACACACCCATATAAATAATCTGATGTTAGGCGTAGATACCCAGCATACATATATATACGCAATTATCATTCTATTTCGGTGTCGTGACTGTAGTGTTACATATGTAGCAATATTCTTTTAACAGGGAGGAACAGGTAGGAGTGGTATTGAAGTTTTTCATGTCGGCCGTCCATGCCGTCAGATAAGCTCACATTTCCTTACACATACATACACATATGTAGACGCGTACCCACACTCATTGGTCTGCTTCACTACCATCACGTTGGCTAGGTTTAGTTCTGTCTAACGACATGTTGATGATGATGTTTGTATTTTTAGCAACGCTACCAGCTGGTGTATTATTGGCGATTGTGGTTATGGTAATTGTAATAGTAATAGTAACTGTGATATTATTATTGATATATTAATAATAATTATTGATATGTTAATAATAATTATTGATATATTAATAATAATTATTGATATGTTAATAATAATTATTGATATATTAATAATAATTATTGATATATTAATAATAATTTTTGATATGTTAATAATAATTATTGATATATTAATAATAATTATTGATATATTAATAATAATTATTGATATGTTATTACTTAAGATAAACGGTAAATTTTGCCTTAATGGTGATGGAAACGATACTATGAAAATGACAAAAATATGTATGGCAATAATGACAATTGTAATTATGATAATATTAACCATGGTAATGATGATGATGGTAATATGAACACTAAAACACAAGAACACTAAAACCACCAAATCTTAATCACCAACAGGAATCAATAACACTACCAGCACTATTACCAACACTACCACCACCCTCACAAATACAATCACCACTATAACAATTAACACAGATCGATAACATTACCAGCACTGTTACCAAAACTACCACCACCGCTACAGACACAACCACCGCCATAACAATTAGTACAGCCATCACGAGAGATAAAACCATTAACAATTCAAAATTATTATTTTGTAATGACGACTACTACTTTCACTATTAGTATTGTTGTTAATACTTTATGTACCTACCGAAAACAACTACTATTATTTTCACTATCAGTACTGCTGTTACCACTTTCAGAACAATCTCTTCATAACCATCTCTACCACCATTAGTTCTGCTTTTTATCATTGTCATTGTTTTTATTATTATTATTATATTTACTGCCAAGTGTATATGCGTATTTGAAGTCAACACCCATGAGTATTTGTTTCTTTCAAGAATGACATTAGTATGTACGTAACGGCGCGGAATGTGAACCCGGCATGCCGAGTTTATTTTACGACTGAGAGAAATGAATTTATTTTCGTACAGACACACATCGAAAAAGAATGAAAGCGTTTCTTCTCTCAGCAACTACTGGTTGAATAACAGAGAAGACTTGGCACGTTCGCCTTTGTTAGCATTCTGTATAGCAAAAGGATAACTCTGAATTCAAAACGGTTAGGCGTGAGTTTAACTGCAGTAACAAAACAAGCGTAGTGAGGCTGTAATCCTATACTACGAAAGAATTCTAATATGACTCACTTATCTATCTTTCTACCTATCTATCTATCTCTCTCTCTCTCTCTCTCTCTCTATATATATATATATATATATATATATATATATATATATATATAAAGAAATATAGTCTTAAGGTGTGCTATATTTATGGAATAAAGTGTTCAATATCAGAGATAGAGCGTGTGTAAATATAAAAGTGAACATAGAAGTCAACACTTAGAGACGACAGTCTGTTTCATGCTATATGCAATCGTCAGGCCACGTGTGCTGTTATTTTTCTCGGCTATTTATATATATACGGGTTGGTGGTGCATTGTGGGTATTCTGTTATGGCGGTTATTTCACCAGAAGTCGTTTGTTTATCTATTTATGTCAAATTATATTGCTTGTTTTTATTTCTTATTTTATTTATTTATTTATTTATTTATTTATTCATTAACGTAGTAAAAATTTGTTTATATCACTTATTTAACAGTTTTGTTTTGGTTTGGGAATTTAATTAAAGCTATTTGTTCAGTTTTGGGGTTGATTGTTGTAGTTCATTCTAAGTATTATTTTGGCGGGAACAGTTTTTAATTGATTATCTTTATTTGGGATTGGTTTGTTTATTTATTTACTTGGATGAATTTTAGGTTAATTATTTTACTTGTATATTTTCTCTTTTCGGTTTTCGATTTTTAAGTAACATAGTATTTTTTTATGTTTTATTTCTATTTTGTTTTTTGTTTTTTTTTGCTTATTAGTATATTTATTTGTTTTTATTTTATTTTTTCCGTTTTTAATTTTTTAGGTTACGTAGTAAAAATTTATTTTCATGTCTGCATTTTGAGATGAGTTCGGATCTTTTGTTTAATAATTTATTTTGGTCGGGAAAAGTAATGATAGCTATTTTTTCCTCCGAGCAAAGTTTGCAAGTTTTTGATTGGTTATTGTAGGCTGATGATTTTTTCCTTATCTTCCAAGATATTTTTGGTGTGATGTTCGTTTTGTTTTTAATTTCCCAGATATACTTAGAAAGCATTGTACTGTTTGCATATTTACTATTTGTGAAAGATGTTTTGTGTGTATAATTTCTTTGTTTCCAGGGTCCTTCAGTTACTCCTATGTATACTTTTTCTTCATTATCTGGTGATTTTATCGTGGCTTGGTATATTACGTTGTTTTGTAAACAATTTCCGTTTAAGGGACATTCTGCAGTTGCACGTGGGTTTAATTTGTTCGTGTGGTTTGTTGATAATTTTCCTATTGTGCTTTTTTATTATTTGTGCCATGCTCTCGGTGCAGCTGTAGCTGACTTTTACTGTGTTTTTGTTGTAAGGTGCTTGATTCTGGGAAGTGTTTGTGTAAGAGTTTGAAGAATATTTTCCCTACGTTTGTTTTTACGTTCTTGCTGAACGGTGGGTTGAACCATATGATATTTCTTCTTCTGTTGGCCTTTTTTTGTATTCTGTGGTGAGTATGTGAGTAGGCCAACAGAAGAAGAAATATCATATGGTTCAACCCAGCGTACAGCAAGAACGTAAAAACAAACGTAGGGAAAATATTCTTCAAACTCTTACACAAACACTTCCCAGAATCAAGCACCTTACAACAAAAACACAGTAAAAGTCAGCTACAGCTGCACCGAGAGCATGGCACAAATAATAAAAAAGCACAATAGGAAAATTATCAACAAACCACACGAACAAATTAAACCCACGTGCAACTGCAGAATGTCCCTTAAACGGAAATTGTTTACAAAACAACGTAATATACCAAGCCACGATAAAATCACCAGATAATGAAGAAAAAGTATACATAGGAGTAACTGAAGGACCCTGGAAACAAAGAAATTATACACACAAAACATCTTTCACAAATAGTAAATATGCAAACAGTACAATGCTTTCTAAGTATATCTGGGAAATTAAAAACAAAACGAACATCACACCAAAAATATCTTGGAAGATAAGGAAAAAATCATCAGCCTACAATAACCAATCAAAAACTTGCAAACTTTGCTCGGAGGAAAAAATAGCTATCATTACTTTTCCCGACCAAAATAAATTATTAAACAAAAGATCCGAACTCATCTCAAAATGCAGACATGAAAATAAATTTTTACTACGTAACCTAAAAAATTAAAAACGGAAAAAATAAAATAAAAACAAATAAATATACTAATAAGCAAAAAAAAACAAAAAACAAAATAGAAATAAAACATAAAAAAATACTATGTTACTTAAAAATCGAAAACCGAAAAGAGAAAATATACAAGTAAAATAATTAACCTAAAATTCATCCAAGTAAATAAATAAACAAACCAATCCCAAATAAAGATAATCAATTAAAAACTGTTCCCGCCAAAATAATACTTAGAATGAACTACAACAATCAACCCCAAAACTGAACAAATAGCTTTAATTAAATTCCCAAACCAAAACAAAACTGTTAAATAAGTGATATAAACAAATTTTTACTACGTTAATGAATAAATAAATAAATAAATAAATAAATAAAATAAGAAATAAAAACAAGCAATATAATTTGACCTAAATAGATAAACAAACGACTTCTGGTGAAATAACCGCCATAACAGAATACCCACAATGCACCACTAACCCGTATATATATATAAATAGCCGAGAAAAATAACAGCACACGTGGCCTGACGATTGCATATAGCATGAAACAGACTGTCGTCTCTAAGTGTTGGCTTCTATGTTCACTTTTATATTTATATATATATATATATATATATATATATATATATATATATATATATATATATATATATATATATATATCTTTTATAGTTGTTGCAAACAATGAGGAAGTGGCACGATATGTTTTAAATTTTGACGTAAATTTTCTATTACGAATTTTTAATGTGTCGTCGTAATTTTGAATGTTCTATTGTCTAGAGTGTTCTGTACTTTTTACACTGAGAAGTTTTGTGAATATTTACCAGGTATTTTAAAATTGGTATAACTTATTTTTCTTGTCTCATCCAGATTTACAATGGACTACAACATTATTGGCTACTATAAGCAAGTTGTGCGTTACAGGATCATTTGCAATTATCTTCCTACACACTTGTGAATTGTACCCAACCTGTGTGAGAAACGGAGCACTTGGAGCTTTGTCGACCTTTGCCAGATTCGGTGGTGTCATTGCTCCATACATCATGATGATGGTACATACATTTACTTTTAATTCTTTCAAGTCCACTAATTAATTTCTTAGTGGCCGTCAAAAAAATTGACTAGGAAACATTCCAAAAGATTCTATCAAATAATTTTTATTTCCCAAGTACTTTCAATCTCATCTGAGACCATCTTCAAGGGTTGCATATCTAAGAATGTGTTAACACCATAAATTCAAAATATATTTTTAAATCTATTCAAGTGAAATAACTAATTTGATTATCTTAAAATACATTTGAAAACACATCAGGAAAACTCACATAAGTTACCTCCCTTGGAGATATATATATATATATATATATATATATATATATATATATATATATATATATATATATATATATACTCACAATTATTTATAAATAATAAGTTTCATTTCTAATTTTTGTCGACCTGAAATATTGCATTCAAAGCTAAAATCAGTAGTACTGGGCATTATGAACAGAAACGATTTTATGACTAAAACGCGATAATAAAATCAATTATGTCACGTAGAAAATATTTGATAGTTTTTAACACTACGGTACTTATTAAATTCATATGACTTTAAATTTGATTAGTCCTTTTTTTGCTCTGTTTTTTCGGCTTAATGTTTCTTTAGCCTCGTTGAGATCATTTGCATTTCCGACCAGTTTTGATCTATCTGAAAATCCTTACCGTTTAGAATGCTACTTATAATTTTATTGCATAACGACAGATATTCCTAGGGGAGAGACAATTTCCACTCAGAATTTACCCATTGAGTTGTATGTTATAAACTGAATATTCATGGTATCAGTGTTAGAAATCACTAAGAAATGCCAGTGAGAATTAATTTCTAACTGTCAATTTGTAGGAAATATTATATTGTATTATGCTTCAATTTACATTTTTATAGTAAAAACGTAACATTTCAGTACGATTATGATTATTAAATTTTAATTTAAAGGAACTTTCTACACTTTATTTTTTTCTTCTATTTACAAAAGCGAGCCCTTGCTGCTGGAAGATTTGGTGATTCGTTACCTCTGCTGACGATGGGAATTGTTTGCATTTTAGCTGGTGTTTCGTATTTCTTCCTTCCTGAAACGTGTAACCGACTTATGAATGATACTTTTGATGATCTTAGCAGACGGAATACTGGGTCTATAAGGTAAAAGCATTTTGATATTTGTATGTGAGTAGAAACACTAAAAACAACATAGAGTAACAGAGTTCGAATTCTGTTTCTGTCTGTTCACTAATAATTTTTCATAACATAACCACTGTGGTTGGCAAAATATGATGAGTGGATTAAGAGATATTAACATGTAATGAAATAAAGTAGATGTGTGATCACTTAGATTAACACCTCTCACTCTCTCTCTCTCTCTCTCTCTCTCTCTTAGCTATCTAAACTTCCAAGACAGTAGCAACAGGCCATTTTACTCACTGACAACAATAGGTATGTGGACATTATATGTTAATATATATTAAAAGAACTTCTCGTTATTCTTGTATTATTTTGAACTGGGCTGATATAGATATTATTATAGACTTCCGGACGGTAACTAAGGAGATTCAGGAGTTAGTTTTGCATGTGTTACTGCCATGTTGTGGTCATGAGTTTAATCCTTGGATCTGATAGTGACGCACCAGTTCGCAGGAACGAAAAATAACTAATATTACAAGGAGAGCAAGGCAATACAATAAGCAGGCGAGGACCATGAACAGCTCCACCCTCGATGGTACACGGATTGGAGAGGAAGAAAAAGAGAGGAAGAAAAGGAGAGAGACAGAGACGGGGTAGTTATATACAAAAGATTGCAACTATTAGGTTGGTGCAAAAATAATGTCGGGTTTTGACGTATTTTTTACCATCAAAAACCGACATTATTGCACCAATCTAATAGTTGCAATCTTCTGATGGGAAATCTCCATGGGATGGATTTTTTACATCTGAAACATTAGGTAAATTTATGATAATATCATTTCAGTTTGTAGGAAGAGAAATACCAACATACCCACCAATAAGTTAAAACCTGATGGGACAAAACTCACTTACTGGTCAGTATATGCTGCCTATATTGTTATAAGTGAAGAACATAATATATTAAACCAAAACAATATATATTAACACTAATAGTTTATTACAGCAAAAATGAAGAACATTAGGTAAATAATTATCAACAATTTGGATCACGTATAATCATATTTGATTAGACTAGACTTCAATGAATGCCTAGAGGTAGTAGAGGGGAAATAATAAGAAAAGATTGACGACACAATAGAGGAAGTTTCTAATTCTCTCAATATATAAAAACAACATCAGTATCAAAACTTACCCATCAACAAGAAACTTATTAATATGATACGTTAGTTAAAACAAAAGACACATTCTGATTCATCAGATGTACATATTTGACAAATAAAATAAACCCAGTCCGCGGCTTCTGCTGTATATCTCAAGATTCTCGATAATATCCAAAGATGGGTCTGTAATGTTATCGGTCCTGAAGTGGCATTCGACTTCAGTCACGTTCGCACAGACGTGACGTGTCTTCTCTCAGACCTTTCTATAAATATTTCAATGGCAGTTGTTCTAATAAATTCTCCTCCTTGAATATATAGAGAAGGAGAATTATTCATTTTGTGTACGAGACATGGCGGGTCCTAGTGGTAAAGGTTATGGCGTGTGAGTCTTAGGAATGTAGCTCGGCAGAACGCCCCTGGCCCTTGGAGCTCTCTCCCGGTTTCTTGTCACATAAGATCCCAAGAGTTTTAATGCAACGGCAGGTGTCATTTTCAATCTTCCCCAAACCTGTTCGTTTATTGTCCTTCCTTCTCACTAATTTATTCTCATTTTCTTTCACTCTCCATAAACCCTGGTATCTGAGTGTCATTATCACCTTGATTGTGTGAAATAACAAACAATATATTTTTTTTTAATTTTGTTAACTTAATTTGTTTAAATTTTTCGTCAGGGGTCATTTTCAATCTTACTGAAACCTCTTCTTTTATTGGCCTTTCTTTTCACTAATTTATTCTCATTCTCTTTCACTCTCAGTAACCCCTGGTGTCTTAGTGACATTATCCCCTTGAATATGTAAAATAACAAACAATATTTCATATTTTCTTAACTTAATTTGTTTACTTGTTTCTTTTCTAGGGAGAAGGATGAATATCAGTTAGAAGCTAAGACTGCTTTGAATCGCTCGATATAAAGAATTAGTATGGAAAATACATCATGAATTTTATTAGAATAAAAAATACGGAAAAACTGAAAAGTTCAATAAAGAAATGTTTAATGTAGTGAAATGAAATGAAATCTTCTGGAATAAAATAAATTAGTTTAAGAAAGAAATAACTGATCGACATTTTTACCGAATGTTTTTAATTTTTCATGCATCTTGTCGACTCTGTTTACAAAATGGTTGAACAGAAATTCTAAAATAAACTAATGACGACTTTGCTCATGATTTTTCCATATATCATTTTTTAATTAGTAAAAAATATTTTCTCAAAAACGACGGGGAATCGAATATTATTTCCTTAGTTTGGAATTTGCGAACCATTTCCTTTTTACACGCTACTCATCTCTTATCACGCAACCTTTGGATTTTGTAAATATCTTTTTACAGTGATTCTTTCTAAAACAATTCTATTAAGGAAATAAAATCCATTGTTCACTCTGTTTCAAAATCTGTTGTATTTTCATTTTCTTTCACATTATGGTCAAACGACATTTCAATTGTAAAATAATCTATTTTTTTTTATTTCGGCGAAAACTATTTGCCATAAAATTATTTTAGGAAGAACAAATTTAACTATTCCGACGCTTTATATAAGCCCGCCGCCGCATAGATATAAAGAAAACAGAAATAATATTGACATATCGTCACATGATCGGTTATGACGTGAAAAGGACAGTCACTGCAGTGTTGTTATTTTTGTGCGCACTATTTTTTTTTTACGAGTGCCTATCTCCGCCAGTCACACATCTATCAACATATATATGAATACAGTTAATATAGAATAATATATATATATATATATATATATATATATATATATATATATATATATATAATATGCCTACTGAAATCAAGCAAAGACAGGTTTCATTCAAATTCTTAGAGGGAAAACTGTCCTCGTGGAATGTAATTTATTAGGGTTGCTGTAGCTTCTTCCTTTAATGTCGATCTTCACCCCTTACCCATCTATATCTAGAGACAAGACGCGTTAGGCTTAAGCAACGTCTAGCCAACAGACAGTGGGGTTAAGAATAAGGAATTGAAATGGTACACCTAACCCACTCATATCTTATCTTCTCTCCCACCTTACTTCCTCACTTCGTTAATTTTACATATGCTTGATGAGGTCCATCAAAAACGTGTGAATTTCTTTTCATTTTTCATTTCAACCTTTGGAAGTAAAGTCTGATGATCCAGAGCCCTGTTAAAGGGGTTGTGGTGAAATAACTTATTACATGGAACCTTAAAGTGGTCTGTTTTTATTCAAACAAAAAAAAATATATATATATATATATATATATATATATATATATATATATGTACAGTAGCATAAAGATTAGAACGATGTTAAAAAAACACTAAATGTGAAATAACTTTTTATTTTAAAGCTTCAAAGAACGTTTTAGCAAGGAAAACTAATGATATAAAGGTAAATTATATAATTCCAAAACATAAAACTCAATAAACTTATTTTGATAAAGATATAAGAATAAATATACAACATTCGAAAAAATAGATAATCCAAAAAATCAGTAGTATTAAATAATTCCATAAAATTTAATTATTTTGCATTATTGAAAATTTTTTAGGGTAAAAATATAAAATAGGGTATTTTACTAAATTACACCGACTCTTTACTGGCTCTTGCATTGTAAGCATGGCGAAAAAATTCTGTGACTTCATTGGAACTTAGAAAACTGATTGTTAAGTTATGTAATGAAGATAAACCCTCGATTGGAGATATTTCAAAGACTGTGGTGAAACCTAAGTCTTATTCATAGTATTTTAAGAAAAATTGAGGAAACTGGTTAATGTGAAGCTAAGAAACCACCTGACAGGCCTAGGAAAACTACTGCAAGGGAAGATAGATGGATTGGTCATGAATTAAAAAGGATCGATTTGCGACAGCAACCGCTATCTCTAAAAGAGCTAATGCTAACCTTGGCATTAAAATATCAAGGCACACTATTTCCCGAAGACTTAATGAAATAAATTTGAACAGTCGAGTAGCCTCTACGAAGCCTTCATTTCTAAAAAGAATCAAATGAGCCGATTGAAATTTGCCACTGAACACATCATATGGACAGAAGAACAGTGGAATTTTGTTCATTTCAGCGATGATTCAAAGTTTAAGATGTTCGGTTGTGAAGGGAGAAGGTTCGTTCGACGAAGTCCTAAGGAACGATATTCGCCTCAGGGCACTAAAAGCAGCGTTAAATGTGGAGGAGGAAGTGTGATGGTGTTTGGCATGATTTCAGCTGCTGCTACGGGATCTCTTGTTAGGCTACACGGTAAAATTAACGCAACTGTATACAAAGAGATATTGAAGAAACATGTACCTAATTTGAGAACTGCAATTAATCAACCAGCGAAGTCTGTTAAGACATTTCTTTCTGAGTAGGATGTTACTGTTATGGGGGGGGGCCTGCACAAAACCCAGACATGAATCATATTGAGAATGTTTGGAAGTTACTAAATGAAAGTGCTAAGGAACAGAATCCAACAAACGTCGAAGAACTATGGACTAATTTGAAAGGAGAATGGGAAAAAATATCCGTTAATGAATGCAAGACATTAATTCGCTCTTGTAGCAAATGATGTCAAGCTGGTATTGCAATTAAAGATCTACACATTAAGTACACATGAATTATGAACGCTATTTTCATTTGGATATGATGTATCCATTATAATAGTATGATTTTGTTAATCGTTCTGGTATTTTTGATCATCTATTTCTTTCGAATGTTATATAATTATTCTTATAACTTTATCAAAATAGGTTGATTGATCTTTATATTTTGTAATTATATAATTTACCTTTATATCCTTATTATTCCTTGGTAAAATATTCTATGAAGCTTTAAAATAAAATGTTATTTAACACTTAGACTTTTTCTTAACATCGTTCTGATCTTTATGCTCGCTACTGTATAGATAGATAGATAGATAGATAGATAGATAGATAGATAGATAGATATACGCCTACTGAAATCAAGCAAAGATGGGATTTTTCTTTCGAAGAACAAATAGATTAACGGATTTTAAGTTCGCTCCTCTGTCGGCCAGTCATACGAGACATTGCTCGTACCACTGGCAACAGCACAAGATCCCTTACAGTCCAAGTACCATATATTTACACGCCACACTCACATGTTGACGATATGTGACACAAGGTCGGTTAGACGCGGGGATCACGATAGCGTGCACTCAGGCTAGTGCCCAAAATATTCTAGCACCCGCAAACACCGGTTACGCTGGAATCCATATTAATTCCGGTCCTCTCTGTTTAATGTAATGAGGATGTACTGTCGCAGAATTGCTGTTGTACGCAGTCACCATTGGTTCAAATGTCCAAGTACTATAGTATTTAGATGTGCTTCAACAACGCAACGAAATGTGGAACAAGGTCGAGTTTAATGTGGGTTTATCGGCAGTATCGTAGAAAAATTCTTAAGACCCATGCCTCTTCCTCATTTTGGAGACGTCACCGATCCCTTCCAAAGGATAGGTACTGCATGCAGGATGGCCCACTAAGACCGGTGTAATATTCTCGACCGTGTAGCGAACTCATCTGTTTGTCAGTGATACATAACAATGCTCGTACCACTACCAACACTCCAAGTACGATATTTTTACTCGACCCCGAGTGTAAAGTGAAGTGACACAAGGTCATTTTAATTTGGGGCGTCCGCAGACAGAGACAAAACTGAGTTACGTTCTGCTCGAAGATAAAGACACAACTGAGAAATGCTAACACTACGAGCAAGACAAGTACCATGGTATTTACTTGCCCCCTAAGGTGACGTGATGCGACACAAGGTCGGTTTAATGTATGCCACACGAGTGTGTTCATCCAGGCCAGGGCAAAAAATTACCAATCCTTGCAACCCTTGGTTATGCTGGCATCGCTATTACTACCGATCCACCAGCTTTAGTACAATGAGGGAGGTGCTTCCGTGGGTTACTTTTCCCCGGGACCAGGTACCTCTCAATATTTTTCAATTTCGCTCTGACCGCAGGCAAAGACACAACTGGGTAGTATTTCTACTCATCCTCCAGCTTTAGTGCAATGAGGGAGATACTGACGCAGACACTGAGTTGCGCTCTGTCCGAAAACAGAGACACAGCCACGAGATGTCAACAGTATGAGTAGGACCAGTACCATGGTATTTACGGTGACAGATGTAACACAATGTCGGTTTCATGTGGAACAGCTGAGCGCGTAAACTTGAACCAGCGTCCAAAATTTACCAATACATGCAATCGTCGGTTGCGTTGACATTGGTATTACTGGCGATCTCCCAGTTTGGGACAATGAAGGACTACGTTCTCGGAGAGATTTTCCCCGGGAGCGGGCATCTCTCAATATTTTTTCAGTTCTGCTCTGTCTGTAGACAGATACAACTTAGATGCTCTCTACCGAAGACAGAGACGCAACTGAGAGATGTTTACAGTACGAGTAGGATAAGTACTATTGCCATTACCTTACGTAGTGAGCCTATAGATAACTTCTACTTATAAACATATGCTCATTAGTGGCCGTACTTCATCTTCCAAATTTGAAGTTCAGATAATTTTCCTGAAGCATTTCATTCCGGCTAACCGATGTACTATATATTCAATGTTTTGAATAAAATAAGAATCCGAATAAATATTATGGTTTACGTCTACTTTATAGACATCACGGATTCTAAGATTACCATTTGGTTTTCTCAGAAGTACTATTGGTAATGCTTATTTAGTCTCAACCGGTGGAGGACATGTTTCAAAATACCTTATTCAAACATTTTACGTCGTTTCTCAACTACCTGAAAACATTTGATGTTACAGATTTCTTTCAATTTACTTTATAATCATCCAACATTCCATTTTCAGGATTATCTAAATTAAATATGTGATATTCGCCTTAATCACATCTGTTCTCATTAAGCTGATGTTTTTTATTAAAGTTCCTAACTACAATAGTAATTATTTCCATCCTGGTGTTCCTTTGAAGTATCCTAATGTCATCATCAAACATTAATTTTAAATGAATTTTATATATTTTCTTCGCAATTGATATCGATGCTGATATCAATGTGCATTTTTAAATTTACCTCGTTCAATTTTATTTCCATGAGGGTATGTTCTTTCTTATTCTTCTGTATTACTTTTTAAAGTGTCTTCCATGTTTTCGACTTATGTTTATTTTTCTTATTTTTATTTTTTAATTTACACACTGATTGAAAATGATAATTCTTTTTACATCTTTGTCCCTGTTGTGATATGTAGATTAACTAACTAACATACCCTGAATACACAAGTTATATAATGACTCCGATTAAGAAAAGGAGAAACTACGTATGAGCATTGAGTAGTAACACAAACGACTTCAACAGTAACCATGTCTGACATTTTTGTCTTTGTTTCAGTCACATACTTACAATATTTGCATTTTAATGTTGTCCTCTTTATCATGTGTGTGTCCATGATTTCGGGTTGATATTTTTCCTTACTGAATTTTTTCAATTTACTCTACCTGCTGTATAAAATTATACACAATTCTAACAACATTTATTTTAAATGCAACCGTTCTAACAGTTTCAAACTGAAGAATTGTACGTACCTTCTCTCAAGCTTAGGTGAATTAATTCTTCTTCAATGGACATTTCTTCTTGTCTTAAATGTTGATATTCACAATAACTGCTGGCCTTTCGTAGCCGACACAGAGATTTCATAATAGTTTACTGGCAATCCGTTTTTAATAACAAGAACTTGGTTCGTTCGACAATGACCAACCTTTTCCTTTTTTAGCAAAGATTTTTTTTAAATTGTGGACACGGAAACAAATATTTACTACGTTACTTAAAAATAGTAAACCAAAAATTAATACTTTGTAAAACACTACGACGAAAAATGCAAATATATGCATTATAAACAACGTTGATATTTTAATATATTTTATACAAAGCCAATACTTTCAAATAAAAAAAATATCATAACCAAATCCAGAAAAGAAAGAAAAGAAACGAGAAATCTAAATAAATAAATAAACAAGTTAAGGTCGACTGGGTTAAATTGTTCTATTTCCACACATATCTTAAGCGTTGGTTGAAGTAATCTAATGACTTTACCCAAAGTGTTGTGAGTTCAATATCTGGCCGCAACAGAGGTGAATAAAATCTTAGAGATTTGAGTTATGGAATGGAAATAACTGAAATATTCGGAAAAAGGCATGGGACGTGGAACTAAAACATTGTACCCCGGTGAAAATAAAGGGTTCCGAACATAATTCCAACATATATCATCAGAAGAAGGCCGGTGCATAACAATGGCCGAAACATTGTGAATATGACAATAAAAATGGGAGCAACAATCCGAACAATTTAAATAGTGTAAACTACGAATGTGCACATATACACAAGTAAATGTAATACTAATAACACTTTCCAACAGAATGTATCTTTTTATCGACTACAAAGATGAGAATGTAGTGTCCTGAGGTTGTTTTTGCTATTGATTATGAAAATAACATACATTTTTTTACGAATTGACTCCAGAATTTTGTAAGATAGCAATTACTATTTATTTCAAATTTTCAATTTTCGCAAAATTTAACTTTTTATTTCCTAATTTCAGATTATACAAAAAAATAATAAGAAATCCCACGAGGTAAATGTAAAAATAGTCCAAATAAATTCTACTACATATGTGGTTCTGTAACTTTTAAAAAGAAATATTACCTCTCATGTTACAAGACAATACATATTTTGGCATCAACATTGACGACCAAGATAAATCATAAGTACCAGAACATGCTTCAATGCTCTTGCAAAATGGTCGAAAAGAAAATTGAATAACCTTCCACTTGGAATGCCAAAGTTGTGGCGTGAACTCTTAGATCACGCCACTGACTGTTACTTTTGTTTGTATAATAATATATAATGTAAGTATATCTTCTTGCTATTAAGCCTCGATATTTAAACACATCGAACGTTTTTTATAATTTCATACACATTCGGATTAGAATAGACTTATGTTTAATGTATATTCTTCATTTCTTCTGGTATAACAACGAAGAGTTCTTTATCCGTGGTATATCCCAAAGTTAAATCTGCTATTTGGCATGTGCCCCCACTCACAGGAAGCTCAAGAGAGCTTAATCCGTGGTAAATCCCAAAGTTAAAATCGGCTATTCGGCCTGCAAACCCCACTCAGAAGAAACTCACTCTTGACTCATCCGTGGTAATATCCCAAAGTTAAATCTGCTATTCGGCCTGTAACCCTACTCAGAAGAAGCTCCAGTGCCTGAACCATCCACGGAAATTGTCCTGTCTGTTTCAGACTAATCAGAAAATGAATTTCCTCGTCAAAAAGACGATACCTATGCGACACACATGCGACAAAACCTCTGTCACAGCATGATCTTAATGATCTTGTAAGAGATTTAGACTTCCCAAAACAGCAGAATGAGCTGGTAACTTCGAGGCTAAAAGAGAGGGATTTTGTAATGCGGACACTTTACAAAAATATTTTCATTTGAAGCAATTTATGTTGCAGTAATGACATAACTGAGCCGTAAACGTACAGTATGAGCCGACTCTGTTTATTAATGCCTCTCTTAATAACAACAAAGTAGTGTTTTTGCATATTGGAAATATACTACCATCGATTTATTTATCTCATTCTGTTGTATTAAAAGAAAAATCTTGATTTATTTTAACCAAAATTAAATACAATGAGCATAAGTAGTTACTCTCTGCAAATATTAAGCTAATCGTTATTCTGAATGGAATGCAGGAACCTTTATGAAATTTATGTGTTTTTCGTGTCAGTGAAATAGCCGATCTCGAGGTGAACACTACACACACACAGAATCTCCATTAAGAACTATCTCAACATAATGTTATATGTGAGATTTTAGTGGCCAAGGAAAACATAATTTTGTCACTACTTCATATAAAATTAGGTTTGATGAAACAATTTTTGAAGTGTTTAGGACTCTTCGACGTCAGAAGTTCGGCGCAGACGTACATTGGCGCAGGCTCACTTCGGCACAGGCTCACTTCGGCACAGGCTCACTTCGGCGCAGACCCACATCGGCGCAATTCCAATTCGGCGCAAGCTCGCTTTGACGCAGAACTAGTTCAGAACATTTTTTTGAATAATAGCCCTTCTCACAGACACAAAAGGAAAAATTAAAAAATACTAAGCTCTCGGATATAGAATTAAAGAGTTGTTTGCATCTTGTGGTATGGCATTTATATTTCTACTCTCGAAGTCTTCGAACGGTCGATTATAAAACCACCCTTGCAACGTGGAGATTGTTGTTGATATCACTGATTGTTGTTTTGTTTTGTTTTGTTTTTCCTCACAGCTTTAACAATATTTCTGTCGTCAACTGTTGGTGTTTTCTTTTGTCGCCCTGTTCTATATCTGTTGCTCAGTACATTAACAGTTTCTTTTTCAGGACATACTAAATTGTTCTTTGATTATGCTGAATGTTTATCAAGTGGCTCTGATCGATTTTCCTTCTTTCCTCAGCTTCAAAATGCCTTGCTTTTCTCTTGTTTTCATGTTGGTTTATCCTTTTTTAGCGAGAAATGCAATCTTTACAGGTAGATATTTAGAGCTATTTAATGTTTAAACCTTCAATATAAAAGGCAACACCTGTGGGTCACGTGTTCCAGTAGTTTTGCTCACTTAAAAATGGGTCGGTTCAAACAAAACGTGGTATCTCCTAAGTTGTTTAGCACATCTAAATGTAAATACCAAGGAATAAAAGCTGAAATTCTGAACTGTTGTCTCGTATTCTTATCCCTCACACAATTATCAAGGAGTTTGCAGTCTGGGGAGATGTGGTCGAATGTAAGTGGTGATGTGGTCGTAGAAATTGACTGACAGCCATGACTGGGTTCTCCTGCTTGTATGGCACGGTGCAGAGTCCTCTTGTCAGAGAGAGGATCTTCAAACAGCCACCCTCTTGACCTAGGGCAGCACTAGCTCCTCAAGGTACTTGATGTAGGACTCCCTGTTGAGACTGAAACCCTGTGGGATGCTGAATAGTGGCATAACGTCACTATCACGAATAGTTAACTACTTTTGCGCAGGCGTGAATATTAAGAATTCTTGAGTTCTGGCCAGAGTTTAAAATTTCTTTTGTTTGGAATCAAATTTCCAAGGATGGCCTGGGAAAGTTGTATTGTATTTCACAGTTTCGAACATAACATATAAGAAACAAAATTAATGGAGTAACTCAAAATAGATTTCGACATTGGATTAAGTTAGCCTATTACTTCCATCTTCATTACACTAATTGTTAAGCCAATTTCTTTCTTAATCAAGTTCACCCCAAGCAACGCAGTAATGCTACTAAAACACAAGGGAATACTGGGTATGGAAGAATTAGAAAATAGAAAATGAATGAATGGTTCAAAATACTGTCAAATATTAGAGAAAAGACAACTGCCACTATTTGAAACCAATCCGATTTACAAGGATGTCTACTTTTTTCAAGAAGATGGATTGCTATATCATATGAGTAAAGCAGCAAAGGACTGGAAGTAATCGCAAGGAACCAAGTAACTGCAAAAATTCCTGACATGAATCCAATAGGGCACACTTGGGAGTACCTTAACCGTGCAACCGAAATCACGTCAATGGCAACCCTTAAAGAACATAGCTAAAGAAGTGACAAAATATGGATCAGGCGATTGTTGATAACTTGATCGAATGCATGAAAAATCGGATACAAGTACTGAAAATAGCAAATGGAGGACCTACTCCATATTAGTTCCAAATATTGTTTATTTATGTTGAGTTGGAATTACGTAATTAAATTAGGCCACTTCCTATGTAGTGAAGATCTACTTCTAAGTACTTGAGTTTTCGCAGGCACGTATTTCCATCAAGAAAAAGATACGTGTTGATCTGGAAAGAAAAAGAAATTGAATGATATATCAGATAATTTTTCTATAAAATCTTGACGGCTGGAATTCATTTTTAAAAGAAGAAAATATTTATTAATATCTTTTTACTTTACTCGTGCAGCGCCCACTTCCTGAAAATACGTTGGTGATTTTACTACAGAAAAACTTTCATATGATAGAAATTAAGTTAAATTTAAAGAGGAAATACAATTTGATTTTTATAATAGTCACTACCATACTATTTTATAATAGTCACTACTATACTAATAGTTATTAAAACTTGCCATTTGTTAAATAAATGTAAATACTCTATATGCATATGAAATAACTATTTTAAAATATGTATCATAAAATCATATGAAAGCTTTTTACTGTAATGAAATCACTAATGCATTTACAGGTAGTGTGTGTAGCGCTAATGCATTAAAAGTAAAAATTACACTAATGAACATTATCTTCGTTTAAAAATGAATCAGAACATTGAAATCAATGACTGAAACTCATTTGCAAAATTGATTTTCTCTTTAAGTGAAATGAAAGATAGATGGTTACAAATTGAGTCAGATTAATTTACAATGGATTGATTGTGATCTGTTTATTTTGCAAGATTTTGCAGATAAAGGGAAATAATCCTCTTGATCTTTATACAATTGACTGTTGCCGAGTAATCTCGCTGCGTCTATAAACACGCAGATTTCTTCAATCTTAGTTAGATTGATTTTAATTAGATGCTTAAATTATATATATATATATATATGGTGCTTTATTTCTCTTGCCGAAAAAGTTTTTGATTTCTGGTGGACATATCTGAAGGAATTTCTCCACATTATATGTTATATTCTGATTACATTTAGAGATTATCAATTCGTATATAAAATTGTTTCATTGCCGCTAATCCTGTTGAGATATTTCATCAAAATAAATTCGAAGATTTACGCTAATTTGGTAAATGTAAGATTTTGTACAGTTATTTATCTTTGCGCGATCATGGGTAAATCGGAATTCAATACAGATGCTTAATTATTTAAAAAAATGCCTTATCTTTTTTTTTCTAATGTTTGTGATAAAAATAAAGTATAAAAAGTATAAACTAACATAGGACTCACAAATGCAAATGGCTAAAATTAAATTGACTTGAGAAGAGGAAGCCTTTCCCCAACGAAAAGAAAATTTATGGGAAAATTTCAACTAACACTAATATTAGCAGCTCGGTCAATGTAAACAGAATGTTTCTTTATAAGGAAACGGCTAATCTGACCATTAATGAAAACAAAACATTAATTTTTAAATTAATAATAAATGTTCAAAATTCACCGATTGTATTTGATTGTTTAAAAGGTTTTACAAATGTCTAGGAAATGAAATTATGAAAAGAGTTGAAAAATGTCAGGGAAAATAATAGAGAAAATAATAAATGTTCAAAAAATAATTAATATTAAAAATTTAAATATTTTTTTGTTATTTTTAATATTACTGAACCAAAGATTTTTTTTTTTCACATAATAAATACCTTCTATTATTTTGAGAAAAGGATGCTTTTGTTGGCCACATACTTCCAGGACGTAACAAAACTGGAATCGAATCTTGCCCAAGACACACCACTAGACACACCATATTTACTGCTACAAGTAGTAGTACACGTGGTTCCCTTTACGTTACTAATGAGCTGCGAGGATCGTGTCGTGAACTGTGTTCAAAAATTCAATTTTACTGATGATTTCCATCCTCTCTGGGTCGACCGTTACATTGAACTCGTTTGTGCCAATCATAAGCTTGATTAATTTTTATAATTTTTATCATGTAATTTAATCTAAACAGCAGAAGTTAATTATTATAGTTTAAGAAATTATGCATTGTCAGTGACGGGTACCTACCATAGTATTTTGGTTAGCTAATCCGCTCTACAAACCACTTCGCTCATGTAGGTAATTCGATCACTGCAAAATGCCATTATGATGTGGAATTAATCAGAACTGTGCTAAATGTCCCATGTAAACGCTTTATGTTCGTGGTTGGGTATTTTCTGTCATAACAACGATACTGTTTTCGAAAATAATAAGTAATAATTTTTACAAATGCTGGTTTTATAAAGTGGATAAATGACGAAGAATAATTATTTTACTGTCATTTCATATGTCGATAATTATTTTACTCACATTTCTTATTGCAATAATTATTTTACTCTGATTTCTAATATCCATAATTATTTTACTGTCATTTATTATTGCAATAATTATTTTATTGTCCTTTAATATGCAATAATTATTTTATTCTCATTTCAAATTGCAATAATTATTTTACTCGAATTCTTTCATTTCAATAATTATTTTACTTTCATTTTTTATTTCAATAATTATTTTAATATCATTACTTAATACGAAAATTGTGTTACTGTTATTTCTTATGTCGATAATCATTTTACTCTCATTTCTTATTGCAATAATTATTCTACTATGATTTCTTATTTCAATAATTATTCTACTCTCATTTCTCATTTCAATAATTATTTTACTATCATTTCTTATTTCAATACTTATTTTAATGTCATTTATTATTGCATTAATACTCTCATTTCTTACAGCAATAATTATTTTACTCTTATTTTATTTTTTTACAATAATCATTTTACTGTCATGTCTTATTTCAACAATTATTTTACTCTCATTTCTTATTTCAATAATTATTTTACTCTCATTTCTTATTTCAATAATTATTTCAATCTCATTTCTTATCGCAATAATTATTTTACTCTCATTTCTTATTGCAATATTTATTTTACTGTCATTTCGTATTTCAATTTTTTCCATTAAATCTTAATAAAAGCTATTTTTCATTTTCATATATAAAGCTTCATTTTCTAGCAGATTGTCTTTTATTCTAAGGTAAAGATGTTACTTCTAACTCCAGTTTAACTTGAAGACATAACTAAAAAAACATAATATGAGAATATCCTCATGTATATGTACAGATACATTGGTAACTCTACGTTAAAAGCAAGTATTTCTTCTTCTTGTTGTCTCCTTGTGTATGCTCGTCTCGTCTTTATTTCTTTATTTTGGTATCATTCCTAACTTAACTTGTTTGGTCTTTCTTTTCACTTCAGATCACGTGCCAAAAATATTACTTACATTATGTTCTTGTTTGATATTATATATAATATTTTCTTTTAAATGTTCTCATATCCATTTCCAACATTTTCGGTTTTAACACTCCACATTGGTTGAAAGTTTGTTGACGCATGGAACAACATTTGATAACATCTTATATTTGAAGAAAACATTAACAGAAATGGAAGAGAATCAAGAAAAGAAGAAGAGGCTTATAAGAAGTGACGGAAATATGAAATAAGGAAAAATGTCGAGAAATAAATAAAACAACTACTGTTAAAAAATAAATTTAAAAAGTGAGAATATTTGAAATAGGAAAAAATTGGATTAACTATTTTAAATAAGAAAATATTTTCTCAGGCTTTCTTTTTACTGGTAAAAGCATACTGACTTTAAGGATAGATACGTAAGACATACCTTATCTGTTTTGTAGATTTTTATTCTCTTTGGCATCATTCAAGAACTTCTTGCCCTTACATTCTTTTCGATGTTCCATCACCAATCTTTTCTCACAATAACACACACAGTGGGTTCTTTTCAAATCTATGAATTCATCATTGAGTTTATAATTGTTGTAATGACTGTGATCTTTAAGAGTTATTTAGTTCAGCCTGTCAAAATGCTAAAAGTGGGATTAAGCCAGTGATGATCGATTTAACGATACTAACTGTAAAACGAGAGTTCCTAAATTGTGATGACAAATGAAAAGGATGATGGCAGTTGATAAACACAAGCTGATTTGTTGAAGCTACTAGACCATATACCTACTTCAATCTACGTTTCACCAATAGTAATTTTTGTAACCTACTCACGGAGTTTATATCAAAAGGAGAAAACATATAAAGATTTATCTTTTTATCTATTCTTTGAAAGGCGTTTCATTTTGAAAAGAAAGTATTTTTCTCATTTTTGTCGAGAAGAATTATAAAAAGAAAAATGAAATATGAAGATGTGATCAAAGCTGTTGGTGGACGTTACCAATACATTATGCTCAATTTATTGTATATAGCCACGGTCTTTGATGGTATGCAGATTGGCAGTATAGTTTTCATCATTCCTGAAATGAAACATAGGTAAAGTTTATAATTATTTCCATTTTAATTTGTTATATGTAACGATGATTTGTTTAACTTGATCTTTCACCTTCCCTGTTTAGGATATTAGCATAAGTGGTAATAATCTTCATCTTTTTTTGACAAGATTTAGTCATTGTCAATTTGTACGGAACAATGAACGTCGCTCACTGAAAAATTTACTTTTCTTCAAACGACAATTCACTCGATTTTTTGGCAGGATGCGTACCCTAAATTACTTTGTAACAGGCTCAAGTTTTTCTCGTCCGATCAGCTTATACAGTCTTTTATAAAAGTGTTCCTCATGAGAAATCTGTAGTATTTTGCAATATTTAAATGTGCTAAATGCATTTACTACTGAAACATGTTAGAATATGTAAACGTGTTTTCACTACTTTTACTCTTCATAAAAAGTTTGAGTATTTTTTGCTGTTCTTTTTGTTTCAACAATGTTTCCTGTAATTGTTTTTGTTGTCACTTTATTATTTCCAACATTACTGTTTTCAAGTCCTTTATTTTTAATTGTTTGACTTGGAAATTTGCTTCCAGTATGTATTTCAGATGTTTTTGTTGTTTTCGACGTAAGCTTTTTCCCCACACAATCACACAATCACAATTTGAAAAAAAAGAATTTTTGTCCTTTACTATTTTAATAAATAGTGTATCATCCTCGTCGCCAGCTGTTGTGATGTGGGGTCTGGCAAGGTACAACACTTAACTCGACAGAGTCAGACGTGATAGTTGTATTCAATACTCAGCTGGAAAAGTCGCTGTAATAATATATTTATTGCATAAAAATAAAATCGTGGCAAATGATCGAAAATGGGAAATGGGGTGAGGTTGTTCGTCACTGACTATCCGAAACCTAGCTAATATGATTTGCGACCCATTAATTCATTAGAATAACTCAATCGCAACAAGAATCCATTGATCTACATTCACCCGACATACAACAAAATGTCGCATATTCAAAGTGTGTGTGTGTGTGTGCGTGTGTGTGTGTTGAGGGATGAGTACTACTAAAACACGCATGTCATACAGATTTCAAAATATATACAAATGTCTTTTGTGAATTCTTTCTTCCTATAATAATATATGGCATGAAATGAAGGGGTAAAGAAAAAAAAACAATACCAAAAATAAAATACATTCAAACTAAAAATAAAATATGTTAGTAGGACCCGTCAATCCCACAGAAAAAATAAGAGTGGTCTCTGTATTCTATCAATAGGCAAAATAAAGGTTAGGGAAGGACAAAATAAATCGTGGAGTTGAAAAATCCAAAGCTGACCCACTCAAGATAAAAAGAGGGAATGAAAACAACAAACTATGGAGGTTGGGAATCTTCAAAAGAGAATACCAGGAGAAGTCCAGGAACAATAATTACTTACATTAACTAGGTAAACAAAGAGTCTAGTTTAACCAGGGACTGGGTCTAATAGAAACTGTCCCGGTTGTGTAAAAAAGGGTACTAGAAAAGAAAACCAAGACTGAAAATCTGCGAATCAGGCTCGCAGGTTTTACCTACCTTTCGTTGAAATCTACCGATAGCAAACGCTTTCTATCAGTTCTGATATTCATCTAGAGCTGATTCACAAAGCATCCAACCAGATCCTGATGAGAATAACGTTCAGAAACATCGTTGATTTCACTCCAGAAAACGGGGACATAATTGCACGCATATTTTCGTCAACTCGCCTACATGCTCCCAGAACGGGCGCACCTAAGGACAATTTTAAAAGGCCTGCGCGGCCCTTACTTCTAAACCAATATCACACCAATGAGAGTCGAACATATCTAACCAGCCTACTCCGAAACACACGTCCTTAAGGGATAGCGCGTTCCGGAACAATCGCAAGGTTTGCGAAAACTCAGAGTTGCTGCGGTAATTCGCCGCTGGAGCCCATGACCAGAAAGAGCGCAACCCTGTCGCTAAATGAGACACGACCACCTCCACTAGTTCACGATACAATGTCCTCCTAGGCCGTAAAAGGGTACTGGACCGCGGAGTAGACCGCAAGTCCAATCGACATTCGTGCAAGAATTCGGACTGTTTCTGGGGCTTACGGCGGCATTCAGCCACGGAACAGGGAGGTGTGATGGCAAGGCTTGGGAAGGTGGTCCTAGTACTCCTCATCAAGAGCGAATCTTCTATCAACGCTTGGCGTAGGAAAACCAACCTCTAGGCGTGTTGATGATACTCTAAGTTTGGCATTCCTAGCACACATGCCACCATGAGACGGGCGGTAGACATAGACTTTCTCTGCTGACCATCAGCTTGCGCCCATCCCACAAGAGGGAGAACAGTAATCGCTCGATCGCCTTCCAACATTTTTCGCAGAGAGGATGTACTGACAACCGGCAAAAGATGAGGAGAAAGATGTACAAGGAGCACTCTTGGGCCCTACCCTAACCGCCTTCGAGCCAAGTCCGGACCGACCTTTGCTAGTACCTCCGACTAATTCTTCTTCAGCTGCAGGCCCGGTCAGATCCACACTCCAGTAATGCAAACAGGACCGTCCATCCAACTGAAAGTTCCCCGAAAGAGCAACTCTCTTCTAAGCACCTAACCGCACGCCGGAATCTTGTCACGGTTAATCTTGGCCCCCGTGACTTCTGCAACAGGAACAGCCTCAGCTGACGAAAAAAGTGGCACTCTCCGTCTAGTCGTTGGGCGCATAAACCGATCTATCACTCATGCACCTCGGATTTTTCAGAAAAGCGGAGACATAGACTGACCGGAAATCTGAGACAGACAGGACCTTAACGTATTGTCTTAGGATATCAGTTCCTAAATCGGACGTAATCCGTCTGTCAATGTAGATATCTCCGAGGTCCTTGTGGAATGTTAGTTTCGGGGCCCTTTGAAACGAAGAGTTGAGTTAAACTGTGGGCCTCCATGAACAATTCTTTTGCTAATTTCCAAAGCTCAAGAGACTAACTGGGCCATGCTGAGCTTTAGAAAGAAGTCTTTAGCGGCAAAGATGAAATCCCATGCTCTTCTGGCTGACATTCTAACTACAGTCAGGACTCAAGGAGCATTGCTGATGTTCCTGGGGTGGTCCGTAGACGAGAAGTCGATGGATGTCAGTTTAAATAACGGTCGGAAGAGGGTGAAAGCTCTCTCTCAAGAACCTGTCTGTTCACTAGGAAAATTTCATCCCCCATGGGGAAAGGCTTCCTTTTCTTTTGGAATGGGTCGGCGGAGGGGGAAGGCGATGTCAGAGCCCGAGCTCTTAATCTTACTTGTGATTTGTGTTTTTGGCTGGCGAAGCAGAGGCGGACTGAGACTTGGCTCTTTGCGCAATTCTTCATTCGGTTTTCTCCTCTGTGTTTTCCTTTCCTCTTCTTCATCCTCCCTTTCCAATTTTAAAGAGGAGGACCGAGGTGGAGACATTACTTCCACCCCCATATAACAATCCAATTGTGCCTTGTGCTGCGGCAGTTTTTGCTGCTGTTGTCGTTGATTTTATTGCTGTTGCTGTTTTTGTTACTGCTGCTTTCGTTACTGTTACTGTTGTTGCTGCTTTTCTGGTACTATTGTTGTTTTTGCTGATGTTGGTGCTGTTGTTGCTGCCGAGGCTGATTTTGTTGCAGCTGCTCTTACTGCTTTTGTTGTTATTACTGCTGTTGCTGTTGCTGCTACTGGTGTTTCTGCTTCTTGGCCAGTGGGACATCCTGCTGCCGCGGAGGGGTTGCAGACTTGGTCTTCTCTTCACGGCCTCCTTCCAATCACCGAGGACATCTGTGGTCTTTCCGGACTTTTCTCTCCCCCACTGCTTCCGCTGAGGTTGTTGGTCGAAGCGGTGACGCCTATTTCTTACCGAGGCACGCCTTAGATAGATGCTCCAAGGCGGAACAATGGGGTCGATGGCCTTCCACAATTACTAACATTTTCCAGCTTCGATCCGACAATGTGTAGGGAATGTCCAGAAAGTTTTGCGGGATATTGTCACCTGAAGTACACTGTCCCCAGTGGCAATGCCATCATAACTTATTATCGGAGAGGCATACCCGACTTATCCGTACGAAAAAGCCTCCAACCTGTCCTCGAGGATATCTGCGGGCACCCCATGCAATGTCACCATTGTTTTCCGGGTGATCATATATACTGAAGATATACCGATTTCGACATTAAGATACTTCCGGCCAGCTGCATGTTTTTTCTTCTGTGGCCAGCATGACGTCTCACATGGCATTCGATCTCTTGGCCAGAATTTTCGGGCCTGTTTTCAGGCTTTTCTACGTTTCCTGCATTGTCTCCCTGCTTCGAAAAAGAAAACTTGTTAAAAACTATGAAACGATAGAAAGAACAGTTCCTATGTATAAACTAAAAACAGCAAAGATTATAAGAGAAAATGAAAACAAAAAAAAATGGGACACGCGTATAAAAATAAAGTTTTGCTTAAAATGAACGGAATAACACGGAAAACTGCAAAAGAAAACTCAAAAATGTCCAAAACTAGTGAAAAAATAAAAACGTAAACTTAACAGAAATTTGACATTCAGAAAGTTTATTCCCGCTTGTTAGAAGTGTGACTCGTTTGAAGACTAAAAAGCAAACAGCTACAGCTCACTCGAATAATATTATCTATATTTATTTGTATAATACATATGATAGGTGGTACACGGCCAAAATGGGGAATGGAGAAAAGGGCGGTCTTTTTCTGCCTTAACTTTAAACTTCGCTAGCCACAATCACTGACCCAAACATACCACAATATTCCTTACACCAAAACGACGCATTCCTATTTACCATTCTTATTAAAACCACCATATCTCAATGTCTCTATGGAGTTCTACCTAGTCTCCATATGTACAATTCTTGTCTGTGGGGTAAAGGAAATAATAAAAATTTAAAATCAAAATCCCAATGTGTATTTACAATATGAATAAAAAAAAAACTATTCGATCTTCATTAAAAGCCACAATATCCGAAGAATAGCTACCTTCATTGGCACGCATTTTCATCAAGAAAAAGCTGCGTATTGCTCTGGGGAGAAAAGAAAAGAATTAGATGATAGAGAAATTTGCTGCAAAAAAAAACAAAGCGCCTGGAATTCATTTTTAAAGGAAGAAAGTAATTATTAATGTTTATTTTTACTTTTAATGTGCTGGTGCAGCGTCCGCTCCCTGTAAATACATTGCTGTTTTTACTACAGAAAAAACTTTCAAGTGATTTTATGCTAGAAATAAAGTGAAAATTACAGGATTTTAATTATTAAAAAATAATTTTATCATTTTTTTTTTGTAATTTTTCTGATAAAAATTGACAATAAAATTATGATTTATCATAGGAAACATAAATCCAAATGGCTACGGAGAAGAAATCTTACGACAATAATTGAGTCGCTCTTAATAAAGACCCAAAACAGACCTATATGGCCTTAAGTATTCAGTGTCAGTATTTTATGACGCAAGCCTATTTACACAATACAATTCGTATTAATAAACTGGTGCAGCGTCCGCTCCCTGCAAATACATTGCTGTTTTTACTACAGAAAAAACTTTCAAGTGATTTTATGCTAGAAATAAAGTGAAAATAACAGAATTTTAATTATTAAAAAATAATTTTATCATTTTTTTTGTAATTTTTCTGATAAAAATTGACAATAAAATTATGATTTATCATAGGAAACATAAATCCAAATGGCTACGGAGAAGAAATCTTACGACAATAATTGAGTCGCTCTTAATAAAGACCCAAAACAGACCTATATGGCCTTAAGTATTCAGTGTCAGTATTTTATGACGCAAGCCTATTTACACAATACAATTCGTATTAATAAACCAATGTTGCTATAACATTAACGATATAACTTCTAACTTGGGCCAGATGCATTCTGAAAACACCAGGACGGATGATGAATTGCCATGAACTTATTTTCGCTCAGTTATCAGGTCCATCAAATGTAGCTGTACATTCATCATTAAAAATTACAGTTGAAAAATCAGTGTTCATATGCTTCTTCACCCATCTTACATGTTTCTCTTTGTGATATCTACATAAATGTGGTAATGTACTTAATATTTTTATTCACAAAAGCAACTTCTTAAATATTTTGGTTAAATAATTTTTTGTTTATTCTTAATTTTACCATCAAAAACAAGTAGAAAATTTTACCATCAAACAACAAGTAGGAAACAAGTTATATAATGGATTTAACTTTTGCAACACCCAACAGAATAAACCCGAAAGGAAATTAAATTTCGTACTTTCCAAGACCAAGGGAATTTATAGAACATAGATATAACAATCATATCAATCGATGCTCACAATCCTGAAGCGCATAGAAAAAGATTGGCGTAAAATATAATGCATCCATAACAAAACTTCACTCATTTAACCACCATAGAGAAAGTTTTCCGTCTACAATTAGCATGACTAATACTAGACTCTCCTGGGGAGCAGAAAACTGCGTCTTCTCGGACTCACGTTTTCAACTGATTTGAAGTGAAACGACTACAACGAATTAATAGCTGAATCTACTGCAAGGAAATTTGGATCACTCTGTTGCGTCAGCGTCCATCTTTCACATTTACAGATCTACCATTCGTCTGTTCATTGAATACTGCTGCCAGATCTGGTCTGGTGCTCCTGCGATTAATCTCGAAGTTCTTGACAAGATCCAAAGAAGGATTTGAAATGTAATAGATCCTGACTTGTCATCATGACTTCAGTCACTTTCTCACCAACGTAACGTGGCTTCTCTCTGTTTTTTTTTTTTCCTATAAATATTTTCACGGCAACTTCTCTGAAGAGCTTTCTTCCCTGGTGCCCCGACTGCATAAATTTAAGCGTGCTACTAGAAGGTATCTAGGCCTCACCCTTTTGCTGTTGAAATAGTTAAATGTAACCGTCACATCTACTCCAAAAGTTTCTTTTTTCGTACTACCCTGACAACTACAAAAAATTTAAATGCCTCGTCAATCGCGATCTTCTATCTTCTTGAAGCCCGTTTATCTTTTCCTCAATCCTCCAAATACTCATATTTTTCTCTCACTTTCACCCTCTATAGCCCTCTGCGTACTAGTGCCATTAACGCGTTGCTTGGGATGAAATGATTAAAAAAATAGAAATCTTGTCAAACGTTTAAGCATCTATACAACAGCATTATCGAAAACAGGGCGAATACATAGAAAAGCTCAAGGATATTGAGCGGACTTCCTGTTAGACGATTTCTGGTGTAAGCCATGTTACTGCTAATATAATAAGCACTAGGCGAGTGAGTACTTACGATTGAATTATAAATGATCGTAAGAATCAATGTAATAAATGTAATAATAATTCAAATAATCCTTGAAAATAGTTATTAAATTCACAATTTTTTTTTATTATATTATATTAAATTTATTATTTTTTCGTTAAAGGTATACTATTCCTTATTTGATAAACGGAGTGTACAGATAAAATATCAGTTACCTCCCCTTAGATCTATGAGTTATAAAATGCACCCTGTTACATCCGTCAGTAGACGAGTAATCCGAGTAAAGTGCAATAAAGCTTTGGTATAAGTTTATTCACTGGTTCTGTTTTTACTGCAATTTATTGCACTTTTAATGGAGCTTTATATGCGGCCAGAACGATTTACCTATGACTCAAAAAGTGAAGCAGCAGATGAACACTGGACACACTGACTCAAACTGACTGAAACTTTTACGAACTTCGTTGAAACTCTACTCTTTGAGAATCCGAATCGGCCTATTAACAAACGTGCTCTTCAGACTATGTGTCTCATTCAATCAACGATATCATTGTAGACTATAAAATTTATGAAGAAACGATAGAAAGATTTCACACAACCTACGTGAAGCCCCAAAATGAACTATTTGCCCAACATATACTTGCTACCCGGTGACAGGAATCTGGCGAAACATTAGATCATTTCCTCATGACCATTCGGATATTAAGCAAGGACTGCAATTTTCGCCCCATGACCGCTTTGGAGGCACAAGAGGAATATATTCTAGACGCCTTCGTAAATGGCCTACGCAATGTTCAGGTAAGGCAACGCCTTCTTGAAAATAAGACCGTTACATTGAAAGCTGCTTATGAACAAGCTTATACTTGCGAGATTGCTATACAGCAGTCCAGCTCATCTTTTCAACCCGATACTGTGGGTGCTGCTCTAAAACAATCTGTTACTACTATCCCACCTCTCTATGAGAATTCGACTTACTCTCCTGCACAGGATGTTCCATATTAAACACCCGAAAACAAGCTGTCACCGCTGCATCAATATAACTGATATGTTACTACTGCGGTCTAAATCTAAACTCACGACTTTCATGTCCTTCCGCAGAAGCTCGTTGCCACAAGTGTGGAAAATAGAACATTTCTCTAAAGTATGTCGTTCGTTTAAAAATATCTCTTACAAAGCTAACCGTCCTGAGAGTTCGTTATCATTTTCTGAAACATTGGTCGTGTTCCATGACTGTCTTTCAAGAAACTTTTATAAAAATTAAAATTAACGGAGTCCTCACCAACGCATTATTAGACACTAGCAGTTCGGAAAACTATATCAGAGACAGTCTAGTAAAAATTCACAAATGGCATTATGTTCCCTCCCGCAAGCGAGAAACAATGGCGAACGCAACTTTGTCATCACACGTAAGTGGATATTGTTTGGCCAACCTACATTATAACAGTACCTAAGCTGTTAAGTTATCGATAATGAAAGAGCTTTGTTGTGAGGTAATACTAGGCCACGATTTTTCCAGCCACACTCTAACATAGAAATCCCGTTCGACGGAGATAAAACTGTATTAAAGATTTGCGAACTGACTGCAGCCAACATTCCGTACCCCTCACTTTTTGAAAACCTGACAAAAGACTGTAAGCCAATAGCTATTAAGAGCCGACGTTATTCGCATGACGACAAACAAATTGTTCGAAATAAAAAGAATGCTTCAAGAAGGAATAATGAGCCAAGTGCTCACTATGGAAGGCCCAAACACAGAAAACAAAAAAAAGAAGATTATCTATTATTCTCAGACAACCGGTTCACTTTTATGGACGTTTTTCCGTTGCCACGCATAAAGGAAATGCTGTGTGAATTAAGCTAAATATAGTATTTTCAGCACGTCAGATTTGAAAAGTGCTTATCATCAGATGGCCATTAAGCCAAAAGACAGACCCTACACTGCATTTGAAGCAGTTGGCCCGCTGTACCAGCTCTGGAAGGTAACTGTTGGGGTAACTAATAAAGTAGCTAGCTTTCAAAGAATAATCGACAAAATAATAATGGATGAAAAACTGCAAAGCTTGTGGCCACAATCAAAAGGACCACGACGAAAACCTACGACGGTTCATGGACGCCGTAAGCAAATATAACCTTACACTAAATAATGACAAATGCTCGTTTGGGCAACATAAAATCAATCTTTTCGGCTATAGAATAAGCAACGGGTCAATGGCGCCGAATCCAGAGCGATTAAAACCTTTGCTCAGATTGCCATTCCCAGATAACATATGTGCGCTGCAACGAACTATGGGCATGTTCGCCCAATAGCCACAATGGAATGCCTCTTTCTCAGAGAATATACGTCCATTAATACAAGTAAGATCTTTTCCCTTATCTAGCCCAGCAATATATGCATTCGAGAAACTTAAGTAAGACATTGCAAAATTCGTAATCACAACTATAGATCCTTCTGCCCCACTGGTAACTGAAAATGATACATCAGACTGCGCAGTTGCCGCTTCATTAAGTCAAGCTGACCGCCCTGTAGCCTTCTTTTTAAGGACTCTCTCTCTCTCTCTCTCTCTCTCTCTCTCTCTCTCTCTCTCTCTCTCTCTCTCTCTCTCTCTCTCTCAATCTGAATGATGGCATACAGCGATTGAAAAAGAAGCCTACGCCATAGTTGAGGCGTTAAGAAAGTGGAGTCACTATTTAATCGGACGTCACTTCAGATTAGTTACAGACCAAAAATCTGTTTCTTTCATGTTCAACTCAAAAGCTACCAGTAAAATAAAAAATGAAAAAAATAGCAAGGTGGAGAATTGAACTATTAGGTTGGTGCAAAAATAATGACGTAATAATGTCGTTTTTGACGTTAATAAATACGTCAAAAAACGACATTATTATGTCATTATTTTTGCACCAACCTAATATCTTGTTTCTCGTTCGATATTACTTACTAACAGAATCTAAAAGCAGAAGCCCTGTCAAGAATATGCAGTATAACTCCAAGTACAAAAGAACTTCAGACGCCATTCGGGCATAACACGGATGGTTCACATAGTAAGGAGTAGGAATTTACCTTATTCAATGGAGGACGCTAGGAAAGTTACAAATTCCTGCGGATCGTGTGCTGAGATAAAACCTAAATTTTACATACCTACGCCTGGGCTCCTAATAAAAGCAACGTAGCCATTTGAAAGACTCAATCTGGACTTTAAAGGTTCGTTACTATCCAAAACGCGAAACTTTAAGAACTTGAAACGGTTGCAGACGCCTCGCCTTCTCCTTCACCATAAAACCTCCCGTTTACAATTCCGATTATCAAACTTAGGATGTGAATAAATGGAAGAAAGTGTTGTTTTCAGATGAGAAAAAATTCAATCTTGATGATCCTGACGGTTTTCAGCGTTACTGGCATGCAAAAGATGTCCCAAAAGAAATTTGCTCAATACGACACGCTATTGTAGACGAATATTCACGGTTTCCTTTTGCTTTTCGCTGTCCATATATGACTGTAACAACAATTATACAATGTCTTTGTTCCCTATTTGCCGTATTTGGAGTAACAACATACAAACATTCAAACCGAGGAGCCTCCTTCATGTCTGAGCAGTTTCGGCAATTCTTACAAGAACGCAGAGTGGCGGTAAGTCGGTCAAGCCCGTACAACCCCCAATGCGAGGGATATAACGGCTTAATTTGGAAAACAATTAATTTGGCCTCTTCAACACATAAATACTCAATAAATAATTGGGGAAATCTCCTTCCAGTAGCCCTGTATGCCATCAGTTCGCTATTATGTACGGCCACCAATGCCACCCGACACGAAAGATTCCTACCCTTCCAACGACAGAGTTCGGCTGGGACTTCGATTCTCACTTGGCACTCTCAACCAGTTATGGTTCTACTGAGACGCCACATTCGCTATACCAAATATGACCCCCTGATAGACAAGTTGGAATTAATAGAAGCAAACCCACAATACGCACTCGTGCGATTCCCGGATGAAAGGCAAACTACCGTCTCTCTTAGTGATCTGGTTCCTGCTGTAGATGTAGCAGATCCTAAAACCACCCTAGTGAGGATCTGATCTGATCTCTTCGACACTGAAAACCAATCGGGAGATTACCGAAACCATCAAGAAGGATGAGATACTTCCATTTCCTGACTAACGGGCGAACTCAAAATGAGAGAACTTCCAGTCCGAATAATCCAATACAATAACAACCCAGGCGATCACAGAAAATGTGTAAAGAGCCTGGACACCTAAAAGATTTTCTCCTTTATGACTAAAATACATAGGGGAGAATGAACTGATAAATCATCAGTTACCTCCTCTTTAAGATCTAGGAGGTATAAAAACACCTTGTTCTATCAGTAGACGAATAGTCAGAGTAATGTGCAATAAAGATTTGGTATGTGTTTATTCACTGGTTCTCTTTTTATTACACGTCATTTAAGAAATCCAATGCGAAGATCATGAAAATCTTATTAACAAATACATTCTGGAGGAGACAGTGAACGGAAAAACCGGTATACAGTAGTTATCATCTTTATGTCAACGAAAGCGTTCTGGGAAACCAGATGCTTGGTAATTGTATTGCTTGGGCCTTGTTTTCAGACGAGAAAAAATTCAATCTTGATGATCCTGACGGTTTTCAGCGTTACTGGCATGCAAAAGATGTCCCAAAAGAAATTTGCTCAACACGACACAATGGAGGTGGATCAATTATGGTCTGATGTTCACTTTCGTACAATGGAACTCTTGAGTTACAGGAGGTAAAAAGGTCGTCAAACAGCTTCTAGTTACATGTGGAGAAAACTGGATTTCCCAGCAGGACAATGCTCTCCAGATCGAAACCCAATCGAGAATGATTGGGGATGGGTGGCAAAGGAAGTTTATAAACATTGATCGCAATTTGAAACTGTGGATGCTCTTCGTGCTTAAGCTTATGTATCCTGGGCGACCATCCCAAGCACCCTCGTGCAGAAGTTAATGAGAATGCCAAAGCGAATTTTCGAAATAAGTCGCAAAAATGGAGGATATACTGAGAATTAAGTTGTGACTTATTTGTTCTGTATTTGCTATTTTTATATACATAAAATCCTTTTCTCAATGTTTGTTTAAATTAATCAATTAAAAGCTTAAAATTTTCACTTGTTTGTTGATAAACCTCATTTTCTAATTAAACGTAAACGTTTCGCAAACATATTTTGATTAAATTAAATATATTTTATATATTTTAACCCTTTTTTTATCTGGTCTGAAGATTTTGACCAGGGGTGTAAAATAACACAAACGATACTAAAATGAACAGAAATGAATAGCCACATTATAGTAACAATTTGGTTCGAACATTCAGGTCCGGTGAAGAAAACAAATACACTGTTTGATAAATAAATAAAAGGAATCTTTAATAAATTATTCTTCCCTTTAATTGATGTAGGTTATGAATTATTCACTTGATTAAGTGATTTCGGTGATGAATTATTCTACTGCTTAAGTGATTTGGTGATGAATTATTCTCCTGCTTAAGTGATTTCGGTGATGAATTATTCTCCTGCTTAAGGGATTTGGTGATGAATTATTCTCCTCCTTAAGTGATTTCGGTGATGAATTAATCTCCTGCTTAAGGGATTTCGGTGATCAGATATTCTCCTGCTTAAGTGATTTGGTGATGAATTCTTCTCCTGCTTAAGTGATTTCGGTGATGAATTATTCTCCTACTTAAGTGATTTCGGTGATGATTTATTTTCCTGCTTAAGGGATTTCGGCGATGAATTATACTTCTGCTAAAATGATTTCGGTGATGAATTATTCTCCTGCTTAAGGGAATTTGGTGATGAATTATTCTCCTGCTTCAGTGATTTCGGTGATGAATTATTCTCCTGCTTAAGTGATTTCGGAGATCATTTATTCTCATGCTTAAGTGATTTCGGTGATGAATTATTCTCCTGCTTAAGGGATTTCGGTGATGAATTATTCTCCTGCTTAAGTGATTTGGTGATGAATTATTCTCCTCCTTAAGTGAATTCGGTGATGAATTATGCTCCTGCTTAAGGGATTTCGGTGATGAATTATTCACCTGCTTAAGTGATTTCGGTGATGAATTATTTTCCTGCTTAAGTGATTTCGGTGATGAATTATTCTCGTGCTTAAGGGATTTCGGTGATGAATTATTCTCCTGCTTAAGTGATTTCGGTGATGAATTATTATCCTGCTTAAGGGGTTTCGGTGATGAATTATTCTCATGCTTAAGTGTTTTGGTGATGAATTATTTTCCTGCTTAAGGGATTTCGGTGATCAATTATTCTCCTGCTTAAGGGATTTCGGTGGTCAATTATTCTCCTGCTTAAGTGATTTGGTGATGAATTATTCTCCTGCTTAAGTGATTTCGGTGGTGAATTATTCTCCTACTTAAGGGATTTCGGTGATCAATTATTCTCCTACTTAAGTGATTTGGTGATGAATTATTCTCCTGCTTAAGTGATTTCGGTGATGAATTATTCTCTTGCTTAAGTGATTTCGGTGATGAATTATTCTCCTGCTTAAGGGAATTCGGTGATAAATTGTTCTCCTGCTTAAGGGAATTTGGTGATGAATTATTCTCCTGCTTAAGTGATTTCGGTGATGATTTATTGTCCTGCTTAAGCGATTTCGGTGATGACTTATTCTCCTGCTTAAGTGATTTCGGTGATGATATATTTTTCTGCTTAAGGGATTTCGGTGATGAATTATTCTCCTGCTTAAGTTATTTGATGATGAATTATTCTCCTGCTTAAGGGATTTCGGTGACGAATTATTCTCATGCTTAAGTGTTTTGGTGATGAATTATTATCCTGCTTAAGTGATTTCGGTGATGAATTATTCTCCTGCTTAAGGGAATTCGGTGATGAATTATTCTCCTGCTTAAGTGATTTGGTGATGAATTATTCTCCTGCTTAAGTGATTTCGATGATGATTTATTTTCCTGCTTAAGGGATTTCGGCGATGAATTATACTTCTGCTAAAATGATTTCGGTGATGAATTATTCTCCTGCTTAAGGGAATTTGGTGATGAATTATTCTCCTGCTTAAGTGATTTCGGTGATGAATTATTCTCCTGCTTAAGTGATTTCGGAGATCATTTATTCTCCTGCTTAAGTGATTTCGGTGATGAATTATTCTCCTGCTTAAGAGATTTCTGTGATGAATTATTCTCCTGCTTAAGTGATTTGGTGATGAATTATTCTCCTGCTTAAGTGATTTCGGTGATGAATTATTATCCTGATTAAGGGATTTCGGTGATGAATTATTCCTCTGCTTAAGTGATTTGGTGATGAATTATTCTCCTGATTAAGTGATTTCGGTGATGAATTATTCTCCTGCTTAAGTGATTTGGTGATGAATTATTCTCCTGCTTAAGTGATTTCGGTGATGAATTATTCTCCTGCTTAAGGGATTTCGGTGATCAAATATTCTCCTGCTTAAGTGATTTGGTGATGAATTATTATCCTGATTAAGTGATTTCGGTGATGAATTATTCTCCTGCTTAAGTGATTTCGGTGATGATTTATTTTCCTGCTTAAGGGATTTCGGCGATGAATTATACTTCTGCTAAAATGATTTCGGTGATGAATTATTCTCCTGCTTAAGGGAATTTGGTGATGAATTATTCTCCTGCTTAAGTGATTTCGGTGATGAATTATTCTCCTGCTTAAGTGATTTCGGAGATCATTTATTCTCCTGGTTGAGTGATTTCGGTGATGAATTATTCTCCTGCTTAAGGGATTTCGGAGATGAATTATTCTCCTGCTTAAGTGATATGAATGATGAATTATACTCCTCCTTAAGTGAATTCGGTGATGAATTATGCTCCTGCTTAAGGGATTTCGGTGATGAATTATTCTCCTGCTTAAGTGATTTCGGTGATGAATTATTTTCCTGCTTAAGTGATTTAGGTGATGAATTATTCTCGTGCTTAAGGGATTTCGGTGATGAATTATTCTCCTGCTTAAGTGATTTCGGTGATGAATTATTATCCTGCTTAAGGGGTTTCGGTGATGAATTATACTCATGCTTAAGTGTTTTGGTGATGAATTATTTTTCTGCTTAAGGGATTTCGGTGATCAATTATTCTCCTGCTTAAGGGATTTCGGTGATCAATTATTCTCCTGCTTAAGGGAATTTGGTGATGATTTATTGTCCTGCTTAAGAGATTTCGGTGATGAATTATTCTCCTGCTTAAGCGATTTCGGTGATGAGTTATTCTCCTGCTTAAGTGATTTCGGTGATGATATATTTTTCTGCTTAAGGGATTTCTGTGATGAATTATTCTCCTGCTTAAGTTATTTGATGATGAATTATTCTCCTGCTTAAGGGATTTCAGTGACGAATTATTCTCATGCGTAAGTGTTTTGGTGATGAATTATTATCCTGATTAAGTGATTTCGGTGATGAATTATTCTCCTGCTGATGTGATTTCGGTGATGAATTATTCTCCTGCTTAAGTGATTTGGTGATGAATTGTTCTCCTGCTTAAGGGATTTCGGTGATGAATTATTCTCCTGATTAAGGGATTTCGGTGATGAATTATTCTCCTGCTTAAGGGATTTGGTGATGAATTATTCTCCTCCTTAAGTGATTTCGGTGATGAATTATTCTCCTGCTTAAGGGATTTCGGTGATCAGATATTCTCCTGCTTAAGTGATTTGGTGATGAATTCTTCTCCTGCTTAAGTGATTTCGGTGATGAATTATTGTCCTACTTAAGTGATTTTGGTGATGATTTATTTTCCTGCTTAAGGGATTTCGGCGATGAATTATACTTCTGCTAAAATGATTTCGGTGATGAATTATTCTCCTGCTTAATGGAATTTGGTGATGAATTATTCTCCTACTTCAGTGATTTCGGTGATGAATTATTCTCCTGCTTAAGTGATTTCGGAGATCATTTATTCTCATGCTTAAGTGATTTCGGTGATGAGTTATTCTCCTGCTTAAGGGATTTCGGTGATGAATTATTCTCCTGCTTAAGTGATTTGGTGATGAATTATTCTCCTCCTTAAGTGAATTCGGTGATGAATTATGCTCCTGCTTAAGGGATTTCGGTGATGAATTATTCACCTGCTTAAGTGATTTCGGTGATGAATTATTTTCCTGCTTAAGTGATTTCGGTGATGAATTATTCTCGTGCTTAAGGGATTTCGGTGATGAATTATTCTCCTGCTTAAGTGATTTCGGTGATGAATTATTATCCTGCTTAAGGGGTTTCGGTGATGAATTATTCTCATGCTTAAGTGTTTTGGTGATGAATTATTCTCCTGCTTAAGGGATTTCGGTGATGAATTATTCTCCTGCTTAAGGGATTTCGGTGATCAAATATTCTCCTGCTTAAGTGATTTCGGTGATGAATTATTCTCCTGCTTAAGTGATTTCGGTGATGAATTATTCTCCTGCTTAAGTGATTTCGGTGATGATTTATTTTCCTGCTTAAGGGATTTCGGCGATGAATTATACTTCTGCTAAAATGATTTCGGTGATGAATTATTCTCCTGCTTAAGGGAATTTGGTGATGAATTATTCTCCTGCTTAAGTGATTTCGGTGATGAATTATTCTCCTGCTTAAGTGATTTCGGAGATCATTTATTCTCCTGGTTGAGTGATTTCGGTGATGAATTATTCTCCTGCTTAAGGGATTTCGGAGATGAATTATTCTCCTGCTTAAGTGATTTAAATGATGAATTATACTCCTCCTTAAGTGAATTCGGTGATGAATTATGCTCCTGCTTAAGGGATTTCGGTGATGAATTATTCTCCTGCTTAAGTGATTTCGGTGATGAATTATTTTCCTGCTTAAGTGATTTAGGTGATGAATTATTCTCGTGCTTAAGGGATTTCGGTGATGAATTATTCTCCTGCTTAAGTGATTTCGGTGATGAATTATTATCCTGCTTAAGGGGTTTCGGTGATGAATTATACTCATGCTTAAGTGTTTTGGTGATGAATTATTTTCCTGCTTAAGGGATTTCGGTGATCAATTATTCTCCTGCTTAAGGGATTTCGGTGATCAATTATTCTCCTGCTTAAGGGAATTTGGTGATGATTTATTGTCCTGCTTAAGAGATTTCGGTGATGAATTATTCTCCTGCTTAAGCGATTTCGGTGATGAGTTATTCTCCTGCTTAAGTGATTTGATGATGAATTATTCTCCTGCTTAAGGGATTTCAGTGACGAATTATTCTCATGCGTAAGTGTTTTGGTGATGAATTATTATCCTGATTAAGTGATTTCGGTGATGAATTATTCTCCTGCTGATGTGATTTCGGTGATGAATTATTCTCCTGCTTAAGTGATTTGGTGATGAATTGTTCTCCTGCTTAAGGGATTTCGGTGATGAATTATTCTCCTGCTTAAGGGATTTCGGTGATGAATTATTCTCCTGCTTAAGGGATTTGGTGATGAATTATTCTCCTCCTTAAGTGATTTCGGTGATGAATTAATCTCCTGCTTAAGGGATTTCGGTGATCAGATATTCTCCTGCTTAAGTGATTTGGTGATGAATTCTTCTCCTGCTTAAGTGATTTCGGTGATGAATTATTGTCCTACTTAAGTGATTTTGGTGATGATTTATTTTCGTGCTTAAGGGATTTCGGCGATGAATTATACTTCTGCTAAAATGATTTCGGTGATGAATTATTCTCCTGCTTAATGGAATTTGGTGATGAATTATTCTCCTACTTCAGTGATTTCGGTGATGAATTATTCTCCTGCTTAAGTGATTTCGGAGATCATTTATTCTCATGCTTAAGTGCTTTCGGTGATGAATTATTCTCCTGCTTAAGGGATTTCGGTGATGAATTATTCTCCTGCTTAAGTGATTTGGTGATGAATTATTCTCCTCCTTAAGTGAATTCGGTGATGAATTATGCTCCTGCTTAAGGGATTTCGGTGATGAATTATTCACCTGCTTAAGTGATTTCGGTGATGAATTATTTTCCTGCTTAAGTGATTTCGGTGATGAATTATTCTCGTGCTTAAGGGATTTCGGTGATGAATTATTCTCCTGCTTAAGTGATTTCGGTGATGAATTATTATCCTGCTTAAGGGGTTTCGGTGATGAATTATTCTCATGCTTAAGTGTTTTGGTGATGAATTATTTTCCTGCTTACGGGATTTCGGTGATGAATTATTCTCCTGATTAAGGGATTTCGGTGATCAAATATTCTCCTGCTTAAGTGATTTGGTGATGAATTATTCTCCTGCTTAAGTGATTTCGGTGATGAATTATTCTCCTGCTTAAGTGATTTCGGTGATGATTTATTTTCCTGCTTAAGGGATTTCGGCGATGAATTATACTTCTGCTAAAATGATTTCGGTGATGAATTATTCTCCTGCTTAAGGGAATTTGGTGATGAATTATTCTCCTGCTTAAGTGATTTCGGTGATGAATTATTCTCCTGCTTAAGTGATTTCGGAGATCATTTATTCTCCTGGTTGAGTGATTTCGGTGATGAATTATTCTCCTGCTTAAGGGATTTCGGAGATGAATTATTCTCCTGCTTAAGTGATTTAAATGATGAATTATACTCCTCCTTAAGTGAATTCGGTGATGAATTATGCTCCTGCTTAAGGGATTTCGGTGATGAATTATTCTCCTGCTTAAGTGATTTCGGTGATGAATTATTTTCCTGCTTAAGTGATTTAGGTGATGAATTATTCTCGTGCTTAAGGGATTTCGGTGATGAATTATTCTCCTGCTTAAGTGATTTCGGTGATGAATTATTATCCTGCTTAAGGGGTTTCGGTGATGAATTATACTCATGCTTAAGTGTTTTGGTGATGAATTATTTTCCTGCTTAAGGGATTTCGGTGATCAATTATTCTCCTGCTTAAGGGATTTCGGTGATCAATTATTCTCCTGCTTAAGGGAATTTGGTGATGATTTATTGTCCTGCTTAAGAGATTTCGGTGATGAATTATTCTCCTGCTTAAGCGATTTCGGTGATGAGTTATTCTCCTGCTTAAGTGATTTGATGATGAATTATTCTCCTGCTTAAGGGATTTCAGTGACGAATTATTCTCATGCGTAAGTGTTTTGGTGATGAATTATTATCCTGATTAAGTGATTTCGGTGATGAATTATTCTCCTGCTGATGTGATTTCGGTGATGAATTATTCTCCTGCTTAAGTGATTTGGTGATGAATTGTTCTCCTGCTTAAGGGATTTCGGTGATGAATTATTCTCCTGCTTAAGGGATTTCGGTGATGAATTATTCTCCTGCTTAAGGGATTTGGTGTTGAATTATTCTCCTCCTTAAGTGATTTCGGTGATGAATTAATCTCCTGCTTAAGGGATTTCGGTGATCAGATATTCTCCTGCTTAAGTGATTTGGTGATGAATTCTTCTCCTGCTTAAGTGATTTCGGTGATGAATTATTGTCCTACTTAAGTGATTTTGGTGATGATTTATTTTCCTGCTTAAGGGATTTCGGCGATGAATTATACTTCTGCTAAAATGATTTCGGTGATGAATTATTCTCCTGCTTAATGGAATTTGGTGATGAATTATTCTCCTACTTCAGTGATTTCGGTGATGAATTATTCTCCTGCTTAAGTGATTTCGGAGATCATTTATTCTCATGCTTAAGTGCTTTCGGTGATGAATTATTCTCCTGCTTAAGGGATTTCGGTGATGAATTATTCTCCTGCTTAAGTGATTTGGTGATGAATTATTCTCCTCCTTAAGTGAATTCGGTGATGAATTATGCTCCTGCTTAAGGGATTTCGGTGATGAATTATTCACCTGCTTAAGTGATTTCGGTGATGAATTATTTTCCTGCTTAAGTGATTTCGGTGATGAATTATTCTCGTGCTTAAGGGATTTCGGTGATGAATTATTCTCCTGCTTAAGTGATTTCGGTGATGAATTATTATCCTGCTTAAGGGGTTTCGGTGATGAATTATTCTCATGCTTAAGTGTTTTGGTGATGAATTATTTTCCTGCTTAATGGATTTCGGTGATCAATTATTCTCCTGCTTAAGGGATTTCGGTGGTCAATTATTCTCCTGCTTAAGTGATTTGGTGATGAATTATTCTCCTGCTTAAGTGATTTCGGTGATCAATTATTCTCCTGCTTAAGGGATTTCGGTGATCAATTATTCTCCTACTTAAGTGATTTGGTGATGAATTATTCTCCTGCTTAAGTGATTTCGGTGATGAATTATTCTCTTGCTTAAGTGATTTCGGTGATGAATTATTCTCCTGCTTAAGGGAATTCGGTGATAAATTATTCTCCTGCTTAAGGGAATTTGGTGATGAATTATTCTCCTGCTTAAGTGATTTCGGTGATGATTTATTCTCCTGCTTAAGCGATTTCGGTGATGACTTATTCTCCTGCTTAAGTGATTTCGGTGATGATATATTTTTCTGCTTAAGGGATTTCGGTGATGAATTATTCTCCTGCTTAAGTTATTTGATGATTAATTATTCTCCTGCTTAAGGGATTTCGGTGACGAATTATTCTCATGCTTAAGTGTTTTGGTGATGAATTATTATCCTGCTTAAGTGATTTCGGTGATGAATTATTCTCCTGCTTAAGGGATTTCGGTGATGAATTATTCTCCTGCTTAAGTGATTTGGTGATGAATTATTCTCCTGCTTAAGTGATTTCGATGATGATTTATTTTTCTGCTTAAGGGATTTCGGCAATGAATTATACTTCTGCTAAAATGATTTCGGTGATGAATTATTCTCCTGCTTAAGGGAATTTGGTGATGAATTATTCTCCTGCTTAAGTGATTTCGGTGATGAATTATTCTCCTGCTTAAGTGATTTCGGAGATCATTTATTCTCCTGCTTAAGTGATTTCGGTGCTGAATTATTCTCCTGCTTAAGAGATTTCTGTGATGAATTATTCTCCTGCTTAAGTGATTTGGTGATGAATTATTCTCCTGCTTAAGTGATTTCGGTGATGAATTATTATCCTGATTAAGGGATTTCGGTGATGAATTATTCCTCTGCTTAAGTGATTTGGTGATGAATTATTCTCCTGATTAAGTGATTTCGGTGATGAATTATTCTCCTGCTTAAGTGATTTGGTGATGAATTATTCTCCTGCTTAAGTGATTTCGGTGATGAATTATTCTCCTGCTTAAGGGATTTCGGTGATCAAATATTCTCCTGCTTAAGTGATTTGATGATGAATTATTCTCCTGCTTAAGTGATTTCGGTGATGAATTATTCTCCTGCTTAAGTGATTTCGGTGATGATTTATTTTCCTGCTTAAGGGATTTCGGCGATGAATTATACTTCTGCTAAAATGATTTCGGTGATGAATTATTCTCCTGCTTAAGGGAATTTGGTGATGAATTATTCTCCTGCTTAAGTGATTTCGGTGATGAATTATTCTCCTGCTTAAGTGATTTCGGAGATCATTTATTCTCCTGCTTAAGTGATTTCGGTGATGAATTATTTTCCTGCTTAAGTGATTTAGGTGATGAATTATTCTCGTGCTTAAGGGATTTCGGTGATGAATTATTCTCCTGCTTAAGTGATTTCGGTGATGAATTATTATCCTGCTTAAGGGGTTTCGGTGATGAATTATTCTCATGCTTAAGTGTTTTGGTGATGAATTATTTTCCTGCTTAAGGGATTTCGGTGATCAATTATTCTCCTGCTTAAGGGATTTCGGTGATGAATTATTCTCCTGCTTAAGTGATTTGGTGATGAATTATTCTCCTCCTTAAGTGAATTCGGTGATGAATTATGCTCCTGCTTAAGGGATTTCGGTGATGAATTATTCACCTGCTTAAGTGATTTCGGTGATGAATTATTTTCCTGCTTAAGTGATTTCGGTGATGAATTATTCTCGTGCTTAAGGGATTTCGGTGATTAATTATTCTCCTGCTTAAGTGATTTCGGTGATGAATTATTATCCTGCTTAAGGGGTTTCGGTGATGAATTATTCTCATGCTTAAGTGTTTTGGTGATGAATTATTTTCCTGCTTAAGGGATTTCGGTGATCAATTATTCTCCTGCTTAAGGGATTTCGGTGGTCAATTATTCTCCTCCTTAAGTGATTTGGTGATGAATTATTCTCCTGCTTAAGTGATTTCGGTGATGAATTATTCTCCTGCTTAAGGGATTTCGGTGATCAATTATTCTCCTACTTAAGTGATTTGGTGATGAATTATTCTCCAGCTTAAGTGATTTCGGTGATGAATTATTCTCTTGCTTAAGTGATTTCGGTGATGAATTATTCTCCTGCTTAAGGGAATTCGGTGATAAATTATTCTCCTGCTTAAGGGAATTTGGTGATAAATTATTCTCCTGCTTAAGTGATTTCGGTGATGATTTATTCTCCTGCTTAAGCGATTTCGGTGATGACTTATTCTCCTGCTTAAGTGATTTCGGTGATGATATATTTTTCTGCTTAAGGGATTTCGGTGATGAATTATTCTCCTGCTTAAGTTATTTGATGATTAATTATTCTCCTGCTTAAGGGATTTCGGTGACGAATTATTCTCATGCTTAAGTGTTTTGGTGATGAATTATTATCCTGCTTAAGTGATTTCGGTGATGAATTATTCTCCTGCTTAAGGGATTTCGGTGATGAATTATTCTCCGGCTTAAGTGATTTGGTGATGAATTATTCTCCTGCTTAAGTGATTTCGATGATGATTTATTTTTCTGCTTAAGGGATTTCGGCAATGAATTATACTTCTGCTAAAATGATTTCGGTGATGAATTATTCTCCTGCTTAAGGGAATTTGGTGATGAATTATTCTCCTGCTTAAGTGATTTCGGTGATGAATTATTCTCCTGCTTAAGTGATTTCGGAGATCATTTATTCTCCTGCTTAAGTGATTTCGGTGCTGAATTATTCTCCTGCTTAAGAGATTTCTGTGATGAATTATTCTCCTGCTTAAGTGATTTGGTGATGAATTATTCTCCTGCTTAAGTGATTTCGGTGATGAATTATTATCCTGATTAAGGGATTTCGGTGATGAATTATTCCTCTGCTTAAGTGATTTGGTGATGAATTATTCTCCTGATTAAGTGATTTCGGTGATGAATTATTCTCCTGCTTAAGTGATTTGGTGATGAATTATTCTCCTGCTTAAGTGATTTCGGTGATGAATTATTCTCCTGCTTAAGGGATTTCGGTGATCAAATATTCTCCTGCTTAAGTGATTTGATGATGAATTATTCTCCTGCTTAAGTGATTTCGGTGATGAATTATTCTCCTGCTTAAGTGATTTCGGTGATGATTTATTTTCCTGCTTAAGGGATTTCGGCGATGAATTATACTTCTGCTAAAATGATTTCGGTGATGAATTATTCTCCTGCTTAAGGGAATTTGGTGATGAATTATTCTCCTGCTTAAGTGATTTCGGTGATGAATTATTCTCCTGCTTAAGTGATTTCGGAGATCATTTATTCTCCTGCTTGAGTGATTTCGGTGATGAATTATTCTCCTGCTTAAGGGATTTCGGAGATGAATTATTCTCCTGCTTAAGTGATTTAAATGATCAATTATACTCCTCCTTAAGTGAATTCGGTGATGAATTATGCTCCTGCTTAAGGGATTTCGGTGATGAATTATTCTCCTGCTTAAGTGATTTCGGTGATGAATTATTTTCCTGCTTAAGTGATTTAGGTGATGAATTATTCTCGTGCTTAAGGGATTTCGGTGATGAATTATTCTCCTGCTTAAGTGATTTCGGTGATGAATTATTATCCTGCTTAAGGGGTTTCGGTGATGAATTATTCTCATGCTTAAGTGTTTTGGTGATGAATTATTTTCCTGCTTAAGGGATTTCGGTGATCAATTATTCTCCTGCTTAAGGGATTTCGGTGATCAATTATTCTCCTGCTTAAGGGAATTTGGTGATGATTTATTGTCCTGCTTAAGAGATTTCGGTGATGAATTATTCTCCTGCTTAAGCGATTTCGGTGATGACTTATTCTCCTGCTTAAGTGATTTCGGTGATGATATATTTTTCTGCTTAAGGGATTTCTGTGATGAATTATTCTCCTGCTTAAGTTATTTGATGATGAATTATTCTCCTGCTTAAGGGATTTCGGTGACGAATTATTCTCATGCGTAAGTGTTTTGGTGATGAATTATTATCCTGATTAAGTGATTTCGGTGAAGAATTATTCTCCTGCTGATGTGATTTCGGTGATGAATTATTCTCCTGCTTAAGTGATTTGGTGATGAATTGTTCTCCTGCTTAAGGGATTTCGGTGATGAATTATTCTCCTGCTTAAGGGATTTCGGTGATGAATTATTCTCCTGCTTAAATAATTTCGGTGATGATTTATTCTCCTGCTTAAGGGATTTCGGTGATGAATTATACTTCTGCTTAAATGATTTCGGTGATGAATTATTCTCATGCTTAAGTGTTTTGGTGATAAATTATTATCCTGATTAAGTGATTTCGGTGATGAATTATTCTCCTGCTTAAGGGATTTCGGTGATGAATTATTCTCCTGCTTAAGTGATTTGGTGATGAATTATTCTCCTGCTTAAGTGATTTCGGTGATGATTTATTTTCCTGCTTAAGGGATTTCGGCGATGAATTATACTTCTGCTAAAATGGTTTCGGTGATGAATTATTCTCCTGCTTAAGGGAATTTGGTGATGAATTATTCTCCTGCTTAAGTGATTTCGGTGATGAATTATTCTCCTGCTTAAGTGATTTCGGAGATCATTTATTCTCCTGCTTAAGTGATTTCGGTGATGAATTATTCTCCTGCTTAAGGGATTTCTGTGATGAATTATTCTCCTGCTTAAGTGATTTGGTGATGAATTATTCTCCTGCTTAAGTGATTTCGGTGATGAATTATTATCCTGATTAAGGGATTTCGGTGATGAATTATTCTTCTGCTTAAGTGATTTGGTGATGAATTGTTCTCCTGCTTAAGTGATTTCGGTGATGAATTATTCTTCTGCTTAAGTGATTTGGTGATGAATTATTCTCCTGCTTAAGTGATTTCGGTGATGAATTATTCTCCTGCTTAAGGGATTTCGGTGATAAAATATTCTCCTGCTTAAGTGATTTGGTGATGAATTATTCTCCTGCTTAAGTGATTTGGTGATGAATTATTCTCCTGCTTAAGTGATTTCGGTGATGAGTTATTATCCTGATTAAGGGATTTCGGTGATGAATTATTCTTCTGCTTAAGTGATTTGGTGATGAATTATTCTCCTGCTTAAGTGATTTCGATGATGAATTATTCTTCTGCTTAAGTGATTTGGTGATGAATTATTCTCTTGCTTAAGTGATTTCGGTGATGAATTATTCTCGTGCTTAAGGGATTTCGGTGATCAAATATTCTCCTGCTTAAGTGATTTGGTGATGAATTATTCTCCTGCTTAAGTGATTTCGGTGATGAATTATTCTCCTGCTTAAGTGATTTCGGTGATGATTTATTTTCCTGCTTAAGGTATTTCGGCGATGAATTATACTTCTGCTAAAATGATTTCGGTGATGAATTATTCTCCTGCTTAAGGGAATTTGGTGATGAATTATTCTCCTACTTAAGTGATTTCGGTGATGAATTATTCTCCTGCTTAAGTGATTTCGGAGATCATTTATTCTCCTGCTTAAGTGATTTCGGTGATGAATTATTCTCCTGCTTAAGGGATTTCGGAGATGAATTATTCTCCTGCTTAAGTGATTTAAGTGATGAATTATTCTCCTCCTTAAGTGAATTCGGGGATGAATTATGCTCCTGCTTAAGGGATTTCGGTGATAAATTATTCTCCTGCTTAAGTGATTTCGGTGATGAATTATTTTCCTGCTTAAGGGGTTTCGGTGATGAATTATTCTCATGCTTAAGTGTTTTGGTGATGAATTGTTCTCCTGCTTAAGGGATTTCGGTGATGAATTATTCTCCTGCTTAAGGGATTTCGGTGATGAATTATTCTCCTGCTTAAATAATTTCGGTGATGATTTATTCTCCTGCTTAAGGGATTTCGGTGATGAATTATACTTCTGCTTAAATGATTTCGGTGATGAATTATTCTCATGCTTAAATGTTTTGGTGATGAATTATTATCCTGATTAAGTGATTTCGGTGATGAATTATTCTCCTGCTTAAGGGATTTCGGTGATGAATTATTCTCCTGCTTAAGTGATTTGGTGATGAATTATTCTCCTGCTTAAGTGATTTCGGTGATGATTTATTTTCCTCCTTAAGGGATTTCGGCGATGAATCATACTTCTGCTAAAATGATTTCGGTGATGAATTATTCTCCTGCTTAAGGGAATTTGGTGATGAATTATTCTCCTGCTTAAGTGATTTCGGTGATGAATTATTCTCCTGCTTAAGTGATTTCGGAGATCATTTATTCTCCTGCTTAAGTGATTTGGGTAATGAATTATTCTCCTGCTTAAGGGATTTCTGTGATGAATTACTCTCCTGCTTAAGTGATTTGGTGATGAATTATTCTCCTGCTTAAGTGATTTCGGTGATGAATTATTATCCTGATTAAGGGATTTCGGTGATGAATTATTCTTCTGCTTAAGTGATTTGGTGATGAATTATTCTCCTGCTTAAGTGATTTCGGTGATGAATTATTCTTCTGCTTAAGTGATTTGGTGATGAATTATTCTCCTGCTTAAGTGATTTCGGTGATGAATTATTCTCCTGCTTAAGGGATTTCGGTGATAAAATATTCTCCTGCTTAAGTGATTTGGTGATGAATTATTCTCCTGCTTAAGTGATTTGGTGATGAATTATTCTCCTGCTTAAGTGATTTCGGTGATGAGTTATTATCCTGATTAAGGGATTTCGGTGATGAATTATTCTTCTGCTTAAGTGATTTGGTGATGAATTATTCTCCTGCTTAAGTGATTTCGATGATGAATTATTCTTCTGCTTAAGTGATTGGTGATGAATTATTCTCTTGCTTAAGTGATTTCGGTGATGAATTATTCTCCTGCTTAAGGGAATTTGGTGATGAATTATTCTCCTACTTAAGTGATTTCGGTGATGAATTATTCTCCTGCTTAAGTGATTTCGGAGATCATTTATTCTCCTGCTTAAGTGATTTCGGTGATGAATTATTCTCCTGCTTAAGGGATTTCGGAGATGAATTATTCTCCTGCTTAAGTGATTTAAGTGATGAATTATTCTCCTCCTTAAGTGAATTCTGGGATGAATTATGCTCCTGCTTAAGGGATTTCGGTGATGAATTATTCTCCTGCTTAAGTGATTTCGGTGATGAATTATTTTCCTGCTTAAGGGGTTTCGGTGATGAATTATTCTCCTGCTTAAGTGTTTTGGTGATGAATTGTTCTCCTGCTTAAGGGATTTCGGTGATGAATTATTCTCCTGCTTAAGGGATTTCGGTGATGAATTATTCTCATGCTTAAGTGTTTTGGTGATGAATTGTTCTCCTGCTTAAGGGATTTCGGTGATGAATTATTCTCCTGCTTAAGGGATTTCGGTGATGAATTATTCTCCTGCTTAAATAATTTCGGTGATGATTTATTCTCCTGCTTAAGGGATTTCGGTGATGAATTATACTTCTGCTTAAATGATTTCGGTGATGAATTATTCTCATGCTTAAATGTTTTGGTGATGAATTATTATCCTGATTAAGTGATTTCGGTGATGAATTATTCTCCTGCTTAAGGGATTTCGGTGATGAATTATTCTCCTGCTTAAGTGATTTGGTGATGAATTATTCTCCTGCTTAAGTGATTTCGGTGATGATTTATTTTCCTCCTTAAGGGATTTCGGCGATGAATCATACTTCTGCTAAAATGATTTCGGTGATGAATTATTCTCCTGCTTAAGGGAATTTGGTGATGAATTATTCTCCTGCTTAAGTGATTTCGGTGATGAATTATTCTCCTGCTTAAGTGATTTCGGAGATCATTTATTCTCCTGCTTAAGTGATTTGGGTAATGAATTATTCTCCTGCTTAAGGGATTTCTGTGATGAATTACTCTCCTGCTTAAGTGATTTGGTGATGAATTATTCTCCTGCTTAAGTGATTTCGGTGATGAATTATTATCCTGATTAAGGGATTTCGGTGATGAATTATTCTTCTGCTTAAGTGATTTGGTGATGAATTATTCTCCTGCTTAAGTGATTTCGGTGATGAATTATTCTTCTGCTTAAGTGATTTGGTGATGAATTATTCTCCTGCTTAAGTGATTTCGGTGATGAATTATTCTCCTGCTTAAGGGATTTCGGTGATAAAATATTCTCCTGCTTAAGTGATTTGGTGATGAATTATTCTCCTGCTTAAGTGATTTGGTGATGAATTATTCTCCTGCTTAAGTGATTTCGGTGATGAGTTATTATCCTGATTAAGGGATTTCGGTGATGAATTATTCTTCTGCTTAAGTGATTTGGTGATGAATTATTCTCCTGCTTAAGTGATTTCGATGATGAATTATTCTTCTGCTTAAGTGATTGGTGATGAATTATTCTCTTGCTTAAGTGATTTCGGTGATGAATTATTCTCCTGCTTAAGGGAATTTGGTGATGAATTATTCTCCTACTTAAGTGATTTCGGTGATGAATTATTCTCCTGCTTAAGTGATTTCGGAGATCATTTATTCTCCTGCTTAAGTGATTTCGGTGATGAATTATTCTCCTGCTTAAGGGATTTCGGAGATGAATTATTCTCCTGCTTAAGTGATTTAAGTGATGAATTATTCTCCTCCTTAAGTGAATTCTGGGATGAATTATGCTCCTGCTTAAGGGATTTCGGTGATGAATTATTCTCCTGCTTAAGTGATTTCGGTGATGAATTATTTTCCTGCTTAAGGGGTTTCGGTGATGAATTATTCTCCTGCTTAAGTGTTTTGGTGATGAATTGTTCTCCTGCTTAAGGGATTTCGGTGATGAATTATTCTCCTGCTTAAGGGATTTCGGTGATGAATTATTCTCCTGCTTAAGTGATTTCGGTGATGAATTATTTTCCTGCTTAAGTGATTTCGGTGATGAATTATTCTCGTGCTTAAGGGATTTCGGTGATGAATTATTCTCCTGCTTAAGTGATATCGGTGACGTATTATTCTCATGCGTAAGTGTTTTGGTGATGAATTATTATCCTGATTAAGTGATTTCGGTGATGAATTATTCTCCTGCTGATGTGATTTCGGTGATGAATTATTCTCCTGCTTAAGTGATTTGGTGATGAATTGTTCTCCTGCTTAAGGGATTTCGGTGATGAATTATTCTCCTGCTTAAGGGATTTCGGTGATGAATTATTCTCCTGCTTAAATAATTTCGGTGATGATTTTATCTCCTGCTTAAGGGATTTCGGTGATGAATTATACTTCTGCTTAAATGATTTCGGTGATGAATTATTCTCCTGCTTAAGGGAATTTGGTGATGAAATATTCTCCTGCTTAAGTGATTTGGTGATGAATTATTCTCCTGCTAAAGTGATTTCGGTGATGAATTATTCTCCTGCTTAAGGGATTTCGGTGATGAATTATTCTCCTGCTTAAGGAATTTCGTTGATGAATTATTCTCCTGCTTTAGTCATGTAGATTGTTAATTAATTAATAGTGATTTAATTCTCCTGTTTAAGTGATTTCGGTGATGAATTATTTTCCTGTTTGAGGAATTTCGATGATGAATTATTCTCCGGCTTAAGTCATGTAGATGATTAATTATTCTCCTGCTTAAGTGATTTCGGTGATGAATTATTTTCCTGGTTAAGGAATTTCGTTGATGAATTATTCTCCTGCTTAAGTCATGTAGATGATTAATTATTCTCCTGCTTAAGTGATTTCGATCATGAATTATTTTCCTGTTTAAGGAATTTCGGTGATGAATTATTCTCCTGCATAAGTCATGTAGATGATTAATTATTCTCCTGCTTAAGTGATTTCGATGATGAATTATTTTCCTGGTAAATGAATTTCGGTGATGAATTATTCTCATGCTTAAGTCATTTAGATGATTAATTATTCTCCTTCTTAAGTGATTTCGGTGATGAATTATTTTCCTGGTCAAGGAATTTCGGTGATGAATTATTCTCCTGCTTAAGTCATGTAGATGATTAATTATTTTCCTGCTTAAGTGATTTCGATGATGAATTATTTTCCTGGTTAAGGAATTTCGGTGATGAATTATTCTCCTGCTTAAGTCATGTAGATGATTAATTATTCTCCTGCTTAAGTGATTTCGGTGATGAATTATTCTCCTGCTTAAGTCATGTAGATGATTAATTATTCTCCTGCTTAAGTGATTTAGATGATGAATTATTTTCCTGGTAAATGAATTTCGTGATGAATTATTCTCTAGCTTAAGTCATGTAGATGATTAATTATTCTCCTGCTTAAGTGATTTCTATGATGAATTATTTTCCTGGTTAATGAATTTCGCGGATGAATTATTCTCCTGCTTAAGTCATGTAGATGATTAATTATTCTCCTGCTTACGAGATTTCTGTGATGAATTATTTTCCTGGTTAAGGAATTTCGGTGATGAATTATTCTCCTGCTCAAGTCATGTAGATGATTAATTATTCTCCTGCTTAAGTGATTTCTATGATGAATTATTTTCCTGGTTATGGAATTTCGGTGATGAATTATTGTCCTGCTTAAGTCATGTAGATGATTAATTATTCTCCTGCTTAAGTGATTTCGGTGATGAATTATTCTCCTGCTTATGTCATGTAGATGATTAATTATTCTCCTGCTTAAGTGATTTCGATGATGAATTCTTTCCTGGTTAAGAAATTTCGGTGATGAATTATTCTCCTGCTTATGTCATGTAGATGATTTATTATTCTCTTGCTTATGTGATTTCGGTGATGAATTATTTTCCTGGTTAAGGAATTTCGTTGATGAATTATTCTCCTGCTTATGTCATGTAGATGGTTAATTAATTAATAGTGATTTAATTCTCCTGCTTAAGTGATTTCTGTGATGAATTATTCTCCTGTTTAAGGAATTTCGGTGATGAATTATTCTCCTGCTTAAGTGATTTCGGTGATGAATTATTTTCCTGGTTAAGGAATTTCGTTGATGAATTATTTTCCTGGTTAAGGAATTTCGGTGATGAATTATTCTCCTGCTTAAGACATGTAGATGATTAATTATTCTCCTGCTTACGAGATTTCTGTGATGAATTATTTTCCTGGTTAATGAATTTCGGTGATGAATTTTTCCCCTTCTTAAGTCATGTAGATGATTAATTATTCTCCTGTTTAAGTGATTTCGATGATGAATTATTTTCCTGTTTGAGGAATTTCGATGATGAATTATTCTCCTGCTTAAGTCATGTAGATGATTAATTATTCTCCTGCTTAATTGATTTCGGTGATGAATTATTTTCCTGGTTAAGGAATTTCGTTGATGAATTATTCTCCTGCTTAAGTCATGTAGATGATTAATTATTCTCCTGCTTAAGTGATTTCGGTGATGAATTATTTTCCTGGTTAAGTAATTTCGTTGATGAATTATTCTCCTGCTCAAGTCATGTAGATGATTAATTATTCTCCTGCTTAAGTGATTTCGATGATGAATTATTTTCCTGGTTAAGGAATATCGGTGATGAATTATTCTCCTGCTTAAGTCGTGTAGATGATTAATTATTCTCCTGCTTAAGGGATTTCGGTGATGAATTATTCTCCTGCTTAAGGGATTTCGGTGATGAATTATTCTCCTGCTTAAATAATTTCGGTGATGATTTTATCTCCTGCTTAAGGGATTTCGGTGATGAATTATACTTCTGCTTAAATGATTTCGGTGATGAATTATTCTCCTGCTTAAGGGAATTTGGTGATGAAATATTCTCCTGCTTAAGTGATTTGGTGATGAATTATTCTCCTGCTAAAGTGATTTCGGTGATGAATTATTCTCCTGCTTAAGGGATTTCGGTGATGAATTATTCTCCTGCTTAACGAATTTCGTTGATGAATTATTCTCCTGCTTTAGTCATGTAGATTGTTAATTAATTAATAGTGATTTAATTCTCCTGCTTAAGTGATTTCGGTGATGAATTATTTTCCTGTTTGAGGAATTTCGATGATGAATTATTCTCCGGCTTAAGTCATGTAGATGATTAATTATTCTCCTGCTTAAGTGATTTCGGTGATGAATTATTTTCCTGGTTAAGGAATTTCGTTGATGAATTATTCTCCTGCTTAAGTCATGTAGATGATTAATTATTCTCCTGCTTAAGTGATTTCGATCATGAATTATTTTCCTGTTTAAGGAATTTCGGTGATGAATTATTCTCCTGCTTAAGTCATGTAGATGATTAATTATTCTCCTGCTTAAGTGATTTCGATGATGAATTATTTTCCTGGTAAATGAATTTCGGTGATGAATTATTCTCATGCTTAAGTCATTTAGATGATTAATTATTCTCCTTCTTAAGTGATTTCGGTGATGAATTATTTTCCTGGTCAAGGAATTTCGGTGATGAATTATTCTCCTGCTTAAGTCATGTAGATGATTAATTATTTTCCTACTTAAGTGATTTCGATGATGAATTATTTTCCTGGTTAAGGAATTTCGGTGATGAATTATTCTCCTGCTTAAGTCATGTAGATGATTAATTATTCTCCTGCTTAAGTGATTTCGGTGATGAATTATTCTCCTGCTTAAGTCATGTAGATGATTAATTATTCTCCTGCTTAAGTGATTTAGATGATGAATTATTTTCCTGGTAAATGAATTTCGGTGATGAATTATTCTCTAGCTTAAGTCATGTAGATGATTAATTATTCTCCTGCTTAAGTGATTTCTATGATGAATTATTTTCCTGGTTAATGAATTTCGCGGATGAATTATTCTCCTGCTTAAGTCATGTAGATGATTAATTATTCTCCTGCTTACGAGATTTCTGTGATGAATTATTTTCCTGGTTAAGGAATTTCGGTGATGAATTATTCTCCTGCTCAAGTCATGTAGATGATTAATTATTCTCCTGCTTAAGTGATTTCTATGATGAATTATTTTCCTGGTTATGGAATTTCGGTGATGAATTATTGTCCTGCTTAAGTCATGTAGATGATTAATTATTCTCCTGCTTAAGTGATTTCGATGATGATTTATTTTCCTGGTTAAGGAATTTCGGTGATGAATTATTCTCCTGCTTAAGTCATGTAGATGATTAATTATTCTCCTGCTTAAGTGATTTCGATGATGAATTCTTTCCTGGTTAAGAAATTTCGGTGATAAATTATTCTCCTGCTTATGTCATGTAGATGATTTATTATTCTCTTGCTTATGTGATTTTGGTGATGAATTATTTTCCTGGTTAAGGAATTTCGTTGATGAATTATTCTCCTGCTTATGTCATGTAGATGGTTAATTAATTAATAGTGATTTAATTCTCCTGCTTAAGTGATTTCTGTGATGAATTATTCTCCTGTTTAAGGAATTTCGGTGATGAATTATTCTCCTGCTTAAGTGATTTCGGTGATGAATTATTTTCCTGTTTGAGGAATTTCGATGATGAATTATTCTCCGGCTTAAGTCATGTAGATGATTAATTATTCTCCTGCTTAAGTGATTTCGGTGATGAATTATTTTCCTGGTTAAGGAATTTCGTTGATGAATTATTCTCCTGCTTAAGTCATGTAGATGATTAATTATTCTCCTGCTTAAGTGATTTCGATCATGAATTATTTTCCTGTTTAAGGAATTTCGGTGATGAATTATTCTCCTGCTTAAGTCATGTAGATGATTAATTATTCTCCTGCTTAAGTGATTTCGATGATGAATTATTTTCCTGGTAAATGAATTTCGGTGATGAATTATTCTCATGCTTAAGTCATTTAGATGATTAATTATTCTCCTTCTTAAGTGATTTCGGTGATGAATTATTTTCCTGGTCAAGGAATTTCGGTGATGAATTATTCTCCTGCTTAAGTCATGTAGATGATTAATTATTTTCCTACTTAAGTGATTTCGATGATGAATTATTTTCCTGGTTAAGGAATTTCGGTGATGAATTATTCTCCTGCTTAAGTCATGTAGATGATTAATTATTCTCCTGCTTAAGTGATTTCGGTGATGAATTATTCTCCTGCTTAAGTCATGTAGATGATTAATTATTCTCCTGCTTAAGTGATTTAGATGATGAATTATTTTCCTGGTAAATGAATTTCGGTGATGAATTATTCTCTAGCTTAAGTCATGTAGATGATTAATTATTCTCCTGCTTAAGTGATTTCTATGATGAATTATTTTCCTGGTTAATGAATTTCGCGGATGAATTATTCTCCTGCTTAAGTCATGTAGATGATTAATTATTCTCCTGCTTACGAGATTTCTGTGATGAATTATTTTCCTGGTTAAGGAATTTCGGTGATGAATTATTCTCCTGCTCAAGTCATGTAGATGATTAATTATTCTCCTGCTTAAGTGATTTCTATGATGAATTATTTTCCTGGTTATGGAATTTCGGTGATGAATTATTGTCCTGCTTAAGTCATGTAGATGATTAATTATTCTCCTGCTTAAGTGATTTCGATGATGATTTATTTTCCTGGTTAAGGAATTTCGGTGATGAATTATTCTCCTGCTTAAGTCATGTAGATGATTAATTATTCTCCTGCTTAAGTGATTTCGATGATGAATTCTTTCCTGGTTAAGAAATTTCGGTGATAAATTATTCTCCTGCTTATGTCATGTAGATGATTTATTATTCTCTTGCTTATGTGATTTTGGTGATGAATTATTTTCCTGGTTAAGGAATTTCGTTGATGAATTATTCTCCTGCTTATGTCATGTAGATGGTTAATTAATTAATAGTGATTTAATTCTCCTGCTTAAGTGATTTCTGTGATGAATTATTCTCCTGTTTAAGGAATTTCGGTGATGAATTATTCTCCTGCTTAAGTGATTTCGGTGATGAATTATTTTCCTGGTTAAGGAATTTCGTTGATGAATTATTCTCCTGCTTAAGTCATGTAGATGATTAATTATTCTCCTGCTTAAGTGATTTCGATCATGAATTATTTTCCTGTTTAAGGAATTTCGGTGATGAATTATTCTCCTGCTTAAGTCATGTAGATGATTAATTATTCTCCTGCTTAAGTGATTTCGATGATGAATTATTTTCCTGGTAAATGAATTTCGGTGATGAATTATTCTCATGCTTAAGTCATTTAGATGATTAATTATTCTCCTTCTTAAGTGATTTCGGTGATGAATTATTTTCCTGGTCAAGGAATTTCGGTGATGAATTATTCTCTTGCTTAAGTCATGTAGATGATTAATTATTTTCCTGCTTAAGTGATTTCGATGATGAATTATTTTCCTGGTTAAGGAATTTCGGTGATGAATTATTCTCCTGCTTAAGTCATGTAGATGATTAATTATTCTCCTGCTTAAGTGATTTCGGTGATGAATTATTCTCCTGCTTAAGTCATGTAGATGATTAATTATTCTCCTGCTTAAGTGATTTAGATGATGAATTATTTTCCTGGTAAATGAATTTCGGTGATGAATTATTCTCTAGCTTAAGTCATGTAGATGATTAATTATTCTCCTGCTTAAGTGATTTCTATGATGAATTATTTTCCTGGTTAATGAATTTCGCGGATGAATTATTCTCCTGCTTAAGTCATGTAGATGATTAATTATTCTCCTGCTTACGAGATTTCTGTGATGAATTATTTTCCTGGTTAAGGAATTTCGGTGATGAATTATTCTCCTGCTCAAGTCATGTAGATGATTAATTATTCTCCTGCTTAAGTGATTTCTATGATGAATTATTTTCCTGGTTATGGAATTTCGGTGATGAATTATTGTCCTGCTTAAGTCATGTAGATGATTAATTATTCTCCTGCTTAAGTGATTTCGATGATGATTTATTTTCCTGGTTAAGGAATTTCGGTGATGAATTATTCTCCTGCTTAAGTCATGTAGATGATTAATTATTCTACTGCTTAAGTGATTTCGGTGATGAATTATTCTCCTGCTTATGTCATGTAGATGATTAATTATTCTCCTGCTTAAGTGATTTCGATGATGAATTCTTTCCTGGTTAAGAAATTTCGGTGATGAATTATTCTCCTGCTTATGTCATGTAGATGATTTATTATTCTCTTGCTTATGTGATTTCGGTGATGAATTATTTTCCTGGTTAAGGAATTTCGTTGATGAATTATTCTCCTGCTTATGTCATGTAGATGGTTAATTAATTAATAGTGATTTAATTCTCCTGCTTAAGTGATTTCTGTGATGAATTATTCTCCTGTTTAAGGAATTTCGGTGATGAATTATTCTCCTGCTTAAGTGATTTCGGTGATGAATTATTTTCCTGGTTAAGGAATTTCGTTGATGAATTATTTTCCTGGTTAAGGAATTTCGGTGATGAATTATTCTCCTGCTTAAGACATGTAGATGATTAATTATTCTCCTGCTTACGAGATTTCTGTGATGAATTATTTTCCTGGTTAATGAATTTCGGTGATGAATTTTTCCACTTCTTAAGTCATGTAGATGATTAATTATTCTCCTGTTTAAGTGATTTCGATGATGAATTATTTTCCTGTTTGAGGAATTTCGATGATGAATTATTCTCCTGCTTAAGTCATGTAGATGATTAATTATTCTCCTGCTTAATTGATTTCGGTGATGAATTATTTTCCTGGTTAAGGAATTTCGTTGATGAATTATTCTCCTGCTTAAGTCATGTAGATGATTAATTATTCTCCTGCTTAAGTGATTTCGGTGATGAATTATTTTCCTGGTTAAGTAATTTCGTTGATGAATTATTCTCCTGCTCAAGTCATGTAGATGATTAATTATTCTCCTGCTTAAGTGATTTCGATGATGAATTATTTTCCTGGTTAAGGAATATCGGTGATGAATTATTCTCCTGCTTAAGTCGTGTAGATGATTAATTATTCTCCTGCTTAAGTGATTTCGATGATGAATTAGTTTCCTTGTTAAAGAATATCGGTGATGAATTATTCTCCTGCTTAAGTCATGTAGATGATTAAGTTTTCTCCTGCTTAAGTGATTTCGATGATGAATTATTTTCCTGGTTAACGAATTTCGGTGATGAATTATTCTCCTGCTCAAGTCATGTAGATGATTAATTATTCTCCTGCTTAAGTGATTTCTATGATGAATTATTTTCCTTGTTAAGGAATTTCGGTGATGAATTATTCTCCTGCTTAAGTCATGTAGATGATAAATTATTCTCCTGCTTAAGTGATTTCGGTGATAAATTATTTTCCTGGTTAAGGTATTTCGGTGATTAATTATTCTCCTGCTCAAGTCATGTAGATGATTAATTATTCTCCTGCTTAAGTGATTTCGATGATTAATTATTTTCCTGGTTAAGAAATTTCGGTGATGAATTATTCTCCTGCTTAAGTCATGTAGATGATTAATTATTCTCCTGCTTAAGTGATTTCGGTGATGAATTATTTTCCTGGTTAAGTCATGTAGATGATTAATTATTCTCCTGCTTAAGTGATTTTGATGATGAATTATTTTCCTGGTAAATGAATTTCGGTGATGAATTATTCTCCTGCTTAAGTCATGTAGATGATTAATTATTCTCCTGCTTAAGTGATTTCTATGATGAATTATTTTCCAGGTTAATGAATTTCGGTGATGAATTATTCTCCCGCTTAAGTCATGTAGATGATTAATTATTCTCCTGCTTACGAGATTTCTGTGATGAATTATTTTCCTGGTTAAGGAATTTCGGTGATGAGTTATTCTCCTGCTCAAGTCATGTAGATGATTAATTATTCTCCTGCTTAAGTGATTTCTATGATGAATGATTTTCCTGGTTAAGGAATTTCGGTGATGAATTATTCTCCTGCTTAAGTCATGTAGATGATAAATTATTCTCCTGCTTAAGTGATTTCGGTGATGAATTATTTTCCTGGTTAAGGTATTTCGGTGATTAATTATTCTCCTGCTCAAGTCATGTAGATGATTAATTATTCTCCTGCTTAAGTGATTTCGATCATGAATTATTTTCCTGTTTAAGGAATTTCGGTGATGAATTATTCTCCTGCTTAAGTCATGTAGATGATTAATTATTCTCCTGCTTAAGTGATTTCTATGATGAATGATTTTCCTGGTTAAGGAATTTCGGTGATGAATTATTCTCCTGCTTAAGTCATGTAGATGATAAATTATTCTCCTGCTTAAGTGATTTCGGTGATGAATTATTTTCCTGGTTAAGGTATTTCGGTGATTAATTATTCTCCTGCTCAAGTCATGTAGATGATTAATTATTCTCCTGCTTAAGTGATTTCGATCATGAATTATTTTCCTGTTTAAGGAATTTCGGTGATGAATTATTCTCCTGCTTAAGTCATGTAGATGATTAATTATTCTCCTGCTTAAGTGATTTCGATGATGAATTATTTTCCTGGTAAATGAATTTCGGTGATGAATTATTCTCATGATTAATTCATTTAGATGATTAATTATTCTCCTTCTTAAGTGATTTCGGTGATATATTATTTTCCTGGTCAAGGAATTTCGGTGATGAATTATTCTCCTGCTTAAGTCATGTAGATGATTAATTATTCTCCTGCTTAAGTGATTTCGGTGATGAATTATTCTCCTGCTTAAGTCATGTAGATGATTAATTATTCTCCTGCTTAAGTGATTTCGATGATGAATTCTTTCCTCGTTAAGGAATTTCGGTGATGAATTATTCTCCTGCTTATGTCATGTAGATGATTTATTATTCTCTTGCTTATGTGATTTCGGTGATGAATTATTTTCCTGGTTAAGGAATTTCGTTGATGAATTATTCTCCTGCTTAAGTCATGTAGATGGTTAATTAATTAATAGTGATTTAATTCTCCTGCTTAAGTGATTTCGGTGATGAATTATTCTCCTGTTTAAAGAATTTCGGTGATGCATTATTCTCCTGCTTAAGTGATTTCGGTGATGAATTATTTTCCTGGTTAAGGAATTTCGTTGATGAATTATTCTGCTGCTTTAGTCATGTAGATGATTAATTAATTAATAGTGATTTAATTATCCTGCTTAAGTGATTTCAGTGATGAATTATTCTCCTGCTTACGAGATTTCGGTGATGAATTATTTTCCTGTTTAAGGAATTTCGGTGATGAATTATTCTCCTGCTCAAGTCATGTAGATGATTAATTATTCTCCTGCTTAAGTGATTTCTATGATGAATTATTTTCCTGGTTAAGGAATTTCGGTGATGAATTATTCTCCTGCTTATGTCATGTAGATGATTAATTATTCTCCTGCTTAAGTGATTTCGGTGATGAATTATTTTCCTGGTTAAGGAATTTCGGTGATGAATTATTCTCCTGCTTAAGACATGTAGATGATTAATTATTCTCCTGCTTACGAGATTTCTGTGATGAATTATTTTCCTGGTTAATGAATTTTGGTGATGAATTTTTCTCCTACTTAAGTCATGTAGATGATTAATTATTCTCCTGCTTAAGTGATTTCGATGATGAATTATTTTCCTTGTAAATGAATTTCGGTGATGAATTATTCTCATGCTTAAGTCATGTAGATGATTTATTATTCTCTTGCTTAAGTGATTTCGGTGATGAATTATTTTCCTGGTTAAGGTATTTCGTTGATGAATTATTCTCCTGCTTATGTCATGTAGATGATTAATTATTCTCCTGCTTAAGTGATTTCTGTGATGAATTATTTTCCTGGTTAATGAATTTCGTTGATGAATTATTCTCCTGCTCAAGTCATGTAGATGATTAATTATTCTCCTGCTTAAGTGATTTCGGTGATGAATTATTCTCCTGCTTAAGTCATGTAGATGATTAATTATTCTCCTGCTTAAGTGATTTCGATGATGAATTATTTTCCTGGTTAAGGAATTTCGGCGATGAATTATTCTCCTGCTTAAGTCATATAGATGATTAATTATTCTCCTGCTTAAGTGATTTCGATGATGAATTATTTTCCTGGTTAAGGAATTTCGGTGATGAATTATTCTCCTGCTTAAGTCATGTAGATGATTAAATATTCTCCTGCTTAAGTGATTTCGATGATGAATTATTTTCCTGGTTAAGGAATTTCAGTGATGAATTATTCTCCTGCTTAAGTCATGTAGATGATTAAATATTCTCCTGCTTAAGTGATTTCGGTGATGAATTATTTTACTGGTTAATGAATTTCGGTGATGAATTATTCTCCTGCTTAAGTCACGTAGATGATTAATTATTCTCCTGCTTAAGTGATTTCGGTGATCAATTTTTCTCCTGCTTAAGTCATATAGATGATTAATTATTCTCCTGCTTAAGTGATTTCTATGATGAATTATTTTCCTGGTTAATGAATTTCGGTGATGAATTATTCTCCTGCTTAAGTCCTGTAGATGATTAATTATTCTCCTGCTTACGAGATTTCGGTGATTAATTATTTTCCTGTTTAAGGAATTTCGGTGATGAATTATTCTCCTGCTCAAGTCATGTAGATGATTAATTATTCTCCTGCTTAAGTGATTTCTATGATGAATTATTTTCCTGGTTAAGGAATTTCGGTGATGAATTATTCTCCTGCTTATGTCATGTAGATGATTAATTATTCTCCTGCTTAAGTGATTTCGATGATGAATTATTTTCCTGGTAAATGAATTTCGGTGATGAATTATTCTCATGCTTATGTCATGTAGATGATTTATTATTCTCTTGCTTAAGTGATTTCGGTGATGAATTATTTTCCTGGTTAAGGAATTTCGTTGATGAATTATTCTCCTGCTTAAGTCATGTAGATGATTAATTATTCTCCTGCTTAAGTGATTTCGGTGATGAATTATTTTTCTGGTTAAGTAATTTCGTTGATGAATTATTCTCCTGCTCAAGTCATGTAGATGATTAATTATTCTCCTGCTTTAGTGATTTCGGTTATGAATTATTTTCCTGGTTAACGAATTTCGGTGATGAATTATTCTCCTGCTTATGTCATGTAGATGATTAATTATTCTCCTGCTTAAGTGATTTCGATGATGAATTATTTTCCTGGTTAAGGAATATCGGTGATGAATTATTTTCCTGCTTAAGTCATGTAGATGATTAATTATTCTCCTGCTTAAGTAAAATATTTTCTGTTTAGGTCATATAGGTGATAAAATATGCTTCAACCTTCAATATAGTTTAATCCATATAATAATTGTAATAATAATTCAAATAATTATAAAAATAAATATTTCATTTAATTCACAATTTATTTCCCTTTTTTTCCGATAATATATTTCAGATAAATAATAATAATAATAATAATAATAATAATAATAATAATAATAATAATATCTTAATTTTTGTCCGTTAAAGGTGCGCTATTCCTGATCTAAGAAATGACACGTACGAAATTCAAAGCGAAGCCCATGGAAAACTTATTAAAGAATATATTCCTTTAATGATAGTGAACGGGAAACCTGTGTACAGTAGCTGCCATCTTTATGTCAACAAAATGTTGTCGGGAACCAGACGCTGTGTAATTGTATTTCTTGTGTCTATGACAAATCGATATTTCAATAATCGATTATCAGTGATGTAAGTATCCTAGATATATCTATGTTTGTCTGAAAATGATGTTGTCCAACTGTCCACCATACTCTACTGTCAGCGCTTCACTTGAGTGTTTCACGCATCAAATGTCTGTCAGAAACAAGGGCAATTAGTCCGCTTTCAAAAAGCGTTAAAAATGAAATCACCATCAAATCTTGTCTATACCAAGGAGTATAAAAGGCGAATAAAATCATTGTGTTTATTAATTTAACATTAGTACGGGGTTCGATGGATAAACTATCATCTAAATTACGCAAAAATGAAAATAACACTGATGTCTCATTTTAATAGATATATTTACCAATATTACACAAAAATATCGAAATCCTAGAGTAAATATACTTAATAAACCACAGACGACTTCGGGATCTCCTAAAACTCTCAGATTGACACCTAATCGCGGAGTAAATTGCATCATGGTGCTCTTTTTCTCACAGACGGTGACCAAGTGACCCTACTATACTATGCCTTCGTCAAAACCAAAATCATTCAGTGGACATGCTCGAAATTAAAAATATAAAATGGCGACAATTTACCCATCACAACCTGTATATATCGACAATGGTCATGTTTATATTAACAATTTCCTTATAAAGTAATTAACATATTAACAGTTTCCTTATTCGGTTTTCATTGACTGATTAGATAGTACTGTTGTCGGTTTAAATTAATAAGATTTTCTTTTAAAACATTCTCTCATGAAATTTGTTTTCCCAAGTCCAGTAGCTGTTAATGTTCTTTACAGTATTGATAGGGGTTTTCTTCCTGGCCTTTTGCTTGAAGCTGTATGAGGCATCAGCATCTTGGTTATAACTTTATTCTCTCTTCCAGTTATATGTGATATCCATTTTTGTTTTGTGTCTTCTGTCATCTGGTACAGTTCATTTTGATTCGATGATAGATTGTTCTTCGTGAAACCCACACGCTTCACTCAATCGAAACCATTTTAACGATCGCTTTGAGAATGCAGTAGGACGCAACAGACAGTTTAGATATTTCTGTACGTATTTTGCGCCAGGCATGGAATCCATATGAAATTCCTACCTAAAGAGACTGTTTAAGAACATTACTTAAGTTTATACAGTCCCCTTCAAAAGTATTGGAAAGACAAGACCAATCCCTTTGCTTCATCTCCAGAAAAGGAGACTAACAGCAGAAATCACCCGAAACAAACAAGAACAAGATGCTGCGTTAAAGGTCTGCAAAAGCATTACAAATGAAGAATGCAACTGTTTAATGTCAATTGGTCGTAGGTTTGATGCAATTATATCCTTAGCTGTTTAACACATCTAAATGTAAATACCAGGAAATAAAAGCTGAAATTCTGAACACTTGTCTCATATTCATCTTTTGATCTTAAACTCAAATGTCTTCAGTGAACAACAAAAACAAAGGGATTGGCCTTGCCGTGCCAATACTTTTGGAGGGGACTGTATGTTAATGTTTTTAGCGGTGTTGAGCCAAACAGCACCTAGTGCAATCTATTCTATGTTCAAATTCCTTATCGCATATACTAAATTTTTTGCATTCTATTATTTATCTATCCGTAAAAAAGGACGGTGTTAATTAGAAATTTGTTGGTAATTCTCCCTGGTATAAAGGTATCAGTACGTCTCGTTTAGGGTCAACACATAACTTTCCAACACATCTGACCAGGCTATTTATTCACGTGGCACCACTCACAAGAGAATTGATAAAAGGAAAGGGAATATTAAAATGAAAAAAGTAAGAAAGCTACAGGAAAGCGAAAATAAAAGCGAGTCTCATGAAAGGAAACGATATGGATGGAAACGAAATAAACATATGGATTTGTAGTTTTAGTTTTTTTCCTCCTTTACATCTTTTGTGTTTAATATACGTGAAGCTATATTTAATATTTTTTTCTCTTGACGCAAACTTGTCATCGGAAAGTGTATCCATATCAATATATATAAATATAGGACGATATTCTTCAAATAATACATCACGTAGTCTTCGCCATCATAGCAATAGTAATGGTCCTTCTATCTAGTGAGATGATAGTAACACTTGGTTGTTCAAGAAGAATCCTTCTTCCCTGTTGGGTATTCACGTGTGCAGTAACTGGTGACCTCTCCACAGCGTGGAAATGGACGACACTGTATAGAAATAAATAGGCAAATAGGCCCATCCATTCTGGAACAAACTGACAAGATCCAAGGGCATACAGGGCATTAGGTTTAGCACCGGTTTGGCTGCAAAATTACCCAGCTGAAGGTTATTGTTGACAGCCAAAGGCTTTAGAGGCTGTGTAAATTTCAACCGAAATTTTTTCCATAACTGGATATTGATGCAAGACAACGAATGTTTCAAATCAAGATTTTCCTTTTCCAAAAAGAACTGCTTTTCCAATCTGATGAGATGAATCTACTCGAAAATACATTATATTAATATAAATATGCACATATTCTACTATGTACCATGTCTCTTCAGAACGTAGACGATCCTGGATGTCTACAGCTTCCATTCATTTGTAGCTATTATTAAAGTCTGTATTTTTACTATCTCGCCTAATCTTAAATCATTCTTCTATTTGCTACAATTATTTTCCGTTTTATAAGAGGGTTTTTCCTTAACCGTTACTCTTTCCTTTCTTTATTTCAATATATCTATGTAAATAAAGTGCACGTGTGTTGGTCTGTCCGTCCGTTTTTCGTCTGAGCGTATCATAAACAACCTGAAGTAACAGGTAAAACTTCTGCAGTTAGACGCAATTAAAAATTAAATAACTCATTTACAGTTAAATTTAAATATCGAACAGAGTTGAGGGTTTAAAAACAATTCTTTATTAAAGGTGTAACTTTAATTTCGCTTTTCGTCGTAACTGCAACTGATATCGTCTGATTAAACCGTAATTAAAAATTAAGCGGGACACATACATTGTTTTTCTTTTTCAAGCTCTTATATTTTCTTTTATTTTTCTAGCACGCGTACGGTAACGTATCTGAAATAGTTCTGTTTCCCTAATGTCTTTTCAGGGTGACGTTATGTGTAGGGATCATAAAGAATAAAAAAAATAAAAATTGCGCGCATAATAAATGTAAACAATCTATGGGGATCGATTGCGTATACGAGGAAAGATTATGCCGAATTTTATTATTTCTAAATTCATATAATTTTTACGTACATAGGACGCTGAAGACAAAAGGCCATTCGCATGAGCTAGCGTAAAGCTTCTAGGCTAGTTTAATAATAAAAGAACACAAACGATACTAAAATGAACACAAATGTATAGCCACTTTATGGAAACGTTTTCGTTGTTTTTAAAAACACTGCTGAATTGCCTGTTTCACAACATTATTTTAGGAAAACCAATGTTTTCTGAGTTATGTCCATGTCATTATTTTTTCAACTAAATTTACACAGATATTTGAGTAGCCAAACCACTCACTAAACTGCAGACAGTAGGATGGCTCACCTTAGACCATTTACAGACTTTTGCAATACTGATTAAATCTAGCGACTCGTATCCTTACTATGCTTACATCAAGTGCTGCTATTCATCAATCATTTTAACCAATTTAGTATCTCCTCACAAAAATGAAATTTTATGACATATTTTCCTATCTACAGAGTGACTATCATTTTGAAAGAGGATTATTTTCAGTAAAATAGAAGTTGACTCCTTATGTTTTTCGCTTCTAAAAAGTTTAATATTTAATTTACAATTAATATCCTCTATGAATTTTGACTAGAACTTTCAGAAAGAAGAAGCATCACTATATAGGCCATTTTTCTTATATTTTCATCAATATTTAAATCCAGTCATGAACACATTTTCATTTTTCTCCAAACCTACGTTTATACCAGTTAATGTCGAACATTTTTAAAATATTTTATGTTTTTTTTTTTCTAGTTTAATTTAGTTTGTGGTAATGGGTGGATCGCCCAACATATATATACTGTCTTTTTTTGTGGCTATCTGGTGGCTATGCTGTCTTGTGGATGGCTTTCTGATCGGTAAGTAATCTTCGAAAGATATTCTTTTCATCTTTTTTATTCATTCTGTTGTGGAGTGATTTCACAGTGGAGGCTTGTATTTGTACTAAGTCGGTCCTAAAATAGGTTCGACGTACAAAACGTTAGGAACTTGATATAATAGGTATAACGCAGAATAATCTAGTTGTGGTCGCTGATACTTTAGTATCCGACTAACTGTCGTCCGACATCGACTGACTGACTGACTCCCTGACTGACTATATTTAATCACCCCCCACGTGGGCATCATGTGGCACAAGTCCAGTTTAACGTGGGATCTCCGAGCCCGTGGGATCTCCGAGCCCGTGGGATCTCCGAGCCCGTGGGCTCGGCCAAAAATATGCCCATTGAACCCGTATAAACGAGTTCAGGGTCGGTTTACCTCCCCGAAAGAGAATCCGCCCTTCGGCGTAGCCTCCTTCGGGTTCCTCCCCGCCCGAAGGCAGAGAGTTCAACCGAACAGCCGGTCGAGACGCGAACGACTGACTGACTCCCTGACTGACTGCCTCGTTACTCTTACTACTCCTACTTATTATAGGTGGGAGAGTCTATTAACTATAGAATAGGTGTGTTCCACTATAACATCCCCTCCTAAAACTTTACTCCGTAGGAGTAAACAGTTTTCTTTATTTATTTTTTACAGGAAATATGAAGAAAAAACAACAACAAAAATCTTCATTTTCTTTAGCAATATCGAAACGTATCGCCTACGTTTTTGATCCACGTTTAAATGATCAGTTGCCTTTCTTCTTCTCCTGGATCGGCGTACCTCAGGTAAAATCGTTGCAGGCGTTGTTAGATCAAACGTATCGAAAATCACCTCCATCGGCGTTTTTTCCGCGGGACCGCTGTCAACCACGTCTGAAGAGCGTCGTCTGATCTGGTTGCTGCACGTGAATTTTTCACCTTTCACCAACTACATCATATTGCCAATCCGCTTTTCTATTTTTTGGTACCTTTATAGTGTTACCAGAAACAACCTTCCGCTTTGAGCTTCTTAAGGATGGGGTCACAGTTTCTGTAGGTTCTTCTTGTGGTTCTATTTGTTCAGCCTCTAGCTTCCCTTTTGTTGATCTTGTGCTTCTTAACTTTTCTGTGGTGACTTCAGTTGACTTAAATCATTTAATAATACTGCATGTCCTTGGCTGCGGGTAATTGGTTCCTCAGTTTTTCTCGGTGTCGGCTTCATCTTTACTTTCTGGAGCTTTTTTTTTTCACGTATACTGTCGGTGTTACCCATTCACTATACTCAACTTTTTTTAAATACACCGGTTTTCTCTAATCTGTCCAATTCTTTATCTATCTGTTCAAATGAAGCAAACAGCACATTTCTTTTCTTTTTGAATACCACCTGAGCGTTTGTTTGTTTTTTTTAGCTGGAAATTTGCCTCCATCTTGGTAAATGTTCCCAACCCTGGAGGACAGACAGTAGGAAATGTTTCCTTAAGTTTCTCAACTAATTTTTTTGCTTCGTAGTTTATACTTTCTACCTTGTAACAGAAAGAATTTATCCGTAGATCCCATAATTGGAATTCTGTTATCCAATTCGTACCAAGTAAGTTCGTGGTATTTTCTATGACAAATAGTTTAGCTTTTCGCGTTTTTTTATTTAACGTGACGTTTGTAACAAATTCTCCAATAAATTGTATTTTTTCTCCCGTCACTGACCCCGCGATTTTCTTTGTCTTCATTAACGTTGGTTTCCCCAAATTCTTCCACGTATGCAAATTTATGATAGATAGGTCGGAACCAGTGTCGAGTTGCATTTTTTTTTTTTTAATTATTTCGACGGTAACAAATTTTCTGGTTATTCCATCGTTCACCTTGTCGGATTTTAATTTTCTTATTTTATTGTCTTTATTTTTTGACCTGCAGTGCGAGCTTTTATGACCCACTCTTTTACAGTTGAAACATTTTTTATTCCTAAAATTGCAATATCTGTACCAGTGTAGTTCACCGCAAGCAAAACATGGCTTTGGGAGTTTTTATTTATTTTTCTCTGGTATTTCACTTTTTGTTTGATAATCCGCAATTTTAGAATTCTTTTTGGTAGAGTGACTTTCTTCTTTGTAGCGTATTTTCCTTACATACGAAACGCCAGACTGTTCTATCTTTTTTGAATCTTTCTTTCCGCTAACATATCTTGTGCAGTCTTCTGCCAACTTCTGTACCGTAATCCTTGGCTCGTTCTCCAATTTTGTCAGCACTAATTTTCTCAACTCTGCGTCTCTTTCCGATACCAGCCTCTGAACAAACACCAAACACTTAAAATTGTCAACGCTTACCTCTGCCAGCTTGAATTCTTCACAATGCTTATTCACATTGGCTGCGTACGTTATATTGTCTTGTTCATCATCTTTCATCAGATTCAAACATTTCCACCTCTTGTGAAACAAAGATGTCTTTTTACTGAATAATTCACTTAATATATTTACCGCCTCGGTAAATGTCAACTCGCTAGTTTTTTTCGGTAAAATGTAGTTTACTAATTTGTTATGCTCAGCAGTTCCTAATTTGCTTAAAAGAAGCCTAACCTTCTTTCCTTCAAATCACGAGTGGCAGTCCTCGTTATACACGTCCGTATATTCTTTATAATACTCCTCAAAAGTTATCTCTTCATCTGGACTGTACATGAATATTTCAATTTAATTCCATATTGTATTCTCTGGGAAAGAATCATTTTCTAGACTTTTCTCTTTCCTCTTCTCAGTTATTTCCAGAATTTTGTTTTGAAACTACTTATGCATCTGTTCCATTTTTTTAAAATTGCATTTGTCTATTAAAAGTTTCCTCCTATAGCTGCATCTGGAATGTTTTTGTTTCTCTAATATTGTCATCTGTTGTTCCGACTGGAACTTAAAATATTCCCGGAATATATTTTTGCATTCCTCCATCTTCGCAAAAATTTGCACAATGCCTAAATACTGTAGAGGGGGGTGTCCAACGAATTTGCAATTCGTGACCTATTTGAGCAAACTGTATTATCGAGAAAAAAATTTTTTTCTCAGTTGAGAATACGACAGATTTTTTCGTCTCTAAGTTGACGTCTTGGCATTCGAAAACCTTTGCCAAGTTTTTTTTTTTAAGCGTGAATCCGAGATTTTGTCGCCGAAATTATTGTGACGAGCAAATTTTTCTTTTTCCTCCACATGAGTCCGAATTTCGTCACCAAATAATGTTGTGGCGAGCGAACTTTTTTTTCTTCCACCGTATGAACCGAATCCCATCGCCAAATTATACTGTGGCGAACGGATTTTTTTTCTCTTCCACCGTATGAATCCGAATCCCTCGTCGCCAAAATTATGTTGTGGCAAGCGAATTTTTTTTTTCAACCACATGAATTCAAATCTTCGTCGCCAAATTATGTTGTGGTGAACGAATTTTTTTTCTCTCTCCCACCGTATGAATCCGAATCCCTCGTCGCCAAATTATTACTGTGGCGAACGAATTTTTTTTCTCTCTTCCACCGTATGAATCCGAATCCCTCGTTGCCAAATTATTACTGTGGCGAACGAATTTTTTTCTCTCTTCCACCGTATGAATCCGAATCCCTCGTCGCCAAATTATTACTGTGGCGAACGAATTTTTTTTCTCTCTTCCACCGTATGAATCCGAATCCCTCGTCGCCAAATTATTACTGTGGCGAACGAATTTTTTTCTCTCTTCCACCGTATGAATCCGAATCCCTCGTTGCCAAATTATTACTGTGGCGAACGAATTTTTTTTCTCTCTTCCACCATATGAATCCGAATCCCTCGTCGCCAAATTATTGTTGTGCAGTTATTTCGCAGTGGAGGCTTGTATTTGTACTAATTCGGTCCTAAAATAGTTTCGACGTACGAAATGTTAGGAACTTGATATAATAGGTATAATGCAGAGTAATCTAGTTGTGGTCGCTGATACTTTAGCATTCGACTAACTGTCGTCCGACATTGACTGACTGACTCCCTGACTGACTGCCTCATTATTCTTACTACTCCTACTTATTATATACTTTGGATAAGTCTTGTTCTTATGTCCATCGTCTTTGTCATGTTGAATTGATAACGTAAATTATATTTTATGAATATGTCCTGAAGATGATTCATTAGACGGAAACGTCCGACGTTGACATATTAACATTAAAACAGCATAATTGCATATAAGGATTTTTGTTTGTTTTGTTGTTTTTTTTTGTTTTTTTTCCGTATATTTTTCTTCATATATATGTATGTATGTATGTATGTATGTATGTATGTATATTGATAAAGTTTTCTGATAAAAAAGCCATCTCTGTAGATTCTTTTTTTTTTTCATTTGTACAGATTTAAGGAAAGGAGTTGGTCATATATATATATATATATATATATATATATATATATATATATATATGTAGGCAAATATATGGATATAGATCTGACAGTATGAAGAAAAATATACGGAAAAAAACAAACAAAAATCCTAATATGCAATTATGCTCTTTTAATGTTAATATAATGTGAACGTCGGACGTTTCGGTCTAGTAGACCATCTTCAGGGCATATTCATAAAACATGATTAACATTAGACTATATTTAATTCAACATGAAAAGACGATGGACATATGAGTAAGACTAATCAAAACAGATAACTGAAATTTTTCAAGATCACCGTTCCGTTTCAATATGATCACGTCGGCGTCACGTGGGCGATGTTGTGAAAACGTATTCCTAAAATAGAGTATTTTGAATGAAAAATGAAAAGAATTTTATTTTAATCTAAAACTTATATGTGCATTTGTTGAGCATTAATCTTGCTAGAAAAGGGGAAATATTAAAGAATCCAGGTCTAGTATTCACCGTGCGTGAGATGGATATTATGCCTGCCTCATAAATCCGTCTAAGATTTTTATTATGAATATATTTTAAAATCTTCACAGAATCAAAATCGAAATTATGATGAGATTTAGTTGTGTGTACAACTAAAGCATTGTTTAAATTACCGAGGCGAATATCTCGTTTATGTTCGAAAACACGAGATTTTACGGACCTACATGTTTCACCCACATATTTTAAGTCACAGTTGTTGCATGAGATTTGATAGATGCAAGCATCGGATGTAATATGTTGGTTGCTGGTGTTATTTAATAAACTACGAATAGTTCTAGTAGATAATGTTGTAGTTTTTATTTTTAGCGCATTTAAATTTTTGGAGATACGTTCGGTTATTTGGTAGAAAGATGCGATCAAAAGAATTATTAGGGGCAGCTGAAAGTGTGCCTTTCACTGATGTAGTTGTAGTAGTGGTCTTCGAAGTGTCATTTTGCGCTGATGAATGAATTTTCAACGCTTTATTTTTAGCTCTCAGTTATAATTGTCTCGGATACGAAAGATTTGAAAAGGTAACCTCAATATAACTGAATTCATCATCTAAATATTTTGCTGAACAGATGCGAAGAGCCCTTAAGTAGAATCCAATAATAATACCCCTCTTAGTGTTAGTATCATGGTGAAAGTAAAAGTGTAAATAGTCGTTTTTACATGTGGGTTTACGATATACTTTGAATTCTAATTTATGACATTTTATTTATCGACCCACATAAACATGATTTAAATGAGATTACCGATAGATTAAATAAAATAGAACCTACTATAGAATTTACCTATGAACTTGAGTCTAATAATTATTTACCTTTTTTAGACATACTACTCATTAAAAATAATTTTTTTTTTTTTTTTTTTTGTATGACAGACATTAATTTGGAAAATCTTGCAAAAATAAAAATAATTGTCGGATGTTACTGAAACTTTCGGAAACTATTCACAAATGATGGAAATTATTTTAAAGTCATGGCAAAAATATTTTATATCTTTATTACCCCCACCCATAACTAATATTATGAAAACTCTAGAGATTCAGTAGCATTCAGTTTAGTGATTATATCAGTTAAAAGCACAAGGATTTGAGGAAAGCAAATCATGTATTTTTTTAATTGGACCCCCACCTCCCGACCTGAAAATCAGCTCTGAATTGTAACATACAAAACTCAATAAAACAAAGATATTATTTAATTTCAAATGCTTTTAGTTGTTTTTATGAATTTGGACAACATTTTCTGAAAGCAAAAACTTTTTCGATGAAAATTTATTTTTAATTTATATTAAAAATAATATATGCTATTTTTATGTATATATGTTATATTTATATGTTATTTCTTTAATTATTTTAGATTTTTACATTTAAGTTTTAAAATATAAAATTAGTTGAAAGCCTCATTCAGTTTCGTAAATGTCTTTATGAGATAGATCTTTTTACCGCATTTGTAAATTGTATCGCTTTAACCAATCAGAAGACCCACAGTAATTAAGAAATGTACTTTTATGTTTATAAGCAGCTGTAATTATAAAGTACGGAAGACCAGCAAAAATACAATTAAGTCGCGTTATTTGAGCTAAGCATTGTTCTCCGCTGTTAGGAACTTTATTTTTGCGAAACACGTGTGGAGAAGTTAATTTTATTTTTCAATTTCAAATGAGAAGGGTACCTACAAGTACTATTAGGTTGGTGCAAAAATAATATCGTTTTTTGACGTATTTTTTAACGCCAAAAAATGATATTATTTTTGCACCAACCTAATAGTATCATCTTATCGAATTTATATGATCTTATTTTGTTATTAATCTCAGTTATGACGTTTTTCAATAAATGAAATATCAAAATTAATAATAAAATGAATAGAAATACAAATAACACAGTAAAATGTAATAAATGTACATAAAATTATAGTATTTTATGTACACTTCTAATAAAATTTCATAAGAAAGGTACCTATAAATTAATTAGATACCTTTCTTATAAAATTTAATCTCACTCTCAACATTCTTATTTTAATTTTTTAATAATATATTTTCCTTAAAGCATCGTAAACGTAAAAGTGAAAGCTAAGTACAAAAACAAAATTTAGAGCGCTAAAAGCTTTCCTTAAAAATAACGAGGTAAATAATTTGTTTACTTAAATCTAAGTAATTATGTCACTTCTGTCGTTCCGTACGATAACTTTTCCTCACGTAAGCTGTCAATACGTGATGAAATCATCACTCATCACCTGTCAACTGATGCGAAATATTATGACCTTCTTTGTTTTATTTTTAAACTACTTCTTTTCGGTGCAGAAACTAAGTCATTCTTGTTTCAAAATATTTTAAATAAACATTATAATTTCTAATTTTCTTAAAATTAGTTATGAAAAAATTATAATTGATTTTTAAAAGAATCTGAAACTGAGATTTTTATTTTTTTTTATAAAATGGAAAAATGGTTGACATGATTGACATCAGTCAATTTTGCTGACTCAAAAAAAAAAACAAGATTTTTAACGAAAATTTCGGACGTGCTACGAATGACTAAAAAATGTAAACAAAATATCCCCAAAATTCTTTGGTGTTTCCTCTTAATAATAAACGTTTAGACGATAAAATTTTGTTTTCGTCAAGTTTGGCGTCTTTTTCATCATGCTATGCTCTTTTTTAGCGATCTCATGATGGTGCCTAGATTTATCATCAAAGCGTTCTTACGTTTTCTTCCAGATTTGGGCGCAAAACTGTCATCGTCGGTGCACTAATGATGCAAGGTATTGCTAGAATTTTGTCTTCGCAAATCAGGAACATCAATGCGATTCTCATATTACGTTTTTTCACAGCCATCGGAGGTGCTGGTTCATTTATTCCATTATGTGTCTTCGGTAAGGCATTTTACTTATTGCATGCAGCGATAATGTCTATTATTTAAGAATTTTTTCCTCTCTATAGATTCTATTTTGTGAGTGAATACGCCAACGAGTAAACTGTAAATAACGAAATGTTCTATCTTGTTCTGTTATCTACTAAACTTAGCCTGATACAACGTTTAATGGGAGAGGGTAAACAAAAAGTACACTGATACGTAACATCATGGACATATAGTTAAATGTTGAGGGCACATAGTGAGGAACGAGATTGTGGAAAATTTGCTAGTCACAGAACAGATTGAGGTCAAGAGAGACAGAGGAAAACAAAGCATAAACTTTCTAGCGATCTTGATTAATAGAGGTTTAGGAGTGATAATAAAAATATAAAATTTATTAACCGCTACACAAGCAGGAAATTGTAGAGAGTCATCTTCACCATTGTACCGATGAGACAAGAAGAAGAAGAAGAAGAAGAAGAAGAAGAAGAAGAAGAAATGTGGTTTAAACGATGAATAACAAAATTTCAGCTATTCTATGTGCTAACCAAAATACGAGCCCAGGCAATTTTAATTTTAATCATCGTATTATACAGTGACCTCTCTCTCTCTCTCTCTCTCTATATATATATATATATATATATATATATATATATATATATATATATATATATATATTGCAATTGAAAAATGCAACATGTAAAGCTAAGGGCAGTTTTTTGGGGTTTTGTTTTTTTGTTTTTTGTTTTTTTGCACCATTATAGTAAAACCAAAAACTGTGCCAAATAATAGAAACCACATCACTTTCAAGAATAGCAACAACTAAAATGAAATGCGCATATAACTCGAAATGAGAATAATAATATTATCCAGATGTTGAGACTCCATACTACTTTGAAAAAAATGTTAGAAAAGAAGCCGCCATCAATGCTGGAATGAGCGATAACAGTTAGTGGACTTAAGAAATCAATTTTCTTGAAAAAATTGTTGTACGTAAAAAAATTTATAAATTTCAATCGACAGCAGCACTGGCTGCTCGGCAAATAAATGCCGAATGTTTCCTTAGAAGGAAACAGCTAATAGTACCATTAGCATTACAATTGGTGACGAACTGTCGAGCATTTTTAACAAGACGAAAATTATTTTAAAAGCTTATTTGAGTAAGTTAAATGTTTATTAAATATTTATGCTATTGACAAGAAATGTTTTCTTCTAAAAGAAGTGCTGAAGTATTTCGTGCGGAGTGATCCCGGCATTTTCGCAAGATGACTGGTTTCAGTATCTGATTAAAACTCTAATTATTTGATTGATAAGCAACTTTAAAACTCTAAAATGTAAAAACAAAAAAAAACAGCGAGTTGATGCACAGATATACATACTTACATCGTGAATATTTTAAGAATATACAGGCTTTCTCAAAAAGTGTCTGCACATTCTGTTGATTTCTGAAGAAGTCAAGCACCTAGAATCAACTTTTAAACCAAATTTAAATAATGCATATGAAGACAGTATTTATTATAAATGCATTTTCTTAATATTTTGTCATCGTATGTTTTCAAATTGATTCAGATATTGCTGACGATTGCATGGAATCACAAGCAGTAATCAATATTTCGATAGTTTTCTTGGATTTATCTGAAAGCTTTCCACTGTCCTTTCTCGATTCAAATGGAACGTTGATATCCGTGTCTTTCGGGAATGGTTTTTACGCACATCATGTTCAGTACCACCAGCTTCAAAATTATCTTTAACTCGTGAGATTGTAAACCGTGTCTGTGGATCTGAATTCAAGTCTCTTCGGTACCACCTTTGAAATTGAACTACATTTTCGTGCTTCCAGTAGAATTGCAAATTGAACTTCCTTTGTTCAAATTTAAGACTGGATAACATTAGCAATATCAACATGTGAATTTGTAAAGAAAACAAGTTGATTTCAGCTATACACTGTAAAAAATGTGTATACAATTTCTGAGATACTGTGTACATAAAATATTGGATATTGAGTTAAAAGGATTGCGTTAGTTTCACCCTTTTAGCAAGGAATCCCAACCTGAAAATGAGCATTTAAATTATCGGCTTTTCTTTGGTATCGATCAAGAACCAGAAGAGGCAGACAAACACGCATCAATTTTAGCCACCATACAGTCCATGAGCCATAAAGAGATTATTAGGAATTAACTCAAAATCACACCATTTACTTTCTTCAGAAATGTATTTCAGGGTTTCTTAACTGTAGTTTATAATGTATACAGTTAAGTGATTTAAATGATTACCAAGTTAAAATTAATCAGGTTCATGACCGAAAGTTTAGAGTGAATATGGAACTCATTATAATAATTAATACGCTGTTAGATTAGACTGCTAATGATCACTGCACATTTTTCATCCATAATTTTTTTTTTAAAAGTAATTTCGAAATTTTAAATTTGCCAAACAATGGATAATCTCAATCTGATATTTTTTTCTCCTTTTAAATTTATCTTGTATTTTCAAGGAGCTGAACTTTCATCAATAAAAAACAGGACCAATGCTTCTGTCGGAATTCAAGTATATTTCACCCTCGGACTTCTGGTTATTAACTTATTGACGTATTACATACGAACGTGGACGCTGACTGTTGTATTGGTTTCCCTACCCTCAATCCCAGCTGGATTGCTTTATATTTGGTAAGGTTTAAAATAAAACAGCCCTTGTCTTGTCTCTTTTTTTATTTGGCTTTCCCTCAGTCTGTTTGAATGACTGCTTGGACATTTATGACAATATGATATGAATGGAAAAAATTATTTTTGTAAACATTCCTCTCTATTTCTCACCCTTTCTCTTTCTTCTCTCGCTTTCAGTCTGTCTCTTCAATGAATCTTATTGCAGTATATATGCAAAATACATTTATTTAATCATGGTTAAAGATTAATAATTGTCCGTATATTTTTTTAATGTGTCTCTTCCAATTGGTTTGCATTTGCTCCTCCACGCAAACGTCTTATTTAAAGAAAATATGCTAAAGTCTTCTTTCGAAATTTTACATCCATTCCCTTTAGAACCGACAAATGATTAATGGATATACCTTATTAACAATTGACAAGATTCAACGTTCTTTGAAATTTCTCAAATATTTTTAATTTGTGTGAATTGGCGGTAAGAGTTCATGGGAGTATTATTCTTTAAAATAACGCGATTGTTTACACATGGTCCCGTTATTTCAACTCAGGATCTTTACCCGGTCTTTGGGAAAGGATCAATGCATGATATCTATTTTTCACCTCACTACCACATCTCTGTCTTCTGACAGTTTACCGAAAAAAAAAAACTTTGTGGGATGCCTACTTCCGAGGAGTAGGCATCGCACTCTTGGAGGAAATGACGGTTGACGATATAAGTCAACGTAACAATTAATAAAAAAAACTAGTGAATACAGAGAGAATATTTATAAATATTATCCAATAAGTGAATGAACCAGTTATCGAATACGTTCCTCGTTTAAAACAGACCGCTAAATATTGGGAATTTGAAAAACTGGGATCAGAAAACCAGTTAATCAAAGATGATTTGATCCAAATTAAACTGGTAAACGGCCTTCAAAATGAGGAGTATCGGAAAATGAACCAATGCATTTATAACTGGAAATGTTGTCACTAGAACAGTGTGTTGAATTTGTACAGAAACAAGAATTCATTGGAAAATTTAATCGAACAAAAGTTACTGATCTTGTAGAGGAAAAGGATACATACGGGATAAAGAAAAAAGGAAGTGTACTTTTTGTGGATATTAAAATCAAAGAGAAAAATAAAAAATTCCGGTATATAAAAGATAATGAAAAAAAAGAATAATTTTAAATGTATGCGTAAATCCCAAAAGAAAAACGTAGAGACGAGCCAACGAAATGAAGAGGAACTAAGTATGGACGTTTTTACATTGAAAAGAAAAAACAGAAAAGGGTTATTAAAAATTCGAATCAATAATGTTTTATTGAACATGCAACTATATACGGGAAGTGACGCGACTTTATACCGAGGAATTTCTGGAAGATTAAAGAAAAGCCTTTTACAACTAAATCAGTTCGACGGATCCGTGATAAAACCGTTAGGCTCTTTTTAATCTTACGTGGAGCTAAAAAAATAAATTTGATGTATTACCAATTATTGTGGCAAACTGTGAAAAGAATTTGGGTCTGATAGGAATTGATATATTGGATATAATTTCGACAAAATTAGTAAACAATGTGAATGTAGACGAAACTGGAATGTTGAAATACTTTGAAGCAAAGCTAAGGCTAAAGGAAATTGTCTCCCCTCATATTTTGAAGCACGAATACCAATAGCAGTAGAAAAACTTAAAAATAACAAAAAAACGACAAAATATGTGCAAACTCATATCCTATTCCCAATAAAGAATGGGCTTTGAACTCCCTTGCGGGTATGAAAATATTCTCTAAAATTGATTTAAACTCGATATACCATCAAATACCTATTGGCGAAGACTTTAAAGAAGTCACAAAAATAAACACGCCAATAGGCTTATTAAGATGGAAAAGAATGTAGTGTGGAATTAAAACTGCAAGTGCTAATTTTCAAAGGGCTACAGAGCAAGTTATTGGTAGTGATATAAAAAAATACAATATTCTACCAGGATGGTATTTGTGTTTGTGCTATTAACGACGAAAATTTAAAGTGGAAAACCAGCAGGGTTTTGAATAAGTTAAAAAAAATGCTTGATTAATTATTAACGAAAAAATGTGCACAACACTAAAAAGTATCATTTTCGAGATATTCCATATCTAACGAAGATATTACCAGACCAATCGTTAATTGAACAAATATTAAAAGTTGAAGTACCTAAGAACAAAATAAAACTTGGAATAGTACTTGTAAATGTCAACAGATATGTAGAGCGATATTCCAAATTGACAGAACCTTTTGCTGTTTTAAGAAAAAATTATTTGAAAAAAAAAAACAATAAGTGGCATTTGAATATTTAAAAACTGCTCTGGAAAAGAAGCCAGTAGTAAAACTATTAGAAACGAGAGGGAAATATTACTAACAACTGACGCAAGTGAACACTCAATTTCGGGAATATTAGCTCAGGATTGTCATCCTATTATGTATCTTTCGAGAAAAGTATCAAGAGCTGAATTAACTACTCAAATATTGAGAATGAAATGTTGGCCATAATACGGACGACAAACAGACCTCGTCAGGTTTTGATTCAAAAGATATTCCTACTAAGGTCCGACCACAGACCTTTAATATTCATATTCTATATACATAGACATCCTAAGTTAACATCGTCTAGAATTCTAAGAAGTCTCTGAATGTTAATTTCGTTTTACTTTGATAATCAGTACGTGGAAGGCAATACCATTCCGCATGTAGACGCTTTGTCGAGGTTGAGGTTTATTACTTTTGAAAGTAAGAAATAGGAGGAAAATTTCGAAGATACTTTCTTACACTGGATCGAAACTGATATTTTGTCGATGGATAAATTAGCTGAGATTCCGTATTGAACAGTATAAAAATAATAAGTGGAATTATTGTTCACGGACAGAAAGGCGTTTTAAAGAAGTTAACCACAAGTAAACTGTAAAAAATGATCTAGTTTTTAATGGAGACGTAGTGGTTCCGACAGCAACGCAAAGGAGCAAAATTATAAAAAGTATACATGATGATGCTCATTACTGAATAACGTCTAAACAAAGGAGATTAAGTATAAAGGCATGGTGGCCAGGCTATTCTACAGATGTAGAAGAATACATAAAAGCTGTAAAATGTGCAGTGACAGAACATTTACATAGACAAATGCACATATATAGCCTAAAGAGTCCCAAACTGAATCATGTCCATATTAATGAAGTGGGATTATAACCAATACTGGTAAATTCGTATTCAGGCTGGTCAGAAGTAATACAGAGTTCTGTGACAAGGAACTATGCCAATGGTTGAACAAAATTGGATGCAAACCATATACACCCCCTACCACGCACCATCTACAATCAAACGGATTATCAGAAAGGATGGTGCAAAAAAACGGATTGAATATGTGTACAACGAAAAAAAAAGAGATACATTACTTGCTAGATTGCTGCTAAGTTATAAGACAATACCACATACTAGAAGATCGAAAATCCTGTCCGCCCTCATGGGTAGACGAATTAGAGTCCTATTGACCATGTCCTACGCTACCAAGGAAAAACTATAGTACGAAAATAATAATGAATCTAATTTACAAGAGGCAAGATTTATAACACAAAGTGAACAGAACAGAAAATAGAAAAAAAGTAAATGGGATATTAGCGCATGCAGACGAAGTTAGATTGCAACAAAATAGCGTTGAAAAAATGTATAGTGAGCTTGAAAGTTTCACGTCAAAGCAATACTAACTAGACACTGAAATCTAGAGTAATATAGACTCTGAAGATGAACAAGGAAAATCGTTGCGGGAACACACCTACGAAAAAAGAAGGTCAAGATCCCCCATATATAGGCAATTTCTTACTAAGAGGGAGTAAGATAGTAAGGAAACAAAAGCTCCCAGTAGAAGTACATGACGAAATAAGAGGATAAAACCTCTTCGTTACAGGGAAATGAGGTGACTCGTTTACATATGATATCAAAAGGACTATAAATAGCTACAGCTATTAACCATGAGGCAGATGAGTGCATACTACTTCCTGTGAATCAGTAACACTACACAACAAGAAGTATTGCAATAATTTCGATATGATTGGAATTGATATTTCCGTACGTTGGATGGTCAAATAAATTAATTCATCTGTAATTATTGATCGATAATGATTTTCAAATCTATAAAACGCACAAAAACCGTGCAGTACGTAGTGGGTAACGACATATTTACCTCTCTTGCTGGAGAGTATCACCCTTGATTAAATAACTTTCCTGTGTAATAAATAGTATCTGTTTTTGTACTAAACTATATATATATATATATATATATATATATATGGGTGTGTGTGTGTGTGCGTGTGTGTGTGTGTGCGTTTGTAAAAATGGCCATCGGTAAATTTCTCACTTCTTGCTCGTGAGATGATTAACAGACGGATCCACCAACAACTTTAATATAACGTATATACTTAAGGGAACTCAAAAAATTATGAGCAGTAAGATTTACCAAGAATAATATCTATTCTCTAGTAATAATTTCCTTATTTTATTAGAGTAACAAAAATAATTATTATTTATATTATAAAACATATTTTCTATTTTTATAATTTATGACCATAGTAATTATTATTATTATTATTAAAATTAATGACCATTTCCCTTCTTACTGTTTTTAGCCCGTTAAATATGTTGTTAATATTATTGCTTCTTTAAACTGAAGTAACAAAAATTCGAGACACCATTACCATGAATGATTTACATTTTCGTAACCGTCGAGCGGAATTGGCTGCTGCATCTCACGTGGGCCAGAGACCATCGCCATCGAAGGAAGACTAGCACTGTTTCACCCGATCAAACAAGAGACGTCTCCAGCTCTTTCGATTATATGGATCTACCATATGAACATGGTCCATGATATATATATATATATATATATATATATATATATATAAAGTGAACATAGAAGTCAACACTTAGAGGCGACAGTCTGTTTCATGCTATATGCAATCGTCAGGCCACGTATGCTGTTATTTTTCTCGGCTATTTATACATATACCGGTCAGTGGTCAGTTTGTGGGTAGTCTATTATGGCGGTTATTTTACCGGAAGTCGTTTATTTATTTATTTGGGTTAAATTATTTTGCTTGTTTTTATTTTTTGTTTCTTATTTTATTTATTTATTTACTTATTTTTTAATCGGTGTTTTTTTATTAACGTAGTAAAGATTTGTTTATATCACTTATTTAATAGTTTTGTTTTGGTTTGAGAATTTAATTAAAGCTATTTGTTCGGTTTTGGGGTTGGTTGTTGTAGTTTATTCTAACTATTATTTTGGCAGAAACAGTTTTTTAATTCGTGTTTATTTAGGTTGATTATCTTTATTTGTTTTTTTTTCTAACGGTAACTTTATCGGGATTGGTTATTTTATTTATTTACTTGGATGAATTTAGGTCAATTTATTTTACTTGTATATTTTCTCTTTTCGGTTTTTAAGAAACGTAGTATATATTTATTTTTTATTTTTATTTTATTTTATTTTGTTTTATTTTTTTATCGTTATATAACAGTTATAGCTATTTTTCGTCCGATTTTTTGGTTTGATTTTTTAGTCTTACTAATATTTTGGTCATAATGGTTTGCTACTTTGTTTATTATTTACTTTATTTATTTGGGTTCGTTGTTTTTTTTGTTTTGTTTTGTTTTTTGTTATTACTATTATTATTATTATTCTATTTCGTCTATTCTAACAGGTGTGATTTGGTAATTTGGATTAATAATTTTGTTTACTTGTTTATTTATTTGTTTTTATTTTATTTTTTCCGTTTTCAATTTTTTAAGTAACGTAGTAAAAATTTGTTTTCATGTCTGCATTTTGAGATGAGCTCGGATCTTTTATTTAATAATTTATTTTGGTCTGAGAAAGTAATGATGGCCATTTTTTTCCTCCAAAGTTTGCAAGTTTTTGATTGGTTGTTGTAGGCTGATGATCTTTTCCTTATTTTCCAAGATATTTTTGTAGTGATGTGCGTTTTGTTTTTAATTTCCCAGATATACTTAGAAAGCATAGTACTGTTCGCATATCTACTATTTGTGAAAGATGTTTTGTGTGTATAATTTCTTTGTTTCCAGGGTCCTTCAGTTACTCCTATGTATACTTTTCCTTCATTATCTGGTGATTTTATCGTGGCTTGGTATATTACGTTGTCTTGTAAACAATTTCCGTTTAAGGGACATTCGTTCTTTATTCTGCAGTCGCACGTGGGTTTAATTTGTTTGTGTGGTTTGTTAATAATTTTCCTGTTGTGCTTTTTTTTGTGTGCCATGTTCTCGGTGCAGCTGTAGCTGATTTTTACTGTGTTTTTGCTGAATATTTTGTGTAGGGTGCTTGATTCCGAGAAGTGTTTGTGTAAGTGTTTGAAGAATATTTTTCCTAAGTTTGTTTTTAAGTTTTTGCTGTACGGTGGGTTGAACCATATGATATTTCTTTTCCTGTTGGCCTTTTTTGTGTTTTGTGTTGAGTATGTGAGCGTTGCTGGGAATCCGCTATCTTTTAGAGATGTTTCATAGTCTTTCTTAGCTTTGTATATATATATATATATATATATATATATATATATATATATATATATATATATATATATATATATTAGGGTGTTACCAAATTTCCATAATACCTTTTGTGATAAAATAATCCTATTGGTTTTATATTCTAATCTTAATTATTTGTTATTTCTATTTTTAGGGTGTTACCAGAGTCACCCCGATGGCTACTAACCATGAAAAAGGAAAAGGAAGCAGAAATCATTTTGAATAAAATGGCCAAAGTTAATAAGCGTGATTTCATTTGCAAATTGGAAGAAATCGAAATATCGATGGTCGAAGATCGAAATGTCAAACTATGGAAAATATTCACGATTCCCCAACTTCTAAAAACGACACTTATAATGATGTTCAACTGGTGAGAATAATTTTGTTTCCCTTTGTAAATCTGACGATATTAAAGACGAACAACTAAAATTATTCATCACTTTTTAAATTATGTTGAAGCTTGAATTATCCAATTTCCGACGATATAAGACTTTCTTTACGATAAACGTCATCACACTCTAATTTTTATACGACGATTTTTAGATATAGATAAACAAGTATTGAATTATACTTTACTGTATTTGACTAAGCCCTGATCATCCCTGTTTGACACTCTACTTCCCTGATGGCAACTGCATCTAATATGGCCTTTTCGACTAAAGTGTTAAAATATTATTTATTCATATCACGGAAAATTAATGAGAATGAAATTTATGCAAAACTATATTTTTATTTATGATGTAAGATTTATATTTTGCTGAAAATTTAAATGATGTAATTGGTACTAGATCATAACTGTAGTGTGTCCGGTGACCATAGAATTCACTACTTAGTAGGGATTGTCACGTTAACATTTTTCTCGGGACAATGACGCCAAGAGAACATTGTAAATGTGAATATTGCGATACAAGTTTCCAACCATTACTCGTTAAAATTATCCTGTTCAATTGTTCAGACAAAAGCATTTTTTCATTATTTATTTTTAATTTTAAAAGAACGTTGTAGGTATTAAATTAATCTTAACTTGGTATGATACAGCCAAAAGTTTTGACAACTCAGTAAGAAGAGAATTAATTTCATAGTAGTCGTAGTGGTTTGCTAAACTAGCTCAGTTACCATTATTTCAAAATGGTGCACATATGAGAAGATATTAAATGTGGAAAAATAAAAACAAAATAAAAATATAAAGAGACAGTAAACGTTATTTAAGTCCTTAAGGAAATGAAATGAAAATCTTTTTTTTTTCTCAAGGAGATATGCCAGTAGGCCATATATCACAGGCAGGAAAAAATTTAAGCGTATTAATTTTTTTATATTAGTATGGAACTATGATTACGACATCGAACGGGATGGTGTGAAATTGTGCCAGTCTCAAGTGCTTAGTGCTGTATAAACAGTGATAATTATTTGATATATGGCCTTCTAAATAGTTAACGACAAATGGCAACCAACTGAAGATAGATATTTTCTATTTACTGATCTTTATTAGCAGTTATATTTGGAAATGAATAGTCAGTTCTTGTTCGCCTTTGCCGGTGGACAATCGTCCCTTGAATAGGTCCTATGCCACGCGTTCGTGTTGCGAGACAGGGAGCCGACCATTTTACTTGCAGTTTTAGCGATGAGTCGTATGTATGAATTACACTTGAGGTCATGTGTAAAGTATATATATATATATATATATATATATATATATATATATTGAACAATAAAAAAAATATTAAAAAATTAACATCTTCAGACACACTGGGTTGTATATTAATATTCCTTCGTTTTTATTATTATTTCATTTAGATTCTTCGACTAGTTTCGGTCAACATGGCCATCATCAGGAGAAAAATAATTTTCTGCTTGCTGGTAGCAGTGAATTACTTGTTCACTCTTCACTCTCTGTAACCCCTTTGGTACTAGTTTCCTGCTTGCTGGTAGCAGTGAACTAGAGATAACTACAAATTCAAAAAGATATATATATATATATATATATATATATATATATATATATATATTCTTCAAGCTTTCACCTGAATCACTTATTTTGATTGGCTGATAATCCATTGGTAGTATTATGATTACTCAATTTACTGATGAGGTGGAACACTTTAAACATACTTTCTTTACGTTCCTATTTATTAAATTTATTTTTTTTAACCATTTCACCTCAAGCAATGCGAGATTGCCACTAATACCCACAGGGTTACAGTGACTGAAGATAATAGAAAAACTGGGTATAGTGGGTATTGAGGAAAGGATAAAAAGAAAAACGGAGATCAAGACAAGAGAAGATGACGAATGATGTTGCATTTAAATTTTTGAAGATTGTACCTATCGAGGAAGCAAGTAAAAGGAAGTTCCACTGTCGGGAAGTGCGAGAGATAAAGTTGTTGGAGTAGAAACGGCTACAATTCATGCAGGGAAAATACCTCGTCAGAGCATTTGCATGAAAATATTTGTAGAAAAGACAGAGGGAAGCCACAACACGTCTGTAGAAAGTGACTGTAGTCGTATTGCCAAGACAGGACCGATCACATTGCAGATCCGTCTTTGGATTTTGTCGAGATGAACAGGCGGAGCGCCAGACCATATATAGCAGTGCATGGACGAATGGTAGATTTTCAGATGTGTAAGATGGACTCAGAAAAGAAAAACTTTCTGGCACGACATAGAGAACCAACTTTCCTTGCGGTAGGTGCAGCTAGAGATTCAAAATAATTGTTCCACCTCAGGTCAGTGGAGAACGTAAGGCCAAGAACGCACAGTGAGGCGATCTTGTGAAGTCGACATCAACCATGCTGATATGGTGGTTAAATGAGAACAATTTTCTTTTGAAGGCATTAATATATTATTATTATTATTATTATTATTATTATTATTATATCCTTGGATTTCTGTTGTATACACATTTTCATCCGGGTACCAACCAGAGACCTAAGATCAGAAATGGCTTCATGACATTTTCTACTGATCATTTTTATAAATAAATAAAAACCTAATATCACACATATTTTACATACATAAAGCTCTTTGTAATGTGTGAGCTGTACTTGTGAGTGCATTTTTATATTTCTTTAAGGCTTGGGCTTGGGCTATAAGGAATCCCCCACCAGTTAGTCGAGTGGGACCTTTTGCAATTAGAGTGGACCAACTACAACTGGAATTATTTATGTTCTCATGCACCACATTTTTTAGATTTCCACTTCAAGATCATTATCATCATCATTATTTATTTTCATAGTAGTAGTATTAAAAGCTTAGAAGTATCCTTCCGTTTTATTTATCGATTATTGATGACTTTCTATAGCATATCGATCTAATTTCCCCACATTTTGGAAGTTACATTTTAATTTACTGAACAAAGTTCTTTAGATGACGAACAGTTTCTCTCGTAGGTATGAGCCCATCGGCGCTAAATTATTAGTTTTCCTATTTCTTGATTAATATAACAGAATATCTTAATATAAACAAAGATGCCCATCTCGTTGTATACGAAAGTGGGTAGAGTTTTATTGTGCAAACATGTTTTCTTCACTTCAGTTGAGACCATTTCACCTGCAACTGATTACTCTCCTCTCACAAATTTGGTAAACCTTTTGATGTTATATTTCACGAGCATGATTTTAATATTGAACAGCGTTTTAAGTTTCATTAAACACGGGGAAATATTTATATTCATCATTCCTTCCCAAATTAATAGCGTTCATAACGTGTCCATCCGATTGACGTACATTTCGCATTAGAAATTTAGGTCTATTATTTGGTAACCATCAAAATACTTTTTATGATTAGCAAGATAGTCTCGTCAATATTGAGATTCGGACTATGTGGATAACAACAGCAGCAACAACGTTTCAGCCGTTGTTATCATTTGTCTTCTTCAGCTGTAACAAAAAGAGAAAATCTTCAGTCAGTGCAGACATGCATTACAAGCAGCAGCAGCAGCACTCATGTGCAGGCAGGCTAGGTTTAAGTCTCCACGTTCTCCCCAGCTGAGTGGGTTAAAGCATTTATTCGTGAATTTGGTGACAACGTAATTGCGAGTTCTATCCCTGGGATTGGCAGTGAGTATTTCGACTAAGAAGAGATATCCTGACATGGGCAGTGGGACGAGTATAGTCTACTCCCGTAGATTAAATAAATGGCTCAGTTCGGAATTGCCTGTAGGTTACCTGCCTCGATATTAAGAAGGCCGGATGGAACAACTGCTTAAACATAATAGCAACAAAGATGAGAACAGTAGTCCGAATGTAAATAGTGTAAATAAGGATAATTCCACATCCTAGGAATTCAGACAGAAAATAATCTCGTCAAATCTTTTGCTAGAGTCATGAGTTCAGTTTTCATGGATATTTCATACCTATTGACTTCTGCTAGTCTAAAATATATGTACGTAAATACATAGTAAGTAAATACTTAGGAATGATTTAGTTATAAAGAACGTTGTAATGATAAGATTCGCCTTAAAATTCATTTTATTTCATGGTTTTCAGTAGGTAATGCCAAAAGCAAGGTAATATTTTGAATACCAAATCTATCAGAATTTTAATGTTACTATTTCATAATAAAATATTTCTCTCTCTCTCTCTCTCTCTCTCTCTCTCTCTCTCTCTCTCTCTCTCTCTCTCTGGTTATTCAAAAGTGTAGATATTTAAAAAAGATTAAATTAGTCTGTCACAATATTGAGGATTGAACTTATTAATTAGTATTAATGATCCTCAGTAGTGAGGATTGAACTTATTAATTAGTATTAATGTAACGATAGATTACCATAATCTTCTTCATCCCATTTCCCCAAATGGGCCTTGTAATGTACGATTTTAAGCTTAATACATTATCGTTTTTATAATAAAACATCCATGCCTTGTTCGTGGTGCACAAACCAAAATCAACTGGAGTTGTTTTTGTTTTTTGGTTTGTTTTTGTTTTTTAGTTTCGTTTCATCACTGGGGCACAAAACTACTGCATATATGATATTAACGAAAAGACGATATCTTCTTTCTTTCCTTTCTTGATTTTGTTGGAGGAAAGAGACAGACGTAGCAGCTTGGATTCTAGGATGTAGTGGGAGGAATGACTTCAAGGAAACCCATATCGCTCGATGTTTTAACGTCCTCCCGTGTGTGGTTTTAGCCTGTCTCTCGAATCTGGGTCTGGGATGCGTATCGACACATCAAAACTCTTGCGACCCTCTGTTGAATTCAGACCTTTTTGGTCTTATATCCAAAACCCAGAAAAGGGCAATCCATCACTATCTGAAAACCACGCTCACGAGGTATTCTGACCAATTGCTGACCATCATGACCCTAACTCTTGCATTCTGCAACAGTTTAAATCAATATCTTTCATTTGCTGAATGACTTTTTTACAATTAGAATCATCTCTTAGAATTTCGTTTAAAAGAATAATTTTGCATAGTTAAAAGTTTGTTCCCTGTTGAGTGAATGAAACATTTGTTTTCAAATGAGCTGCACTAATGAGCCAATAACAAAATGCAACTCATTCAATGTATTCACTTTGAGAATTTGGATTTATTTCTTTTTAAAAGAATATTCCAGGTGTGTGGTGAGTTTTGTGTATTACGGATTGTTGATAAACACAGAACATCTGAGTGGAAACATCTTTTTGAATTTCTTCTTTGGTGCTCTTGTAGAACTCCTTGCTTATCTCATGTGTTTCTTTTTATTGGACCGTATCGGCAGAAAGAAGCTATATATTGTCTTCATGTTTATTGGAGGAATTTGCGGAATCGCAACAATGTTTCCATTTATATACGCTGAAGATGGTAAGAAAAAACGATTTATATTTTTTCACATACCTATATATTCACGCATAAATAAATATACTAAATAACATAGTTTTGTATTCATCGTTATAACGTAGTATTCATCGTTGTATTCATCGTTTTATAACCACAAAAAAGCAATTTACTGTCTTTTCAAATAAGTCAGGTAAATTCATAGATATAAATGTAAAGGAATGTGTGGAGAACCGTTATCGCTTATTTTCTGAACAGCATTGAATTAAAAAGTATTCACAACCTTTTCATATACATAATCACAATATTCAGATTCACGCAAACACATAAGCACATACGAACACACACATATACTATAATGACCTGGTCTAGGCAATATTACGTTCACACATACAGCACCATACATATACCATCATACATATTAAATACATGATTATAAACAAAGATAGAAAAAACACGCATATCAGTCCAATGGCACACATAAGATAGATACACACACAGGCACGCTTTATTGTAAATCACTAATAACTAATAAATAGCCAAAATTATTCCCCCTCCATATCCCCTAGAATAATTAGAAACTTAACCATTACTGCCCACCAAATCAACCGTTGGAATAAGACAATAGATTACCCAAAATGCAATGCAATATACTAACCACAAAGCACCCCTGAGCTGTATATATAAATAGTCGAGCAAAAACACAAAGCACATCTGCTGAAAACTGACTTTGTGTTTGACCGTTTAAGTCTTGCATTGACTACACCACTGATTTCACATTGATTGTTTTTCAAATACTGCTAAAAAAAAAAAGGTTTAAGTTATTTTTGTTACATTTATTTTACGCTGACTGTATCTGTTGCCATTTTTTTAATTTTATTTTTCATTTACAATTTTTTTTTCACTCTTCCCCAGCAATAAGCTAATTTTATTTTTTTATTTTTCTACTGTAATGTCCCTTTATATGTAGCACTAACGTTTTTGATTATTTTTTTCTTTTCTTGCTTTTAATTTTGTTGTAAGTTTACATTTCCTTATTCTTAAAACCCTCGTCTAAATCCAATTTTTTTAATTTTAGTTCCCAGTTTAATTTTTTTTTATACACTAGACTTTCTGTCAGATTTAATTTTATTTTTCAGTTTATTTCGGCCATTTTGTTTTCTTGATAGGCGGACCTTTTTATTAAATTTGGGTTTAATTTAAATGTTTCAGTCTTCCTTGTTTTTAAATGTTTTGTTTATTTTTTATTTTTATTTGTTTAATTTAACCCCCCACCTTTTCTGTTGCTATATTGTTAATATCTGTGAAGTAAATTTCTTTTACTTTTACTAAGTAAATATTTTTTGTAATTTCCATCATCTGCTGTTAAACCCAAGTTTTCGTCTTCAGTTTTAATTTTTTCACTGTTACTGCCTGTACGTTAAACGAGTTTTATTTTATTTTCGCCCAGACTTTGTAGAAATACTTTAATTTGTATATTAATTTTTTCTTTCTTGCTTCAGTTTCTTTTTTTCTTTCTTTTTTTTTTTTTTGTTTATTTTTTAACGTCCTTGTTTTGCCTATAGAAAACAAAACACAAAACAGACACGATCTTTAAAAAATAATGTCCAAGTCGGCTGTTAAAAACAACTTGTTTAGTTCGAAAAAACAGCCGCCGGAAAAAGAAGTAAAATCAGGAGGATATTACCATCGACAACAGAAAGAAAAATGAACACAGCATGGTTGCCATAAAAAAATAAAACCGGAAAAAAATACACCAACCGAAAATAAGACAACATAGAATGAAAAGGGTAAAAACAACGACATCAACATCAGTTCCTGCAGAAATGCAAGAGTTACGAAGATCTTCTCAAAGAAGATGGACTCTTGGTAGAACACCGAGATTACAGACGATTGAGAAAATAATTGTGGTCAACAAGAGTTCAAGCAAAATTTGTCGCTCTACTGAAGACACCGTGATAAAATCTTAGAAATCCTAGGAGGTTATACCCCAAACTGTAATCAAGGGTAACAGTTACTTCATGTCGAACATACTGTTAACTAAGCCTGCCGACTGTGAGAACGTCTTCAGTGGAAATCATATAACTAAAGTCCTCATATTCGGAATATGACGGCAGGCGAAAGACCCCTATCAGTATATGAGGTTCCTCCCCAAGTCTTAGGAGAGAACTATATTGTATATTTTGAGTCAGTGATCGTGGTTAGCTAAGTTTAAGTCAAGACGGATGAAGACCAGCATTCTCCATCCCCACTTTTGGCCTTTTTCCACACTATTTGTATTTATACAAAAATAAATATTATGGCCTGATGATTGCGTATGTCGTCTCTGGGTATTGACTTCATTGTTCACTTTTATATTTGCATACACTCTATCCTTGATATTGAGAACTTTTATCCATAAATATAGCATGCCTCCAAACTATATTTTATCATATATATATATACATATATATATATATATATATATATATATATGGTTTCCGCTTCGCCCGATCTACAGCCGATGTGCTTACGGCCATCACTGAAACAGTCTACCGAGCTCTTCAAAATAACGGGGAAGCCCGAGCCGTGGCACTAGACATCTCCAAAGCATTTGATAGGGTTTGGCATGCCGGCCTTCTTCGCAAGCTCCAGGGTTATGGCACTACGGGTCGATTATATAACCTAATACGTTCATTCAAACCGTAAATTGAAGGTCGTTCTCAATTGATTCTCCTCCAGTTCCTATCCCACGAACGCAGGTGTTCCTCAAGGCTCCATCCTAGGCCCCACTGTATTTCTTATCTACATAAATGACCTCCCTGACGCAATAACTTCCCAAGTTGACATATACGCGGATGACACCACAATTTATTCCTGCCTCAAAAACAAATCTAGTCTCGCTGACAAAACTCGCCTGGGCATGCGTCTCGAAAAGGACTTCCAATCGATTGTGAACTGGGGCACGAATTGGCTGGTCAACTTCAACGCTTCTAAGACAAAACTGCTCTCTATTAATCAGCACAGAGGTCCTTCCCTTCCCTCCATTAGAATGTCTGACGCTCAACTTCTCGAGAGCAACCCTCTGCGGCTTCTCGGTCTCACGTTGACTGCTGACCTGAGATGGAATAAATACATTGAGTCAATTGCCTCGTCCACTGCAAGGAAAGTTGGCTCCCTGAGCCGCGCCAGGAAGTTTTTCTCCGGGAAGTCGATTCTCCAGATCTACAAAACAACAATTCGCCCTAGCATAGAGTCATGACGGCACCATCTCTAGTGATCACTCCGAATACCGTGATGGTGACTGGATATATCATCGAACTCTTTCCGAATTATCTGCACAGTCCTCAGATCCCCCAAAATTTTGAAATTTTCGTATTGGAGCTTCTGGCGCGAATGCCAAGTTAGTACAGCATGCTGTTTCCAAATTTATGACGGACTGAATGCTGTTCATTGTCTCACAGACGATGTCCAACTGACCCTACTATACTGTGCATTCGACAAAATCAAAAACAAAAAATTAAAAATATAAAAAGGCGAAAATTTATTCATCGTACATTGTATAATGAAATGCTTTTGCGTTAGTTATAAAAATAAAAGTAGATATATCATCACTTATACTCACACGTCTCACTTAGCTACCTAAACTTCCAAGACAGTACCAATAAAAGTCCATAGGCAACAACAGGTATATAGACTTTATAGATTAATGCTAAAATATATAAAAAAAAAACTCATTAAAGCAAAAGTAAACTCAATCTCGTCAATTGCAAATATTAAAGTACAATTTCAATGGGTATTTGTGATATCTGAAATGTGATGATTGCATTTCGAAGAAATAGTGGATTGGTTTCATGTTGCCTTCTCCGTGCGATGAATGAGCAAGTTCTGAGTAGAATAAGGACTATAAAGAGACACTCGCTAAGAATCAAGATGACACAACAGACATTTTGTGGGTACATAATGAGCAAAGAACACTCACAGGACAAATCAAAGTCAAGAGAACTAAACGAAAACTGCGAGTAACCTCCTTAAATAGTTTAGAAAATGGGTAGGGAAGTAATTGCCACAAATAAAATACGGCTACAAAGGAGAATGTTTTGCCTTGAGCAAGATAGGACAAGCTGGGTAGGACCGTAAACAGCCACAATCTTGATCGTACACGCATCAGAGAGGGTAGAAAAGGAGAGAGACAGAGATGCTGTATATATAGAGAGAAAATTGCGACTAATTAGAATATTTTCAATTAGGAAAGTGTAACTTGTGAAGAAATTCTAACATTAAGGCTCAAAAGTTATGATGTAAAAGAAACGTCCTTCAGATGGATTGTTTAAATCTGAAACATTAGATGGTTTCTGATATCATGTGAGTTTTTAGGAAGACAAATACTCACTAGTATGGTAAGATCTGATGGGACAAATGTGTCAATACTTGGTCCCTTTATTGTAATAAGTGAGAATATCACATTTTAAACCAAAATAAGTATTAACACTAATAGATAACTGTTATGGGAACTTACCCATAATAATAATAATAATAATGGACTATTCCTGACATTATAAATACTGCGCCTCTCAAGAGGTATGAGGATATTGTAAGACGAGGAGAGATAATTGAGAGCATATTGTAAGGACATTAGAATAGTGATACTTGTCGAGACAACATAGTTCACTCTAACCAAATCTGATAGTCATTACTAATACTTCTACTTCTTTGTATTATATTTCTGTTGTAATATATCTTTGTATTCCATACCTGTGTTCGTGTTATTCTTTCATTGGTTCTAAGCTTGGAATATCACTGTGGTACAAGAAACTTGGACCATAACAAGTGGCGACGAGGAAACCATGAAAAAAAACGAACTCTCTACGCGGAGGACATACCTTTTTTGCTATCCGTCGCCCATAACAAGTGGCGACGAGGTAACCCAGGAAACCAACTCTTTACGCGGAGGACAAACCTTTTTGCTATCCGTCGCACATAACAGTGTCGACGAGAAAACTGAAGAAACAAGTTCTACGTAGACATTCTAAAAAACAAGTTCTACGTAGAGATTTCTAAAAAAAAACTAGTTCTACGCAAACATATAAAAAAAAGGAAAAAGATTTTTTTGGAGATCAACTTTACTGTGGTAACAAAGACACAAGTTCTACACAGGGATTTTTTTTTTTTTTTTTTTGCGTACACAGGTTCCAAAATATCAGGCTACACTAAAGGAAAATACTTACACAAAATTACGTTAACATGGAAGATTTAAAGTCAACCATTGTGGAACTTATGAAAATCCAATTTGAACAGCAACAGAAAAACGAACAGCGACATCTTGAATTACAAGTATTATTGCTACGTGTAATGTCAAATAAAGGGCAAAATTCCGAAAATGAAACAGTTCTCTCACAAGACGCTATTTGGAGCACTATCGAAGATTTCACGTATGCATCCGACGAAGACAAAACCTTTGCAACTTACTTCCGAAGGTACGAAGATCTATATGAATTTGACTGCAGAAATTGGGGTGACGCAAGAAAAGTACGACTACTAAGAAAATTAGGCACATGCGAATATACCAAATTCGTAGATTATATCCTACCGAGGAAAACAAAGGAGTTAACTTTCAAAGAAGCAATAAGACTGTTAACAGAACTTTTCAGCCCTAATACCTCACTATTCTACAAAAGATGGAAATGTCTGAATCTAACAAAAAAGGAGTGCGAAGATTACATAACTTTCGCTTCCATTGTAAACAAATATTGTGATGATTTCAAGTTATCGGAACTCAGTCCGGACAATTTCAAATGTTTAATATACGTCCAAGGCCTTGTTTCAACCAAAGACGCGGAAATTAGACGCAGAATCCTTACAAAATTAGAGAGTAAACTAGATTTGACACTTCAAAAACTGGCCGAAGACTGCCAGAGATGCATAAGTGTAAAGAAAGACTCAAAAGATATAGAAGAAGCTGGCATCGCGCACATACGTAAACTACTAAGACAAACCAACTTTCCCTCCTCACAAACAAACCAAATCAATTTTTTCTCCTCAAAAACAGGTAAAACAAATTTTTCTACTTCAAAAGGTCAATATCAGAAAAGACTACCACCCAGTTTATGCTATCGCTGTGGGACTTGGCATTGGTATAAAGACTGTCCGTACCGTTTTAAAACTTGTCTATCATGCAAAAAGTAGAACATAAAAGTTCTCATTGTTGAACTAGAAGAGAAAGCAAAAGCAGAATAAGAATCACGAGGACTGACCAAGCGGATGAGACTAACATAAAAAAATGCGTGCAAGTAGAAATGCAAAACAGAAAAGTCAGACTACAGTTGGATTCCGGGTCGGACCTAACTATTATTAACGTACAAACATGGAAAAAACTGAACAAACCTACCATGTTAAGAACCGATAAAATTGCTAGATCGGTAACTGGGAGAAAAATAAAATTTGAGGGTGAAGTGATTACAAATGTGACATTCAATGGAATGACCAAAAAATTGAAAATGTATGTGCTAAGAAATACAGAAAACCTATTCGGTACGGACTTGATGCAAAAATTCGAACTTTGGGATTTACCAATAAGTACGTACTGCCAAAATGTAAAAAGTTTATCGACCTAGGAAGATAAATTAAAAGAGAAACTAAAAGAGAATTTTCCCGAAGTATTTTCAGCAGGTCTCGGAAGATGTAAGAAAATGGCAGTAAATATAGAAATAAAAGAAAACGTTCAACCTATCTTCAAGAAAAAAAGGAGCGTACCGTTTGCTTCAGTAGAGAAAATAGATCAGGAATTGGCTAGACTCGAAAATACCGGCATATTGACAAAAGTAGAATACAGTCAATGGGCCGCACCCACGGTTTACGTCAAAAGAATCAGGGGAGATTCGAGTATGCGCTGATTTCTCAACGGGATTGAACGCAGCGATAAAAGACTACCACTATCTTCTACCCAGTCCAGAAGAAGTATTCACAAAATTAAACGGTGGAAAAGATTTTTCAAAAATAGATTTAAGTGATGCGTTCCTACAAATTCCAGTCAATGAGAAAAGTTCAAAATTACTGTGCATAAACACACACAAAGGATTATACAGATACCAAAGATTACCATTTGGGATTAAGGTTGCGCCGGCTATATTCCAACAGACAATGGATACTATGCTCGCCGGACTAGAGTACACGATTGCATACCTGCATGACGTATTGATAAATAGCGAAAGTGTTGAACAACACTAGAATCGCGTACAAGAGGTGTTCAGGAAAATACAAAGCTATGGGTTTAAGGTAAAAGAAAACAAGTGCGATTTTTTATGAAGGAAATAAAATACCTGGGCCATATCATCGATCAAGAAGGAATACGACCAGACCCTGAAAGGGCAACGGCAATAAAAAAATCCCAGTTCCAAAAAACATAGCAGAATTACAAAGTTTTTAAGGCTTAGTGAATTATTACCAGTAATTCATTCCTCACATGCATAAACTTCGCGCACCACTGAACGAACTGCTGAAAAAAGAACAAGTTTGGGAGTGGACAGATGAATGCCAGAAAACGTTTGACAAAATAATTAAGACGTTAACTTCGCATTTATTTTTGAAACACTACGACCCAAAATTAGAAATAATAGTAGCAAGTGACGTGAGCGCCTATGGAGTCGGGGCGTGTATACTGCATAAAATGCCGGATGGGACAATAAAATCCATCGCGCATGCTTCTAGAACCCTACTAACTGCAGAGAAAAATTACTCACAAATAGAGAAAGAAGCCCTGTTTTTATATGCTTTAAAAAACTTTTTCTCCTGTGTGGAATTTTCTTTTTAGTACGCACGACTGTGTTATTTGCTTCGTTTGTTCTGGTAGCAACTTATCAAACACTGATCTGGTTTTTCTGGCGAACATCACTTATGCGGGTGATAATGCCGATGGCGTAGCATTATTTGGCGTAATTCGATATACCTGTAAAAATTGTTGTAATGCTTTTTCTGTAGGCACATCATATGCTTTTCTTAACGCTCTTTTGAGTGTACCAACAAATCTCTCCGTTTTTCCATTTGATCTTGGGTGATACGGCGGGGATTTGATATGTTTGATTTGAAAATTTTCGCAAAACTCTTGGAAGTCCGCTGATGTGAATTGCGTTCCATTATCTGTGACTACCCATAATAATAATAATTGACTATTCCTGACATTATAAATACTGCGCCTCTCAAGAGGTATGAGGATATTGTAAGACGAGGAGAGATAATTGAGAGCATATTGTAAGGACATTGGAATAGTGATACTTGTCGAGACAACATAGTCTGATAGTCATTACTAATACTTCTACTTCTTTGTATTATATTTCTGTTGTAATATATCTTTGTATTCCATACCTGTGTTCGTGTTATTCTTTCATTGGTTCTAACCTTGGACCATCACCGTGGTACAAGAAACTTGGACCATAACAATAACATATTTCAGCAAAAATAAAGAGCATTAGCCAAAAACTTGGGTAACATGACATATCATATATGATTGGACAAGACTTCAGTGTTGCCTAGGAATGAGATAGAAGATGGGAAAATAAGAAAAGATTGAAGACACGACACAGGAAGTTTCTAATACTCTCAGTAAAGTGACAATATATATATATATAAAAAGAACATTATCATCATATCTCACCTACCAATGAGCAAATTATTAATGTAATTCCTTATTTTTAAAAATAGTCAACATTCAAAACCATCAGATATTCATGCTTCATAAATAAAATAATCCCGTTTGTGTCGTGACAGAAAATTTTCCTCACCTGATTTCATCTTGCACATTTATAAATTTACACGTCGTCCGTGCATTGAATACTGTTGCCCTATTTGGTCTGCGTCTCCTGCTACCTTAGTACCGTGATCGCATGAATTTAAGCGTACTACTAGATTTTCAACGAAGACTCATTGTTTTATTGCTGAAATAACCAAATATTACCGTAAGTTCTATTCTTTTTTATATATTAATGCTCATCTCATACAAGAACCAAGAGCAACTCAATTTAGAGGGTCATTGTTAGGTGTTGTCTGAGGATAAGTGAATTCTACGAGGTCATCCAGGAAAAGAAAACAGTTAACCCTAGACCTGAAAGGTGAAGATTGTAATGAGAGTTAAAAACATCCTGTCAGGAACCTATTCTAAAAAGCACCAGTTCTTGCGAAAAATCTGTCCGAATTTAAATTACTTCTTACAAATGGATTATGAAAGGAATAAGGCTGTTTGATCCTTCTGTGCGTGATATGGTGATCCTGGATGTATATGTCAGAGCTGGGGAGACTAAGGAATATAACTCGTCAGAACACCCCGCGACTGTGAAAATCTCTCCCAGTTTCTGGCTTTTTCGCCATCTGCGACCTTTAAAAGTTTAAACGCAATGTCTTTCAACATTTTCGGTCTTCCTGAATTCTGTTCTTTTATCAACCCAGTAAAGTCTTCTCATTCTCTTTCCCTCTCAGTAACACCTGAGCGTCTGAGTAAATTATCGCCTTGCTTGTGTGTAATAATTAAAAATATATATATAACTTTACGATTTTTTTTTATTGGGTGATACTAATTTATATTTTCTTAACCTAATTTGATTACTTTTTTTCTTTTTTAGGGCCAAGGATGAATATCAGTTAGAAGCTAAGACCGCTTTGAATCCTCCAATATAAAGCATTTAGAATTATATTAATATTGAAAGATTTTTCATCATGAAATTTGTTAGAATAAAAAATACGGAAAAACTGAAAAATGCAATAAAGATATATTTAACGTTGTGAACAAAAATCTTCTAGAAGAAAATAAATCTATTATATTAGTTTAAGGAAGAAATAACTTATCGACACTTATTCGAATATGTTTAATACTTGATGTACCTTGTTTACGACGCTACTGAAATGGTTAATCGGAAACCTTGAAATTAAACTGCTGACAACCTTGCTCATATTTTCTATAGATCATTTTTTAGTCAAAAAGATTCTCAAAGACGACAGAATTCCACTATTAATTCCTCATTTTGGAAGCGGCGAACCATTTCCTTTTTACACGTGGCCCATCTTTTATCACGTGATTTTATAAATATCCTTTTACAGTGATTCTTTTTTAAACAATTCTATTAAGGGAATAAAATAGTTTCTCCACTCTGTTTTTCTTCAAGACAATTTCTTTCACATTATGGTCAAACGATATTTCAGTTTTAAAATAGTCTGCTAATATTTAATTATTTTTTTTATTTCAGTCAAAATTATTTGACATAAAAATATCTGGAAAGAACAGATTTGACGGTTTCGACACATTACATAAGCCCGCAATCGCATAGATATAAAGAAAACACGAATAATATTAGCATGTAGTCCCTTAATAGGTTATGACGCCAAATGGACAGTACACACTATTTATAGCTACGAGTGCTTTGTCAGCGACACTGACCTGTCTCTCCCCATAAATATGGCATATATATATATATATATATATATATATATAAAACGTGTGTGTATCTGTATGTGTGTGTGTTGGTTTGGGTGGGTAGGAGTTGAACATGTTTTCTTAAATGTATCCGGCAAGTTCTGTGTATATAATTTTAGCTGTATTTTTCTAATTTTCTAATTATATAAATATCTAACCCTACAAGTGACATCAATAGAAAATTCTCATGAAATATTAAACAGAAATAATAATAATAATAATAATAATAATAAGTTAGCCCAAAATGCAGATTCTGTGATAAATATCCAGAAACAATTGATCATCTTGTATCAGGTTGCACGATATTGGCACCCACTTAGTATAAAACCCGGCATGACAGAGTGGGCCAATATCTGCACTGGAAAATTTGCAACTTCTACGGGAAGGAAACTGAAAGAAACTGGTATGAACACCACCCAGACCCGGTTATGGAGATAGGACCTGTTACAATTCTATGGGACTACACAATACACACTGACAAAATAATCAAAGCCAACCGCCCAGACATTGTTATTAAAGACCACAAACAAAAAATGTGCCTCCTTATTGATATGGCAGTCCCTGCAGACTGCAATGTATCTTTGAAGATATTCAAAAAGCTGTCAAAATACAAGGACCTTGAAATAGAAATCTCAAAAACGTGGCACTTTCGGAACATCAACAATCCCTGTTGTAGTTGAAGCCTTAGGAGTGGTTGGAAAATATTCCAGTAGATTAATTGAAGGGATTCCTGGAAGTCCATGCCTCAAATAAATACAAAAATTGTTCTCACAAGTACAACCCGAAGGGCTTTTTTTTTTTTTTTTTTTTTTTTGCAGTGGAAAGTGTCATGATGCCATCTCTAAACGTAGGTCCCTGGCCGAGACCCGGAAAGAAATGGGTAAACGCCAGAAATCAATGGAAATAAAAATAAAAATAATAAAAGTAATTCATTTTCAAGTATTCTGAAACACTGCGAAACTGTTCTACACACGAAGAGACTTGAGTATGTGAATATTTGAATTTCAAATGTATACTTCCAAAAAATACAGAATGTAGCCAACAAAATCTTAACTATCACACTGACAATATAAATTCTTGGAAATGACTGAGACGGATGAAAGAAGCTGAACAAAATCATAACCTATATACGAACTGTGGAAAGGTTTTGATTTGGGTTTGCAAGAATTTATTCGAATAATATAATAATATATTAAACAGACAGCTATCATAGATTGAATTTTAAAAAATTGTCTAAATTAATTCTAGTTACTGATATACAATTGATATATCTGCCTGTGCGTATATATATATATATATATATATATATATATATATATATATATATATATATATCGCGTGTAAGAGCAAAATTGTACAGATCGTGTAATAGTATAATTGTCCATCCCAAAAAATGTTTAATGTCTAAAAAAAACACTAAATTAATTCAGTTTCTTTTTTTTCTAGGTTTTCAAATAAGACGTTTAGACATCTTGACACCATTTGTCGTAAGAATCGATGAAAAACCTTTTAGGCTATTTAGCTGGAAAAAGAACAGCTTAAACTCGTTTTGTGTCAGCCCCACTATGTCATACCAACTGAGCAATGTCGTGAGGAAAAAGATCATTCAGGCCTTCAGTAATGGCACCAACATTCATACTCCGGCTTCCATCTTACAAATTCCACTCAAGAACCATCAAGAGAACGGTGAATAATTTAAAAAAAGAGGGAATAGCAAAGAAGAAAAATAGATCAGGAGATCACAACAGGAATGAGGTGATCATCATTTCTAATTAGAGCTAAAGAGATCAATTAGAAAAGATCCAACCCAATTCATAAGGCATTTGGCACGCGAGAAAGAAGCCACAGCTATGACATTTCAAATAGCAGTGAAAAAAGACTTAAAAAGAAAAAATATATATATATATGTGTGTGTGCGTGTGTATGCTCAATGCCATAAAAAATAGTAGAGGTTTTAGATAATTTCATCTCTCTTAAACTTGGCTAGCCACACTCACTGACCCAAACATACTACAATAATCCTTGCACCAAAAACACACATTCTTCATTTACCACTCTTACTACATTCACAATAATATCTTAATAACACTATGAAGTCTTGACTAGTCACCATATATACAATTTGTATGTTGGGACTTGGGAGAATAAAATAACAACATTTAGAAATTTAACCCCAATGCATATTTACAATGAAAACAAAAGTATCTACAGAAACAAAACAAAATACAAAGCAATTATCAGTCCGATTAGGGTTGAGAATCTGGCTTGAACATGATCGGAGTGACGACGCACCCTCTCCCATTGACCCTTAACCCATCTCATTCTTAATAGTGCCGTCACAGGAGAAATGGGCAGTGTTCCAGGGATAAGTTAATTTTAAAGCGCTATAGAGGGAGCGGTGAACTAAAACTTAAACCTTCCCTGGACAGAACTGTTTTAATTGGTTTATCTTCTCATCCACTAGGATGGCGATGGAGAGTGACATTTTATATGATTTCATGACATCCTCGACCATAGCTCATGCCTGACACACCTTCGACACATTATGGATGACTGTGAGTACCCGTTTGGCTTTGGGGAAGTTTGGGGGGACTTCAATTTCCTTATCGCCATAGAATAGTTTAAAGAACAATAATATATTCTCCTTCTTGCCGTAATGTCTGTCCCTTTCTGCCTGGGCCGGGGAAATACGGCAGACATCCTCCCCTAGATAATATGCCAGTCTGGATTGTTCTTTTTCATTTTTTGTTTGTCTTCTGCGGAAGAACTCTGCAGTCTTTTGAATGGAGGGGGATTTGTTGTTGTTATTGTTTTTTCGGGGAAGGATTGGAGTAAGAACTAGGGTGTGAGTATTTTTTTTCTTAATGGTATCTCTACTGAGTGTGAAATGTTTGCAAGGGAATGAATGTGTTGTCATTTTTTTATGATTTCATATCAGAGGAGGACGGGGTAGAGGTCGAGGGGCACATTGAATTTTTATTTTTCAATTTTGCCTCTAATTTCGATTTAAGACGTATGATTTTCTCCGTTTTTTCGAAACCGATTTTTATTTTTTTCTAAAATTCCAAGATAGAGATGATTTTAGAGTTCGGGTGTGGCCCTTAACGCAAGTAGAGCGAGTGGGACTATCAGTGACTTTACTCCAGAGGGCGTTAGTGGACTGAGGTTCCAATGTTTGGTTCTTCATTCTGACCATACTAGCAACGAGCTATTTCATTTTCTCCTTCTCCACAACTTCACAAACAGCGAGCAAAGGCTTTTCGTGGAATGTGGGTTCTGATATGGACCAAACATGGGGCTTAACCATTCCAGTCCCAGATGCTGTCATTCCCATTAAAGGCAAAGCGGAATTTGAAGACATGACCAGAGAGGGATTTTGGTCGGCAGGAGCCCGACTACTGGCCACCTTCTTCTCTGTAGAAGAAGAGGTGAGATGACCAAACTTTTCACACTTTCACCACGTAGGTTTGTGGCCAGTCACAATAACCAGCAGTATCAAGCCTACTACATCAAATAAGTTGGGGACAGAGAGGACGGCTTCAAGCTCTAATATAATTTCGAAACTCCATCCCTCGATCAGGTTTTTACAGGTCTCACCCAGTATCTGGTCTGAAAAGGGTAAGAAAGTGAGGTCAACCACTCGTGATCAGTAGATCATCAGGTCGTCGGTACCAACAATCGAATCCAAGATGGTAAGCAAGCAAACTCGCCAAGGCAAGGGCAACCTCTCCGGCCAAGATCAAAATAACCGACCCCACTCCCACCAAAAAAATAATTCACCAAAAAATGCTTTCTAGTGTGACAAAAAGTGCACCATGCCATAGAGAACCATAGCACCACAGTAAAAGAGCTTACAACTTCAAGCAAAAAAGTGTTCTACAATACCGGACCACGAAAGTCACCCACGTCAAAGCATTTACAATTAGCGATAACAATAATAAGCTCCCAAAAGAGTCTGCATACAAGAAAAAAGAGGGCTCAATGCCATAAAAAGTGGCAGAGCTTTAATATATTTTAAGTCAAATTTCAAGTGGCCAGTGACCGAATTCGACTGCCAGTTTCCTATTTTAAAAAATAAAGATACCGATCGACTGATGATTACGTGAAAGCGCATGAAACTGACAGTCGTGGTCGGTCACTGTCCACTTAAAATATATTAAAGCGCTGACATTTTTAAGCACTCTTTTTTCCAGTTAAAGCTGAGATCACTCAGTGGTTATCACTATCACTACTTATGAAGATTGTTAAACCTTAAGCATGTTATACGAAGATCTTCCATATGACAGAAGTCATCAAAGCCGACCAAAGAAAAGGTAGAATCAATCAAATAAGGTTAACGTCTACTGATGCAAGATCAGATCAAAGGAACTTAAGAAGTATATTGCCGACCGATCGCAATGGCGTACCATTGTCGAAGAAACCTCAGCAAACTTTAAAAAAGCGCAAAGTCAAACAATCACTATTCAAAGAAAACAATGACAGTGAAACTTTGGAAGCAATGAAAATCGCGGATTTCCAGTATCGCAAGTGCTGGATACTCTGCACGTTCAAATTTCGGTTGCAGTGTTTTCTTTAGAACCGAATGACAACCATGATATCTTGTGAGTTTCAGCTTATCTATCCCTAGGTAAAATATTTATTATAAATTGTTTTACAGATGTCAGATTTTCTTATGCAAGAATATTACTATTTTAATATTTACATATAAATAAAATCAAATGATATAAAAATCGAAATAGATTTAGGAAACACAATATCCTATATACTTGAATGAATCAATACTATTTTACGTGTTGTTATGGAATCTTTGAGATATTTCTACCATTGATAATATTTCTATTGTTTCAACGTCAGTGAAACAATGTAACAGTTTTTGTTATTGCTTTTATGAGCTTATCAATTCCTATGTACCTCACTTTTAATGAAAAGCCAAAAGATTTCTAACTGCATTAACATCTGGTTTAACTACAAAAGATTCCATTAATTTGGGAAATGTTTTTGGTATTGTGGGTAACTGTCAGCTTTGCAGAACAACGTAGAATATTGTTTTCATGAATCTCCTATTGAACTTAAACCCATTCCCCTGCTTTCTCCAAGAACTTCTTTGCGTTTATCTTGATACTACCATCAACTTTGAAAGGACCGAACTTATTCCAAAAATACTACCACGAAACATTACTTCACCAAAGCTCTTTTTCTAACTCCTGTTGATCGATTATTTACATGAAGAAACCCAGTTCTTACCCAGACATCAGCTCCATCGAATATAGCTCTACATGAATCCCTAAAAATTATAGCTGAAAAATCAGTTTTCATGTACTTCTTCGCTGAACTTACATGTTTCCCTTTGTAATATCTTCGTAAATATAGTAGCGTACTTAATATTTGAAACCTTTTATTCGTAAGACCTGCGTTTTCAAATGTTTTATTTTGTTCAAATAAGGTTTTTCTATATTACCATTTTAATTTTGCTTTAGTCATGATTTTTCTTGTTATCTTACCAGTGTTTCGATTTTTTCTGATAATTCTGTTACGTCAATTCAAATATGTCGTAATTTTTTAAATTATGATAGCATCACTCAGAAAGTTTACAATATATTCGTATTACTCCAAAAGTTACTTTGTGTCGATCCATATTTGAGTAGACACCGTTTTTTAAACAACGCGAATTACGTCTACCGGCCTTCACATTCGAAAAGATCAATAAGAGGTAGGTTTTGTAATCGCGTCCCTCTTTTTAAGAGAAACCAGCGTCTGATAGGTCGAATTTCAATTTCTCTTATACAAAAACACACAGACAAACACACACACACATTATACATTATAACAAGGGATTGAAGAACAAGGATATGAAAGAAAATATTACTGTAATGTAATGAATCGAAAAATCCCAATCCCAGAAATTGTATTTTGTCAAATGCGAACGATAGAAACCTTACTGACAACCTGTAAACTATCAAAAACTGTCGTGATGTCGAATAATTTGAGCCTAAATATTAGATAACGTCCGCATGCGCCAACAGCTTTGATTACGTCTTCAAATTTCATAATCTTTTGATAGATCTTTATGCTTCCCTCTGAAAATTTCAAACATCTCATTTACTCGTGAAACATACGAGTTGGCCACTTCGACAGTTTGTAATGGTTAGCTAATCTCGCTAGATCAATTACAACTGACCCTCATTAGATTTTCTATATTTTCGACCTTGTGTTACATCTAAACTAAGCTAAGCTATAAAATAAATTAAGCATAAATATCTTTTAACATCCACCAACGGCTTTTATAAATTCTTAGTTCATATTTTTCTTGATATTTTTTCCTTTCCCTGTGAAAATCACAAAGATTCTTTCGTCTCATGACAAAACTAATTTCGAAGCTTAGAAAAATTACAAATCTACCTGTATTTTTCATTTCATACAAATTAGGTGAGTAGGTTATATTTTGTGAAAAGTAGTTTAGTCCCTGCAACTATATATCAGGAGACATACTCTAGTGGTTTCGACCGACCGCCTGTGACTATAAAATGACAATTGTCATCATCATTGAGAATAGAAAACCTACTTTATGAGGTAATTTTTAACAATCTTGATAGGTAGCAATGCCGCTGCATGATCACAGCTAGTGGAATCGTGATTCTTTTTACAATGAGGTTCACTCTATACAAGCCCCAAGAGTCACTTTAGGTAGACGATTACAGAATAAGAGGCACAGTTTATGGGAATATATGAAAAAAAATAAAGATTAACCATAGACATGAACAGGTTAATATTGTAGCGATCGGGTATGTATCCTCTTGGGAATCGGTTCCACAAAGCAGCAGCGTGCGAAGAAACTGCTCAAGTGGAACATACTTCTCACTAATGGAATACGAAGGAAATGAGGGTGGTTTACCACAATGTTCGCAGCATGAGTTCCATCAGCATGAGTTCCATTAGTTCCATCAGTTCTCACCTTTATGGTGAGAACTGATGGAACTAAGGAATTTAATTCGTCTAAACATTTTCCATGGAAAAAGCAATAGAGCGTTTAAACGGTTGTGACGTTTGGTTCCTGGGCAAGGGGTTGCAGGCTACACAATAAGGTTTCACCCATAGCTCGCGCCTATCAAATGACTATTGTCATCATCAATGGGATTAGGAAACTCTCGCTATGGCTTAATGTTCATAGTCATAGTGATAACCACTAACTAATCCCAACTTGTGGCATCGTGTTAAAATAAGCTCATCTACCGTTTAAGTTTAGATTTATTATAACAATTACAAAGTCGCCAATGAATTTAGAAAGTAGAAAAGAGAAAGTAACTTTGTTATTACTGAGAGGAAAGTTACAAGACTGAAAGAGAAAGAAAAATAATAGCTTGGATAATACCAAATAAAACAAAGATTTGCAAAATAGAATTTACAAAAATTAATGGCTCTCATTAAACTAAGTGTCAGTTATGTGCGATGTGTGGTACACACTTAGGCGATTATGCATCTTTCGATACATGACTGAGGAGGCAGATTTTTTCACGCAGTAGCTTGCCATTTCTTTCTGCAGTAGACCAGTTGCCAAACAATGCTTTAGAACCCGGTCTGTCCTTCTATTTACTCATAGATTTGGGGGTGGGAGAAGAAAAGGATTCATACCTTTCCCAAGTGTATTAGCACGTCAGTCAGTTATGTGCCATAGATGATACACGCTTAGGCGACATATATCTTTCAATACATAAATGACGAGTTTTCCCCGGAGTAGTTTGCCATTTCTTTCTGCGATAGACCAGTTGCCATCCATGGCTATAGAACCTGGCATGTCCTGCTATTTACCCATAGCTAGGAGGAGAAGAGGATTCATACCTTTCCCAATGGTATTAGCACGTAAGTGAATGTAATGAATTCGACTGGAATACGAACTCGGTTTTCCGATTCTTTAATCCGAGCCGCTATCTATTACTCCAAGAGTATTTTTTGTTAACTCTCCAATTCTTTATTTATTTATCGGCATTTTTCCCTACTTCTTACGGCTTCCGACTGTATTACGTTGAATCTTCAGTTCTGGTGCAATCACCGAAGTTAAGCAATGTCGAGTTTTACCTAGATGAGTAACTTATTGGGAATAGCAGGTGCTGTACGTTTGAATATGTGAATAGTGTACTGGATAATGGCTAGGAATTGCAAATTAGAGATCCGAGTTTCAATTCCAGTTAGGTTCGTTATATTTACTTACACAAATACACTTTGGAAAGGTATGAATCCAACCCCACTCCAACTATGGGTTAATTAATTGTATCAGTATATCATTATTATTTCTTAATATATTTTCTAGATATTTTTAGAAGGTTGATAAACCGTAAAAATCTTTTCTTTTGAGATTTTTCTTTCTTTTTAGGTTCTCTTTAATTTTCGGTTAATGTTTTATTTAAATATAAATTACTTCTGCCATATTATTCCATGTGGCATATTTACAAATGTAAAAAGTTTTTGCTTACTGCTTAGTTTTGACTTTTAACTTATGAAATTTTCTTAATATTTTTCATCACTTTTCTATCGTAGTGTAATTTTCTGTCTTTGATGTTATTCCTACAGTTTACTTTACAAAAACACTTGAAATCCCTGTAACTTATTGTTGTGGACCCGGAAGAGGTCCGAAAGAAAACTCGAACTCAACAATTCAGTGAAAACGTATTATTAACAAAAAAAAACGAATACAGAAGTGTTGCACGTCCGTCTGACAGCTAAGTACAGTAGTCAACTCGTTAGCTGTCTACAGTCCTCTTACGAGGCATAATATAGTCATAAGACGAGTCTATTTTGTCCATGAAAGTAGGTCCCCATAACACTTATCATCAAATGTGGAGTGATAAAAACGAAAACTTGCGTCAGCCGAGTCTTCCCACTGCTCACCCACAGTTCGGCGAGAATATAACGCACTTGTAAAGAAAGCAAAGTGTTTTATATCAAAATTGAGCAAATCGTATTGAAAACATTGAAATAGAATATAAAGATAAAACAAGCTCCGTCAGTCATGACACAAAAACGAAGAAAAGAAACTGTTGTAGAGCAAATAAAACAGCCCTGATAACACAAATGAACTAGGCAAAATGCCTTAAATAAAGAACTCAAAGTGAATCAGTAGAAGACCGTTGAGTCAGTTTGTAGTCTAAGCGAGCCATAGTATTATAACCGATAGGAGTTTGTTATAACAGTGGCGACGTAGAATCGAAACTCATCCGAAACAGAAAAAAGTACTTTTTACTTCAGCGCACATGATAACGGTGACAGCGAGAAATTATAACCACCTTGGATTAATTTTCTTCTCTTGGTGTGTGTAAAAAGAGAAAGAAGGAAAAAAGCATTATATACTTTAAATATAGAATAATTATAGTCCAGGTGGTAAAAATACAAAAACGGCAACAACAGCAGTTGTTGGAACTCCAGAAACAACATCAAAAAATTATTGAAATAATACGAAAGAAAACAGAAAATTCCTTAAGTTCTTTTACTCTTGATGCAGTGGCAAATATTATAGCTGGATTCACAGATGATGGAATTAAATTTTCTGCTTATTTTAGAAGATACGAGCAAATTTTCGGAGAATAATGCAACGACTGGGAAGAGAAGAATAATAGAAGACTTTTGTTGACAAAGTTAGCACTGGTAGAACATGAAAAATACTGTAATTTTGTACAACCGAAAACACAGGATAAATTTGCTTTGAAGAAACAGTAAATATTTCTAGGAGTGAAAGAAAATGAAAAGAATAGGATTCAGAAAGACAGAAGATGGCGATTGACGCTACATTAAAAATTTTGAAGATTCTAAGTAGCATGTTGGCAAGAAACCGGTAAGAGATTTCCACAGGTGAGAAGTGCAGGAAAGAAAACTATTAAAATAGAACTAGCATTTACATCTATCTAATTTAACAGTAAAACAACGAGCCCTAGTTTCCAATCTAGTAGTACGTTTAAATTCACGCGATCGATGTACCAAAGTGGAAAGATCATTAGCACAATTACCATGAAAATATTTATGGAAAAGACAAAGGGAATCCACGCTGAGGCGATGGGAAAGTGACTCAAGTCAAGATGCCAGGTGAGGACCGATTACATTGCATTCCTAGGATTTTGTTGAGAATCTCAAGAGATATAGCTGGAGCATTAGACCAGGTATAGCAGCAATATTCAATAAACTGACAAATAATAGATTTATAAATAGGTAAGATGTAATCTGACGAGAAAAATTGTCTGACTCGACACAGTAAATCAAATTTCCTATGAAGTAGAAAATTAACGGCGAAGAGAGTAATGGAACAAATTAGAAAAAAATATTCGCCGAAAAATTAGTCTGTGGGAAAGTTTGAAGAATTATTGAAATGCACAAAGGTTGAACTAATTGAACAGCTGTAACAAAGGCAGAACTAATTCTATTGTTTGTTTAAATTTCATTTCGATTATAAAATATATTAATGAATATTCACTGAAGCTATCAATGTCTTGTGATAGTATTATTACCAACATGACAATATTACTATCCAAATGCGTTTGTAAAATGTTTCATTGGGCATCGGATGAAATTCTCTCACATCAGTTGGGTAATTAGTTAAATTTAATAAATAATGTTTTTATATGGTACTCTGCCATATTGCAATGGTTATATAAGACACACTTGCTATTATCGATTCTTGTTTTCTGAAACATAAAAAAATATATTGTTTTAAGTGTGACACCATTTAGGGGCGCAAAAATAGGGAAAAAGAAGGAAAGCAAAAAGAGAAAGTAAAGAAAGAAAAAGAGAGGCGAGACTTAACTTATATGATAAAGTGAGGGCACCCACGACAGAGACATTTGGCAATGTTATTTTGATAATGGAAAAAATGGTGAAAATTCTGACGGCCATTGTCGTAGGGCTAGCTGACAAAGTCCAGGTTGATACATAGTTTTTTTTTAAATAGATAAAGAATTAACTGTGTCTTTGTGGCAAACAGATTATCAGGAGTGGTGAAATTCCCTGCGAGGAAATTTTAAAGATAAAGTCAACTACGAGAAGAGACATTTGAAAATGTTATTTTGATAGTCGAAAACAATGATGGGAGTTCTGTCGGCCATTGTCATAAGTATAAAGCTAACAAGGTCCAGATAAATACACAGTTTTTTTTCTTTTGTTTAGATAGATAAAATATTAACTGTGTCTTTGTGGCAAACAATGCTGTCTGAAAAGAATTTAATAAATCATCTGATACCGCCCACGTTGGACAAGATATGTTGGAAATTCGGTCGCGGTAATAAGGAACTGTGTTGTCGGAGGTTCACATCCATAATGTAAATACGGCTAAAACAATGAAATTGTTTTTTTGGCTGACCAAAACCCTTGATAATTGGCATTGATAGATCCCAGGTGACATTGAGGATTAAGGGAGAAAGACAAAGGAAAAAAAAAAAGGATAATTTTTTTTTTTTGTTTGAACAAGATATTTTTTTTTAGAAACAAGGCTAGTCTAGTCACGCCCACACTGTTGATCGACCATTGGTTGAATGCTAACCAGCCAGGCAGAGGTGATCATGTGACGCAAGGAGGCAGCCGCAGAGAGTTTAGGTATGAGGGATTACTACGAAGAAGTGGGGAGGACCGTTGACGCCCCTCTGGGGCATGGTGAGGTGTCCATATGAGAATAAGAGAAGGTGGGAGTAAGAGAAGACTTCTAAAAATGGAAATAATAAATTTTTCCTGACCGAAAACAAAAGAAGGGGTTTATGGATTTAGACTTATCAAGGAACCTCAAAGCCCGACGAGTCCACCCACGGTTTTGAATCGGCGTCCATATAAGCAAATTCGCAGCGAGCAAAAATCAGTTTTGAGTTAGTTCTCAGTTGAGTTCGAGTGAGTTCCAGTTGAGAGCTCTGAAGCCCCGCTACTAAGAAGCTGACCAAGATTCGCGCAACTTCCGAACTCATCTTCAATTCTAGGACAATTTAATTTTGAAGGGCGTCTTAGATCCATACCACCAAATAAGTTTTACGACTATCGCCTGAAGACACACCAAGAGCCAGTTTATTAGGGAACAGACAACTTAAGATGTTAAGACTCGCCTAAAAATCATGTGTCACAATCCATATAGCGGGTCGGGAGATAGACGCAGTCCTATGTATCCAGCAACCAGATATAAAGTATTGTTATCCTTTTTTTGATACCATTTTCGATTTATTATTTTATTTTATTTTGCACGTACTTGTGCGATACCGCCCTCATTCGAACTCAAGCTTGCAGTACGGCCCCGACGCTGATTGATTTCGTCTGCCTAAAATCAATTCACAACGTGGGTAGGCAGACTGGAGATCAAAGTAGTTACTTCGGTAACCAGACGTTGGAAGCGAGTTGGGAACGACGAGGCTGATATCGAATCTAACCAGATTCCCATCCGAATCACTTAAAGGTTAGATCATCACAATTGGCGCCGGGACCAGGATAAGACCCGGGATCGGCTGACGTCACAATTTGACGTAACAGTAGTGGATGTCACATAAGAACAAATACATTGTTTTATACATAGTATAGTATTGGTATACATTCAGGTAATCCCGACTATGATGAATGCAATCCGTTTGAACTCTTTCTACTTGAATCAGCTAACCTCAGTAAAAACTTAATAAGTGCATTAACGTACGTAAGTATCAGTTATTATTTAGACATCAGTGCGGTTATACATTATTGGCTATGTAATGTCGTAAGTCGTTTCACGAAGAATCCGTTAGGTCTGTTAGAAAATGAATTAAACTTTAACTCGGTATTTGGTTACTTACTCTAATCAGTAATAATTGCTGATAGTGAACAACTTTTGGATATCTGCTTTATTGTAATGGATACACAAGGCACTCTTACTACTTGTTACTAATATTCCTTATGTCAGACTTAGCTAAGTTTATTAAATAGCAAAGGCTTTTCCGTGGTTAAACTAATTAATACTAGGAAGGTTTTTAAATGGTGATTTTCAAGGCCAATAAGCCCTCCAACTTTTTGAGATTTATGTAATGCAAGTTCTATGTCGTGTCAGTCGGTCTTCTACTTTATTAATATAATGTAATGGTCAACAAGTTAATGATGCAGTCCATAACTACAGTAGTCAGTTCGTAAGGTTAGAAATATAAATAACTTAAGAATTAGTCCTAAACAAAATAAATAGGACAATGTACAAAATCTCAAATGTAGTCTTTTTCGTTGATGTGCAGTATCCCTTCAGGCCGCCAGCAATTATGGAACTCCATAATTTTCTCTCATTTTTTTTTAGAATTTATGGTTGCCAGCAAAAGAAAAGAGTAGTTTCGAGCTTGGTCAGTACTTAGGGGCCCGCTTGAGGACACTGGGAATTGTAAGCATATATGGTTTCTGTAAAAGGAACAGTCCAGCATGCAAATTACAAATTGGAAATATCAAAATTAAGCAAGTACAAATTTTAAATATCTGGGAAGTGTTTTAATAGAGGATGTAATATGTCACACTGGAATCGAAAGGTGCATAGGAATAGGGAAAGATACTTTCCAAAAGTTAAGCAAAGTATTAAGAAACAGGACGATTTTGTTAGAAAAGAGCACTGAACTGTTATGTAATATCTCTCCTCCTATATGCCAGTGAATACTGGATAATGTCATCACACATGAAGAAAAGTCTTGTGGAAACAGAAATGTGGTTCTCTACAGAAGGATGCTGAGAATAATATGAACAGAACATATCACCAAAGACGGGATTTTAGAGAAAATGGAAACAAAAAGGACACTTATACTTAACATCAGCATTGCTTAACAATGTAGATATATTTTAAAATCATTTAAATTCATTAGAATGAGATATGATGATAAGTATCTCACACATTTTACATAACTTGTACAGGTTGAAGTTCGTAACCTGATGAATACGGCTCTTATACGAAAAAAAAAACGGTTCCAACGGATGAGAGTTCAAACCTCATTGGAAGATTTTTATTTGATTTTTCGATCCTCTCTTACGATCAAAATATGATGATCTGGGATGTACAATCAAAACAGAAATAAGATGAAAATTAATACTTGTAAAAATTAATAAGTGAGCAGAGGTCATATTTATGGGGACAGAAACTACATCACTTGAGGACTTTCAACAACAGCAACCACTAAAATGGATAGAACCTAGAACTCGAAAATAACATAATTAAGTTTTTACCGTTTTAATTGAAATAAAACGTTAAGACGGAAGCCGCCATCAATACTTGTGAACTTGAGAAATCTATTTTCCTGGAAAAATGTTTTAAGAGAATTTTTAAATAAATTCCAACCGATGTTAGAACTGGCTGTTCGGTGAATGAATAACAAATGTTTCCTTATAAGGAAATGGCTAATATTACTATTACTATAGTGCTTATACATTAAAATTTCAAATCAATGATTTTTATTTCATTTTGTCCTGCACCGATGAGACCAAATTTTATGATCATCTGCCAAATAACGTGCTTGACCTCAATCTACCAGCAAAACATATCTCCCCGATTAGATATGGATTCTGTACGACCACTAAAGGTTTCTGGTACACCCTGCTGTCAAGAGATTACCAACATCTTTTTAGAGCACCAATTTATGTTAAGTATTGCAAATGAAACTTTTTTTTCCCGACACATCCAATAAATGCTCAATAGGATTGAGATTTGGGATAAAACCAGGAAAATCTCCTTCATGTTCCTGGACAGATTTCCGTCCAACAAGCTTGCATTGTCTTGTTGTGTGATGCCTCTGGCATCGTATGGTCTCTTGCTATGAAGAAGTGTGGGTGGTTTGCTGTAATACCGGAGAAAGAATTCAGAGTTGTCCTTGTCCTAGAACAGGGGTCGGCTATGTGCCGATTTAGGGTTTTAACATCATTCAGTGTGCCAACAGCATACGTATTTTTATACAAGTCAAGGTCAATATACCTGTTCTAAATTATTTTTATATAGTAATATATAGTAATATACTTTAGTATATATTAAAATTGAAACAGCTAAATATCTTTGCGTTGTAGTAGTTATTGATTCGGACATGGTGATGCCATTTGTGGCTGTGTGCTATTGGAAATTGCATGTGGCACGCGTGCCGTAGGTTGCCGATTCATGCCCCAGACTGTTTACCAACCAAAGCTGAAGAGGTCATTCCTCCTATCTATTAAACCCATAGCTGGGAAAAGAAGAAATGTATTCATACCTTTCCCAATTATCTGCTTGATGCGAAAATAAGTCTACGTAAAAGAATAGAACTTTTTTTTTGGCGCGCCTTGATTTCAATATTTTTCGGATAAGTACTGTAATTGAAAGATTATTTTTGGTAACATTTATAATTGTAAAATTTTCCACTTTAATCCTAAAGAAGACCTGAAAATTTGACATATATTAGAAACTTTTTGGACGCGTGTTGAAATCATCACAGTATTTAGTATTGTTGAAGTTATCGCTAACATTTTTGAAGAGAATTGCCAACGCTACTTTTCGTTCAATTTCGCAAAGCAATCGATGAAATTTGAATAAACTGATTTGTTTGGGAAAATACTTTGACAAAAACCCTACTTGGCAGTTTAATAATTTCTTTAATTTAACTTTATAGGAATCCGCGATAAACAATGTTTTTAAGAAATTTTCTTTTTTTCTTCTTAACAGCGAATAATAAATACTTAGGACTTTTTACTTCTGAACATGCAACATACAACTGGCCATACGTAAATATTTCTTTATGAAGCCAAATTCAAACATTTGGATCTATTTGACTTTGTGATTTGTCCATAGTTCTCACAAACGCAGGGCGGACAGGAAACTGGATTCTTGTATATAAAAATTTAAAGAAAAGATATGCAAAAACAATACTGCATTTTTGTTAAATAAGTTTTTGTTATTGTAATCATTAAATTGATTTTAAAATAGTTGAAATATTTTTATGTTGAATAATAAAACATTTAATTTTTCCAAAAAATGAATGAAAATTTATTGTACTAAGCTACGCACCCAAATAAAACCAACTGTACTTTGTACCCACTTTTTGGTTTCGATCAGTGAATGTATGGCTATTTTAGAGATGTAACTGACTGACTAACGAAAGTCGTAGAATTTTATATATAGATATAATCGCACCCACAGAGCAATGATATGGCTCGAGGTTTTATAACTGTAGAAAATGAAAAGGCGCATATATATATATATAGTCACCATATATACAATTTGTATGTTGGGAGTCGGGAGAATAAAATAACAACATTTTGAAATTTAACCCCAATGCATATTTACAATGAAAAAAAAGTATCTACAGAAACAAAACAAAATAGAAAGCAATTATCAGTCCGATTAGGGTTGAGAATCTGGCTTGAACATGATCGGAGTGATGACGCAGCCTCTCCCATTGACCATTAACCCATAGTTCCGTCATAGGAGAAATAGGCAGTTTTCCAGGGATAAGTTAATTTCAAAGCGCTATAGAGGGAGGGGTGAACTAAAACTTAAACCTTACCTGGACAGAACTACTTTAATTGGTTTATCTTCTCATCCACTAGGATGGCGATGGAGAGTGACATTTTATATGATTTCATGACATCCTCGACCATAGCTCATGTCTGACACACCTTCGACACATTATGGATGACTGTGAGTACCCGTTTGGCTTTGGGGAAGTTTGGGGGGACTTCAATTTCCTTATCGCCATAGAATAGTTTTAAAGAACAATAATATATTCTCCTTTAATCCTGTTGCCGTAATGTCAGTCCCTTTCTGCCTGGGCCGGGGAAATACGGCAGACGTCCTCCCCTAGATAATATGCCAGTCTGGATTGTTCTTTTTCATTTTTTGTTTGTCTTCTGTGGAAGGACTCTGCAGTCTTTTGAATGGAGGGGGATTTGTTGTTGTTATTGTTTTTTGGGGGAAGGATTGGAGTAAGAACTGGGGTGTGAGTAATTTTTTTTCTGAATGGTATCTCTACTGAATGTGGAATGTTTGCAAGGGGATGAATGTGTTGACATTTTTTAATGATTTCATATCAGAGGAGGACGGGGTAGAGATCGAGGGGCACACTGAATTTTTTTTTTCAATTTTGCCTCTAATTTCGCTGTAAGACGTTTGATTTTCTCCGTTTATTCGAAACCGATTTTTATTTTTTTCTAAAATTCTAAGATAGAAATGATTTTAGAGTTCGGAGTGTGGCCCTTAACGCTAGTAGAGCGAGTGGGACTATCAGTGACTTTACTCCAGAGGTCGTTAGTGGACTGAGGTCCCAATGTTTGGTTCTTCATTCTGACCATACTAGCAACGAGCTATTTCATTTTCTCCTTCTCCACAACTTCACAAACAGCGAGCAAAGGCTTTTCGTGGAATGTGGGTTCTGATATGGACCAAACATGGGGCTTAACCATTCCAGTCCCAGATGCTGTCATTCCCATTAAAGGCAAGGCGGAATTTGAAGACATGACCAGAGAGGGATTTTGGTCGGCAGGAGCCCGACTACTCGAGACCTTTCTTCTCTGTAGAAGAAGAGGAGAGATGACCAAACTTTTCACACTTTCACCACGTAGGTTTGTGGCCAGTCACAATAACCAGAAGTATCAAGCCTACTACATCAAATAAGTTGGGGACAGAGAGGACGGCTTCAAGCTCTAATATAATTTCGAAACTCCATCCCTCGATCTGTATCTGGTCTGAAAAGGGTAAGAAAGTGAGGTCAACCACCCGTGATCAGTAGATCATCAGGTCGTCGGTACCAACAATCGAATCCAAGATGGTAAGCAAGCAAACTCGCCAAGGGAAGGGCAACCTCTCCGGGCAAGATCAAAATAACCGACCCCACCCCCACCAAAAAAAATAATTCACCAAAAAATGCTTTCTAGTGTGACAAAAAGTGCACCATGCCATAGAGAACCATAGCACCACAGTAAAAGAGCTTACAACTTCAAGCAAAAAAGTTTTCTACAATACCGGACCCACGTCGAAGCATTTACAATTAGAGATAACAATAATAAGCTCCCAAAAGAGTCTGAATACACGAAAAAAGAGTGCTCAATGCCATAAAATGTTGCAGAGCTTTAATATATTTTAAGTCAAATTTCAAGTGGCCAGTGACCGAATTCGACTGCCAGTTTCCTATTTTACAAAATAAAGATACCGATCGACTGATGATTACGTGAAAGCGCATGAAACTGACAGTCGTGGTCGGTCACTGTCCACTTAAAATATATTAAAGCGCTGACATTTTTAAGCACTCTTTTTTCCAGTTAAAGCTGAGATCACTCAGTGGTTATCACTATCACTACTTATGAAGATTGTTAAACCTTAAGCATGTTATACGAAGATCTTCCATATGACAGAAGTCATCAAAGCCGACCAAAGAAAAGGTAGAATCAATCAAATAAGGTTAACCTCTACTGATGCAAGATCAGATCAAAGGAACTTAAGAAGTATATTGCCGACCGATCGCAATGGCGTATCATTGTCGAAGAAACCTCAGCAAACTTTGAAAAAGCGCAAAGTTAAACAATCACTATTCAAAGAAAACAATGACGGTGAAACTTTGGCAGCAATGAAAATCGCGGATTTCGGTTGCAGTGTTTTTTTTTAGAACTGAATGACAATCATGATATCTTGTGAGTTTCAGCTTATCTATCCCTAGGTAAAATATTTATTATAAATTGTTTTACAGATGTCAGATTTTCTTATGCAAGAATATTACTATTTTAATATTTACATATAAATAAAATCAAATGATATAAAAATCGAAATAGATTTAGGAAACACAATATTCTATATACTTGAATGAATCAATACTATTTTACGTGTTGTTATGGAATCTTTAAGATATTTCTACCATTGATAATATTTCTATTGTTTCAACGTCAGTGAAACAATGTAACAGTTTTTGTTATTGCTTTTATGAGCTTATCAATTCCTATGTACCTCACTTTTAATGAAAAGCCAAAAGATTTCTAACTGCATTAACATCTGGTTTAACTACAAAAGATTCCATTAATTTGGGAAATGTTTTTGGTATTGTGGGCAACTGTCAGCTTTGCAGAACAACGTAGAATATTGTTTTCATGAATCTCCTATTGAACTTAAACCCATTCCCCTGCTTTCTCCAAGAACTTCTTTGCGTTTATCTCGATACTACCATCAACTTTGAAAGGACCGAACTTATTCCAAAAATACTACCACGAAACATTACTTCACCAAAGCTCTTTTTCTAACTCCTGTTGATCGATTATTTACATGAAGAAACCCAGTTCTTACCCAGACATCAGCTCCATCGAATATAGCTCTACATGAATCCCTAAAAATTATTGCTGAAAAATCAGTTTTCATGTACTTCTTCTCTGAACTTACATGTTTCCCTTTGTAATATCTTCGTAAATATGGTAGTGTACTTAATATTTGAAACCTTTTATTCGTAAGACCTGCGTTTTCAAATGTTTTATTTTGTTCAAATAAGGTTTTTCTATATTACCATTTTAATTTTGCTCTAGTCATGATTTTTCTTGTTATCTTACCTTTGTTTCGATTTTTTCTGATAATTCTGTTACGTCAATTCAAATATGTCGTAATTTTTTAAATTATGATAGCATCACTCAGCAAGTTTACAATATATTCGTATTACTCCAAAAGTTACTTTGTGTCGATCCATATTTGAGTAGACACCGTTTTTTAAACAACGCGAATTACGTCTACCGGCCTTCACATTCGAAAAGATCAATAAGAGGTAGGTTTTGTAATCGCGTCCCTCTTTTTAAGAGAAACCAGCGTCTGATAGGTCGAATTTCAATTTCTCTTATACAAAAACACACAGACAAACACACACACACATTATACATTATAACAAGGGATTGAAGAACAAGGATATGAAAGAAAATATTACTGTAATGTAATGAATCGAAAAATCCAAATCACAGAAATTGTATTTTCGATAGAAACTTTACTGACAACCTGTAAACCATCAAAAACTGTCGTGATGTCGAATAATTTGAGCCTAAATATTAGATAACGTCCGCATGCGCCAACAGCTTTGATTACGTCTTCAAATTTCATACTCTTTTGATAGATCTTTATGCTTCCCGCTGAAAATTGCAAACATCTCATTTACTCGTGACGCATACAATAAATTGTTGGCCACTTCGACAGTTTGCAATGGTTAGCTAATCTCGCTAGCTCAATTACAACTGACCCTCATTAGATTTTCTATATTTTCGACCTTGTGTTACATCTAAACTAAGCTAAGCTATAAAATAAATTAAGCATAAATATTTTTTTAACATCCACCAACGGCTTTTATAAATTCTTAGTTCATATTTTTCTTGATATTTTTTTCCTTTCCCTGTGAAAATCACAAAGATTCTTTCGTCTCATGACAAAACTAATTTCGAAGCTTAGAAAAATTACAAATCTACCTGTATTTTTCATTTCATACAAATTAGGTGAGTAGGTTATTTTTTGTAAAAAATAGTTTAGTCTCTGCAACTCTATATCAGGAGACATACTCCAGTGGTTTCGACCGACTGCCTGTGACTATAAAATGACAATTGTCATCATCATTGGGATTAGAAAACCTACTTTATGAGGTAATTTTGAACAATCTTCATAGGTAGCAATGCCGCTGCCTGATCACAGCTAGTGGAATCGTGATTCTTTTTACAATGAAGTTCACTCTATACAAGCCCCAAGAGTCACTTTACGTAGACGATTACAGAATAAGAGGCACAGTTTATGGGAATATATGAAAAAAATAACGATTAACCATAGACATGAACAGGTTAATATTGTAGCGATCGGGTATGTATCCTCTTGGGAATCGGTTCCACAAAGCAGCAGCGTGCGAAGAAACTGCTTAAGTGGAACATACTTCTCACTAATGGAATACGAAGGAAATGAGGGTGGTTTACCACAATGTTCGCAGCATGAGTTCCATCAGCATGAGTTCCATCAGCATGAGTTCCATTAGTTCAATCAGTTCTCACCTTTATGGTGAGAACTGATGGAACTAAGGAATTTAATTCGTCTAAACATTTTCCATGGAAAAAGCGATAGAGCGTTTAAACGGTTGTGACGTTTGGTTCGTGGGCAAGGGGTTGCAGGCTACACAATAAGGTTTCACCCATAGCTCGCGCCTATCGAATGACTATTGTCATCATCAATGGGATTAGGAAACTCTCGCTATGGCTTAATGTTCATAGTCATAGTGATAACCACTGACTAATCCCAACTTGTGGCATCGTGTTAAAATAAGCTCATCTACCGTTTAAGTATAGATTTATTATAACAATTACAAAGTCGCCAATGAATTTAGAAAGTAGAAAAGAGAAAGTAACTTTGTTATTACTGAGAGGAAAGTTACAGGACTGAAAGAGAAAGAAAAATAATAGCTTGGATAATACCAAATAAATCAAAGATTTGCAAAATAGAATTTACAAAAATTAATGGCACTCATTAAACTAAGTGTCAGTTATGTGCGATGCGTGGTACACACTTAGGCGATTATGCATCTTTCGATACATGACTGACGAGTCAGATTTTTTCACGCAGTAGCTTGCCATTTCTTTCTGCGGTAGACCAGTTGCCAAAAATGCTTTAGAACCCGGTCTGTCCTTCTATTTACTCATAGATTTGGGGGTGGGAGTAGAAAAGGATTCATACCTTTCCCAAGTGTATTAGCACGTCAGTAAGTTTTGTGCCATGGGTGATACACGCTTAGGCGACATATATCTTTCAATACATAAATTACGATTTTTCCCCGCAGTAGTTTGCCATTTCTTTCTGCGGTAGACCTGTTGCCATCCATGGCTATAGAACCTGGCATGTCCTGCTATTTACCGATAGCGAGGAGGAGAAGAGGATTCATACCTTTCCCAATGGTATTAGCACGTAAGTGAATGTAATGAATTCGACTGGAATACGAACTCGGTTTTCCGATTCTTTAATCCGAGCCGCTATCTATTACTCCAAGAGTATTTTTTGTTAACTCTCCACTTCTTTATTTATTTATCGGCATTTTTCCTTACTTCTTACGGCTTACGACTGTAATACGTTGAATCTTCAGTTCTGGTGCAATCACCGAAGTTAAGCAATGTCGAGTTTTACCTAGATGAGTAACTTATTGGGAATAGCAGGTGCTGTACGTTTGGATATGTGAATAGTGTACTGGATAATGGCTAGGAATTGGAAATTAGAGATCCGAGTTTCAATTCCAGTCAGATTCGTTATATTTACTTACACAAATACCCTTTGGAAACGTATGAATCCAACCCCACTCCAACTATGGGTTAATTAATTGTATCAGTATATCATTACTATTTCTTAATATATTTTTAGACTTAAATATTTTTAGAAGGTTGATAAACCGTAAAAATCTTTTCTTTTGAGACTTTTCTTTCTTTTTAGGTTCTCTTTAATTTTCGGTTAATGTTTTATTTAAATATAAATTACTTCTGCCATATTATTCCATGTGGCATATTTACAAATGTAAAAAGTTTTTGCTTACTGCTTAGTTTTGACATTTAACTTATGAAATTTTCTTAATATTTTTCATCACTTTTCTATCGTAGTGTAATTTTCTGTTAGTTTTTTCAGCAAATATCAGATTGAATCTTTGATGTTATTCCTACGGTTTACTTTACAAAAACACTTGAAATCCCTGTAACTTATTGTTGTGGACCCGGAAGAGGTCCGAAAGAAAACTCGAACTCAGCAATTCAGTGAAAACGTATTATTAACAAAAAAAAACGAATACAGAAGTGTTGCACGTCCGTCTGACGGCTAAGTACAGTAGTCAACTCGTTAGCTGTCTACAGTCCTCTTGCGAGGCATAATATAGTCATAAGACGAGTCTATTTTGTCCATGAAGGTAGGTCCCCCATAACACTTATCATCAAATGTGGAGTGATAAAAACGAAAACTTGTGTCAGCCGAGTTTTCCCACTGCTCACCCACAGTTCGGCGGGAATATAACGCACTTGTAAAGAAAGCAAAGTGTTTTATATCAAAATTGAGCAAATCGTATTGAAAACATTGAAATAGAATATAAAGATAAAACAAGCTCCGTCAGTCATGAAACAAAAACGAAGAAAAGAAACTGTTGTAGAGCAAATAAAACAGCCCTGATAACACAAATGAACTAGGCAAAATGCCTTAAATAAAGAACTCAAAGTGAATCAGTAGAAGACCGTTGAGTCAGTTAGTAGTCTAAGCGAGCCATAGTATTATAACCGATAGGAGTTGGTTATAACAGTGGCGACGTGGAACCGAAACTCATCCGAAACAGAAAAAAGTACTTTTTACTTCGGCGCACATGATAACGGTGACAACGAGAAATTATAACCACCTTGGTTTAATTTTCTTCTCTTGGTGTGTGTAAAAAGAGAAAGAAGGAAAAAAGCATTATATACTTTAAATATAGAATAATTATAGTCCAGGTGGTAAAAATACAAAAACGGCAACAACAGCAGTTGTTGGAACTCCAGAAACAACATCAAAAAATTATTGAAATAATACGAAAGAAAACGGAAAATTCCTTAAATTCTTTCACTCTTGATGCAGTGGCAAATATTATAGCTGGATTCACAGATGATGGAATTAAATTTTCTGCTTATTTTAGAAGATACGAGCAAATTTTCGGAGAATAATGCAACGACTGGGAAGAGAAGAATAATAGAAGACTTTTGTTGACAAAGTTAGCACTGGTAGAACATGAAAAATACTGTAATTTTGTACAACCGAAAACACAGGATACATTTGCTTTGAAGAAACAGTAAATATTCTGACTAAAACTTTTAGCGAGAAAAACTCGTTATTCAATACTTATCATTTTCATTTCCAGTAATAGTACCCCACAGACCCATTGGCTATCTGAATTCCTTCGAAGCAGGATAACATTCTAAGGTCGTCAAGGCCATTTCCACCTGCTGACAGACAGTTATAGGCCAGTCTCTTGATTCTGCTTTTGTCCTCAAAATTATCAAATATTATACTCAATTGACCCCTTCATTCTCCCTGATAACCATGAGACATTGTTTCGTCACTTGAACTTTTAAGCAAGCGGACATAAATCTATATATCATCTCGTGCTTTTAACACTCTCTGTCTGTTCTAAGTCATATTCCAAATTAAAACTTACTTTTCTTTTTTGCTAGTGTCACATAGTGTCATATCTCTCCCTAATCCTTTCTGTCATTTGATGAAACTGCTTTCAGTTCTGCTGAATTTAACTTGGCTTTCACCTCCACTGGATTCGAGCTGCTTGGGTAAAGAACACTACATGGCACCCCTTTTTCGATTTGATGCATACTAGTCAATGCATTATTAATTGATTTCTTCCTATAATTTTTCAGCTTCCATATTGCTGTCATTATGGAAGCAATAGCCATTAATGTACCTAGCATAACTGAACAGTCTATTATAGCTTTGAATTATCTTTCCAAACGGTTCTCTCTGCTCCCATGGCACATAATTTGTTTTTCAATTTTTCTACTGGCTTAATAACTACAGCACCCCATTTAACGTAACTTCAGGGAATTTCTCTACAACAGATTCCCATAATTCTCTCCAATTACTTAGACTTATTTCGATTAACTTCATAATTGAATGTTTTTCCTCGTATCCTTCTTCGGACTGATAATAAGAGGAAGCGAGATGGATACTTCAAATGCCGAACATCCCAGTGGTAACTATTTGTTGTGGTAGGATCCACCTAATTTGCATAGTGGAGTACCGACCATATAAATATGGTTGGTACCGGGAAGAGAGGGAAGGAATCAAGAGATTCAACCAGAGACTCTGCCCGACTGCGACTCAGTCAACACATTCTCCAGGAACGGTCTTCCCAGGAATATACAAAAGACTATATGTAAATATTGTGTACACTTTCTTGTTTCAATACATTTTGTTCTAAGTACATTTTGTGTTGCATTATTATTCAAGTTTCAACACTATTAAATACAATGGGGTCCTATCTTCATTTTTCTATTAGATTCTCCCCGACATACCCTGGATAGATCAATCGGGCTCTGGACAACAACTGCACAAACTCCATCAGATATACTGATAGCTTGTGACAATACTATATTTTTCAATATTTCTACTCGATAATTTTCTTTAATTCTCTCCTTATCTCTCTTAAACAATTCAAAAACACAATCTGTTATTCCCCGTCACATAATTGGGACTTAATGGTGTACACATCTCCAAAGCATCAGAATGAAAATTAAAACTGATAGTTTATCTTCCAAAGAGGTAACACAACCTAATACATGCTAGTATTAGGTTGGTGCAAAAATAATGACGTAATAATGTCGTTTTTTGACGTTAAAAAAATACGTCAAAAAACGACATTATTACGTCATTATTTTTGCACCAACCTAATATTTCCATAACTCTTCGGTAAGGTCTAGCCTTCATCACTTGAGTCCTTTGTTTTATGCTCATTTATTGACGGTCTCCATGTTTCTCCTATACTCTTATCAAATAACGGTCGATTCATCACCCTTCTTTCTTTCGCCATAATCTGTTCTCATCTCTCCCGGCTCGACCAGATTTGCTCTTCTCATCTTTCTTTTCTCGCTCTTTGGTTCCGTTTCTTCCTACCTCAGTATATTTCAGATCGTTAGCATGACCCTTTTAATTCTCTCCATAATCTGATCCCAGATTATAAATGACACTGGTCCTATCTGCTCCACTATTCTGTAATAGGGTTCCACCTCTAGTCTAACTTTCCTTTCCTGAAGTGGATTTTGTACAATACGGTGTCTCCAACCCCTAATTTTTACCTCTTTCCTTCATTTGTTTATCCTCTCATTTCTTTACTTTTATATCCTTTTTATCCTCCTCCTGGCTTGAGTGAATATTTTATATTGCTGATCTATTCTCAGTCTGTAGCTGCCTTCTCCTATGTATTTTCCACAAGCTTTTAATAAGTTATCTACTGGCAAGACCACATCTCGTTCGAGTAGCATATAATACGCTGGGAACCTAGCTGTTTCACTTATAGTGATCTACAATGCCGTTTCGGCCTACGTCTAATACAAGTTCCAAATCCTGGCATTATCCTATGCCAATTCGGTCAATATGTCTCCTACGGTCCCATGAAACCTTTACACTTTTGCATTACAGTGTGAGTGGCATGGGTAATTAGTTATATGCATCGTATTTACGCACGCCAAGGTTTCAGTCATTTTATTCACATTCTCTGGTCCATTTCCGTGACCAGTTGCGCTGGGGCTCCATAACGAGAAAGTATTTCGTTCAGTATCAAATCAGACACTGTTTGAACTCCGGTATTGCATATGCCTTAGGCCAACTCGTTAGCCAATGTAAAAAACTTACTATATATAAATTTCCTCTTGGAATCTCTCCATACAAGCCTGATATTTCCATGCACAGTTTTTTGAAAGGGGAAATTAGAGAAATCAGTCTCCACCAACGGAGCTGCCTCTCGTCTCCTGCTCTGGACTTGGCATATCACACAGCTCTGCACATAGTTGGTGACTTCAGTGTACAGCTTTGGCTAATAATTTCTATCTATACTTTCATCACTTCCCTTTCTCTCATGATACTGCTACAATATCTCAGCTCTCAGTCTAGTAAACGCAAACATTCTTAGCCTTATCTCATCACCCTTTTACGAGATTTAATAGAGCATCTCGCTATGCACTACATATTTAGAGGTGTCGCATGTCTTTATTTTTGTTCTATGGGGAGACGCACTCTTAATGTATCTCTCCAGTGAGGAACACACACAATGCGTGTAATCTGTCTTTGTCTCAGTTTCTAATGTAGGTCACTCTTTAATCTATGTGAATTGATCACTTGTGTCTGGTAAGCTCTGTCATCTACCCCTGATTCTGCTCTCAAAGACTCTGCTTTCAAATGCTTTGGGATTCTCAACAACAAATCCGCGCATGTTTTGCCCCTTCCTGGTAAATATTCGATCTTACAATAGTACCCGGTTAATTCCAATGCCCACGGCTAAATCTTTTTGTTAGTCCACTCGGGTTTTAGCAAGTATTGGAGTGGCTTGTCGTCAGTCTTATTGGTAAATAACCCTCCACTCAGATAATTGTCTAATTACTACAGGGCATACATAATGGTGTATGTCTCCTTCTCAGTCACCGTCCATCTCTGCCACGTCTCTGTGAGCCTATTTGACAAGAAGTACATTAGTAGTTCCTCTGGTAAGCCAGGCACTGGGCCATCCCTGTCCGGGCATGGCTGAGTAAGGATCGCACCGATACTTTGATCACTAGCATCTGTGTATAGGATCATCAGTTTGCTGAGATCTGGATAAAAATAACGGTATCGTTGACAGCTATTCCCTGAGGCTGTCAAATGCTTTCCGACAATCCTCCGTCCACTTAAATCTAGCACATTGTTCGTCAATGTCAGCCTTGAAAATGCCGGGATAAACCTTCGATAGTAGCCTATGGTTCCTATGAACCCTCATATCTGTATTACTATCTTAAGCTCAGGCCTCACTATTATGACTTCTGCTTGGTTCATACCAGATTTAAACACGTCATGATTTATGACAATACCCAAATACTTTGGCCCTTCTCTCAGGAACTGACACTTTGACAGATTCAATTTTAGTCCATGTTTCCTTAACTTAACACCTGTTTTATGTGGCCGAAATGTTCCGCAGATGTTTCAGAGAACACCAATATATCGTACAAATAGGCCATTTCGCTCAGCACTATGAACATCATCTGCTGCAAAATATCTGGGACATTGCTCAGGTCAAATGGCATGACCCTGAATTGGAATACCTACATGAGGCACGTAAATACAGCTTTCTCCCGGTTCGCCTCATCGAGGGCCACCTGCCAATAGCCTGAACTTAAATCTATTGTCCAAAAGTACTTAACCCTTCCCCGTAGATATCATCGATCAACGGAAGAGCACTGCCAATGGTTTCAAGATGACATTAAACATTCTAAAGTCGCCACAGAATCATTGCCCTCATCCTTATCATCCACCATCACGATGGAGAGGCTGCATGGAGACTCGGACCGCTCAACTCTCCCCGATTCTAACATATCTCTAACTTTCTCCTCAACCAATGTTCTCTTATGGATAAAGTCCTATATGGTTTTAATTTGATCGGCGCTTCTTTTACTAATGCGGCTCTTCTCTAATTCTTTGTCAGAGTTTGTTTCTCAGCAGTCGGCCTATTCTGTCCGTAAAATTTCCCAGGGGCTATTATTTCTTCTTTCTTTTACTTCTACTCGACTCTGCCCCTTCTTACTCTGCTCATCATATTTCACTCAGTTAATAGAGATTATTGGTAGGACTTTCCCTACTTCTTTTCCTTTTGATATTTTACCATCTTGTTCGTCTGATTGGTCAACATAATAGGTACTACTCCGCTCCTTCTATTTTTACATACAGCCGCGCGAATGGTAATGGACGTGAGACTGTATGGCTGTATCCGATTGCGTTTCCAGAGCGAAGACAGCAGAGTCATCCAACCTTTGCTACTGTTTATCGTCTCGTTGCTGAGATGGGATCCGTAGTACTACAAACTATGGATCAAAGAAGACCGAGATCCTCTGATACGCCTGACCACGAAGAACACATTCTATTGGCTGCTGTGGACAATACAGGTATGATTACACGTTGTTTGCCTAGCATGTCATACATTTTACAGTAGCGCATGGGGGGTACTTCAAGAGGAGATCCTGTATCCGTGTTATTTGCAACGTATATAAAGTCTTTCTCCCTCTGCTCACTCACCAAGGAAAAATTTTTGCCGATGCTTTAGTGCACAAACTGAAGATCCCTTGTTTGTCTCTTCAGTTTTGTTTATGGATGACGCATTATTTGGAAGAGAAGGAATAAAAATGTACACAGCCAACATTTGTGGGCAGATCGGAATGTACCCATGGTACAATAGAGGCTAGACATCAACATCGGTTTACGAATAATGTGTATGCTGGAATTGTAGATGACTGCCTGGTAGATTCATATGTTCTCCCAGTACGTATTACAGGAGCTGTCTACAGGGATTTTATTTTGAACACACACCCAGACCTGCTAGAGGATGTGCTCCTGCTAATACGAACAGGCGTGTGATTCATGCATGATGGGGCTCCAGCACATTTTAGTCACATTATTCGCGATGCACTAGCTGACATCTATCCCAAAAGATGGATAGGTAGGGGAGGACCTTTAGATTTTTATCTGTGGGCCCACCTAAAATAATTGGTTCATGCAGCTGACATTAATAATGCAAAGGCGCTTCATTAACGTGTTATGGTTGCCCGCGAAACCATTCTAGACCATATGGGAGTATTAGAAACTCTCCGCCAGTCAATGATCCGACGGGTGCATGCGTATGTAGAAGCAAGCGGATGTCATTCTGAACATTTATTAAGAGTTAATGTGTTCAGGTACAACGATGGTCATTTGGAACTATGTTTATATTGATATTTTACCTTATTCTAGTCAGAAACCCGCTCCTAAAATTTGTAAAAGTATTTTTGATACACACACACACACACTATATATATATATATATATATATATATATATATATCTGGGCTGCAAACTTTCTTTGAAACATGTTTTTTTAATATTTCGGACCAGGAATATTTTGGGGGGTTCAGAAAGTGTTACTCACAACTGAATATGGAGAAAGATAGGTTACGTATGTATGCGTATTACGGAGAAGCAAAGTCATAAGAATATCCTGCGGAAAATAAAAGGGAGATTGGGAAGGTAATGATTTAATCGCCGTTAAGCAGTGAAACACAGTCTAATAGAATTATGAATTTGAATGGTTATTTCAGAATCACTAATAATGATTAATACTGCGATGACTGCGTTATCTTCCAAGAAGATCATGCAGCTTGCCACTCTGAATTAATTGTTTCCAATATATTTAACTGCTACCATAGCCACCAGGTCAGTTCCACCTAGAGAGAAATTTCCCAATAACTCCTACTTTGTGGAACAAACTAACGCTTGTCAATGAGTGACTGCTGAAACGTGTATTGGGTTAATTTTAATACACACACACACATATATATATATATATATATATATAGGAAGGAAAAGAAAGAGAAAGTGTGTACGAAGGAACTGTCAAAGGACTATCAGATGGTTTGATTGATCAATTGAAACGTAAAACTATCACCATGCAGTGTTGATTCCTATGTCATCACTGCTTATATATACGAATGTTCTAGGTTCGATATTGAGAACTCTTCCACCGCTAATATTCCGATTGCATCAAAGTTGAAATAATGCATACATCCGCTATAATAACGTTTGAACACACATACACACACATATGTGTATGTGTGTGTGTGTGTGTGTGTGTGTGTGTGTGTGTGTGTGTGTGTGTGTGTGTGTGTGTGTGTGTGAGGTAACTTTTTACTTAAACCTCGTGGGCTACGATAAAATATAAAAAGAGATAAATATTAACACGTTTGCTTCCACACGATCTACCGGAGGGTTATGGTTGTATGTCTGCAAGGCCCACGTGACCTTCCGGAGGATTTTATTCCAGTTTTTTTTTCTCCGAGCATTGTTAGGAATGGGATGCTATGATGGATTGCTTATGAGATCATGTACACCAGAATAATATTTTTTCCAAAAAAAATGAAATATTTTTGAATATAGAAAATGAGAGTTAATGTCAATATAATACTTGTATATTGAGAATTTTCCGACTCACAAGTGTCTCCTGTGGGCCTCTGGGTTTTAAAATGAATTCGGGTACCGAACAAGATACCGGTGGGTCGTAGGTAATAAGTACTACCTATGGTATTTGTTGTGGATTCCGAGATGAAATTCGGTCTCCAATGAATGACAAACGCAAGAAATAAAGATAAGAAATTAAATGTATTTACACAAAAATACAAAGGGTAATTCTGTTAGTAAATCCAGGAACGCGGTTAGTCGTAATAATATATATATGATCGACTCTCCCGTCGAGATTCGACGTATGAGGGTCAAGCAGATCAGGAAACCGACAGCTCGACACCGGCACATGAGATTTGATTATAGTGTTGAAGGCCTCGTGCAGGACCATCCACACTTTTTGGAGGGACGAATACAGAGACCTGGTGCACCGAATGCCACAAGGTTCCCAAACGACCCTCCGCAGGTTTTGAATTCAGAGTTGTCCTTCTCCTAGACCAGTTGCCATCCAAGGCTATAGAACCTAGTCTGTCCTGCTATTTTACCCATAGCTGGAGGGAGAAGAAGAGGATTCATACCTTTCCCAAGGGTATTAGCACGTAAGTGAATGTAATGGATTCGACTGGAATTCGAACTCGGATAGAATATATATATATATATATATATATATATATATATATATATATATATATATATATATAGTCTCGAAGTAGGACTTCCTTAGAGTCTACGTGCTTGTAACTGACTTCTACAAGTGGTTACCTCACACTATTACTCTACCTCCAACTCAATCACAATCTCTGCTCACTCTCCCAATCTCTATCAATCTTTCTCCGGATATTCTGACTGATTCAGGGTATTTAACGGTAGCAGTCCAAGTAACACTTTGGGCGATTCCACTTATATGAAAAAGGGGTGGACGCCATAGCAGTATTCTTACCTTATAAATGAAACGCTGTTAAAATTATAAAGTCGCTTGTCCAAAATTAATTGAAATATAATGTTGGGGACAAGGGCAGTGAGGCTTGGGAGCCAGCGTGCTAATTATAGTACATAATAATTTTTATGTAGATGTTCCCTGGGACATGAAATAATGCCCTTTTTCTGTGAATGAATGAACTGGAAACAACAGACTGTAACGACCTCAATATCATATATGACCCACTTTAAGTAATAAAAATGCAATCAATATTTAACAAATACCAACCTGAATTGCGCTAAAGAAAGCTTTTTTATTTATGAGTGAAATTGTGGTGGAAAATGAAGAATCAGATAGAGAACTCACAATGTAGCAGCAAGCGGCAATGATGTCTTTATATAAGTTGATGTTGATATTTACTTCATGTAATTTGTGTAGAAAATATAATACATTCTGTATGGTTAGTCAAGTGAGGAAAATCGGAAAGAATGCATAGATTGTGTGAAAATATTAGTCTTAAGATATATTTGCTTGATAAGGCAAACAAATTTATAATGTCAATTAAGTTAGAAGGAGAAATATTTCATTTTAAAAAGTGACTAACACATAATGTGATTTTTCACTTGCCTATATCTTTTCAACCCCAACTCATTCGTCAAATATGTCAGAGTCTTTAATCTCCCTCGATCGAACATTACATTCGCAAAAATACATGCATTTATCCACTTTTCCTTTTCTCCGGTCTTCAATGGTTTACTTACCGTAAATAATCGAGGCGAGAACGTCTTTGTTTTAACGTTTTCCAGTAAAAATATTTCGAATATAAACATTGACTTTCAGCACTCTTTTCGTATTTGGAATACGGGCTTTGCCTTTTATACCAAGTTATTTAGATTAAAATCATTCAGCGCGCTTAATTACTCTCTGCAACACACCAGTGCCGTGGTACCGCGGCTGTAAAGCGCATATGTAGCTGTTAATGTAAAACAACGTACAGATGTTAAAAAATAATGTATGCGATATTATTCCTGAGTCAAGAATTTTGGGTACACAAAATTAGTACGATCCTTATCGTTATAAGAAATTGATACTTCTCTTAGGTATAAAACCTTATCCTGATGAGCTTAGCAAGCTGACCTCACATACCATTATTATTGCGGATTGACCATATTAGTATCCTTGTTCTGTACTAAGCCAAGTAAATGTGAATAATCATAATTGTTCTAAACAAACAATGGAATTAGTTATACTTTAGATTCACATGTTCATTTGGCAGAATAAGAAAACAATGTGGTATTGCACAAAGTTGGTGATATACCATAAATTAATAGATTTATCTTCGTAGCGCTACCAAAAAAAAAGAGGAAAATAAATGGATGCCCTATCAGGCAATCGGTTTAATAAAACACATAACGAAGCTCGTAATCTGAATTCTGTTAATAGACCGTGAAGCAAAATTAGACCAGAAGTCGGACAAGAACAATGTGATTTTGTCAAGGACACTGGAACAAGAACCACTATATTTATGATCAGAATGATATCGGAAAGATCAACACGAAGGCAGAAGGCTGTACATTATCTTTTATAAATTACACAAACTCATTTGGTAATGTACAGCGGAGATCGATTTAAATTGCCAGGAAAGCTGGATCTACTTGAGAAAGATATTCAAAATAACCCAGGATCAAACCGTTTGCATGCGGATAGAAGAGGAATTGAACAGTTACGTCACGACAAGAGATTAAGACAAGCATTTGCTTTCAAAACGTATATATTCAATCTCTATAGCCAGGCTAACCCAAGGGAACTAGAGATGCAATCAGGATTTACTATCAGTCGGCATAATCTCAACAATATAAGATATTCAGATGACACTGTGTTAATGGCAGAGGCAGAAATGAAACTATAGGACCTCATCTAAAATGAAGTAAAGAAAAGCGAGAAAAAAAATGACCATCAAGAGAGTACGTATGGTTGTCAGTAAACGAAAAAGCCGAGAATAGGAACTACGAATTAGAGATTTTACAATAAAAAATGTACAGAAGTTTAAATATCTTGGAAATTTTTAAAAAGAAGATGAAAAATGTGCCATAAAAAATCACAACGCGCATTACAACAGGTGCCTTCCAAAAGCTAAGCAGAATACTAAGAAACAGGAGAATTACAGTAGAAACAAAGTCACGATTATTGCTGAAAGAGTCTATAACGCTTCGATAAGAATGGTGAAGTTCGGACTGTTGCTTTGGAAATCTCGAAAGCGTTTGATAGAGTTTCTCATAACGGTCTTCTTCACAAGCTGAAAAGTTATGGTGTCTCTGGACGAATTTTTAAACTGATTCAGTCTTACTTATCCAATCACGAAATGAAAATTGTCCTGTACGAGCACTCATCTAGAACTTTTTGTACTAATGCGGTTGTTCTTCAGTTATAACCTCAAAAGAATACGTTTCAAAATCGCAAACATATAGTAATAGTTATCATTGTGTACAGTGATGCTATTTGTATGGTTATAAAAGATACAGGCATCATCTTTAGATGGCAGTGAGAATATAAAAGATACAGGCATCATCTTTAGATGGCAGTGAGAATATAAAAGATACAGGCATCATCTTTAGATGGCAGTGAGAAAATGTCATGATGAAAACGAAATGAACCACCCTACACCATTCCAATAGCTGTCCTGCGTCTGATGACTGCAGTTCTCTGTTGCTGGTGTAATTTTAACGGCATTGAGTATTACGAACTCCGCGCGCAAAGTGAAACAAATATTATTCCCAGTTGGGCTCTTTAAGAGCTACCATCGTTAAAAGCCATTGGGAATTGGTCAGTCGAAACAACGTTGTTTCCCATCAGGATGGGACAGACCTAACGTCTCTTTGCAAAACTGACAGAAATTGGTGCTGCTTAGCTGGGATATCCTATTACACCACCTTACTACTCAACTGACTTTGCATCTTCCAATTGCCAATAATTTAGATCTCTACAATATTATATTTAAGGCAAGAACATCAATTGTCTGGGAGCCTGAAAAAAAATCACTTATTCCTGTCCATCACCCAGTAATTTCATGGAATTTCCCTAAAAATTTCAAAACGTAGTGTAACATGTGGTTGAATAAATGGATATTAAAATAATTAGATTTTGTCTTCGATATACAATCAAAACACGAACATTTCTTGCAACCCTATATTTCTTTCTTACCAGCATCTTATCTCAGGATAGAATCTTACAAGGAGACCTACCGTAATCCATTGATTAGAAAACTCGTAACATAAACATTCGCTTATTGAATAAATTCAATGTCTCTTCTCTCAAAATAAACTTAACTGATGAAGTTTTCCTGATGAAGTTTTCCTGATGAAGTTTTCCTGATGAAAATTTCTTATTAATCTTAAGTTTTAATAACTAAATTAAGGGTTCATTACGTGTTTATCGTCTATAAAATAGTCATGTAAATTCCCTATTGCAACATCAACTAGATGAGCTTAAGAATTTTAAAAAAATATTAGAGAAACAATCATAAGTATGGATACAGGTCATTATTTAAAGAAACAAGTGGATATATATAAAAAGTTTCAATTGATTAGGATTTCCATATGACTGAAACTGGCGTTAAGCGCAATTAAAGCGTTATAGCTTCTTCTACCTTCACTCTCTTTCTTTCTCTCTTTCTTTCTTTCTTTCTTCTTATTATTGTGTACACTTTCTTTTTATCACTAAATCCAGATAGCGTTTCTAATATATATGTTTTTCTTTCGCTTTTCCTTGCAATCAAAACGGATGCAAAAATAATGTCGTTTTTCTTTTGAAGTTGAACGTCAAAAACGACATTATTTTTGCACAAACCTAATACATGTATATAGAGGCCCTAACAGCAGAGAACAATGCTTAACTCAAATAACGCGACTTTTTTATTGTATTCTTGCTGCTCTTCCGTACATTTGAATTACAGCCGTTTTATGGGCACAAAAGCCATCTGGAATTAGTTTTTTTTTTGTTTTTTTTTTAAACCGTTTGTCTCTTCTGATTGTTACAAACTATACAACTTATAATGCTAAAAGATTGATAAATTTAATAACATTATTGATTAAACTGAATCCCGTTTTCACTAATTTTAGAATATTTAACTTTAATGTAAAAATAAAATAATTTAAGAAATAACAAATAACTTTTTTAAAAATTCTTTTTTCATCGAAAAATGTTTGTGCTTTCAAACAATATTATCCATATTCATAAAAACAACTAAAAGCAATTAAAAGCATTTGAAATTAAATAATAAATTAATTAAATAATTTGAAATTAAATAATATCTTTGTTTTCTTGAGTTTTGTATGTTACAATTCAGAGCTGATTTTTAGCTGGTGGGATCCAATTAAAAAAAATACTCAAAGCCTTGTGCTTTTAACTAATATAATTACTAAACTGAACGGTATTGAATTTGTCGTGGGGGGGGGGCATAATAAATATAAGAAAAATATTTTTGCCATTTTAATTTCCCGCCATGAAGGGAAATTAAAAACAAAACGCACATCACACCAAAAATATCTTGGAAGATAAGGAAAAAATCATCAGCCTACAACAACCAATCAAAAACTTGCAAACTTTGCTTGGAGGAAAAAATAGCTATCATTACTTTCCCCGACCAAAATAAATTATTAAACAAAATGCAGACATGAAAATAAATTTTTACTACGTAACCTAAAAAATGAAAAACGGAAAAAATAAAATAAAAACAAATAAATATACTAATAAAAAAAATAACAATAAAAAAAAAATAGAAATAAAACATAAATAAATACTATGTTACTTAAAAATCGAAAACGGAAAAGAGAAAATATACAAGTAAAATAAATTGACCTAAATTCATCCAAGTAAATAAATAAACAAACCAATCCCAAATAAAGATAATCAATTAAAAACTGTTCCCGCCAAAATAATACTTAGAATGAACTACAACAATCAACCCCAAAATTGAACAAATAGCTTTAATTAAATCCTCAGACCAAAACAAAACTGTTAAATAAGTGATATAAACAAATTTGTACTACGTTAATAAATAAATAAATAAATAAATAAATAAAATAAGAAACAAAAAAATAAAAAATAAAAACAAGCAATATAATTTGACCCAAATAAATAAATAAACGACTTCCGGTAAAATAACCGCCATAATAGAATACCCACAATGCACTACTAACCCGTATATATATAAATAGCCGAGAAAAATAACAGCATATGTGGCCTGACGATTGCATATAGCATGAAAACGGCTGTCGCCTCTAAGTGTTGACTTCTCTGTTCACTTTTATATTTACACACGCTCTATCTCTGATATTGAGCACTTTATTCCATAAATATAGTACACTTTAAGACTATATTTCTTATATATATATATATATATATATATATATATATATATATATATATATATATATATTAACTTAGACGAATATGAATTGAAAATGTTTTAATGTACGCGACTACGTAATAAATAAATAACCATATTATTTCAGTTTATTGCTTCCTGTTACTAAATAGTACTAAAACACTTGTTTGACATATTTTAATAAAGATTAAATACAATTTACTCAGACGAAGATGTGTTGCAAGTGTCATAATATACGACCGGGGTATTTCAGTTTATCGCTTCTTCTTACTAAATAAGTAATAAAACACGGTAGGATATCTTTTGAATGAATAAAACTTACTCAGACGATGACATGTTGAAAGTGTCATGGTCTACAAGTCATCTACCGTTAATATAGAACCGAGATATTTCAGTTTATCGCCTCTTACTAAATAAGTAATAAAACACGGTAGGATATATTTTAATAATGATTAAATATAACTTGCACATATATTTTTTTAAAATTGCTTTAATCTATGGAACTCACTCAATAAATATATGACTGAACAATTTATTTTATCGTCTCTTCTTACTAAATTAGTACTGAAGTGATTTGAAATATGTAAGATTAATAATATGAAATTAAAATCAAAAGCGTGATGCACAGGATATTCTCGAAGTGTAGAAGACATTAAAAAGCTGCCCAGTATGTGCTGAAATATAAAAAAAATTTATTCGTAACCTGAAGAAACAGAACCATGGATCATGTCTATATTAAAGAGATGAGGATACAGTGTAACCCGGATATAAGAGACCCGGATATAAGAGAAATCTGGATATAAGAGAGATTTTCTCTGGTCCCAAGTTAGATCCTGTGTTAATGTATATAAAATAGACCAAACCTGAATATAAGAGAAACCCGGATATAAGAGAAACCCGGATATAAGATACTTCTTCTCCGGTCCCGACAAGTCTCTTATATCTGGGTTACACTGTATTTTTAATTTTAGTGAACTCATTTTCAGATTGGCCCGAATAATTAACCATACTTTCAAGGAATGTGGTGCCTAAAACTTTGGTCTTAGACTTCGCGCCAAAATGATGCCAGGAAAGATTGTGCTCGTAGCTAAAGCATATTGGATGCGTCCCGTATAAAACACCACCTTACCACCCACAATCAAATGGAATCGCAGAAAGAATGTCAAAATTTGCTCTAAAAGCATTTTCTCCATCTAAGAACAATATATAGAATTACTTACCAAGATTACTGTTAATCTATAGGACAATTCCATATGCCGGCAGAATAGAAAGTCCCTACGTATTAATGGGTAGACAGATTAGAGCTCCCATAATAATGTTAATTTTCAACAAGTGAAAGTGTATGGTATAAAAAAGACAAAGAGTCTAATCTAGAGAAGGCGAACTTTGGAGTAGGGAATGGACACAACAGAGCAATACTAACGAAAAATAGACAAAATATACTGGCCCATGTGAATCAATTCAGAAACAGAATGGAAACCTATAATATAAAGATGGACAAGGAATCTGAAGGTGAAGAACTAATGTATCCAGTAATGAAACTGAACAATCTATGGATGTTAATACCCACAAATTTACTGCAATTTTGTGCAAAATCCAGGGCAACGCGTCAACGTGTTTACGTACATAAAATATTAATTTCCATGAGAAATTTAAAGATAAAATATATGCTCAGCCCAGAAAGTCAAAATTCCAGTCAAGCGTGGTTGAAAATATTGCATCTCC
>OZ010594.1:81776205-81931205 GCA_963932145.1 Acanthosepion lycidas | reverse complement strand
ACCTCGACGAATTCCAGCATCTTAAATCATTTCTAACATAAAACGATTCAGAGCTTAACCTAACAACTGGACAATTTTGCTGTTGCACGATTTTGACAATTTTGCTGTTACACCCGCTATACATAAAGGGTGCAATGGGTAAATTGTCACCATTTTATAATTTTAATTTTTCGTGTGCGCGTTGTTTTTTTTCAATTTACCCGACTGTACGGTATAGTAGGGTTAGTTTGGCACCATCTGCAGAAAAAGAGCACCATGACAAAATGCACTCCGCCAGAAATTTGAAAACGACATTTCAGGGTGTTTGGGTGTCAATCTGAGGACAGTGCAGAGGACTCCAAAAGAGTTGGATAAGTTTAATGGTGCTTACAAAGGTACTGCAGCTCGGAAAACTCACTCTGATCGTTCAGATAAAGAAATAATTCCCAAATTTGTAAGCGAGGACCTCAGACACAACACAAAGGCCTACATCAAATGCCGTGAGGAGGTAGTGGCCCTGGGTCAAGAGTATGGCTGTTGGAAGATCCTACGTCTGACAACATAATTCTGCACCATGCGACACAAGCAGGAGAACACATTCATAGCTGTCAGACAATTTCTGCAATCACATCACCCCTTACATCTGGCCATCTAACTTCCCAAACAGCAACCCCATTGATTATTATGTGTGGGACACAGTTGAGGGAGAAACCAACAAAATCCTTGTAACAACCAAGAAATGAAGGCAAGGATTATGGCAGCATTCGCCAACTTAAACAAGGAGACCGTCGAGTGATTAAAGCCAATGGATATTTTATTGGATAAATTTACTCTTAATATTTCAAGATATTTTTGTGTAATTTTGGTAAATATATCTGTTCAAATGTGATGTCATTTTTATTTTCATTTTTGCGTAATTCATCGCACCCTCTCTCTCTCTATATATATATATATATGTGTGTGTGTTTATTTTCTGTTTATACGTTATATTTATAGAGAAAAATATTTAAGTAAATGCTCTGTTTATAATAAACAGAATTAACTACTTTTACCAGCTTGAATGTTCAAGACATTTTATAGAAAATATGTGTCCTCCGACAGGAATCGAACTTGTATCTTACGGAAACGTCATATAGCCTGACATGCTATACCATTTAGCTATAGATGAAGGTTAGCAAAGTCAAATTACTGTTTTTAAACAGCACATTTCCCATGAAAATATATAGCATGTCAGGCTAAATGACGATTCCGTGTAGGATACAGGTCCGATTCCTGTCGGGGGACACATATTTTCTATGAAATTTTTCGGACATTCATAAAATATATGAAAATAATTGTCGGACTTAGTCCATTTCATAATATATATATATGTGTATATGTATGTGTGTGTGTGTGAATAAGATATGTTTAGGCACCAAATATTGATCCAAACATGAGTTAAAGATCAAATATGGATCGGAGTGCAACCGTATTATAAGATAAAGAATAAATAGGAAATATTTATCGATCTAAATTGCTTCATTTTATTATTAAATCTACGCCAGAGATTGAGAAAAACAAAAATAAATGTACGATTGTTTACAAAACATCGAACCACAATATAGCAGAGCGCCTTCGCGCGTCTTTGCAAAATTCACCATCACAACAATTATCATAATTGTCATACACACCATCACAACAATTATCATAATTGTCATACACACCCATTCACACACACTTTTTTAATCGGCCTGTTTATAATGGAAAAGTGTTCAATACCGGGAAGGGAGTGTTTGAAGATATGAACAGTTCGAATAAAAAAACAACACTGCATAGCAAATGGTCATTACCTGCCTTAAGACATCATCCCCAATATGTGTTATTCGACTTCCTGCATGCTCTTTATATATACCCCGTTTTTTGGGGGGGGTTGTTTTTTGTTTTTTATGGGCAGTGACAGAAAGGATTCAAAGGATTTGCAGTTTGTTTTGTTTTTTTTTCAATTTAATATTTGAGACTATTTATTCTGCTTTTGTAACCATTTCACCACAAGCAAGGCAATAAAGCTACTAAGACGCAAGGTTTTACTGAGCGTGAGAAAATATTATAAAAATAATATATAATAAAGAGAACTTCAAGAAAGCAGGTTTGGTTTGCTTTGGTTTGTTTTACGGCATATCAACCTGAATGAGTTATTTAATGCCGACAAAATTTTTAATGATGGTGGTATTTTTTTTCAAATATGTATTGCTAGTAATATTTTTCCTTCAAAAAATATATTTCTGATAATTTTTTTTTTTTCAAAACAGTATTGCTGGTAAAAAAAATTTGCCTAAAATATATTGTTGATAATAATGTATTGCTGGTAATATTTTTTTACAAAGTATTTCTAATATTAAGACCTATTTTTGCACCTTCATAGTATTTTGACCCCAGTTTGAGGGTTAACTATTTACCCATCGCTTGGACCCTAACAGGTGCTACCACCCCGGATCAGGGTGGACCGGGGAACACCAGGAGGTGTTTCAACGCTCCTCAAACCCCCTGATCAGAGGCCTTGCTGGTGAATGCAGTTTATCGTTTCACACAGGACGCGGATGTAGTTTATCGTCATACCCAGAACCCAATAAAAGAAAAGGAATTAAGAAGATAGAAAATAATTGTTGTCATTGCATTTAAATTTTTGAAGATCAAAGTTGACAGGAAAGCAAGAGAAAATAAGATAGCTTCACAAGAGAGAAATGTGACAGAAAAATCTGTTAGCATAGAACTTACGTTTATATCTAAACATTTCAACTGTAGGATGATGGTACCTTGCCGCCAATGTAGTAGTGATCTTGATTTATTTATTTGCTTGTTTATTATATTTAATTTATTATGTATTTACTTATTTTAATTCTATGTGTTTCCTTCAGTTCCAAAGTTTCGTATTTAAAATAAAATTTATTAATTTAGGTTATTATCTAATCTTTGAAATCTTTTTTTGTGGTCGTAACAAGGATCTAATGTCTTCTCTGCATTTCGAAAGGAGCACAGTTACTTTGTTAACGAGTTTGATTATTGGTATTTTCTTCTCTACCTGTTTTAAATTGTTATAGTAAGTTGATACTATTTTCTTTATTTCCCTTGCCTATTTATAAATCTACCATTTCTTAGTGTCATGAATATAACTTCTCTATCTGGTCTGGGACTCCTATAAAATATCTAGGGATCCTCGACAAAATCTAAATAAGGGTTTCTAATGTTATCGGTTCTAACCTCGCATTTCGATTTCCCACTGCCGTGACGTTGCTTACCTGTATCCCTTTAACTCGACATTCCAAATTTTTGTCCACAACAGCAGTAACCAGGTACGGAACTCACAACAGTTTGGCTCAAGTCACTGGATCCAAACAACGCTTTTATCCACAAGCGATGCTTTTATATACAAGCGTTGGATAAATGCATCAGCTTACAACAATAAATAAATAAAAAGAACTGTAAAGACCAATACAAATTACTAAATGAACGACCAGAAATAATCTCAAAATGCTGACACCAAAACAAATTTTAACTTAAAAATCGAAACCCCAAAATATATAACTTGCAAAACACGACCATGGAAAATTCAAATATACGCACTATATACAACGCAGATATAAATATAATATACTTTATACAATACTTTAAACAAAAACTATAAGATAACCAAATCGCCCAAAATATCAATAAATAAAACTAAATTAATTAAAAATATAAATAAATAAAGTAAATAATGAACAAATTAACAAACTACTAACTACTAATAAACACAAGTAAATTTAATAACAATAATAATCAACAACAAATATATAAGTAAAAATATATATATCATGAGACAAAAACTTTAATAATCGCATTTGGATCCACAATTATTTCTACTCAATCGCCTCCAGAACAATTTGAAACATAACCGTTGCCGTCTATCCAATCAGGATAAATAAAATAGACCTTATTTATCCATAATGTACTACTGATCAGCATATATAAGTGGTCGAGCCTTAACACACCACACAAGAGCTGAGGATTGCGTTGAAGCATGGAGCAGATTGTCACCGCTTGATGTTAGACTCAATGTTCACTTTTATATTTACATACACTTTACCTCTGATACTAAACACTTTTACTCATAACGAAAATTAAACCTATATTTTTATGATATATATATATATAGTCATCTACATACAAGCCTGTTTTTGTGTATCAACGCTGATCAGTGTTGCTAGACATCCAATTGCTTCAAGCCGGGATGGAAACCTGACCAATTTAGCATCAGTGGGAGATCCTACCCCTAAGCTATCGGTGAACGCGAAAGGGAATTCTAACGTAAAATATTAGAATTACAAACGCCAGTAATATATATCAGTGTTCATTTTTAGGAACTTCTAAACTATGTACTGTAAGTAATGAACATATATATATATATATATATATATATATATTCCATTTATTTTAATCATATTATTCATCAACACTTAAGAAATCGAGTGAAGTCGCAACAGTATACCATTTGCATTAGTGCGAATCCTCGTGTGTGAACTCGTTCATTCGACCCTCATTCAATGAAACAGGCCGGCCGGAACTGGAGATTTTGTCAGGTTGAAGCTGCCCTTCGCGAAGCATGAAAGCCTTTTCTCTGCAGTTAATTCTTTAATAGCGGCTTCCCCGTACACTGCATACATGTGTCAAGCAGAGTTGGCAGATTTGAAACTTTGATTGAAAGCGAAATGAAACAGGTGTCGAACAGGCTAATTTTTGTTTACTTGGCACTTAATCTACATGTGTCTGAAAAGAGGAAAAATTCAATAAAATTTAAAAAACGATAAACAAAATGTTATAGAAGATTAAAGCTACAAAAACTATAAAACACTAAAGTAAAAATATTTTGCATGTTAATTCAAATAACATTGGAAAAAAGAAACAAATTTATCTAACAACCGAATATATAATATATATTCCGAAATATGTCAAGCTACACTACGAATGATACTAGTATCAGGTAAACCAGTACTATCTGAAGCAATGTCAGGGATTAAATTAGTTCCTCCAACAGGTTGCCCCTTCTGTTTGCCTCGGGGTTCTTGATAGGCTCCAGAGGCGGATATGCAATGTAGTTGGCCCTGCTCTAGCATCTCGTCTACAGTCACTTTCTCACAGACGCGCCGTCGCCTCCCTCTGTCTGTTCTACAAATACTTTCATGGAAATTGCTCCGAGGAGCTGCATTCGCTGGTTCCCAGTCGTCATGAGTTCAAGTGCCCTACGAGGCTGGCATCCCGCTATCACCCCTTCACTGTCGAAACTCCTAAATATAGCTGTCTCTTCTACTCCAATAGCTTCATGTCTTGCACCTCTCGCCTGTGGAACTCCCTTCCTTATTCCTGTTTCCCTGAGAGCTATAATCTCCAGCTATTCAAGTGTAATGTCAATCGACATCTCCAGTTGCCTTGATCTATCCACTACCCTCCTCCTTTCTTATATCACTCCTATCTGATCTTGCTTTAATTTTTCTGTAACCCCTTGCGTCCTATTGGCTTCCCGTCTTCCTTGGGGTGAAATGCTTAAAAAAAAATGGAAAAAAAGGCTTTTTTTGTGTGGGTGATGGTGTTAAAACAAGACCATTCAAAGGGCCGATGAATCTTCTTGCATGATCAGCGACTACCTGGCACACAAAATACGTGAGGATGTAGAAATACACATATATGTATATACACTACGACATAGAAAATCTAAGTTTGGTGCCCAAGAACACTTTAAGTCTACTGAGGTAGTCTGGGTTCCATAGATATGTATATAAAACTGTTTCGTTGTCTGAAGAAGATTTTATTGCAACAATATCCCAGATAGAGATTCTAGAACTGGCACTTGACACTAATATCAAAGAGGTGCGTGATGCCATAAAGCAGATATCATCTTCGAAAGCTTCTTGTTATGATGTTGTAACACTTGAAATTTTTAAAATTCGACAGAAACCATCTTGTAAGAAAAATTCGCGATCTCTTACTTTTCATCTGGCAGACTGAAAATGTTTCGCAATATTTAATAAATATGTCTGTGGTACATCACTTCAAAAACAAGGCAAAAAGTTAATGATGACTCTTGACGAATTTCACTTTTTTTTTTTTACACCGCTGACCAAATGCTTGCTATTATGTCTTGACTAGAATCATATCTAAACAGCTAAAGACTATCCAGAAAATCAATGAGTGTTAAATTAAGGAAAAAGTACAATGATATGACTTTTTTTCTCTCTACGGCAATTTGCTGAAAAATTATTAACTGTACATTATTTTTTGTAACTTAAACAAAGGCCCTTAACTCCATCAACCATGCTCTCAGAAAGTTAGACATTAGATTATTTAGTGTTGTATGGTGCCTTTAATGTAAATAATGGAAAAAAACAAAGTTGCATCATCACTTCTATAATTTTTGTCCTTTATTTTTCGGTTTCCCATTACTTTGTATTCGGGAATTCTAATTTAATTTTTACAGTAAGGTTCACTTTGTAAAATCGAAGTAGAATGTTACAGAGTAAGATTCAGTTTCCGCGGATAGGAGGGAAGATAACGGTTAACCTTAAACTTGACAGATTAAGATTGTAGCGATCAGGGAAACGGGAGTCGGTTCCACAGAGTAGTGGTTTCGCATGAAGAAGTTATTCGAGTGGAACTTACTCCTCACTAATGAAATACGGAAGAAATGTGGGTGGTTTGCTACAATGTGAATTATATGGCGAGCCCTAACTGTGAAGGTTAAAACTGGCAGAACTAAGAATGCAGTTTGTCCGAGAACTCTCCGTGGAAGTAGTGAAAAATCAGCGAGAGGTTTGCCATATCCCGTCTGTGAGAGAGGTGATTGCAGCGTGGAATATAATTTGTCACCCTCAAGGACGCAGAGACGTTTATGGACTCTATCGATACTGAAAAGTGAGGAATGAGCAGCCCCTGTCCAAATACGACAACAGTACTCCATTTAAGACCTTATCTGAAAATGTAGAGGATAGCACGAGAAGTCAAGTACATACTGGAGCAGTACAAGGAACCTACCATTTTTATTTTGCATCTTTCGCGACGGATCGTATGTACGACTTCCACTACTCAGTTCTGATTGATCTATTAAGTCAAACTTACTAACCAGTATACCACGTCGAAGTGTCCCTCAGTTTATTGCATATGTCATCAGTAAATGGGGAGAATTAACCACGAAGATAGCATTCTACAATTTTCAGAGGGAAAGGTAAAGATCTATCATGAGAAGTATGAAATACAAAGACGTAATCAAATCTGTTGGTGGATATGGACGTTACTATATATGTATGCTCAACTTATTTAATATTTCCAGAGTTTTTGATGGCTTACCGATTGGCAGGGTTTTTTCATAATTCTTGAAATAAACATAGGTAAAGTATTTTTGTAATTATTTTAATTTTATTTTATCATTTCTAACGATGTCTGTCCTCTTGGTGTGACAAAGTATATCATTGTATCGTTAAAACTTTTTCATTGTATTTTCCTACCTTGATCTAATTTTCATGACTTTGCTTATTTTCTTCATTTTAGTATTATTCCTGGCTAAACTTGCTTTATCTTTGCTTTCGAATTCAGGCTTCATTTCAAAAGTATAAATAACATACGTTACACATTTCAGTTTCATTAAAAGAGTGTCACATTCACTTGTAACATAAGCGGGAGGAGTAGTGTGCAATCTGGGTTCGCAATATTTTTCGGTTTTAGCATTCCACGTTTGTTGGATATTTGCAATGTTTTCCAGTGATTTTGAAAAGCAAAGCACATGGAATATCACCAGAAAATGTATATTTGAAGAAAGCATTTACAGGAATGGAAGAGAAATGTGAAAGAAAGGCAAGACTTCAACAGAAATAAAAAGTAAAGAAAAATGTCGAGAAAGAAAGTTAAATAAAAGAAAACTAAAAACGTGAGAACGTTTGAACTAAAAGAAAATTATATTGCTCATTTTAAATATGAAAATATTTTCTCGGGCTTCCTTTATGTGGTTAAAAGTAAGGTGCACACTAACTTTAATGATAGATACATAAAACATCCTTTAGTATCTGTCTATATTTCTGAGATGAGGGATTATGTACACTATTTACATTATTCGGACTATTGTCCTCATCTTTATCGCCATATTTATTACAACGTTTCGGCTGTTGTACGCTCCGGACTTCTTCGGGTGGTTGGAATGTCGAACTGAACCCTTTATTTCGCTCACTGGGGTAGACTGTTCTAGTTCCACGTGCCATGTTTAATGGATGTCAGTTATCAGTTATCTCCTGTTAATTCCCCTCTGAAAGTTCTCCACTGCCTTAGCCGGGTATTGAATTCACAATTCTTGGCTCTTATCACTGGATCTAACTAACGCTTTTATCCACTGTGCCATGTTGAGGCACGTGGAACTAGAACAGTCTACCCCAGTGAGCGAAATAAAGGGTTCAGTTCGACATTCCAACCACCTGAAGAAGGCCGGAGCGTAACAACGGCGGAAACATTGTAATAAACAGCTTTTTATTTAAATTGTAATGCCCTTCTCTCCAAATCTGAAAAAAAGAAAATATCTTTATGAACTCAAGCAAGTTTCTTGCTACCAAGTTTTCCAATGTGTAGCTTGATTAATTTGTTATATGAATTCTTCTTTTTTTAATAATTTATTTTAATACTTATTACATATTAATAGTTCTGTTGGATCATTCAACAATGTATTTCCCTTCATTGTTTACCAATGACCAAAGATCCAGTAAGTGTTTAATGCCTCGACGATAGAAATAAACTACATTTTGACACCTAAAGTTCATCAAGCCACGTTTTTGAACGAAACTATCCTGAAATTGTTAGAAAATGGTCGAAAAAGGGGGTAGTCGGAAGGGGCTAAATCAGTAGAATATGGTGAGTGTGGCAGAACTTGCAAGCCGTTCTCTTTAATTTCATGTTTGATCATGATAGCGATGTCATTGTCATGCTGAAGAACCACATTATATCGTTCGTCATTACTTTGCAGTTGAATTGCCAGTTCGAGTTTGTTCAGCAGGCCAACATGCGGCTTGGTATTGACCGTTTTGGTTGTTTTGAAGCATTTCATCACTGTACACAGATTTGGCATCAATTTGACCTGGATTAAAAGCAAAGATATGTCGAATATGCTCATGTTTGTCTACTTAGCATTCCATCTAAAAGGGTGTCTAATTTGAAGAAGGATTCAGAAAGTGATTATCAACTTCACGATCCTGACTGAAAACTTACACAGTAACGTGAGTTTCTTACTAAAATTAAGACGTCAATATTGATTTCATATACACAAGCTGATTGGTAGAAGCTAGTGAACCATGTCTCTGGGTATATAGTTACTTCATTCAAATCTTGTATACAGTCATTTATTTTAAGTTAAGGAAGTATAATATATAATGACCTAGTTTTTACTTAAAAAACATTTAAACATCTAATCTTGGAAAAACACTTATTGTGAGCTTTTTTTCTCATTTTCAACGAGAGAGGAAAAGGTTTATAAAAGAAAAATGAAATATGAAGGTGTGGTCAAAGCTGTTGGTGGATGTGGACGTTACCAAATTGCTATACTCAACTTATTGTATATAGCCACAGTGTTTGATGGTTTACAGATCGGCAGTATTATTTTCATTATACCTGAAATGAAACAGGTAAAATAACACTTATAATTATTTACATTTTAATTTTTTTATTTGTAATGATTTCATCACATAATCTTGTCGTGTAAAAACTCTCCTCACAATTTAGCAGTGCTTTGTCTTAAGCATAAAATCCGTTAATCTGATGTTATGATTTAAGTTCCAGCAGTCAATTGAACGTCAAAATCATAAGAATTAAAACATTTCTAATTACTCTATGATGTCATTGATGCGCGCAATCCAATCGCATATTTTCTCATATTCTTTCACACTCAGAACTCCCTTGCTTCTTAGAACTTGCCTTTCTTCCGGTGAAACTATTAAAAATCATTTTTAGTTACAATTTTCCACTTCGTCGTGTGGAAGTCCGTTGTTGTTATATACGTATGCAGCATCCAAAAGGAAAAAGTTCAGGATGATTTATTCCCAATTGTCCTTTTGGAACAATATACCGGACGAATGTTAAAGATTTTCTAAACTATGTCTTATTTATTAAATATCAAATAAGATTCAAGAGGCTATGTTCTGAACATTAGGTGTATTCTTTACTAAACCGCACAGTCAAGATAATAGCTTCAATGAAATATTTAGTTATAGCACGAACAATACTATGTTGAGGAGTGACTGATATCAAGCACAATTTGAAGCACAGTATTTAGTATGAAAAGAGTAAGGAAACAGGAAAAATATTGATGTCGACTTGAACTGATGATTTTTAGCCATTGTCATGATTTTTAATTATTCCACTATCTTAGTGGAACATAGATGTCAAAACAAAAGGGAAAAGTTATTTATTCATCGGTGGAATGTAACAGTCAAATCCAAGATGCTGAGTGATAATTAAGAAGATTTTGTTGCACCAGTTTAAAAAAAAAATCGATAGGTTCTTAGTTTAGAAACATAAGTAATTAAAATGGAAGCGTTTAATATAAGCTCTGAAAAAATTGTTAAAAACTAAAATCAAACAATAAAGAACGTAATCAGCTCAAACAATATAATGGCTACGAAATCTTACAATATAGAGCTTGATACGATATTCTTCATATCTCGAATTCTGAATCTGATGCACTGGTCAAAGACCTTCAGGTTCATTTCGAAAACGAAGTACTTGGCACCCAAGCTAAATATGTTGATTAGTTCGCAGAAATCATGAACTCGTAAGCAAGAAGACAATTGAAATTAGAATAAAATTACCAGACATTATGCTTATGTAAATATACAAAAAACTTTTAGAAATAAAAAATACAAACAAAAAAAATAATAATCATAAAACTAAAAAAGAAAAAAAAAAACGATTTACTAAAATAAAAATTATATTATTAAGAAGCATTAGTTTATTATATTATTTAATTACTAATATCTATTCCATTTTATATGTTAGTTATTGATACATTCACACGAATGACTGGGCATCGTATATTTGCTTGTATGTATATGTATATTTCTATATGTATGTTAATTTATAATATTTAATCTCGCATATATGTATTTATATTTATTTGTAAGTAGGTATGCATATACATGCATACATACACATATATATGGATATATATATATATATATGTGTGTGTGTGTGTGTGTGTATTAGGTTGGTGGAAAAATAATGACGTAATAATGTCGTTTTTTGACGTTAAAAAATACGTCAAAAAACGACATTATTACGTCATTATTTTTGCACCAACCTAATATTTATATATTGAATAAATTTTTAAATATTGGGATTTGAAAAACAACTCCTACAAATACGAAGACACGCCCGCTTCCTTAATAACATTAAATTTTAAGTAAGCGGGCGTGTCCTCGAATTTTTAACCGGAGTTTTACTAATCATAATATTTATTTGGTATTGTTTGTTTTTACCATTTGTTGTGTTTACTTGATTACTTTTCTAGTTATTAAAAGTGTAGACAGTTTAACAGCAATAATAAACTACGTATTGTCTGATATATATTTGACGATTATTTTCTATTATTCATAAAATATTTATCTTTTATTAATCTTTTATTATTTTATTGTTTATTATGTTATAATAATAATAATTGGAATATTTGAGAACGATCTGTTTGCTACAACGTTCAGTGTAAATAAAACACACACGGATATATACATATATATATACACTCACAGTGGGGGAAATAAATATTCGTACACTTGAAAAATTGTATTTTAATAAATGTAAAAGCCTTAAAAAAAACAAATCTCGGCACATTTTATGTATAAAGACACATACTATTAAAAAATAATAATAAACTTAATTAATTCTTATTTTAACAGAAATTAATGCATTTTTTTTAAATTCTAACTGATGAAAAAAGTATTCGTACAAATCAATTATTAGAATAAAATAATCAATTAATTATGAAAAAAGTATATTCTAGAATGTTCCAGTAATGTTATCAGTAATTATAGTTAACGCTATTAGCCATTATCAGAGCATTCTGCAATTTCTAGTCTTACGAGAAGGTTCTAATAATGCCTAAATGTAAAGAATTGACTATTTCACAAAAACAACACATTTTGTCTCTTTGGAAAGATGGGAACAGTTACAGAAAGATTTCTAACAACCTGAATATTCCTTTTACTACAATTCCTTCGTTCACTGCAAGGTTTAAAACTCGTAACAGCGTCGAAAACCAAAGACGAACAGGTGCACCGAGGAAGATTTCTCTAAGATCAGCAAGGATATTAGGACTCCAGATCCAACAAAATCCACAGATTACCCGAGAAGAGCTGCAGGAACATCTGCGCGCATTAGGGATTAAAGTAACCAAGCACACAATAAGTAATGAACTACACAAAAACAGTCTGAAATCACGCATCCCAAGGAAGACTCCACTCCTCTTGAAACGACACAGAGATGCTAGGCTAAAATTCGTTAGAGAGCATAAGGATAAAGAATATTCGTTTTGGAAAAAAGTACTATGGACAGATGAAACTAAAATAGAGTTGTTTGGTTATAATTATCGAAATCATGTGTGGAGGAAGGATGGTGAATCTACTTACCAAAGAACACGTTGCCAACTCTAAAGTTTAGTGGTGACAGTATCATGATCTGGGACTGTTTTTCTGCAAAAGGTGTTGGCAGAATATCAATAATAGATGGCAAGATGAATGCCGAAAGCTACCAGAAAATCCTGCAAGACAATTTAATGCGTTCTGTTGAGAGACTTCGGCTACCTCCTGATTGGGTTTTCCAACTGGATAAAGATCCTAAGCATACCGCTAGATCTAGAAGGAAATGGTTAGCTGAAAGTAACGTTGATGTCTTGCAATGGCCAAGTCAGTCCCCAGACTTGAACCCAATCGAGAATTTATGGCGATATTTGAAAATTCAAATTGGGAAAAGAGCACCAACAAATATCAAGAATTTGAAGACAATATGCCAAGAAGAATGGGACAAAATACCACTCAATGTGTGCAAATCATTAGTTGAGACGTACAGGAATTGACTGGTAGCTGTTGAACTCAATAAAGGATATTCCACAAAGTATTAAATTAAGTTAATATGCTTTTTTTGTTTTGTACGAATACTTTTTTTATCAGTTAAAATGAAAAAAAAATGCATTAATTTCTGTTAGAATAAGAATTAATTAAATTTATTACTATAATTTAATAAAATGTATCTTTACACGTAAAATGTATCAAAATTTGTTTTAGTTAAGGCTTTTACATTTATAAAAATACAATTTTTCATGTCTACGAATATTTATTTCCCCCCCCCCACTGTATATATATAAATATATATGAGCAATTCACCCTAACAAGGCGAAAGTGCCACTAGTACGCAAGGGGCAACACAGACTGTAGGTAAGGGAAAAGTATGGGTATGGGGGGGTAAGTGGGGGGGTAAGTAGGGGGTAAGTAGGGGGGGTAAGTAAAGGATAAAAAAAGAACGGAGGAGGATAAAAAGAAGAACATCAAGGCTTCAGAAGATGGCGATCGACATTACATTTAAATTTTTGAAGATTATACTTATATCAGAGAAGCCAGTAAGAGGAAGAGAGTTCCACTGTCGAAAAGTGCGAGAGAAGAAGCTTCTCGAGTAGAAGAGGTGGTTACATTTAACTGTTTGGACTGTAAAAGGGTTAGACCGTAATGCCAATATATATATATATATATATATATATATATATATATATATATATATACATATAAGTGAACATTGAAGTCAAAACATAGAGGCGACAGTCTGTTTCATGCTAGACGCAATCGTCAGGCCGATATTTAACAGTCCCCAACAAGAGGAATGTATGTGACACAAGGCCGAGTTTAACGTGGGTTTCTCCAAGCCCGTAGGCGCGGCCAAAATTAATCCCTTGGAACCCGCATAAGCGGGTTCGGGATCTGTCTACCTCCCCGGACGAAACTTTGCCCTTCGGCAATGCTTCGTCCTGGTTCCTCTCTGCCAAAGAAGAGAGTTCGACAGAAGTCGCACAGAGTCAGAGACTGCGTGTCGACTGACTCAACGCAATCGTGTTGTTTTTTTGTATTTTTTTTCTCGACTATTTATATATACAGGTCAGTGGTGCATTGTGGGTAATCTATTTTGGCGATTTTTTTTCAGTTTTCAATTTTTAAGTACAATACATTACTTAAAAACTGAAAAAAAAAAATAAATAAATAAATAAACAAAATGACAATAAAATAAGTAAAATAAATTAAGCCCCAAAAATTACCAAAACACACCCGTTAGAATAGACGAAATAGAATAAATAAATAAAAAATAAAAAACAAAATCAATGAACCCAAATAAATAAAGTAATAATAAACAAATTAACAAACCATTTCCCAAATTAATGGAATAGTCCGTATTTACACGAGAAATTAATATAGTGATTTGTATTAGGTTGGTGCAAAGTAATGACGTAATAATGTCGTTTTTTGACGTATTTTTTAACGTCAAAAAATGACATTATTACATTATTTTTGCACCAACCTAATAATTTCTGACTGTGTTCAGTCAAATTACGATAGTGAACACACAGTCAAAAATTACATACACATTTATTACAAAAACCAAATACACATTAACTACAAACAATACGAATCTTCACGAAGACATATTATAAAGAAATACACTACCCCAATTGACCCGAATAAAAAAAAAATCAAATTAATTGTCTATTATGAAAAATTAAGACAGCTAACCTTATCCTCAAAAATAACAACACACCAGCTAAGTCAATATTACAAAGAACGAACATTATCTATGAGTTAAAATGCCCCTTATGGAACTGTGTTCCTGATCAAACCGGACTAATAAATAATTACATCGGTTACACAACTACATGCTTATTCAGACGGCTTACGTTACACCTATCTGATCACAGCTTCATTAGAACCCATTTAAACACACACACAAACTTACCAGACTCCATTAGAAACATACTAGTAGAAAACACAAATATAATAACTGCATCCACCAGTAAAAAAAAGATTAAAAATAATGTAAACTTTAATAATAAAAAAGAAAAAGTCAACTTTTAACAATATTAACTACGAACAAGGCCACAATGTGCTAACCATATTCGGAAATTAAAACATCCCTACAACACATTAAATATACACATAATGCACACACTAAATTAAGCTGAAAAATCGAATCACCCTTGATAATGGCTAAAGGTATAGCCGAAAGCACTCGAAACTATAAAACATTTGGACAGTTTTTACGCCCGCTTTGTCCAGAAAATAAAGCGCTCCTTGGAACACTAGAAAAATTAAATAGAAAGCTTAACCGCAGTACCTTATCTGTCGTTTTTAATGAAACATGCATAAACGAGGGATTGCTGCTTAAAAATACAACTATCAAATATATATATATATATATATATATATATATATATATATATATATATGTAAGCAAATATATGGATATAGATCCGACAGTATGAAGAAAAATATACGGAAAAAACAAACAAAAATCCTTATATGCAATTATACTGTTTTAATGTTAATATAATGTCAACGTCGGACGTTTCGGTCTAATAAACCATCTTCAGGACATATTCATAACATATAATTAACATTATCAATTCAACATGACATGTCATGTTGAATTGATAATGTTAATTATATATCATATATATATATATATATATATATTTGTGCCAAGGACTATTTGGAATGTTGAAGAAGGAGCAGTCGTGTTCTTTTTGGTATAGTTCGGCCCTCGTAGGTTCTCAGGTCTCATCTGTGTTTCCAAGTAGCTGTTTACATGCAAAGTCTACCACACCTTGGTAAACCTTAGATAATTACTTTAATTAATTTTACTATTTCAGGGATAAATCCAAATGAAATTGATATTTTTTTATATTAGATACATTGAATGAAAAATATTTTCAAACCAGAATTCTAATTATGCAAAATCAAGCAAAATATATTTTTACTGTATTCGGTGAGTAAAAACTGTAAAAATTACAAAAGATTTACAAACCAATAAATAAATAAGATATTTCACCATTTGTTCATAAAAAACAAAAAATTGATAAAAGTGTAGAGAGCACCATAATATTTATAAGCACAAATTATAAGAGAAAATGTTTTAAATTTGCATTGTTAATTGAAATTCGCACTAAAACTACTGCACTCTATAACATATTACATCATAATGCTTCATAGACAAATATCAGTAGCTTAAATCAGTCGTGTTTCGATCCTGACTTGAGGCAGTTGGATGCCTAGCCACACTGGTGTGCTGTGATACAGCGAAGCAGTATGTTCGTGGATGAAAATATATATATATACTGTTAATCCATTGAATGATGTGATCCTCATTTATAAAACTGTTGTCAGATGTTTCTAGTGTATATTTTCTTAAGTTAAGCAAGTACTTCCGTAGATCCCTGTTTCCATCATAAGGCTGTAATTTTTTTCCTTTAAAGTTAAAACTATTGAAGACCAAAAATTGTTTGTGGACCGAAAGAAGTTTTTTAAGAATGTACTATTTATTGACGGTTGTACAATTTCGTGACGTGCGAGTTGCAACGCTGAAGTTCAAAAGTTCTAGTGAGAATTTTTATATGAATTTTGTAATATTCTTTTTTTACAAGTGTTTTTCAGTTAACATGGCATGAACTAAGTATATAGTTCAATTAATATAGTGATATGTCTTAGTAGTTTTTTTTTCTCGTGAATTTCATACTCCGGGATCAATAGTTTTTTATAAACATATAATATTAGGCAGCATATATTTTACATATAAAGAAATAATCATATATAGAATCAATTAGCAATATTAATGTTATTAATATTAATATTAATGATATATATATATATATATATATAAACGGTGTGTATTGCATCTATCTATATTCTTCCCTGTTCGTTAGTATATGTGCACATATTATATGAATAAAATATATTTTAAAATGTCTGTTTTTAAAGTCATAAGAAAATGTTGTATGCAGATACAATAAGTATACCTTACCTGGTGGCAAAGTTGTATGACATGAATTGTCGTATCACTCGATGCTCCCAATCACAAGGTGCCTAGAAAAAGTTTCGCATAATTGGAAACCTGGTAAAGAATTCCATATGACAACATGACTGAAAATATTTCGAATGCATAGACTACTGAGATATTGAGTAGATTTGCTGTCATTTAATCACCAATATAACTTATCAGTTACTGCTGGTATAAACACTCATAATGATCAAATTATAAACGATCGTAAGAACCAGTTTAGTAATTGTAATAATAATTCAAATAATCATATTTTCATTATATTCACAGTTTATTTTTCTATTTTTCCGATAAAGGTGCGCTATTCCTGATTTGAAAAACGATACGTATGAAATCCAGAGCGAAGCCCACGCTGAGCTTCTTAAAGAATACATACCTGAAGAGATAGTGAATGGCAAAAAAGTGTACAGTAGCTGCCATCTTTATGTCAACAAAAGTGTTTTGGGAAACCAGACTCTGAGTAATTGTACTTCTTGGGTTTATGACAAATCAATATTTCAAAAAACTATCATCAGTGATGTAAGTATCGGACTTATCTCTATGTTGCCTGCTTAGATAGAATACCATTTAGCGTCCAATGATCTTCTGTCCTCCCTCGTAATTTGCGTTTTCCGGCATACATGTTTGCATCTAACAGGAAAAATGTCTGCACTTACAAAAAAACGGTAGTATTTCTAATGTAAAGTCATTAGTGTAATATGAAAACTCATTGTCACAATCGAAGCTTGAAAACTTGTTGATTCTATTTTCTATAACATCCACATGTCTGTGCTTTCAAGATGCTTAAAGAAGAAAATTTACCCCCCAGTAGAGTTCTAACCTGCGTGTTCGGAAGACAATTATATTTTGACGGAAATTATATGAAACAAATGTAAATTAAATCACCCTTTCGTTTTCCTGTCGTTTCTAATAGAAAAAAAAAACCTTTCATATTTCCCCGAACACAAATAACAACCTAATTTTGTTTTTAGCATTGTTTCCTCCTTTTGTTAGAATTACTATTTTTATCATTTTCTTATGAACTCACACTCCTTTGGTCTTGTCACTGGATCTAACTAACGCCTTTATCCACTGTGCCATGTGTCCTTTACCCACTGTGGATAAAGGCGTTAGATCCAGTGACAGGGCCCAAGGAGTTTGAGTTCGATACCCGGCTAAGAAAGTGGAGAACTTGCAAAGGGGAATTAACAGGAGATAACTGATAACTGACATCCTTTAAACATGGCACGTGGAACTAGAAGAGTCTGCCCGAGTGAGTGAAATAAAGGGTTCAGTTCGACATTCCAACCACTTGAAGAAGTCCGGAGTGTACAACGACCGAAACCTTGTAATAAATATGGCGACAAAGATGAGGAAAATAGTCCGAATAATGTAAACAGTGTACATAATACCTCATCTCAGAAATATAGACAAATACATTATTGTACTTACTAAAACCTTCTTATTTTATATATGAGTGCTGGCCAAAATGTTATAATTTTACCTTTATTTAAATTACAAAAAATTTAATAGTAAAAGTACACAAATGATAGCGAAATGTGCACAAAAATCATACCTCCTTCATGTAAACCTTTTGCGTGATTTTTTAAACATTTTTTGCAATAGTCATTTTTCCGGTTCCTCGTAAGTTTATTGTCATTAACAGCAGCAGCTGTCTTGCCATTGCAGAGACTGTTACTAAGTTCAGTTTCTTTCTTTTTGCGATTACAACTAAATCTACTGAATCGTATCCTTATTAAGCTTATATCAAGTGCTGTCATTCCACAACCATTTTTAACCAATGTAGTTTCTCCTAACAAAAAAATTAATTTTATGGCATATTTTGAAATCTACTCTAATAGGAAACCTTTTCGAAAGAGTATTATGTTATCTTTAGGAAAAAAGGAGTTAACTCCATAACGTTTTTTGTCACGACTTCTAGAAACGGATTAGAGCTGAAAAGCTCTAGAAAATTTTACGAATATATTAGAATTATTTAACTATCGCCACTATTATTTTTTCACCAATGTTTTTATTCCGAATGCAATCATTAAACAATTTTCAATTTTCTCAAAATCACTACTGGTTAATTTTAACATGGTTTGAATATTTTTTTATTCTAGTTTAATTTAGTTTGTGACAAGAAAGGGATCGCTCGTCATATTTATACTGTCTTTTTTGGTGGATATTTAGTTGCAATGCTAACTTGTGGATGGCTTTCTGATCGGTAAGTATACGTTTGAAGAGTATTCCTTTCATGTTTTATATTCTGTTTTCCCCAGTAATGTTCAGTATCAGAGGACTGAAGTTAAAAAAAAAATAGCTCATTCTAAAAATCCAGTTGTAATATAGATTGTAGAATCATAAAAACCTATAAAAGAGAAACCAAAATGAAGAAATTCGTAGAAGTACAACTCTAAGACTAGATAGTATTCTATCTATTATGAGGTTTGGGTGCTTTTAATTTTAGCCTGACGATGATTAATCATTTCATCTTATATAATATACTGTCAATCTGCTCATATTACGAAAGAGGTCAATGTGGGTATAGAAAATTGTTTTATACAGTGGCCTAAGAAAAGTTTTTAGCCTGGAGAAGTAAACTACATTCAATTTCAAAATTTAATTGCATAATCCCTACTCAACATCAATAAACAGTATTTGAAACTAGTATAGAGTAGGTCTGGTTTGGTAACTCCAATGATTGTATTCGATTTTTCATGGATTTGATCAAGTTATCAACAATCGTCTGAGCCATATTTTGCCACTCCTTTAGCAATGTTTCTTTAAGGGTTGCCATTGACGTGATTTTGGTTGCATGCTCACGAAGTTTTCAGTGAAGTTGCTCCTAAACGTGCTCTATTGGATTAATGGCAGGACTTTGGACTACCCATCGCAGTGACTTGATTCCTTGCGATTCCTTCCAGGCCTTTGCTACTTTGCTCGTATGACATGGCGCTCCATTTTCTTGAAACAGATACACATTCTTGTCAATCTGATTAGTTTCAAATAGTAGAAGTAGTCGTTTCTCTAATATTTGAGAGTATATTGGACCATTCAACCGCTCGTCACCAAGAATCAGCTCAGATTTCCCTCCAAACCAGACAACGCCCCACACCATTACTCTAATCCCTCCATGTTTCACGATTGCCTGTAGACATTCAGTGTTCCAAGTCTCATTCTGATTTCTCCAAACATAAACCTGTCTCGAATTCGAATATTAGAAGAATTTACTTTCATACGAAAGGACGTGGAATATCCGTCTCTAGATTTTGTCGAGGAACCTAAGACGAACAGCAGGGGTCTTTAGTCCATATATGACATCAATACTCCATGCAAGGGCGAATGGTAGATTTATAGATTTGAAAGATGGACTCGAACGAGAAAAACTTTCTGGCGCGACATAGAGAACCAAATTTCCTTGCGGTAGATGAAGCTATTGATTCAATGTAATTCTTCTATCTCAGGTCAACGGATAGTGTGAGACCAAGCAGTCGCAAAGAGGTGCTCTCGTGGAGTTGAGCATCAGACATTCTAATGGGAGGCAGGAAGGGTTCTCTGTGGTGGGTAATAGAAAGCAGTTTTGTTTTTGAGGAATTAAAATAAACCAGCCATTTCCTTTCCCCGTCAACAAGCGATTAGATGTACTTTTACAGACCAACGGCCAGGTTATTTTTGTCAGCAATACCAGATTTGCTGTTTAGGCAGGAGTAAATAGTGGTGTCATCTGCATAGAAGCCTACTTGGAAACTGACGGCATCGGAAAGATCGTTAATGAAGATAATGAACAGTGTAAGACTTAGGATAGAGCCTTGGGGAACACCTGTGTTCGTGAGAAAGGAACTAGAGGGAAATCCGTTAAGGACGACCTTCATTACACGGTTTGATAGGAATGGTTAAGTCAAATAATCGTCCTGAAACCTTGTGTAGGAGGCCGGCATGCCAAATCCTATCAAACACTTTAGAGATATCTAGAGCCATTGCACTGTGAAGTGCTTGGTAAACGAATTCATTTATGGCCGTGAATACATCAGCTGTAGATCGGGCAAAGCGTAAACCATATTGCTTATCTGTGAGCAGATCATGGGATGTAATGTGCTTAGCCACTTCGGCGTTGATTAAAGCTTCAAAGACTTTGCCGAAGAGTGATAGGAGACTGACAGGACGGTAGTTAGATGGGTCAGAAAGGTCGCCAGAGTTCTTAAAGACAGGTACAACAGATGAAGATTTCCAACAGTATGGAAAGCAGGAGTCATTGAGGCAGTAGTTGTATAGCTTGGAAAGGACAGGAGTCAGTTTAGAAGCACATTTCTTCAGGACAATGGCTGTTATACCGTCCCCACCGCTAGCCTTATGGGAGTCTAATTTAGAGATGATGCCCAATACCAACGATGGGGTTATGTGCAACTCGCTCAAAAGAGCGTCAGTTCTGGGGCGGGTGAAGGGAAATCTGTGGGTACAGCGAACGAGTCGAGCTTTGAATTGAAGGACCATTTACGAGCAAAGCACTCAGTCTTATCGGCTGAGGAAGTCAGGACAACAAATTGGTTGAACAAAGGAGGTATTTTGGGTTTGCTGTTGTTTAGTACACCAGTAATATTTGGAGCCGATTTGCGAGATGCAATCCGTTGTTTCATTCTATCAGCATAGTATATAGTGACTTTGCTTCATTGAGGACACACATGCACAGAGACAGGGGAAACAAATTATGAGAAGTAAGTCTGTCGCGGATGATGTGAATGAATCTTTGGAGTTTTAACTTTTATTATTGTATTTTTTCCTGTCCATTCATTCACATCATCCGCGAGAGACTTTCTTCTCATAATTTGTTTCCCCGTTTACAGTTCTGATGAGAGGGGACGAAACTGGTCGACTTGTGTTCGTGTTTTTGTTTTAAAATTTATCATGACCTATAGTAAAAATTTTCTTTCCTTTAATGCCTATATATATATATATATATATATATATATATATATATATATATATATATATATATATATATATATATATATATATATATATCGATTAGTTATTTAATCAGTTATATACATATTGGAATCGATTTTTCAAGAATTTACTTTATAAACTTTAATTTGAATTATATACACATTTTTATAAGTCCAAGTTTTGATTTATATGAACGCATGCATATGATATTTTCCAGATTGGGACGCAAGACTGTCATCATCGGCGCACTAATGATGCAAGGTGCTGCAGGAATACTGTCTTCACAAATTAAGAACATCAATGGGATTCTCGTATTACGTTTTTTCACTGCTATTGGAGGCGCTGGCTCTTACATTCCATCAATCGTCTTTGGTAAGTAGTTTTGCTTGCGGCAACCAGCAAAAATCTTCACTGAAGATTTTTACATTCTATAAAGTGTATCTTGTAAATAAATATTGCAACGAATAAATTGAATATTTGTATTTCCGAGATGCGGTATTGTTATTATTCACACTATTTACATTGTGTGGACTATTGTCTTCATCTCTGGTGCCATATTCACGACGTTTTGGTCGTTGTTCACTCTGACCTTCTTCAGGTGATTGAAATTTCGAACTGAACCCTCTAGGAAACATGGCCCAGTTGATAAATGTGTTAGTTGGATTCATTGATTTGATCAAGAGAGTTGTGAGTTCAATACGTAGCAGTGCTGAATAAAAACTTGGAGAGTTGAGTTAAAGGGAGATAACTGAGGTATCCGGAAGAGGCACATGGAACTAGAACAATCTACCTCGGTGGACGAAATAAAGTTTTCAGTTTGAAATTCCAGATACCTGAAGAAGTTCGGGGCGTACAACGGCCAAAAAGTCGTGAATATGGCAACAAAGATGAAGGCAACAGTCCGAATAATGTAAATAGTGTAAATAAACTAAAATTGAAAGGAGCGCCATCTAGCCTCGCTATCAACTAAACTTAGTCTGATAGAAAATTGAATTGGAAAGTGGGGGCACAAGTATTAGGAAGCATTTTTTTAGCACTGAACTTCCAAAGAAACACGATCCGTTTTGAAAATCAGCCTTTTAATGCCTAGCATTTTTCCTAGATTCAAACGCAAACTATTAGTGTAGTTGGGAAGGATTAAACTGTCTCGTCGACAAAGCAGATTGCCTGCTGTCTTGTAATTAAACAAGATATTGTTTTGTTAATCGCAAAATAGAAAAAAGTCTCCAGAAAAAAATTCAGGATTTCTTATCTATAACTTTAAAATATATAGATTTGAGAGGGAATGATTACCAAGTAAAACTTAACCAGACTCAAGGCCGCAAATTTGAAGCATACAGTGAATATGGAATTTATTACAGTAGTGAATACAATGGGAGATTACCTTGCTAATGGTCACTGCAAATTTTTCATTCATAATATTTAAAAACTGGTTTCGAAAATTTTAATTTGTTAAAAAATGGATAATGTCGAATTGGTATTTTCTTGGTTTAATTTCATCCTGTATTTTAAAGGAACTGAAATTTCATCAATGACAAACAGAACTAAAGCCTCAGTTGCTATTCAACTGTACTTCACCCTTGGATTTCTGATTGTTAACTTGTTGGCGTATTACATACGAACGTGGACGTTGGTTGTTCTATTGGTTTCCCTACCCTCAATCCCGGCTGGATTGCTTTATATTTGGTAAGATTTAAAACTAAACATTTACTGTCTTCTTTGACTCTTTCTTATCTGGCTTTTCCTCGGAGCAATCACTTCGATCTTTTGACAAGTGATTGTGTGTGTTGCGTACTGGGAATTTTTTAGACATTTCAAAAAGGAAATATGACAATTTCACTTTACCCGTCCTCTCTCTTATCAAAGAATCTGATTGGATAATATTTTCAACATTTATTTCTTTAGAATTTAATAGCTGCCTTTTTGTTTTTTGTTGTTTTTCCCTTAAGATAAAAACGACTATGCTTGGGTTGAACTTTCATACAAATGACTTATCTGAAGAAAATACGCAAACATACCTTCTAAATAAATACTCAGAACATAATTAAGTCTCTGTTCTTCACTTCAGTCATGTTCTTGTCTTCGGGCAGAATCTACCATAACGCGATGGTTCATGACATATGCAGGGTACAATGGGTAAAATGACGCCATTTTATATTTTTAATTTCGTGCATGCAAGTTGTTTTTTTTTTTATTATTTTGTCGACTACGCATTGTAGTAGGGCCAGTTGTTTATCAGAAAAAGAACACCATTTTGTAATTCACACTACCAAAAATTTAGAAACGACACACTGTACTGCTTGGCATTCGCACCGGAAGCTCCAATACAAAAATTCCAGAGTGTTTGCGTGCCAATCTGAGGACAGTGTAGAGGATCTGGTAAGAGTTGGATGTGTCTAATGGTAATTCCGAAGTTACGGCAGCTGGAAAACCCATTCTGATTGTTCTGATAAGAAACGAACTCCCGAATTTGTTGGCGGGGGCCTCAGATTCAACACAGAAGCCTACATGAAGTGCCTTGAGGATTTTGTGCTGCTCTGGATCAAGAGTCTGGCAACAGGACTCTACAAAATGGCACACAAGCAGGATAACCCAGTCATGGCTTTCATACAATTTCTGCGACCACATCACCCCTTACATATGGACCCCTAACTCACTAGACTGCAGCCCCTTTGAATATTATGTGGGGCGCAGTTGAGTGAGTGACCGAAAAGCTCCTTGTAGCACTAGTTAAATTAAAGGCAGGGGTTATGACAGCATTCACCAACTTAAATAAGGAGACGGTTTAGAAGAGTGAAATCATCTGAAGCCCGTAGTTGAAGCCAATGCTAATTTTATTGAATAAATTTACTCTTTAGTCTTTCAAAATATTTTTGTGTAATTTTAGTAAATATATCAGTTAAAATGATATGTCAGTGTTATTTTCAGTTTTGCGTAATTTTTGTGTACCGAAAACTGGGCACAGGCATCAGAAAGTAAATCGACTTTTTGTCATATAATATCTTTATGGCGATGTAGGTAAATATTTAATCAGAATGTACTAAGTGTAAGCTCTATCCACATATCTTAGATATATGATTCACATTATATATGCAGTCGATTTTCCCTTAGTAAATATTTATATATTTAATCATTTTTCAAGAATATTAAATAAATGTATGGAGACCAAAACGCATATTAATAGATATTTTTTTCTTCAAAATTTTGATACTTCTTTTGTAAATCTTTACAGGTATTTGCATGATATTTTTATGAGTTAAATTATAATATTAGGCTGGGGCAAAAATAATGACGTAATAATGTCGTTTTTTGGCGTTAAAAAATACGTTAAAAAATGACATTATTACGTCATTATTTTTGCCCCAACCTAATAGTTCATTTGCGAATAACAAAATTATGTCAAATTAAAGTCTGTGATACATAAGTAAAATATGTTCGTATGTCTAAAAAATATTATTATAAGCTATCAGATACACACAGAAACGCGCATATATATATATATATATATATATATATATATATATATATATATATATATGGTATATTAGTTAGTAGTCCCTCTTTTATACAGGTTTCAGTGAAAATGACTGACAAGGTAATGCGATTAAGATTTTTATTATATTTTTCTTTTATGCGTACAAGTGATTCCTTTTGGGGACATACAGTGTATAAGAATTGTCCAAATAATATTTCGGCTGATCAAAGATTGTGATTTTTTTAACGGAAATTTTTTTTATTCCAATACAAAGCCACAGCACATTATGGCTGTATTCTTCATTAAGATTATTAAGAGTTGATTTTTTATATTTTTTTTTATTAAGACTTTGATTATTTCTAAGCGTTTTCTGCAGTTAGATGAGTATATTATGTTAGTTTTTTATAGATATGTTGCGGTTGGTAGGCCTCCCTACGTATGTAAATCGTTCCTAATCGAGTTATAATCCAAAAGATGCAAAATAAGTCTTACTTGGCACCTCTGTAATGATAACACCATACATAATCGTAGAAAACACCATCATAAGTCAGTGTCAGAGGTATGACTATTTTGTTGTTTTATGTTAATCATTATCAACATCATTTTATTATACTGGGTGGACGGTCGAGTTCTGGAGTAGAGATGACTATATGATTCTATTGATTTGGCTAATCAAGAGGGTTTTCCAAGAGTTGGGTTTTGAACGGTAATGGTATGAGGTGTGTTGCAAAAATGCTACAATACTTGTTTTTACCTCTCATTTCCAGATTAACACAGGGTCCTGCTGAAACTTGAAATACATATTAGTGTGTTACTAAAGTCACTATATTGTTTTCTGCACAGAAATTAATTTATTATTGTTTTCTGCACAGTTATATATGAATTGTTTGCTATTACTCTTTTTAGGATGTTACCAGAGTCACCACGTTGGCTACTAACCGTAAAAAGGAAAAGGAAGCAGAGGCAATTCTAAATAAAATTGCCAAAGTTAACAATCGAGATTTCTCTTGTAAATCGGAAGAAATAGAAATCTCCGTCGTCGAAGATCGAACTGTCAGGCTTTGGAAAATAATGACGATTCCGACACTTCTAAAAAGGACCCTTATCCTGACATTCAACTGGTAAGAATATTCTGTTCATTTTATAAAGCAGGTTATATTTTTAATCATTTTACTCTAAGAAAGGTGAAAATGTCACTAGAACATAGAGGGTTACAGGGAGTGAATGCTAATGAGAAGACTTTAGTGAGGACAATAAAGGATCAGTATTTATGAAGACAGAAGATGGCAGTTGACGTTGCAATTAAACATTTAAATATTTTAGGTATCAGAGAAGCAAGAAATCGAAAGGTAGTTCTAAAGGCGGGAAATCCGAGAAAATAAACTATTAGAGTAGAACTGACACTTGCATCTAGCTAGATCTCATTATAGGCTAGTAAGTTAATTGATTTTCTAGATTATATAAGTACGCTACTTTCAAAACTATCTGACGTTTTTTTCTAAAAATGTTCCCGCACATCACCTACTTTTTATCCGACCGTTTTGTTTAGATAAACAAGCCTTTGATTATAGTTTATTGTTTTCGATTAGTACTTAGCCAACCTTGACACACTAGTTCCAGGTGATCGCTGTCAGTGATCGCTGTCAGTGATGACTTTATATACACCAACTGTAACTAAATTGCTAAAATTATTACTTAGTAATATCGCGGAAAATTAATGGAGCTGAAGTTTATGTATTGTGGTTTCAGTCCCTAGGCTGGTCAGTGCATAACTAAACTAAATGGAAACGAGGGGGGGGGGGGGTAATGACTGTACGATATTAATGAAGAACTAAGCGGGATATAACTTCATGCATAGACAAGCACCTTATGAAGGTAGGGCGGCCGAACCTTTGTGATAACAACAATAAAGACGAGGACAATAGTTAGCGTGTAAACAGTAATTACATTTTATTTATGAAGCAAGATTCATATTTTGCAGAACAGTAAAAATGTTTGTGCGGTGTGCAGTAATATGAATCTATTTTCATGGTGTATGATGAAATTTGTTTGGCCTGGAAAAATATTACGTCATTCGTGATTGCATCAGATTTTTAACACGTCTATACACTATTGTCTCCACTGTCGATTAGTTGTCCTACGGTCATTGTCTACGATGGACATTACTCCAAGAAAGATTACGAAAATTGTAACACTGCATGAACACACTGGAAAGCTTTAACAGTAAGAAAATCAAAGTACTATCAACTGGCTAGGAAATTTTGCTGATTTAAATCCAATCAAGGATCTGTGGCCAATCTGCAAGGAAAGCCTTTGTGGAATGGCTATACGAAGTACAAACATGTGCACTGTGTCATGTATATTTCATTGGAAATATACGAAAAAAATGAAATACACTATTTACATTATTCGGACTATTGTCCTCTTCTTTGTCGCCATATTTATTACAACGTTTCGGCCATTGTACGCTCCGGCCTTCTTCAGATTGTTGGAATGTCGTTTATTTCGCTCACTTGGGTAGACTGTTCTACAACCACGTGCCATGTTTAATGGATGTCATTTGTCAGTTATCTCCTGTTAATTCCCCTCTGTAATTTCTCCACTGCCTTAACAGGGTATTGAACTCGCTCTTTGGGTCCTGTCACTGGATCAAACCAACGCCTTTATCCACTGTGCCATGTGTCCTTGAGGACATCTGTGCATGAATTTCTGAGTATTATAAACCTAATGTCTTTAGCAACCATTTTTACCAGTGAAATTTTTGCTGTTATCATTGCATGTTTTTGGCAGAGCTCATATTGCAATTTTTGTTGTTATCGCTTTTTCTCTGACACTCCTTATTACTGGTTCCCATATTGTATTCATTGCAAGAGATTTTGTGGCCTATCATATGTGCTGATTCCTTAAGTTTACGAATTAGGAATTGCGAAATAAAGAGTTCAGTTCGACATTCCAACCACCCGAAGAAGGCCGGGGCGTACAACGTCAAAGCGTTGTAATAAATATGGCAACAAAGATGAGGACAATTGTCCGAATAATGTAAATATTGTATTTACTTTTTTTCATATATTTCCAATGAAACATGACACAGTGCACATGTTAGTACTTTGTATGGCCATTCCACAAATGTAGATGCTTTTTCTTTCTTTATGTGTATATTTTTATTACTAATTTTCTACAGAACATCGATCTATTTTCAACACATCGTGAAAATCACAATACAATTTACTTATCTAAGTTCTTTACGAGAGCAACAGTTTCGCTCGTAGTTATGTACACTTTATCTCTAAATTATAAATTTTCCTCTTTCTGGAATAATTAAGAGAATGTGTTAATATAAACTAAGACATCAATTTCATTTTGTACATTTAGGATTGTTTAGTTTTATTGTATCCATGGGCTCATAATTGTGATCCCTTCAACTTCATTTTGTTCTTCTCCTCCCAATACTGTTTCTGTCACTCTTTCGCTAATTGTCCAAAAGAATCGACATTTAAAAAGCTTAAGTTAGTCTGCAACATCAACGAGGATTGATCTCATTGTTGTTTCAATTCACTATGATGCTAGATTGACGACCATGATAACACTGATTTATTATATAAATCGGTCCGATCATCAAGTATCGAGACTATTGCTATAGTAACGGAGGTAAAGTACTGTTGGGACCTTGTTAGGGTCAGAAATAAATACACGAAGAAAGAAAGTGCAATTTTGATTTGGGATTTTGAAGGGGCATCACGGACAAAATCACGGAGTGAGTTCCAGTCAGCATGCTGATAGTAGAAAGAGGTCTTGTAGATTGGGCGTTTCTGTTTAATAGATGATTGGAACAAAATTCCCATAGCTACCACAGAGGGGGGGGCAGAATTACCAATAGAGTAGTGTTGCAAATCTCGGCAGGGACAAGGAAAGGAGGTAAGAAATAAATCAAATAGAAAAGGATATTGCACGGTTTTGCTAGGGAAACTAATAGGGAAGTCCACAATTTGAGTAAAGGATTGAGCAATGGAAAAATTTCATGTTTGAACACCGGCAGCATCAGTCCATTTAGAATATTTAAGCGTCATGTTGAAGCGAGTATTAAAGTCACCAAAAACAAAGATGCTCACAGATGAGTGGAAGGAAAGTGACTTTTCTATACCGTCAGCAATTATGTCTAATATACTTCATTCCTGAGAAAAGGGAGAGCGATAAAAGAAAAAGTGATAACTAATAGAATTTAGTAACAAAAGACGGAAGCACACGAAGGAGTAGTCTGGGGCTTCGAGAAACAACTCCTTGGCCATCTGAAGATTATCCTGGATATAAACACCAAGGCCATACATATGAATGCTGGAATCTTTTCGACAAAGAGGAAGATATCCTGGAACCAAGAATTCATTGGTAGCAATGGAAGAATTTAAGTTAGTTTTACAGAGAGCAAAGATACCTGGTGACCATTCTAAGAGGAAAGATTCTACGTTGCAAAAGTTGGAATAGATATCCCGAATATTAGTGAAAGATTTTTTAATTGTTTGGTTGCATATTTTTGCGTTGTGTTTTCCATGAAATCCGTTTCAGGAGAGAGGGGAATGACTATTGTAATTATCACTATCTGTCGACAAACCAGCCAGAGAATGGCTGAGAACAGGGAATAGTGTGGCCTCATGGTTGCCCACCGGCAATACATCCAGAGACACCTATCCATGTGGGATATGGCACTAAAATACCCCGATATTATGCGACTGTTGATCAAAGCAGTCTTTCTAAGCGCTACCAACAAGTTCGGGCTCGTAACGACCAGTCGGGACCAGCAACCAGTAAACTTCCAACACGGTACCCTCACAATGGAAAGTCACCGCTACGAGTTATTCCGATCACCAAAAAGTTAAGTTAAATCACTGTGGATCTAGTAGAAAGAAAGAAAGAAAGAAAGAAAGAAAGAAAGAAAGAAAGAAGAACCGCTAAAGCATATCCTGAACAGGAGACAAGTGATGAACATCTACTATCTTCAGTCGATATGGGAGGATTTCGGCCTGACGATTAGTTAGCCTATCTACTCCTATTAAGCAAAACAAATCGTCCGTAAATAATAAATTGTATACTTATAATTTAAATAATACATTATACATTTATAATAATACATTATATATTTATAATTATGGAAAATTATGGAAATTATGGTATTGTTTACTATTGTTGTTACTGCTTCTGTTAACCAGATTAGTTAATAATAAAAAATATTATTATCGTTGTTGCTAACATCACTAATCCTTTTAACGAAATTAATTGTCAAAAAAATTAATAGAAAAAGAAAAAAATAACATTTCGTTAATAAAGTTTAAAATTTATACGAAGGATAACACATCACTATTGTAAAATTAAAAGAAATAATAATATTTAATATTTCTTAAGATAATAAGATTAAGTGAAACATCCCTGCAAATTGAAAAATAAATAATATTTTACTTATTGTTTAAGGAAAAACAATATAGTTGATTGGTGTATATTTTTTAAAAATTACAATATTATTGATGACTTATTTGTTTGCATAAAATTATATATATATATATATATATATATATATATATATATATATACAGTGGGTAGCAAAAGCATTGGTTTTTCTTACATATCTCAAAAAATAACAGATCAATTGCAACGAAACTTATAGGAAATATTTAAACGAACATTGTCGATCAAAACATAGAAGGAAAATTTAAAACCACTGTTTTGAGAAACATTTATTAACAATAAATAAATGAACCCATATGCAAAAGTATTTAACACCAATGCAAATATTATGCTAGAAGAGATGTGTCGTCATGATTCCTACCCATATTGATATGATGTCATATGTCGACCAATGACAGCACTGCACGACACTCAGCTAGCTATTAGATAACAGCTCTGAGACACTGTAGCTACTCTGTTGCCACTACTGCAAGAAAATGGTGAAAACAAAAGAATTATCTAACGACATGCGCAAGAAGATCATAAAGAATCACAAAGATGGTAAAGGATATAGAAAAATTGCTCAATATTTGAATTTGCTTGTGAGTACAGTTGGTGCTGTTGTTCGAAAATGGAAAAAATCCGATACTATTGAAAACATTCAAAGGAGTGGTCGTCCGTGTATCTTAAATGAGGCTAATGAGCCATACATTTCCCGTACTGTGAAGAAAAATCAATTTTCAACTCGTCGAGAAATTCAGAATGAATTGAAAAATGCCGGAATTGAAGTTAGTAAAGATACAATTAAAAGATCACTGAATCGTGCAGGTTTCACTTCAAGATCACCAAGAAAGACTCCATTACTAAAACGCCGACATGTACAAGCCCGTTTGAATTTTGTAAAGAAATATGAAATTGAATCTAATGATTTCTGGGAGAAAGTAATTTGATCAGACGAAACGAAAATTGAGCTTTACGGACGAAACATGCGCACTCATGTATGGAGGAAAAAAGAGCGGAATACGAGCCAGCAGATACCATCCCTACAGTCAAACATGGGGGTAGAAATCTTATGTGGGGTTGCTTTTCCTCAAATGGAGTAGGAAAAATGAAAATCATCGAAGGAACAATGAATGCTGCAAAAGGCTTCTCAAATTTTGTCAACTCATCTCTTGAACAGTGCCACATCTTTGGGACATGGTCGTGATTTTGTATTTCAGCAAGACAATGACCCGAAGCATACTGCTAAAACAACTAAGAATTGGTTTAAGAATAATGACATTAATGTCCTGGAATGGCCAAGCCAGTCACCAGATTTAAATCCAATCGAAAATTTGCGGAAACTATTGAAGTTACGAGTTCATAAAAGAAATCCATCGAATTTAAACAAATTGAAGAAAATTTGTGAAGAAGAATGGGTCAAAATACCAGTAAGTACCTGCAAGAAACTAATTGAAGACTACGGGAAACGACTGGAGGCTGTGAAGCAGAACAGAGGCTACTGTACTAAATATTAGTAAAGTGTGTTAAATACTTTTGCATATGGGTTATTTTATGTATTGTTAATAAATTTTTCTCAAAACAGTGGTTTTAAATTTTCCTTCCGTTTTGATCGACAATGTTCGTTTAAATATTTCCTATAAGTTTCGTTGCAATTGATCTGTTATTTTTTGAGATATGTAAGAAAAACCAATGTGTTAAATACTTTTGCTACCCACTGTATATATGTACAAAATTTATTCATTCGTTTATTCATTTGTTCGTCCATCTGTATATTCAGATATTTATTCACTGAACACGTCGAAAATCTACAACTAATATCGTAGTATTTCTAAAAAAAAAAATATAGAAGTTGTTCTAAAAAAATTCTATCGAAGTATCTATATATCTTAGAAACGAATTAGTTTTTAAGAAAGTTGAAATTTTTTATATTAACGCTTTCATGCTTTTTGGTAAACGGAATTTGATGCTAAAACCAAAGGAAAATTTTAAATGATGATTTTCAAGGCTAAAGTCCCTTAGAAGATTAGCTTAACTCGATTTTCTTCGCCTCATTTCTCAATTTCTTCTAGAAATGAATGTATGATTGAATGCTTAATAGATCCATTATCGTTTTCATAATTAAAAAATCATGTTTCTTTAGGAACTCGCAGAACAAAATCAACTGAAATTTTATTTCTAAATGAATATCACATATTTCTTCTTTTTTGACGTGCTGTATCTATTCAGGATATAAGGCGATAATGATTCTCCACAATTTTGTACTCTCAGTAATTTATTGCTTTTCGTTATCTCCCTAATGCGTGTTCTGCCAACCATTTAAACAAGCTGGTTAGGTAGCTGCATTTTTCTGTCTACTCTACCATCATTATACCCTGTGAGAGTCAAATTCTCCAGGTTTGATTTTGAATAAAAGCGTCTTTTTTGCTTTACAGTTTCCTTAAAACTTCCTCATTGCTCACATGTTAAGTACATGGTATTCTCAGCATCCATCTATAGAACAACATATCTGTTGCTTTAAGTTTCACATAAAGGAGAGGTAACTTTTTTGATCACACCTTAAAAGCTTGATTGAATGAATTAGTTTGTATAATTCAAAGTATCGCTCATTAGCGAGTTTACAAACATTTGTTGAATGCGATGCTCTAATTACCCATTAACACATTGTAATGAATTCAATTTTCAATTGTTCAATTGTTATTTATCAATTTTCAAATCTATATTCGCAGGTGTGTAGTGAGTTTTGTGTATTATGGATTAGTAATAAACACCGAACATCTCAGTGGAAACATGTTTTTGAATTTCTTCTTTGGCGCACTAGTAGAAGTCCCTGCCTATCTCGCGTGTATATTTTTATTGGACCGTGTCGGCAGAAGAAAGTTGTGCATTGCTTTCATGGTTTTGGGAGGAATTTGCGGAATCGTGACAATTTTTCCATTTATATATGCTTCAGATGGTAATTTAAAAAGCCTTTTTTTATTATTTTCACATACCTATATGCACATTGATAAAATAACAAATAATACATAGTTTTATGTATATTATAGGGATTTTCCAAGCGTAGCTTAGATGTGACACAGGGCCGAAAGTATGGGGCACCCATTGAAGATCGAACTCACTACTTAGTCGTAATTGTTCTAGCGAGACAAGCTTGTTAACCATTACACCGCCTCGAGATGCAAAATTTTTATGTATATTATATATACCTATAAGAGACACATATGTATTCAGCCGTATAAGTTTATATAAGATAAAACTGATAAAGCATTCTCTGTCAAATTATGACAATTCATAGATAATAAAAAAGCAATCCGCGGTGAGTTATGATCGCTTACGTCCAAAAAGACATTGAATTAAAAAAAAAAATGATCACAATTACATTCATATATATATATATATATATATATATATATATATATATATTTATATAATGCTTACGCTCGCACATACAAACATACAAACACACACACAGATATATATATATATATATATATATATATATATATATATATATATATAACAGTCACACTACTCACACATAATTCGATTATAGGTGTGATGTCTTGTGCAAATGAACGACACATTTCAGAAGAGTAAATACGCGAAAGTGCTTCATGCCACAAGGTTTCCAAAACACCATCCACAGTTTTTGAATTCAGAGTTTTACTTTTTCTAGGATGGTTTCCAACCAAGGCTAAAGCTAAAACGCCCATTCTGCTCTACTATTTAACCCACAACAAAGGGGAGACTAAGAAACGGATTCATAACTTACTCAGGAGTATTGGCGTATAAGTGAATGTAACCGGCACAACTGTAATTCGAATTCGAGCTTCCGATTTCTGATTCAAACCCACTATCATTTACACCACCTACACATCTCTCTCATCCACCTTTCTCTCCACACACACACACACACACAGAATCTCTCGCATTATCCACACAAACATACCCACGTACATTCAATTCGGTTCGAATGATTTTAAATATAGTTATTAACAAGAGTCATTCATTAAAAAAAATGTTTGTTGTGAGAGAAATAAGATTTCCAATGGTTCGAGTATTTTCGTCAATTAGTTTTCCATCATTGTAAAATATTTTTTTTTCTTAATTCGCACCAAGCAAGGTGGTAAAAGCCACTAAGATACAAGTGGTTACTGAGTGTGAAAGAAACAGAGAAAAACGTTATTGAGAAGAGAGAACAATAAAAGAACTAGATTCAAGGAAGTAGAAGATGACGATTGACGTCGCATGTAAACTTTTGAAGATCAAAGTTGAGGGAAAAGCAAGAAACCAGATGATGGTTTCACAAGTGTGAAATGCGGTAGCAGAATCTATTAGCGTTGAACTTACGGTTACAATTTCAACAGTAAAATTATGAGACTTAATGATAATATGGTACTGCATCTAAATTTATGAAGTCGACATACCAAAGGAGTAAAAGCAATATTTATTTCAAAATGCAAAAATGTGGCACAAGGACAAAAGGGGGATAGGGTGTTGTAACCTAGGGAAGGTTACTGAATAGAATAATCACACGAAAGCTGGTAATAAACGATAATGCTTAAGACAAGAACAACACATATAAGATTCGTCAGCGGCGTGTAGAAGCAGTAGTCAACTGCTAGAAGTGAATCAACTGAATTCCACAACTGCGGAATATCTACCAACCCCTCTCTCTTCCTCCCCTATCACTTTCTTTCTTCCTGATTTTTTTTTAATTTTTATATTGAAATTTTTATTTTTCTTTCTTCCTTTTGTATTATAAAAAAAATTAATTTCCCTTTTCTTTTTTTTTCGTCTTCTTTTTCCTTTTGTCTAGACAAATTGATTTCATTTCTAAAAAAACTTTTGGTCTGAAGATATGAATATTTATATATATTCATGAAATAAATTATAACCGAATTGATTTTTAAAGATTGTCTCTCTCCCTCTATATATATATATATATATATATATATATGAAAGTTTGAATATATTTTATTAGTTTTCCGGCTCACCCACTCCATTACAAGGACAATTACAGTATCAATTGTGGTCGAGGTTATACAACATACGGATTCAAAAAGGCTCCTCGATTTCTCTCTTTCGTTCTCCCTCCCACACTTTCATTATGAGGCTGTAAGTGTAGGTGTATTGGTGTAATATTTAGCAAGCTTGACTCGCCTGAATAGTGAGTTCGATTCTCACTGTATGCCCCATAATTTCGGCTTTATGCTACATCTAAGCTACTCTTAGAAAATCACATATCTCATACGGCTCTCCCATAAAACTATTGATGAGGAGAAATAAGTCTGTTTTTTTTTTAACGTAAGGTTTCACTTACGCATATCAAATCTGTTATTGTAAGTTTTAATTTTCTCCGTCTAATTTCCCTATTGTGGACTTTTGTGAATGTTTTTTTTACATAGTTTAAATTGATATAAATGATTTTTATTTCTTCATTCAGATCTACAATGGACTACAACATCACTGGCTACCATAAGCAAATTTTGCGTTACTGGAGCATTTGCAATCATCATATTGCACTCTTGCGAATTGTACCCAACCTGTGTGAGAAATGGAGCGCTTGGAGCCCTGTCGACCTTTGCCAGATTTGGTGGTGTCATAGCCCCATACATTCAGATGATAGTACGTAATTTTTATTAATGAAAAAGCTTATACAGTGTAACCCGGATATAAGAAAGTTGTCTAGACCGGAGATGTCTCTTATATCCGGGTTTCTCTTATATCCGGGTTTTGTCTATTATATATACATTAACACGGGCTCTAATTTGGGACCAGAGAAAATATCTCTTATATCCGGGTTTCTCTTATATTTGGGTCTCTTATATCCGGGTTACACTGTATAATCACAAGCGGATAAACCGTAATAGTGCTCCATGAACGAGGTACCTTAAAGTTCAAATAATAATGAGTTTTTCAAACTTATTTTTATTTTATCTTCGCTATTTTTTCCATACTGTAATTTCATGGCTACACCCAGTGTTGCTAAAATGGAAAGATTTACAGATTTTTATCATCTACATTTACAAGTGATTTCACTGTTATTTAACAGCGAAGTTTAACATTCTACAGTAGCTCTTTGTTCGTTTTAATTTTATTTCATGTGTTTATACTTTGATAAAGTTTAAACATTTTTATTGATTTCTAAATGAAATCTCACTGAATGGTAATTTGAAATGGCCGGTAATCCGGTTTCGATTTCAGGATCAAAGTTAACAAAAGCTGAGAAAATGGATTTCGAAATGAGTTTCCATGAAGAATTTTATAACTCGTATTAGAAATAGTAATTACATCACGAGACCGTATTGTTGTCTATAGAATTATGGTCTGTCTTTTCGATAAAAATAATTATCTGAAATTAAGTTGGAAGAAACTCTGTTTTTATAATGATTTATAAGATTGTATTATACATGCGGCCGGGGACCACTTGTGAATTCAAATTCCCACTGAAACTCCTACTATTTGCAGATCCGAATAAGTACGACCTCTGCTACACTTGGTCAACCTTTGTTCGGATGTGGCGTCAAAAGGAGTCCAATGTTCCATACGGAACGGAGGGAACTAACTATATGGTCGCACTATTTATTTTTTAAAAATGTCTATAGGCCGTGTGTATTGAGAAATCAAGGCTTGCTGTTTTTATGAATCTTTATGAACCTCAGCAAAACATCAAAAACGACAGGATTAATCGAAACTTTTTTACTCAGTTTTACTTGATCTGTCGAAAAAAATGAAACCGTTGACAGTTTAAATCATTGAATAATAAGTTCTGTGCTTCTTTATTTCATTTAATTATATTAAGGAAAATTATCATCTTAACTATTAGGTTGGTGCAAAAATATTGACGTAATAATGTCGTTTCTTGACGTTAAAAAATACGTCAAAAAACGACATTATTACGTCATTATTTTTGCACCAACCTAATACTAATACGCGTGAATTTAATAGGTTTGGTGTACAATTACATTCGACAATGTTCAACGCAGAGCAAAGATTGACAAGGATCAATTTCCACAATCGACTCCATTGAAGAAATGTAATATTATGCGTTTTGTCGGACATTAAGATGGAATAAACTCTATGTCGTAATTAATAATGGTTTCTATGGTTGTATTATTGATTCTCTCAGCTGGGTGTCTTGAGAAATCAAGGCTTTCTGTTTTTACCAAACTTTATGGATGACAAAACATTACCGATATGCGTAATAGTAATTAATGAATTACTATTACAAATTTCTTTAATTATTGACGAAAAAACTGAAATTGATGAGAGATGCTGATGATTTTAAGTGGTCACCCATTTACTAATTGAGCGGGTGCTGCTCTTTTTCATTACATTAAACGCACGTTACATTTCCATTTTTGTGAATCAATTTTAATGACAAAAGCATTATCCTAGCTACTAATCAAACGCGACAGATTACAATACATTTAGAGTAAACTAACTTACGACAATGTTAGACTCAAAAGACAGTAGATTCACAAAGATCAATCTCTATAATTTGAGTCGCATTGAAAAATATAATACCATTGCGTATATTGGGATCGTCAGCTCATTAAAGAAATGCGTAATGGTAATTTATTGAACACTGAGCTTTTGACACTTTCTGAAAAAATCTAACTGCTCAGATGATTCTAAGTAGTGACCCATTTAAGCCATTGACCAGGCTTTTACATTTTATTAAACACACGCGAAAAAGTGATATCCGACTGTAGGCTCATCTACCTAGTGTCTATAAAATTATTTTCTATGTGAATTAGGAATAAATAAAGATAACATTATTAATCATTTTCCACTATTAACAATAATAAGGTTTAAATAAGTATTCAATCCCTATTGGAAAAAAACAAACTTCGCAGCATTTTTTTTTTAAACAACAGTTAAAAGATGACTATCCTTCTGGGTGTTGCAATGCTGAAACTACTTTAGAAGATTAATGTATTCTACAGGATGGAAAATGGATTCACTATATTATCAGTCCTTGCGTTCAAAAAATATCATAACCCCTGCGATCAGGTTTAAATATGGCAGGGGATTCATTTACAAACATGAAGATAGCCCGATGTATAATTTGAAAATCCGCTCAAAATTGTTTTAATGCAATGAAATGTCTTTCTGAAACGCCTGGCCAAAATACATGGTGTGACAGAAATACCTCCCACAGTTTAAATTGTCACCTAGGTTTTGCTAACAAATTTAGGCAAGTGGCAATACCTTCATCTAGCTAATGTCTTACCATTTCTTTTAAAATACCATCATAACTTGGACCGATGCACACCGAGCGTTTACTGTTAAAACATTTTTAAAACTGGTGAATTTGTAGTTACAACACGGAGATTTTCGTGTTCATTTCGTTTAACGGTGAAATGGTTCTCGTCCGGATAGAAAATTCACACCTCTATAGTTTGAAAGTTTCAACGAAAACACTTGGAAGCCATCGAAGCACTCTTAATTTCGAATGATGGAAAACTTTACAAATCGTCTACAACAATGTATTGCGAATAGAGGCCACCATATAGAAGATGTTATTTTTAAAACCCAAGGAATAAAAACTGTAGCCCTCTGGTTAAACAACACTGAAATGATATTTTAAATAGCAGTTATCAGGGTTTGTTTGTCAACTTTAAATTGTGGGAGCTGTTTCTTCCGTACCATGTACAATGAATTTTTTATTTTCCAAATTTACATTTGTATTTGGCACAAGTCCGAACGGGAAGTAGGGGAAATTTTCATCTTCACTCTCTATACTATACTTAGCTAATCTGACTCGCGACCAATCCGTTGTAAAAATTGATATAATCACTAAAAAGAAACATCCTTTTCCATCTAACCATGTACAGTGAATTGATTGTTTTTATCGTCTGTTTCTTCGGTTTAATAGAGGATGGTTTTCTTGTATTGTTCAGATAATTTACATTTCCGACTAGATTTTGTTCTTTCTGATAAGCCTTGCCTTTCAGAATGCTGTTTATAATTTCATTGGACATTACAGTCCGATATTTCTAGGGTAGAGGCAATTTTCATTTAGAATTTACCCGTCGAGTTATGCTATAAAGCCACTATCCAAGTTAGAAGTGTTGGAAGTAGTCACTCAAAAATCTCTGTGAGAATCATTAAACATAAATTTTTAGAAAATATTTAATTACATTTAAACTTAAATTTATATTTAGAAATAAAACATAAGCAGTAAGAGTTTAATGTGATTGTGATTATTAAATTTTCATGTAAAGCAACTTTCAACTTTTTCTTCTTTCTCTACGTAAGCGATCACTTGCAGATGGAAGATTTGGCGACTCTTTGCCTCTTTTGACTATGGGAATTGCCTGCCTTTTAGCTGGAGTTTCGTATTTCTTCCTTCCTGAAACTAGTAACAAACCCATGGAAGACACTTTTGACGATCTTTGCAGACAGGTGTCCATAAGGTAAGAATATTTTGGTCATTTTATGCGACTAGTAACACTGAAAACCGAATCAAGTTTCTGTTTATTCACTTCGCAGTAATGTCTTTCGGGAAAAGGAAAATTATATTGAATTGTCATGGCTTACCTTTTGGCTGTCAGAATGAAAGTAATGAGCACTTGACTTAAATTATCTTCCTTAGCTACCTAACCTTCTGTAGCTGTAGAAATATGTTTATTACCCCATATTCTAAGAATATATAGGATATATAACAGATGAACATAGACTTTGTTTGTGATCTTAGTGATCAGAGAAGCAACCCTTCGTGAGTATGATTCTCAAAGCTGAATTTCTTGGGAAGAAGCTGTCTGAATGGATCCTACTTCTTGCCAATGAAATACGAAGGGAGTGAGGGTGATTAAGCTCTGGATTGTAGGAACAATTGAATGTAGCATGTCTGAACATTTGATATAACAATAGCGGTAGGTTTGCAACTTTTCGTAAGGGTTAAAAATAAATAATTGCTTACGAGGCTAAGTAAACGATTTTGAACTGTCAATGCTGGAAAGTGAGAAGTGAGATGTTCCAGCCCAGATATCACAGCAATATTTCATTATTGGTCTGATCTGACTGTGAAAATATAGGGCATCGCAGAAGTCAGGTACAACGAACCGACATTCTCCAGCAATTTAACGATGTATTGTATAAATGAATTCCACTTGAGTTCCAACAGACATCCAAGGTAAAGAACTTCATTTAGAGTACAACTGTTTATCATGACTCGAGGGGATCAACGGTCTGCTTGGTGAGTATAGAATATTGCTAGCTTGGTTTGGGGCGTATTGAATGTTATAAGGCAGTTTTTCACTCTTTTGCAAGATCAAAAGGAAGATCAAATGCCAGACTGTTTTCATCTAGATTTTTGGAGGTGTACCCATAATCTGTAGTGTCATCTGCATAAATAATTATTAATGATCTGAGATGGTTCCTAGGCAGATCGTTAATATAGGAACAAAGAGGGTAGGATCGAGGAGATAGCCTTGCTCAAAGAAGGATGGTCTTTGCCAAGTTACTCAAGATTTACTCGTTCAAAGCCTTTTTCACCATTTTCATCCTAAGAAGCGGTTATAAACTATTGACATTTTGGATATTTCCGAATAGATTTGATTCCATGCTTAGCATCCATATGAAAGTTTCAAATATTTAAGAACATATCTCGAGCTTTCCGATTGATATTTTGGTATGACTTCGAGCATGAGATAATATGGACTTACTCCTAAGATGGCTGAGGGACCTTGTGGCGTGTTTGTTGGAATAGATGACACGAAACCATTGTCATTTGATAATTGTAAAGAATCATTCTTGGAACTTCAGATCCATTTCTGGTATTTGCAGGAATAGCTCTTCGAGACCACCATTCCTTCACATTTGAAGGTCATATGTTGTCATTGACTTTTTAGGGTTATTTATCATCAATGAGGCATTTAAAGTAGGATTCATTTCATTCAGCGGCACAATGATATTTATATTCAAGAGATTGAAAATTAGACGGAAATGGGGAATTGAAGTGAGTAAAGCAGCGCCGTTTTACTTCGACTTGAAATATAATTTTTAAGTCGAATGAAAACTTACTATTGCCCTGGCGAAAAGCAAATTCTGAAAAACGATTAATTAATTCTATTTCGAAGAATGGATTTCGTCATTAACCAGATGAATTAATTCCACTAATGCGGAATATTGTCCAAGCTGTAGAATGTACTTCTTGGATATCTGGAGGAAAAGATCAGTAAAGTTGAAAGAAAAGTACCAATTGTAACTGTGCCGATATGTTTAGTTGTTTTAGTCTTGCAACAACTCTTGGCTTCTAAACAGTTTGTTTCACAAGTCTCATATGGGTTCTTTATCGCAGTTTATTGTAATTTACAACGATCAGTGACAATACAAAGTTCAATAAGGAATTGAGCAGCGTTGCTTGGATTGAAACTTGGAAGTCAAGCAAAAATTTGCGAACTCAGGCACAAGTATAGATACATCTGGATGATGTTTGATGAAAACAGAAAACCTACCTTAATCTGAACATCATTTCCTTAACTATAAATATGAGGTTTCTCTCAAAAGACGTTGTATAATGTGTTTAATCAGCATTCTATTAAATCATTTTGAATATTGAATAATTTTTAATAATAATTTGGAATATTGGCGTTACTAATTTGTTTTTGTTTAACTAATTTTTTCATTCTTTTTTTCCTTTTCAGAAAAAAATATACGTGTGAGCTAGAAGCTAAGAGCGCTTTGAATCTCTCAGTATAAAGTATTTACAATAATAGTGACTATCGAAACATTTTGATTTGGTAACTCATCACAAAATATAATAAAATAAAAAAAAATATGGAAAAAATGAAATATACAATAAAAAATGAATCATCTGGAATGAAAAGAATCTATATTATCTTAGGAAATAGATAACTGACAAATGTTTCTTGACGAATGTGTTTACGACTCTACGAAAAGATTTTAGTCGAGATGTTTCAATAATTTGACATTGTTTAACATTTTTCCTGTTTTATTTAATCCCACATAATCTAATATTATTTAATCCCGCAAATCTAATATTATATCATTGGCGAACCATTTCTTTCTTACTCGTAACCCATATCTTATTCTTATGTGATTCTTGGATTTCGTAAATTTCCATATACATAGATTTATGAAACAAGTCTACTGGGGAAAATAAAATATTTGTTTTTTTAAATGTTTCCATTTTTTGTGTGTGTAGTTTTTTTTGTTTTTTTGTTTTGTTTTCTTTTGTTTTCTTTTGTTTTTTGTTCTTCATGTCAAAGATAAGAAAACGATTTAGATTGCAAACGTTTCTCATTTAATTTTCACTTTTACTTTATAATTTTATCTAAATGTAGATTTGTATTTATATGTTTTTGGGTTGCCGTTTCGAAATGTATATAGACCTAGAATACTGAGATAAAAAAAGCGATATTGAGATGAAAAAAAAGTTCGGTAATACTGAAAATGCTTTCTCTTATAATTAAGATATGCTACTACTATTTATAATAGATATTAAATAGACTACTTTGTAAGAAATCCAATGAAGAAGAATGAATTTCTATTCTGATGAGTATAGGTTCTTATGAAGTCCCTGTATGTGTCGTTTCCCGGATAAAAGTTGCAAGTTCACGTCTTATTGAAAGTTGTTTTTTTTCTTAACTTTTTATTCATGCTGAATTACTTAACAGTCGAACAGTACATCGAAGTAAATTGTTTTGATGAAAATAATATTAATAGATGAAAGAAAAACTAGGCAACACTGCTTGGAGAAACACCGGAATATTCGAATCACACTTTTCCCAAGAGTATGTGCAATTTCCGCCAAAATTCGAACTTGTTTCGCTTATTTCCAATTTTCGCACCGTCATTCTGGGCTGCAAATTCGGAAACCTTTAATTGAATTTCAGGTTATAAACTTAGCCGCTCTTAACGATTAATTTGAGGTATCTTTTAGCAATTGATTAAACAGAAAGTGAAAGAGAATGAGGAGATTTTTGTGGTTATGACTGACGAAAGAACAATAAAGGAACAGGTTCGAGAAGACAGAAGGTGGCGATTGACGTGGCATTTAAATTTTAATGATTGTAAGAAGTTCTGCAGCTAAGAAGTGCGATAAAAGAAACTTAAAATAGAAAAAAAACTGTTGCATCTAGCTTGTTCAACAGTAAAACGTTGAGTTCTAGTTGCCAATCCAGTAACACATTTAAATTCATGCAGTGGAAGCACCAGGGGTAAAAGCTCATCAGAATAGTTGCCATGAAAAAATTGGTAGAAAAGACAGAGGGAAGTCATCTCAGATCGATAAGTATGTGACTGATTTCGAGATGCTAAGTCATGATCGATTACATTACAGACCATTATTTGAATTTTATCAAGAATCACGAGATTTAAAACAGGATGACCAGATATAGCAACAGTATTCAATGCAAGGACGAATGGTAGATTTATAAATTTAAGAAATGGATTCTGACGCTAACATTTTTCTGGCACGACACAGTAAACCAACTTTCAAAGCAGTACACGTAAAATTGATCCAGTATAGTCGACATCATGTCAGTGGAAAACGTGAGGTCAAGAAGGCACAAAGTGTTGTTCTCTTGGAGTCTAGCATCCGCCTTGCTGATGGCAGGCAGAAAAGATTTTCTGTGGTGATTAATTGAAAGAATTCTTGCTTTGGAGACGTTGAAATTTATAAGACATTTCTTGCCCCAGTTAACCACATTTTTGAGAGCGGTTGCTAAGTTTACTCTGATGGTCTCTCGAACTTGCTACTAAGAGAGGAATAAATAATTGCGTTATCTACATAAATACTTACTGGGAACTGTTGACATAGGGTAGGTCCAAGATGAATACCAGAAACAGTGTAAGTTCAAGTATATATCGCTGGGGAACGCGTGCATTAGTATGAAATTGTCTAAAATCGTGCATTTGAGATGTCTAGAGCCACATCACGAGCTTCACAGTTCTTATCTAAAGCTTGATAGACAAATTCAGTGATGGCCCTAAATACATCGGAAGTAGGTCTGGCTGAAAAGAAGCTATCTTGTTTGTCTGAAAGGAAACCGTGCAAATTATGATGCCTAACGTTGATTAGGTTGGTGCTTTGCCAAAATGAGGTAAGAGAATAATGACTGATGTGAGAGCGGAAGGAGATATTTATAGACACTACCGTGTGGTCGAATTTTCCACGACGACAGAGCTCCAGAATACGACATACGAGTCCAGAAAGGAGGTAAGGAAGAGATCATGTGGAGAAGCTTGTCCGTCAGAATTACTGGGTAAACGCGTGGAGAAATTTAGTATTTGAATGCGAGATTGAGTAAAAGTGAAGTTTAAAGTCTTTAATGCCAGTCAGATCAGTGGCATTAGAGTAATTTAACCACTGGAAATGATGGGCATTTAAGTTGACTAACACAAAGATATTTGCTGACGAGTGTAGAGAGAGGGCCTTATCTATATTAGAAAATATATCTAGCAAGTAACAGTCACGATAGGAAGTGAAACGATATTGATTCGCTTTATATGGTACTAATCAATAAATGCAAAAATATAGGTTTAATTACCTGGAACACTGTTACAGATTTGGTAAGCAGATGGTTTTATCGTTGCAGTCAATTGATATCATTATACATTCGATTAATATTTGTAATATTAATTCAGTGGTAAAACGATGAGAGTAGTTTCCAATCGAGTAGAACTTAAATTCATGTAGTAGAAGCACTAGAGTAAAAATAACTCATCAGAGCAGTTGCTATGAAAATATTTGTAGAAAACACACAGAGAAGCTACGTCACGTCGATGAGAAAGTGACGAGATGCTAGATCAGGATCTATTACTTTACAGACTATTCTTTTAATTTTGTCCAAATCCCGACATATGCAGCAAGATCATCAGACCTGATATGACATCAGTATCCAATGCACGAACGAATGGTAGATTTATAAATTTGAAAGATGGATTCTGACGAGAAAACTTTTCTGGCACTACAAAGTGAATTAATTTTCCTAAGTAGCCATTGATCAAAGTCTCTTTGTAAGGAGGAGGTTTTATCGTGTCAATGAGTATCATTATATATTCGAATATAATAACAAAAATTATAAGCGAAAAATTAGAAAAACGAATGGCCAGTGTATTTCTGGAGGTTAATGCTTTTAAAGTTAACCGTCTTTGTACGTAAAGTGCTCAATATTTAAAATATAAACCAAACAAACGAATAAAATATAAAATAAAAAGTTCAAAAACCTATTCGCGAACTTAATTTCGCCAGCGTGATCCAGTATATATCATATATTAATAAACTACACTCCTGATTATAACTGAATTTATTATCAAATATCATGTTAGTAAATTCAGTAGAAAGTATTGCGTGATATCCGTCAATAAATTCAGCAGAATTATCTAATCCCATTGATAAGCGGATTACACCGGCAAACCTTGAAAGTCGGGGAGATAATCTTTGAAAATTTGACTTTATTTAGTTGCATTTTGCCAATATATAAAGAGAATTGAATAATTAAAAATGTGCCTTAAAATAATTGATGAAAAGAATCAACCGAAATTAATAACATAAATATCTAGTTTTACTTGGTCATTTCATAACATCTTTGTTATAATCTCTTATAAACTATTCTGCTATACAGGGTCGGCGCGTGCGACACCAAATCTTCCCGAAAATTGGAAGCCAAATTGGGGACCCCGGGAAGTGCTTTGTGACCTTCGCTATCTTATCAACATTTACCCTGCATTTAAATAAATTACAAATTAAACTAAGCACAACTAATTAATAAAGGATGAAAACTTTTCGCAGATTTTGACGTCATTCTGTTTTCCGTGAATTTGTTTTGCTCATGCTAAAATCACGAAAAATCACTACATAAATGTCTGTTTTTATCCATAATGCTGGGTGTGTTAAGATTTGGCCTTTTAACAAGAGAAATCTCAAGCTGATGTTAAAAATTGTCGCAAAACATTGCTGATTTATGTAAAATGGAAATATCTGTCATAACTTTTCTCAATTATCCCTTGTTCCCAGCAAGAGGTATTATTTTTGTATGCCTTAAAAAAAACTTTTTCCCCTGGGAGGAATTTTCTTTTTGGTGTGTAGGATTGTGTTACTTGTTTTGTTTTACTTGGTAGTAATTTATCGAACGCTGATCTGATTTTCCTAGCAAACATGATATCTGCTGGTGATAATGTTGATGGTGTCGCATTATTTGGCGTTATTCTATATACCTGTAGGAAATGCTGTAATGCTTTCTCCGTAGGCACATCGTACGCTTTTCGTAAGATTCTCTCCGCTTGTCCATTTGATCTTGGATGGTAAGGCGGGGATTTTATATGCTTTACTTGATAGATTTCGCAAGATTCTTGGAAATCTGCAGACGTGAATTGCGTTCCGTTATCTGTTACAAAACAGTTCACTACGCCAAACTGATCGAATAACTCGTGGAGGAAATTTATGGTCGTTTCTGTAGTAGGATTTTTGCACCGAAACACCTCCAGCCATTTACTGTAGCTATCAACTATGATTAAATCGTAGAACCTGTCAATTGGTCCTGCATAATCTGCGTGTATTCTTGACCATGGACGATCAGTCTCTGGCCAAGGCTTATGTATGATTGGCGGTGCTTTAGCTGCTAAATTACAACCCTTGCACATTTCCACCATTTGAGAAATAACCTGGTCCATATTCTTCCAATATACATAGCTTCGCATTAGCGACTTCATTCTATTTTTACCCGGGTGTCCTCTGTGAAAATCCTTTAGTATCCGTTTTTGTAAAGTTTTGGAGATTACAACCCTTTCGTTGTAAAGTAGCACATTATCGCATAGAGAAAAGCTGTCTGAAATTTTCTCATTTTTTTCTGCTATTTTTGCTTTTGTTTCATTAATAAATTCGTCATTTTTGGCTTCATGTTTTATGTCTTGCAATGTGACTGGGAGGTTTCTGACTGTACAACATAGTACTGTTTTTATGTCTTCTTCATTTCTAAGGACTGCGATTTCCGTATCTTCCAATGGCTCTGTTTTTGTTGGCATAAGTCTCGACAGACATAAGTAGTCTATTTGCCGTGTAGACCGGTAGACCTTTTTTTGAATCAAAAAATTTTATTAACGGTTTGTGATCCGTCTGCAGAGTAAAGTGTCTACCATAGACGTATCTATGGAATCTTATTACTGCGAAGATAATTGCTAGAGCTTCCTTCTCAATTTGTGAATAGTTTTTCACCGCTGGTAGTAGGGTTCGAGAAGCATGTGCGATACGTTTCATTGTCCCATCTGGCATTTTATGTAATATACACGCTCCGAAAGCGTAGGCGCTCGCATCACTTGCTACAATAATCTCTAGTTTAGGATCACAGTGTGCCAAAAATAAATCCGATGTTAATATCTTTTTTTTTTCGAATGTTTCCTGGCATTGATCTGTCCACTACCAAACTTTTTCTTTCTTTAGCAGTTCGTTCAATGGTGCGCGAAGTTTATGCATTTGAGGTATGAATTCCTGGTAGTAATTCACTAATCCAAGAAAACTTTGTAGTTCTGTTATGTTCTTAGGAACTGGCATCTTATTTATTGCTGCAGACCTTTCAGGGTCTGGACGTCTACCGTCATCGTCTATTATATGGCCAAAATATTTAATTTCCTTCATAAAAAAATCACTTATTTTCTTTCACTTTGAATCCGTAGCTTTGAATTCTCTTAAACACTTCTTGTACATGTTGCCAGTGTTGTTCAACGCTTTCGCTATTAATCAATATGTCATCCAGATATGCTATTGTATATTCTAGTCCTGACAGCATCGTATCCATTGTCTGCTGGAAAATAGCCGGTGCTACTTTAATTCCAAATGGTAGTCTTTGGTACCTGTACAATCCCTTGTGTGTGTTTATGCATAGTAGTTTTGAACTTTCTTCATCGACTGAAATTTGCAGGTAGGCCTCACTTAGATCAATTTTTGAAAAATATTTTCCGCCATTTAATTTAGTGAATACTTCTTCAGGACTAGGTAGCGGATAGTGGTAGTCCTTTATTGCTGCGTTCAGACATTTTCGTACGGTGGTAACTCGAATTTCTCCTGATTTCTTTTTAACGTAGACCGTCGGTGCGGCCCATTTGCTGTACTGTACTTTTTTCAATATGCCCATCTTTTTGAATCTAGATAATTCTTGGTCAATCTTTTCTATTGACGCAAACAGTACACTCCTTTTTTTCTTAAAAATAGGTTGAACGTTATCCTTTATTTTGATATTAGATGCCATTTTCTTGCATCTTCCGAGACGTGCCGAAAATACTTCGGGGAAACTCGTTTTTAGTTTTCCTTTTAATTTGTCTGCCTCGGTTGATAAGCTTTTAACATTCTGGCAGTAGGTGCTAATAGGTAGATCCCACAATTCGAATTTTTGCATCCAGTCTGTCCCGAATAGGTTTTCGCTATTTCTTAAGACGTACATTTTTAGTTTTTTCGTCATTCCGTTGAATGTTACGTTTGTGGTTATTTCACCCTCAAATTTTATCTTTCTCCCCGTAACTGATCTCGCAATTTTATCCGTTTTTAACATGACAGGTTTGTTTTCTCCATGTTTGTAGATTTATGATAGTTAAGTCCGAGCCAGAATCCAACTGTAACCTAACTTTTCTGTTTTGCATTTCAACTTGTACATATTTTCTTATATTAGTCTCATCTCTTTGGTCGGTCCTTGTAATTCTTATTCTGCTTTCTTTTCTATACCAACAGTGAGAACTTTTGTGACCAATTTTTTTTACATGATAGACAAGTTTTAGCACGATATATACAGTCTTTAACCCAATGCCAAGACCCACAACAATAGCATGGACTTGGTGGTAGTTTCTTTTTATGTTGATTATAATTAGAAAATTTTGTTTTACCTGTTCTTGAGGCGGGAAAATCAGTTCGGTTTGTGAGGCGAGAAAATTTGTTTGCTTTGTTTGTGAGGGGGGCAAATTTGTTTGTCTTCGTACTTTGCGTATGTATGCTATGCCAGCTTGTTCTATGTCTTTAGAGTCTTTTTTACGCTGACGCTGGTTTTTGAAGTGTCAGATCTTGTTCATTTTCCAATTTAGTAAGTATTCTACGTCTCATTTCTGCGTCTTTGGTTGAAACCAGACCTTGGACGTAAATTAAGCATTTGAAGTTGTCAGCGCTGAGTTCCGATAATTTGAAGTCGTCACAATATTTATTAACAATGGATGCGAAAGTTACGTAATCTTCGCTATCCTTTTTTGTAAAGTTCATGCATTTCTATCTTTTATGAAATAGTGAAGTATTATGGCTGAAAAGTTCCGTTAGCAATTTTATAGATTCTTTGAATGTTAATGCGCTTGTTTATCTGGGAAGGATATAATCAACGAATTTGGTATATTCGCCTGTGCCTAATTTTCTTAATAAAAGGCGTACTCTACGTGCGTCTGACTAATCTTTGCAGTCAAAATCATATAGATCTTCATACCTTCGGAAGTAATTTGCAAAAGTTTTGTCTTCGTCGGGTGCGTACTTGAAACCTTCGATATTACTCCAAATAGCGTCTTGAGAGAGAACTGATTCGTTCTCGGGTTTTTGCTCCTTATTTGCCATTGCACATATCAATATTTCTTGCATTTCTAGATGTTTTTGTTCGTACCTTTGTTGTTGTCCAAACTGGATTTTGATAAGTTCCATAATGGTTGACTTCAAATCTTCCATGTTAACGTATTTTTTTGTGTAACCTGATATTCTGTAGCCTGTGCTCGCAACAAAAAAAAACTTACCTTTGTTGTCAGTGAAATTTGATATCAAGAAAAGAAATTTTTTTTTTTTTTATAATTTAATCGTCGTCCACTGTTACGTACAACGGATAGCAAAAAAATATGTCCTCTGAGTAGGGAGTTTATTTTTCTTTAAGGGTTTTCCAGATCGCTACTTGTTATGTGTGACGTATAGCAAAAAATTAAATCCTCCGTGTATAGAGTTCGTATTTCCTTTTTAGGGGTTTCTTCATCGTCACTTGTTATGTTGACGAGAGAGGATTTTGTTGTTTGTTCTTCACGTGAGAGTTCGGATCTTTGTCGCCACTGTTATGATGTGGCGAACAAATTTTTTTTTTCTTCCACCAAATGAGTTCGAATCGCTCGTCGCCACTGTTATGGTCCAATTCCTTGTACCACGGCGATAGTCCAAGGTAGAACCAATAAAGAACTCGAAGACGGATATGGAATAACACTGATATATTACAAACAGGAATATATACAGAGAAATAAAAAGTGTTAGTACGAACAATCAGCTTTAGTAGTAATTGTCTGAACTCGACTCTATTTCGGACTGCCTCTGAATCGACTGACTGACTCCTGACGGACTTCACTCCAGACTTAAGACTGAACAGTATTTAGTCACCCTCGCACGAGAGCATCCTGTGACACAGGGCTGGTTTAACGTGGTATCTCCGAGCCCGTGAGCTCAGCCAAAAATCTGCCCTTTGAACCCGTATAAACGGGTTCAGGGTCGATTTACCTGCCCGAAAGAGACTCCGCCCTTCGTCGTAGCCTCGTTCGGGTTCCTCCCCGCCCGAAGGCAGGGAGTTCAACCGATCAGCCGGTCGCCCGACTTCGGGCTGAACGGTATTTAGTCACACACCCCGCCCCCACGAGGGCATCATGTGGCACAAGGCCGGTTTAACGTGGGGTTTCCGAGCCCGTGAGCTCGGGCAAAAATATGCCCTTTGAACCCGTATAAACGGGTTCAGGGTCGGTCTACCACCCGAAAGAGACTCCGCTCTTCGGCGTAGAGTTCAACCGATCAGCCGGTCGCCCGACTTCGGACTGAACGATATTTATTTATACAATATGTATAAAATGTGACACAAGGCCTAAAAGGGGGATGGGGAATGACGGTCTTCTTCTGTCTTAAATCTAAACTTAGCTAGTACCAGACACGGACCCAAACAAACTAACAATATTCCAATCACCAAAACAACACATTCACTCCTACCTTTCTTACTACGTCCACCATAATGCCTCAAATTCTCTATGAAGTCCTAACTAGTCCCCTTATGTACAAAAATTGTCTGTGGGGGGGAGGGTCAATAAAATAACAACTTTTAAAAGATCCCCAAATGAGTATATACAATATGACTTAAGTATTTACAATAAAAACTAAACAAAACTGTGTTAGTAATAAAAAAACCCACAAACCATAAATGTGGCAGCAAAATCAGTTAACTAGACGAAATCAATGCGGGGCTAAGAAAAAATAAGAAAAAACATTCATTCCTCCAAGCATTCACACAGACACACACACATTCATACACAACAACAAATACGAAAAACCACACACACGAAACGAAAGTCGCCCCGCATCCACCAGAGAACTGAAGTCACTGACCACCTAACGAGGGGGGGGATGGGGAATTAAACAAAAGAAAAATAGGGACAGAAATAAAAGGGACCAATGCGCATGCATACCCTAGCTAAGTTTACTAGAAAAAAGGGAAAACTAAAGATTCAAAATCGAAAACCTAGTCTAAGCTAATATCTGGGTGGGTTGCCTATGTTCAACCCTGTTAGGACAAATCCTGTACCTAACCGACATCCAAGTGCCTCTCTAGGTCAGCCCCTTTCACTCTACACATTCGCGCAAGATTCACCCACCTTTTGCCAAATTCCGATGAGGTGAGCCGCCGCCTTTCCGTCCTAATCTTGACTTTAAGCTGATGCTTAAAGTACAAGATCAGTTGGGAAGAGGTGAACTTCTCGCCCTCATGGAATCCCTTCTGACGCGTCGTCCAATTCACGACTCTCATAATCCCTAGTAAGCAACAGAACACATAGTGTTCAGCCTTCGTCAATTGCGGCACCACATTGCTACAAACAGAACTGGCTTCCAGGACAAAGAACTTTCCCTGCAGCATGCGAACCATGAGGCCTTCAACAAACCTGCACAACGGCACTACCGTCTTGCACTGAAAAAAAGCGTGACCAATGGTCTCGACTTCCCCAGTGCAGCGACGACAGTTTGGATATTTCTCCAAACCTGCTGAACAAAGTCTAAGCATATATTGACGAATCTCAATGCTAGGCATACCCAGACCGCCCTCAGATGGATGAAGGCAACAGATCTCGCGAGTTACCATAGGGGCCTTGTCTCTCCACAAGAAAGAGAACAAGGTCCGGACTAATGACATTAGTCTGGCATACGGGAGCGGAAGCACAGAAAGTCGGTAAAGGAGGATCGGATATATGTGTGAAACACATACCTCCGCCCTTCCCTTCAGGGAAAGTCTCCTCCGAGACCACAGATTAACCGCGATCTCGGCCTTCCCTTGCACCTCCGACCAATTCATTTCCAACTGGAGATCAGGAGCGAACCAGACGCCGAGTATCTTGATCGGCCCATCCGTCCAGAGGAAAGATCCGGGAAGAGAAACTCCCTTCCACGCACCCAACCGCAAGCCCACAGACTTATCGCGGTTGATCTTGGCCCCTGTCACCATCTCATACCCACTGATCTCTTTGCCGACTTCGTCAATCTCGGCTCTGCTCGACACAAGAACCGAAACGTCGTCAGCATAGGCAGAATACCTGGCTGAGGTGGAAGCCCCAGGCAGGGAAATTCCGCGCAGGACCGGATTCGCCTTCAACTTGCGAAGGAATGGTTCCAACGCAAGAACGTAAAGCAGAGGCGAGAGCGGACAACCTTGACGAATGGAGCGAGACAATACGAAAGGCTTCGATCTTACCCCATTCACTTCCACCAGCGCACCGGGGGTCGCATACAAAAGTCGGATCCAGGAGCGAAAGTCGGCTCTGAAACCGGCCGCCGAAAGGACAGCCTCCAGAAATCGATGGTCAACCCTATCGAAGGCCTTGGACTGATCTAAATTGATCAGCGCGGCATCACTGTCGACTTGTTCTAAGATCAAGCGTACCATATGAAGGTTATCCTGAATAGTCCTGCCCTTCACAGCACAAGTCTGTTCGGGGCCAATCAGACTAGACAGGACAAGCTGCAAACGGTTGGCTAAGATCTTCGCCAAAATCTTTAAGTCAGTGTTTAACATCGTTAAAGGGCGAAAGTTCCCTAACCCATCCCCATCGTCCTTGTCCTTACGCAGCAACTTGATCACACCCCTGGTGAAGCGTTGGGGTAAAGACCCCTGCTTCATCCAGTGGTTGTAAATCAGTTCCAGCAAAGGAACAAAAACGTGCGACAACCTCAAGTACACTTCGTAGGGAAGACCATCTAATCCCGGAGACTTATCCAGGCCAACCTGCTTCAGCGCTTCCCAGATCTCCGACTCTGTAATGGGACCCTCGCACCTAGCCGCTTCAGCTGCCGAAAGGCAGGGAAAGTCAGCTAAATAGGCGTCGAACTGAGCAGAGCTCAGACCGGGCTCCCTGGTGAAAAGATCCTGAAAGTAGTCCCGAAACACCTCACATATGCCCGCGTTTGTAGTCACGGTCCGCTTATCCGGCAACGTGACGCATGCGATATGTCGCTTAGACGCGCTTCGATTTTCCTCTGCACGCAGTTCAGCGGCCATATTCGTTGCCTCAGAAGACATTCTTTTTAACCTAGCCCTAACTACCAGAGCTTGATCCTTCTTGATAAGCAAGGAGGACAACTCTGCCTTAGCTAAAGCTATGTCCCCACTAACACGGGATTTCACTGCCCGATCGACTTTATCTTCTAAAGCAGTTTGCGCCGCTAATCTATCTAGATTGAGTCGACGACTAAAATCGGCAGCAAACGTTCGAATTTGAGATTTTAATTTGCCCCACCAGGCATTTCCCACAACCGCACCCGTCAATTCCCTTTGTATCATTAGTAGCAGCTGGTCCCGGAAACCCTGATCACCAAAAAGGGAACAGTTCAATTTCCAGTAACCAGCCAATCTAACCTTAGGCTTATCTAAGTTTACACGGACCCGGACAAGCCTATGATCCGTATAAACTATATAATGGAAACTTGGACACCCTAAGAGCCCTACATCGACTCTCCTAACTAAGACCCGGTCCAGGTAGCTCGCAAGCGTCCCGGGAGCCAAGTTGCCACTAGTTGTCCAAGTCCATGCTACCTCCCGAGGGTGTTCATTCCGGAACTTATCAACAAGATCAAACTCATCGACAAAGTCCCGAAATGGTTTCACATCCGGGTTGTTAGTACCTTGTTTTTGCCCTATACGATCTATATCGGGGTCAAGGACGGCATTCCAATCCCCCGCTAAAACTACCCGACGAGACGTCGTCAAGAACGGCGCGATCTGCCGAAACAAAGCAGGCCGCTCGGAATGGGTATTGGGCGCATAAACCCCAATGAGACGTAGAACCTTATCCTTTATGGTAACATCCAGCACGCAAAGTCTGCCCGCCGGATCCGCGAAGACAAGGGTACAAGCAGCCTTCAAAGACTTGCTCACTAGCCAAGAGACACCCCTCGAACGACCATCAAAACAGGCTGAATAAACGGCGAACCCCTTAGACAGTATGTCCTCACGATCATGAGAAGAAAAACGGGTCTCTTGTATACAACATACATTCACCCCGAGGCGCTGAAGATCACGAGTGAGCCTCGCCCTGCGAGACTCGGACCTCAGGCCCCGGACATTTAAACTAGCTAACCAGAGTGCCATTGTCAAGCCGATTAGGGTTGTCCTTCAGGATAGAACATGGCTGGGGTGAGGACACCGACAGCTTGTCCCATCGAACCAGATATCATCTCAGTATCAAGAGTATCATCCTGAGACAAGCCACCGATGTCCGCAGGATAGGTTAGCTTAAGGGCTCTATAAAGGGATGGGTGAACAAAAAGAGGGACCCTCCCTTTACATTGCTTGGAATCATCTAAATTTTCCTCAAGAAGGACGGCAGCTGGGGGCACCACTTTCAAGGAGTCCTTAGCCTCCTCTATCATGCCCCAAATCTCCCGCGTACCCGGGCCAGTTCTAACAACAGTTAGCAGAGTTTGGGCCTTCTTGAAATTTTCCGGCACCTCTACATCAACACCATTGATGTGCCGGAAATTCCATAATATTTTCAAGGGCTTCGGGTTTTTGGTTTGCCCGAAGACCCTTTCTGCCTGTTCCCGGGTTACGCGGCAGACGTCTTCCCCTGGGAGGTATGGAGGTTTGATTTTCTTTTTCTTTTTATCGGTAGCCACTTGAGATTCCGAGCTTCTGAACCTTTTCTTATTTGGAGACTGAATAGGAGTTGAAATCGGAGTTGTAATGGGTGTAGAGGAGGGTGTCATGCCAGAAGGCGTCCTCACAGGCGAAGGTTTTGAAGAATGATATTTTTTCGGTGAATTTGTCAGAGATTTTGGAGCAGATGGTATAGCAAAAGTGTCTTTTTTTGATGAAGGGGAAGACGGGGCAGAGGATAGGGGGCCCGGTGCCCCCAGCGATTTCTTATTTTTCCCCCCGCTTAGTCTCAAGCTTTTCTTTTAATTTCTTTAAATCCAATATTTTCCGCCAGCTTGGCTCATTTAATTTTTGAGCATCAGAGGCATTTTTTTCGTAAGACGCCGAGGCGTCGCCCTCGGAGCTGGTAGAGGGAATGGGGCTGTAGGTGACTTTGTCCCCGGTGTCATGATGGGACTGAAGAACCGCTGTTTGGGTCTTCCCCTTGCCCCTAACTACGAGGCGCCATTCCCCCTCCTCCTTCTTCTTATCCACACTTGTGGCAGGCGTCGGCTTCTGGGGTAATGAGGGTCTAGGCCCAACCGGGGGATTTTCCTCACCGGTCCGCCTCGCAGCTAGGCCCACTACAGGCGCCGCGGATTTTAGCTTCTCGGCCAAAGGGGGATTTTGGTCGCCAGCGACCGGAACTCCAGGGGCCTTCTTTCCTGGGCAGGAGGAGGAAAGGTGACCAGTCTCTCCACACCTCCAGCAAGTTGGTCTTCTACCGGTCACTATGACCGGCATTTTTCGGTCGCCATACTCCAAACAGTTGGGGACGGACTTGAAGGCCTTCTGGTCGAGCATTATATCAAAAGTCCATCCCCCGTTCAAATTGTCGGAGAGAGCCCCTAAAATTTGGCCGAACTGCATAAAAAATGCAGCCAGGAGCTCTCCCGAAATTTGAGGAGGAACTTCGAAGACGGCTACCCTGGTCCGCCTGCGGCCTTCATATTCTGTTCTGATGATGTAATCTTTAGTTATCAATTCCTTTTTGGCCATGGCCAGGCAATCTTCTGGGGTGGGTAGCAGAATGTCCCACATGAAGAAACCTGTACCCTTAATTACTCTTTGGGGTTTTATCCCCAGGGACAAAAGTGATTTAATCACAGTGTCTTTTGTGGAGCGACAAATCTTTCTGGTTTTCTTATCCACCACAAAAACGGTCACCATTCTTTTTGCGAACACATCTATTTCCTGGACAATATCGACGAAGGGGGGTCTGAACTCTCTGCTTCCTCTTGAGGCGCAGTATTTATTACGTATGGAATAGTCCATTATGTTATTATGTGTAAAGTCCCATAACATTATGAAAAATGAAAATAAGACTGAAACGCAATGAATAAAGAAAATATTTGCTGCTTTTGAAGCAGAAAGTGTGTGTAACCGAATATGTTAAAAAGGTTTATTAAGAAAACAGTTTGAATTACAGGAGTTTCTCATTTTATTTTAGCTTCTACTTTGAATTTCTAGCTACAGCTAATTTAAATTTTTTACTCCTGTTCGTTAGTTTCCACGTCAAACTATCTTTTGCTCTAGATAATTTTCAACTTTTACTCTGGAAGCTTTTCCAGTGGTTGGATATGTTGTTCGTGATGACGGTCGTCTCTGAGTATAGAATCCAGAGGTTAGCAGTGAATATTTCGAAGACAGTAGGAAAACGTAGTTCAGGTTAGCAGTGGATATCCCGGTAAAGTAGCAGAGCGTAGTTCTTCCTTCTGTTCCTCTTCGCCTGACAAGATGGCACTGGACATTCGAATAGAGTAAAAAAAATGGCCGCCTTTATACACGACGGATTGAATATTCTACGTCTTCTAACTGGTTAACCTTCTATTTGTGGACTATAAAATGAGTCAAGTCATTTGGAATGGCTCACTAGTAAATAATATACACAAAAAACTGCAACACCCCCCTCATTTTGGGTATATTATAGAATATTATGTCAAAATATTGGTAAAGTCAATATGGAACAAATACTTTAGTATTCCGAATTTTTTTTTTTAGTATTCATAAAATAATTTTTTTTTTTATTATTATATTTTTTTTCATATCACTTTGTCCACAGTTAAGTACTTCAGGTTAATAAACATTAACAACAATATTATAAATTTGGGTTGTGATCACAACAACAAAAAAGTGGAAAAAATTGTTATTTTACCCATAGCTGGGACCCATTAAAACAGTCACTATCACTCCGGGTCAGAATGATTCTGAGGGTCATTAGATGAGGATTGGGCTAAAAGTAGGACTATTTACATTTATACCCCGAAACTAAGGACTCACATTCATACCAAAAACTGAACTGACGTTTCTTAAGACAATAACTAATGGATGCAGTTTTACGTCCTACCCAGGACTAATAAGGACCTAAGAGGGACTTAATGGATGCAGATTTACGTCTTGCCCAGTACTAATAAGGATCTTATAAGTCAGTACCAAATATGGTAGAAGTGAAAGCCCGTAATTACAATTTCGTAATTGGCTTTGTAAATAAATCCGCCACATTATCTTGCGATTGAACGTATTCAATTTGTACTGTCTTCTTTTGTACCTGATCCCTAACAAATTGATATTTAATATCGATATGCTTTGATCTTTGATGTATTATTGGATTTCTAGCTAAAGCAATACTGGCCTGATTATCGCAGTAAATAAGTGTTGGCTGACTTATTACCAGTGTTGTAATTGTTTTTATTAGTAATTTAAGAAAAATAGCCTCTTGTGTTGCTTGTAACAATGCAATATACTCCGCTTCACAAGTAGAAAGTGAAATCATTCGCTGTTTCTTAGATTTCCAGCTGATTATTGGATTACCGTCTGCTAGCTTAAAGCAATAGCCTGTTATACTTTTACGATCTGGTGAGTTGGCCCAATCAGCATCCCAAAATCCTTCCAATTTTAATGGTTTATCTGATTGTCGAAATACTAGGCACCGTCTCTTATTTCCCTTCAGATAACTTAATACTTGTTTAGCCCTCGTTAAATGCACAGTCCCCGGTTTATTTAAGTTTTGTGACAACTTAGTAACCGTATAGCAGATATCTGGCCTGGTTGATGTCATCACGTAAAGATTTCCAACCAATGTTCTGTATTCTTTCTCACACGCCGCTATACCATCTTCATTATTCCTAATTGTGTTTAAATCCATTTCACATGGAGTAGTTCGTGTTTTACAATTTTACATGCTGAATTTAGATAAGAGCCTTTAGATGCATCTAGATTGATTCATTGTAATAGTGTTACCTTTAAATTCGAACTGTATACCAAGAAACCATGATAGTCGACCCAAGTCGGTCATTTTAAACCTTATTTTTAGGGAATTTTTGATTTTTAATACAGCGGCTTCACACTTTGATGCAATTAACATATCGTCGACCCAAATAACCAGAATTACTTATATTTCATTATTAAATATTCTCGTGTACAGACATGGGTCAACTTGGGGGGATTCAAATTGTTGTTCAATTAAATAAGAATAGATTAATTTATTCCGTGTTCTTCTGCTCTGTTTAAGTCCATATAGTGACTTTTTAAGTTTCCATACATAATTATCACCTTCCTCAAAACCTTCTGGCGGTTCTATGCATATTTCATAGTCGATGGCAGCATTTAAGCTGCTTTAACATCCATATGGTGTATATCCATACCATAATGTGCGGCCATTTGCATCAAAATTCTAATTGTTGTCATGTTTGTTGCTGGACTGAAGGTTTCTACATAATCTTCCCCGTATATGTACAAAAATCCTTTAGCTACAAAACGAGCCTTATACACTGGCGATCCATCCTCAGTTCGCTTTACAGTATAAACCCAACGGCTGCCGATAATATTTTTATCATCCGGGGTCTTTTTCAATTCAAAAGTGTCGTTTGATACTAAAGATTTAATTTCTTTTTGCATGACAGCTATCCAGCGTTTGGAATTGACAGAATATATGGCTTCTTGATAGTTCTTTGGGATACATTGTACCGAATAGCAACAGTCAATGTCACAGATACTACATTGACCCATTTCCCAAATAGTCTGGCTTTCTTCTATTTCTGGTCGGATAACGCGGAATTTGTCCCCCCTCATCAGTTGTATTTTCTTTTAACTCGTGTTTTGCGTCTGATTTTTCCTCGTCTACATCATCTGGTATAACACCTTCCTCTGATTGTGGATTTTGAACGGGTTTTCTACTTATAGGCCCATAATTAGGCCATACTAGTTCGTGTTGGACCAGCTCCTCGCAGTTAATGTTCTTTTCTTCGGGTTCCTCCCTTGGCTCAAAGGAATCTGTAAATCTGACGCATCTGATCTTCCTTATCATTTTAGTTTGTGGGAAATAAATCATATAGGCTGGACTTGTCTTGTCATACCCAATAAATATGTCCCTTTCACTTTTTGGATCTAGTTTTGCCCTGTGGTCGACATATGTATAGCAAATTGTACCAAAAATATGCATACCACTCACATTGGGTTTGAAGTTCGTATAATCTTCGTAGGGAGTCTTTTTAATGTTACTATTATAGCAACGGCTTCTTATATATACGGCTGTATTTAATGCATAAACCCAGAGATTTGGGGGTAACTTAGATTCTATTAGCAAACATCTAGCCATTTCAAAAAGCGTCCTCCAACTACGTTCGGCGGCTCCGTTTTGGTGTGGAGAATAAGAACAAGTTTTCTCATGTTTAATGCCTTCATTTATTAGGAGGTTTTCGTAAGCATCAGAAGTAAATTCTCCACCATTATCTGTCCTAATTGTTTTTTACTTTTCCATACGGGGAGATATCGGATAAATAGATTTTTGTAGCTTGCAGGGTATTTTTTTTTCATAAAATATATCATAATAAGTCCTGAATATTCGTCAACAAAGTTTAATACATAAGAATAGGTATCTATACCCATTGGTGAAATTGGACCCGCTAAGTCGCAATAAACTCTGAACAAGATATCTATTGATTTTGGGATCTGACCCCTATTTCTATATTTCGTCATTTTCCCTTTAATACACGTGTCACAATATTGTAAGCCCTTTGGGAATGTAATTTTCATTCCAATGACGTGTTCTTGTAATCTTTTAACATCCGAATTATTAAAATGGCCTAATATATTTTATGCCAAGTCCTTAAGTCGTGCGTGGCTGTCTTCGCAGACTTAATACTTTTCAAATAATAAAAACGTCCATTTTGCTGTATATTAAATTCAGTTCCGTCTAGATATATTAACTTTGAATTGTCTCGGTGAAAATTGACTTTAACGCCAGTTCTAACAGCAGACTGAACCGAAAAAATATTTTGTTTAAATTTAGGAATATATAAAGCCCTTTTTAATAAACATTTACAAATATTTCCTTTAGTATCTCGTAAATAAATACAGGCATCGCCTCTTTTAAAACTAGATTATTAGCTCTGGTCCCGTCAGCTAACTCGATAAAATGTGAATCGGGCTCAAAATTGGGGTCAAAATTAATAAATTTTGTTTTATCTGTAATTACATGATTTGTCGCACCAGTATCGACTAGGTAAGAATTATAACTATTGGCTACAGTATCCAATCCAAACGAAAAGGCATATGTTCGCCCATTCGAAAAAGTTTTTACATTTTTACAAAAATCATTCCGTGTATAAAATTGACATTTTTCCCGCACATGGCCGACTTTACCACAACGGAAACAAACGATATTTTTTTGTATTATTATTATTGGTCCAGTTCTTGTAATAATTGTTTTTAAGTCCCTTGTTTTTAATATCATAATTCCTAGTCTGATAGGTTGGAGGGACTGGTTTTCTGAATTTTTTAAATGACGTTCTCAGTTGCATTACGTTACTGCCTTGATTTTGGGGGGTACACATTTTTTCAGTTTCTTCATAGCTACGTAACGCAATTTTAAACTCAGTGAAAGTTAATTGTTTATCTTTTTGAGTTATAACTGTCGTGAATGGTTTGAATGTCGGTGGTAAACCCTTTAAAACCATGGCTATTAGCAGCCCATCTGAGATAGTCTCACCTGCAATTTTTAAGGCATTTGTGACATTCTCAGTTCGTATAATATAATCTGTTACAGATTCATTTTCTCGTCTCTTTAACGCAGTTAGTTCAGTATATAAAGCAATAATTTTAGGCTTACCTTTTGACGAGTAGTGTTCACGCAAAATTCGTAGAGCTCGCCGTCCGTTGTCCTTGGCGTCTCTCATTATCAAAGACAAACTCCTGTCATCCAGGAATTGTATTAATACAACGAACACGGTTGCATTTTTTTCCATAAAATCATCATCCCCCTTCTGGCATAAGTTAAGCAAGATGTCTTCCGAAGCCGTGAATTTGGGCGCATATCTGCGCAGGGAAGAGGTCCGTCGAGATGGTGATCGTTTCATTCGTCAGGTCGATACCCCGGAGGGGTGCACTCTTCGGGCCACTGACGACATGTGCGAGGCGTTTCGGCGGCATTTCGAGAACCGGTTTACCAAGGAGCCTGGAGTTTCGTAGCTATTTGGCTGACTTTCCTCGACTTTCGCCGACTGAAGCGGCTAGCTGCGAGGGAAAGATCACGGAGGGCGAAGTCTACGCGACATTGAAAAAGGTTGGCAGAGGCAAGTCGCCCGGTCTGGATGGTTTACCCTATGAATTGTACTTGAGGCTGTCGCACATCTTTGTTCCGATTTTGACTGCGGTGTTCAACAATTGGTTTCGGTCGGGGTCCATCCCCAACCGGATCACCAGGGGTGTGATCCCTCTGTTGAAAAAGGGCAAGGGTGGTGGGGAGAAAATAGATGATTACAGGCCCATAACTCTGCTAAACACAGAGTTAAAGATTTGGGCCAAGATCCTGCAGGAGCGTTTGCAGTCAGTTGCCGAGTCTCTGTTGGGTCCTGAGCAGACTTTTTCTGTGAGGGGCCGAACAATTCAGAGCAACCTGCATCTGATCCGCACGATCATAGAGGGTGTAAAAGACGACGTAGAAGCCGCGCTGATCAATTTGGATCAGTCCAAGGCATTTGATAGGGTTGACCATCGCTACCTTGCTACTGTCCTGCAGGCCGCTGGATTCGCATCCAACTTCTGCCGTTGGATTAGCCTTCTGTATAGCTCCCTCAGTGCTGTGGTACAGGTGAACGGAAAGTTGTCGGACGCTTTTGTACTGTCTGGGTCGGTTTTCAGGTTTGGACGTAAAATAAAAATAGTTTCTTGTGTTCTTATTCAAGGAATCAGTTTAGGATCAAAGTGCAGTATCTGTGCTTTGTGATCATTCGGGCTGGCTTCTGTCGAACTCTCTAATGCAGAGAGGAACTCGGAGGAAGCTTTGCCGAAGGGCAAGGTTTCCTTCGGGGAGGTAGACAGGACCTGAACCCGTCTAGGCGGGTTCAAAGGTCATATTTTTAGCCGAGCCTACGGGCTCGCGGGCTACCCACATTAAACCGGCCTTGTGCCACATTTAATCCTCGTGGGTGGGTTAATAAATACTATCAGTTCTTTGGCGAGTTCACAAGTAACCAACGTTTATTTATTTCTCTTCATCCGATTTTTATCAGCTGCCGGATGTGCTGGAGGTTTTGGTACAGTCCTAGTGTATGGTAAGATTTTTTAAAACGTTTAATCATATATATATATATATATATATATATATATATATATATATATATATATATATATATATATATATATATATATATATATATATAGTCAGTGTGCTTACGAAAATGCTGAAGATGAGGTTCTGGTGCCTTTGCTCTTTGTTTTAATAAGAGATTTCCTTTTTCTCTTATTTGCAATTATATTCTTACTTTTTTCTAAGCTTCACCGGAATGGCTACATCCAGGATTCCTAAGATTTCCCTTTCTGTATTTAATCAAGAAAACTGGTTTCCTAAGCTGGATCAGATGACTAATCCTTATTATAAAGTTTTAAAATATTTTATGTTTCTTCATAATACGTACTCTTCTGATTAACTTGTTTCTTCATTAGTAAATCAGTAAATATGATTTTTAAATTCAAATAAATGAATCATTTTTATTTTTTTTACATTTTCCTCTGTGTCATTTATTAGAAAACAAAAGATTAATCTGACGTCATATATTTTCAGGTTTGGACGGAAAATAACACTAGTTTCTTGTGTTCTTATTCAAGGAATCAGTTCTTTGGCGAGTTCACAAGTAAACAACGTTCATTCGACCGATTTTTATCGGGCATCGGAGGTGATGGAGGTTTTGGTACTGTCCTTGTGTACGGTAAGATTCTTTTTCAAACATTTAATCATATATATATATATATATATATATATATATATTGTTATTATTATTATTAGTAGTAGTAGTCATTGTGCTTCGAAAATGCAGAAGATGAGATTTGCTCTTTTAACATAGTTTTCCATTTTTGTAATGAAAAACTGATCGTTAGAGTGACAAACAATACTACAGTATACGGGTGGATTGCGAGTTTTTAGGATCTTTTTTTTTTTCACAAAAATTGTGGGTCGCGCTATAGACAAGTAACTTCTTGGAAGAGGCTAAAAATCATGCATTTTCGACGACTCGTTGCACTATACACAGGTAAATGTTTTCGGGACTGGTTAAAATTCATGCCAAAAATCCAGGTGTGTGTGTGTGTGTGCTTAGGTGGACGTGTATGTATGTACACATGAGTGCAAGTGTATGTGTGTGGGCATGTATACATACATATATAAAAAAATCCTGGTTTAAAATCCTACAATACCAAAGGGATCTAATACAGATCTAGATAAAACAAACAGACAAGCAAAAAAAAAAAAAAAAAAAAACACTTTATGTGTGGGCCTCAGTAGGTGATAAGATAAGCTAGTTAATTTGATTTATGATACCCACTTATTATATTTTACTCACACACACCCAAACAGAGAGAGAGAGAGAGAGAAAGAAAGAGAGAGTATGAGGCAAATCAATGAATCTTGATACGTCATATGAACTGATATGAACATATCTGTCAATGTGTATCGATAGTCAATTTCATTTTTCTATCCCGTCGCATGAATTCACATTGATGATAACCAAAGTGAATCTGAAGGCGATACAGCAATTTGTAAGATCATTCAGTTTGTAATTGAAATTGTAATTGGTTATTTAGGTAGTATTTGATGTTAATTTCATCTTCTCGTATAGATACACAAAGGCTTTCTTCCAAAATCTGATAATTTTACTGTTTCTGGAGTATGACGCATTGTGAATGGAGGATGCATTTGTCTATCACTGTAATATTAAATCCATTTATGTTTTGTAATTATATTTCAAATTTCTTTCAATAATGATACACATTTATGTTTATCTACAATTTAAAAGTCTATGATGCATTAGTAAACTCTAACATTTTATTCAATTTTGACAGTTTAGGTTCGTTCCCGAGTCGCCCCGTTGGTTGATGATTGCAAAGGGAGAGAAACAAGCTGGGAAAATTTTAAATAAAATGGCGGAAATAAACAAGAGTAACATGAAATAGAAGTATCTAATAGCAATGACAGAAACATCAAAATATGGAAAATTTTCATTGTTCGAGGTCTTCTGAAACATACTTTAATTTTGATGTTTGGCTGGTAAAAGTCGTTATATCTTATCCCCACTGCACCCCTATATTAATGCATTCAAAATGTAAAACCTTTTAATCGTTCACACAAATATTATATCCACAGGCCGCATATATATATATATATATATATATATATATATATATATATATATATATATATATATATTTATATATATATATATACATACACATTGAAAGTATTCATTTATAATTATTAAATCACGCATTAGATAAAAGTCAGATTCCAATGGAATAGTGATTTTTCTTTTGAGTTTTGTTCTTAAATATAATCTTAACATTAGATCTGTAATATCCATTCCAATTGTTTACATGGTTTGAGGATGATTTATAGCTGTTATAACATGAATTATTGCATTCATTCAGATGAAAATTTCCAGATGATAAAAAAAAAGTGTCATCGAATAATGTCAAGTAAAATAGAATAGCGAACATTGAACACAAATGTAAGAAACAAATGCAGGGATAAAAGGACGATTAGTAGAGAAAGAAAGGGAAAAGAGAAAATGTTCTTAACTTAAAAAAGGCTTGCTAAAAATATTTCTCTGGGCGCCTAAAGAGTTCTTTAAGCGATTAGATATTATTGTTAAACTTCTGATAGAAACACTCACAGTTCTTGTAGAGTTGGAAATTTGTTCGCAGATGAAGGAATCCTGCAGCTGAGTGAGTTTTTCTGGCCGACGACAGAAGTTCAGTGGGCTCGTCAGAAGGAGTGGTGAAGGGATGCAGCTTTGGATTGGTCTTAAATAGTGGAGCGACGTTCGTTTTTGACAGCCCTTTTTAGTATTATAGCTTTTCTTTGGTGAAAGAGGTGCTGGAGCTCCCTATCATCGACCTCACAGGCGGTGGGCAGAAATCTCACTGTCAAAATAGGCAAGATTCTCCAAATTTATGGAGTTTTGGGAGGCTCCGATGGATTGGGGACTTTCCCCTCCAAAATTGTTGTACACATTTCCTGGCCCCTCTATTGGTCAGAAAACACATTCTTATTTCTGATAAGAATCAGGGCCCTGGGAGCCGGTTTCGAAGGTACTGAAGACAGCTTGAAGGGAAGAAGCTGTGAGGTTTCTCCCAGACATTATGGCTCCATGGAAAGAATAATGGTGGTGGAATTCCTTTTTATTTTCCAGCTCTCTCCTTAGTCAGAAAATAAATTCTTATCTTTGATAAGAATCAAGGCCTTAGGAGTCGGTTTTGAAATTAAAAAGGGGTCTGAAGTGAGGATAGAAAAAATAGTGAGAATGTGAACTTGTGAAATTGTTGTTCTCAAATTAAATTCCAACAGTGAACAAGAAAATTTAAATAAATATGTCGGCAGATTTTCTAGGCATTTATTTTTAAATTAGCAACAATTTAAACCTTTTTCTCAAAATTGTGATTTTCAAAAATGTGTAGGAAGGCGCTATCGTCTAATTGTTGGAGTTTCAATCTTTGGATTTCAAGATCACGATTATAAAAAAAAATATTGGAAAATTAAAATAAGAAGTAATCTGTGATATAAAATAATCTGAGAAGAAAATGTGTTATATCCAGATAATCATGTTTATTCAAAAGCTTTTTTATCATTCATCGATATTTTTTATAAAATTAGAAATAAAAAAAAACTTGTTTTCATAGTTATTTATAAAATAATAAATAATAAATATTACATCGTAGATGATTCACATATTTTGATAATTTTGTAGTTTTTTTTTTTTTTTTTGTTTTTTTTTGTTTTTTTCATTTTTCAATAAAAATATTTCTTTTTACATTGATTTCTTTATAAAAGGTTAAATAATAAATCTTTATAAACGGTAAATAATAAATATGACATTGTACTTGGTACACACATGTTTATAATTTTGTAAGTAAACATTGCAGAGGGAATGAAGGTCATACAAAATAATAGCGGGGTCAAGGGAAAACTGTCCTTTTAACACACCGTTATTATTTTCATTTTTTTATTTTTTTTTTTATTTATTCATTTTTTTTTTTTTTTTTTGCGGGCACGAAGATTAATGTTTACCGACGAAGTGGATTTATTATTGTTGGTTAGGACCTTAACAACATAAGATACCTATTTGACACTGTATCAATAGAAGACATAGAAAGAAAACTGCAGGCACCCTTAAACAAGTTAGTAAAGGAAAACAAGAAAACAGGATTAACCACCAATTGTAAGAGGATAGAAATCATGTTCGTTAGCAAGAACAACAACCCAAGATGCGAAGAACGAATTGGCGATCTCATGAAATTTTATGGGAAAAAATGAATTAACTCATACACATTGAATTTAGTCCGAACCATTTACTAAACTTTGCTGTGCGGTGATCCAGTTTAGATAGCAGAAACTATGGACGGACTTATATTCATATGATACAAGAGAGTTTCAGTTTTAAATGGAAAGCCAGGCAAAAATACATCAGATATGAAATATTTAGTGTATTGAAAGAACTTAAAAGTATTTTCAAAGTATTTCTTCTCTTCATATAAATATTAAGGTCTAAAACTTATCAGTGCTTCTGATAATTATTCCGTATTTTATTTTAGATTTAAATCAAAGTTATTTAAATAAAGGATTATATGAACAGAAAAGGTATCTTTTACAAAACAGCACACTCAATGTATGAGTCTGGCTATAATTTCGATTTATGAAATGTTACTTTAATTGAGAGATAAACAAGACAAAAGTAGATAGAAACTGATTTTATCTTTCGATCATCCGCAGTAAATATGCTTCAAAATTCTTACAGCATGGCAGATATTTTATTATCTCAATGTGGGATAATTAATAACAAAAGGGATAAAAATATAAATAAAAAAGAAATTAAATGAAATGGATTAGACAATATACCGAAACACATATTAAGAAAAAAAATTTCAATTACAAGATTAAATTTCAGTGTCCATTCCCTTTTGTGTGTATTATAAGTATAATTATGCATAGAAATATATAAATATATTCATATGTATCAGAGCGATTGATTCGAAATTAGAGGCCGGTGGAGTAATTCGATCTAATTCGAGATAGATAGATAGATAGATAGATAGATAGATAGATAGATAGATAGATGGATAGATGGATAGATAAGAAGGAAAGAAGGACGGAAGGAAGGATGAAAAAGCCTGATATAGATTGATAGTTTTCTTCGACCTTTTCGTTTTCGAAATCGTTCCCATTCAAACACTCTTACCTCCGCTTCTTCTTCATGCTCATCTCTCCTTCTTCTTGACTAATTTTTTCTCTTTGTTTTATTCTTTTACCTCACCCTCACTTTCCGCTGTCGTCACTCTTAAAACTTTCTTTGGCTTTTATGAACCATTATTTATTACATTTTATAAAATTATGAACCTCTTTTGCGAAATAACTTCATCAAATATAGTTCTTTCACTTTAGTGCCTGTAAAGAAGATGAATTAAACGAAACAGTCGAGCTCAATGCGGTCGCATGAAACAAATAAACAAATAAACACTCCTTTCAAATATCTCAAATCATAGAAATGTGAAATATTGCAGTTCTTAGAAAAATATTATTAAATAATCAAAATCCTAACTTGATCGATAGAAATTAACGATTATAATGTAATATGGAGATAAACATTATTTTCTGTAAATTTTATTTTTCCACAATTAGGAAAGATTTCAAATACTAAAATAAATATTTACAAGAATAACTTTAAAAGTTATTGGAACCGATTTTTACATCCATATATACCGTATATATTTTAGATGAATGAAATAACCGCGACATGAAACGGATCCCGTGGATAATTTAATTGCTGTTTGTATTTTTAATTTGCAAAACAAATATACAATAAAGACGAAGAGACTAAAATTACAATGTTGGCATTCAAAAAATTGAAATATTTATTTAAATGCAATAAAATTCTCAGTTTCAGTAATCGACCAAATTATTATTCTTTAAGTATGTTTCAGATCAATTTCTTCTGCTTCCCTGAAAATCGTGGGTTCGATCCCTTGCTCAAGTTGTACAGGAATACGCACTGGTTCACTATTGAAAGTCATGTGGCATCATAAGAAAAGGTTAATGGATTTCAGTTCTGAATTCCCCAAAAAGAATATTGCTATAACATAACCTCACCGACCAAATAAATGTTTCCGTCAGATATACCCAAAATGATACTGAATACAACAGATAGCTGATACAGGCCGAAGTATAAATCGGCTGAAATTTGATAAAAGAAAACAAATATGAAGTAACTCGTTTGTCGTGTATGTGTAATATATGGTTGGTTACAGATTCTAGAAGTGAGTGCATAATCTGTTGTGATCATCAGTTTGAACAAGGACAGTACGCTCAATTCCTCGGTCACGATGACGTGTGACTTTGTGCTAGCCGAAAACATCGAAGCTCTCCTAACTGTTTCGTTTTGTCTATCATGCGGTATGATTTTTTAGACTTTCAAAACGATTGTCGCATGTTAGGATCGATACTATCAAGAAATCGCCTCCTCTGACAAATCCACCTTGATGAGATTTAATTACGGGTCTCACACTCGGAATACTAAAGTTTTAATACCTTTGTCGTGAATGTATAGTAGAATTTTTTTTTTTAAATCTCTCATATTACGTAAAATGCTACAGAGCTACTGGTATGGTTTTTACAAGATAATAAATCCATAACTTGTGACCTTATTGGAATCGCTATTACTGAAGTTGGAATTAAACCTGAAGACTATATTTAAAGAATTTCAAAGAGGAATGTAACAGAGTTAATAGTAATGTCGATTTGACAAGTGAGTTAATCTACGTCTTGTGGCAGTTTGGACTGGAAATTAACTTGACAATTGAATTATCACAATGAATAGACTAAGCTTGTTTCTATGATTAAACAGGGTTTTAACTCGTGTAAGCTATTAAAATCAGGTAAAGTTCTGACATGGCGTTAGAGAAATGACATTTGCCCATAGCCAGACAATTCTGGCCAAAGTTCAGAAGCTTAATGTTTTTTTAAGTGCTTCCTTGATTTTATAAGCCAAAAAGAAAATCGGTATGTGACCAGAGAATGAAGTCGCCAAACCACCTTGTTACTATATACATATGCTAATCGATCACCTGGCACCGGAAAGAAAAGCTATTTTCATAAATATAGCGACCCACTATTAGTTTATCGACAGACAACTAGAGAGAGTGAGATCACCATCTCTCTTCGCCAAATATTCCATTATGCCTCGAGAGACAAGGATAGAGAAGAACTGGTTAACAGAAGAAACTTTCTCCAACATAAAAAGTTTTTGTTTGTAGGCTGACGAGCGAAGAAGAGTTGCAGACTAGATAGATAGATAGATAGATAGATAGATAGATAGATAGATAGATAGATAGATAGATTAATCGTGTTCACCCCATTCGAGGCAGTAAAGCCACTAAGACAAATAGTTACTGTGTGTGGAAGAATTAGAAAACAGAGGAACGAGAACAATAAAAGCATATTCAGGAGAACAGTAGATAGTCATTGATATCGCATGTAATTTTTTGTTGACTGGAAAGCATGGAGCCTGAAGAGAGTTCCACAAGCGAGATGTGCGAGAAAAGAGACTGTTAGCATAGAACTTACGGTTATATCTAGCCAACTCAAATGTAAATTGATGAGATCTCGACGCCAGTCTAGTAATTCGCTTAAATTTAAAAAAATAAAAAGTATTACCATGAAAGTATTTATAGAAAAGGCACAAAGAAACAAATTTACGTCGGTGTGAATGTGACTGCAACCAAGATGTTAGGTCAGGACCAATAATATTGCTGATTCTTCTTTGGATTTAATCAAGGTTCTCTAGATTTATAACAGAAGTATCGGAATATATATGCAATATTCTAAGCTTGAACGAATGGTAGACTTATAGATATGTATAAAAGATTCTGGGGAATTGGATAAAAACGTAATCCGAGAGCAAGTTTCCTTAAATTAATTGTTAAACTGATTACCATTCACCAGTCCGAGGCATTGCCCTTGTTATAGTTATTTGTTGTGAATAATGTTGACAATCACTAACACACGAATCGCCAGTAGTTATGTAAACCATGGCTTCACAGATGCACCTCCCAAAAAAATAATTTGAAGAAATCAAAGTATTAGGAAGGAAGATATTGGAAAAAAAGAATTTTACTGAAAAATTGTTTTCATAGAAAGTTATTTATGAATGCCAACCGAAAGTAGCATCGGCTCCTCGGTAAGTGAATGCTAAATATTTCCTTATAAGGAAATGGCTAATATTTCCATTATCACTGCGTTTACAGGGTGCAATGGATAAATTCTCGTCTAAATTACGCAAAAATGAAAATAACAGTGACATCTCATTTTAACAGATATATTTACTAAAATAACACGAAAACATCTTGAGATAGTAAAGAGAAAATTTATTCAATAAAATCGCCATTGGCTTCAACCGCGTACTCCAAACAACTTCTGAATCTCCTGCAATTCTTCTGGACTGTCTCTTTAGTGATTGCTGCCATAATCCGTGCCTTCAGTTCATCTTTGGTGTTAAAAGGAGTTTTGTTTGTCTCTCGCTCAACTGCACCAGACACATCAAGGAGGTTGCAGTCTGGACAGTTAAGTGGCCAGATGTAAGAGCTGATGTGGTCGCAGGAATTGTCTGACAGCAATGACTGGGTTCTTCTGCATGTGTTGCATGGCGCAGAGTGCTGTCGGCAAAAAAAAGAGTCTTCCAACAACCACCTTCTTTACCCAGGGCAGCTTTACCTTCCCAAGGTATCCTGTGTTGATTCTGAGACCCCTTTGGAAGATTAATGAAGGCATAACGTTACCATCACAAGTGATCACTCCAAACACCATTATGGCTGTATATATCATCTAACTCTTTCCAAATCCTCAGCACTGTCCAAAGATTGACATCCAAACATTCTGAAATGTTTGTATTGGAACTTCTGGCATGAATACGAAGTAGTACAGCATGCCGTTTCCAAACTTCTGGCAGGGTGCATAGTGCTTTTTTTTTTCTCACGGGTGGTGCCTAATTGACCCTACTATACTGTGCAGACGACAAAATCAAAAACAAACAATGTGCATGCGCGAAATTAAAAATATAAAATGGCGACAGTTTACTCATCGCACTCTGAATATACAGATATCTCTCATTTATAGATATATTCATAAATATGAGTATACACACATACACGCACATACACACACACATACAAACACAAGCACAAACATACGCATGTATGTATGTCAGTAATTATGTAAACTGTAAGGGAGATGTGCGAAAAAATAAACTGTTAGCATAGAAGTTACGGCTACATCCCACCAGCTAAGCTGTAAATTGATGAGATCCCACGTCCATTTTAGTACTGCGCTTCAAATCATACTGTCTAGGCGAAGAGCTCATCCGAACAATTTCCATGAAAGTAGCTATAAAAAAAGGCACAGAGGGGCAAAAATTACGGCAGTGGGAAAGTGACTGAAGCCGAACCGCCAGATCAGGACCAATAATATTGCTGATTCTTCTTTGGATTCTATCAAGGAGTTCCAGGTAAATAGCTGGGGCACCGGACCATATATGACAGCAAAATTCTAAGCCTGAACGAATGATAGACTTATAAATATGCAAGATAGATTCCGAAAAGAAAAATTGTCTCGCACGACACAGTGAACCGACTTTCTTAGCATCTGGCCTAGCAATATATTTAATATAGTTTTTCCAGTTCATGTCAGCTGAGGACGTTAGCCCGAGAAGGCGCACTTCTTATTCCTTAAAACGAAAAATGCGCAGAAATTTTAATTGTTAATACGAGAAACGTGAATCTTTTAACACGAAATGAATTTCTGTCGGAATTTCCTCCTTGTCTGATTATTCATAATTTGGAAAAGTCGATCATTAAAATTAATTGACATAAAATATCTGTTGTCTTTAATAATAATAATAATAATAATAATAATAATAATAATAATAATATATATATATATATATATATATATATATATATATATATATATATATATATATATATATATATATATATATATATACATAAAGTATTCTTCATTTCTAACAAAGTATTTCAAGAATTACAAGTCTTCACTGAATAATCCTTACTTCTATTCTTTATCTGGTAAAACGATACTTAATAAAATTATCCTCCAAGCAGACAAAATTATGGATGAACAAGTTGGAATATTCAGAAAGTCATGTCAAGTTGAAGAAAACTTCCACAGATTCTGAACAAAAACAAGGAACATTTCACTTTCACTGCATACAGACATTTGAAGTTACCATATATGTAACTTTGTACAGATCAGGCGATACAATCCATTCTGGTTCAGTGGAACGAACAGAAATAGCGCTAAGTGGACGAATTAACAAAAGACGATCAGCAAAGAATTAATACGAGTTATCTCCCCTATCCTGGAAAGTAAAATGACAAGCCTTCATCAGTGGATTGAATTAAACGGTTTCAATTCAAAAATCCAATACCAAAACGTTATCGAATATGAGTTACCTGAAGGAGTGTAGCTTGGTTGAAATGCTGTAATTATGGCCTGCAAGATGAAAAAATAAATTAAATAGATCAGTGCAAAATATATAGGAAATATCTTTCAGTGAGATATAATTTTATATATTTATATTTTTCGAATACCAATATTTGCAGGTAATATCTGATGCAAGGGAAGTAACTCTTTAATTTACTTGCTAGTAAAAGGGAGGTAATCAGAAGTAAGTAAATCAAAGTAAAAAATATAAAAAAATTAAACTAATTAAGGGAAAATGGTCAGAAGTAATAATTATTGTCAAACGAGAACAAATTTTTTAAATATTTTTTAAAGTTAATTGATATTTTTTAAAATATATGTCTATATTCACATGTTGTTCTAGTGAAATAATTACATTAATATTTTCAGTTAAAAGTTCATTTATATTTGCCCAAACCAGTTGTGAATTAATTGATAGAATTAAAACACTAATGTCATATAAAAGTAGTTTATTGATAATAATTTTGTATGCGTCTAATCTAGGAAATCAACATATAATATTGGTGGATGTCAGAAAAGTAATATACATTTAATGTATACATTGTATGTATGTATGTATGTATGTATGTATGTATGTATGTATATACAAATGAGAGTAAAAACAGATGAAGTAAAATCATAATTCATTTTATCACCAGTTACTTACCATCATCTGACGACGACAAAGTTGCCGAAACACGAAAGCTATTGTGCATCGATTACAATCTGTTTTTGTTATAATCTCTCATAAAAAAATAATTATAATATATATATATATATATATATATATATATATATATATATATATATATATATATAGCTGCATCTACCGCAAGGAAAATTTGGTTCTCTATGTCGTTCCAGAAGTTTTGACGATGTGTTGAATATTGTTGCCATATATGTTTTGGTGCCCCAGCTGTTCATCTCGAGGTTCTTGACAAAATCCAATGCAATGTGGTCAGTCCTGACCTGGCATCTTGACTCCAGTCACTTTCCCACCGACGTGATGTGGTTTACCTCTGTCTTTTCTACAATTTTTTTCATGCCAACTGCTCTGACGAGTTATTTTTACTCGTGCCCCGACTGCATGAATTTAACTGTGCTTCTGGGTTGGCATCTTGGTCCCACCCTTTTACTGTCGGAACAGTTTTTTTCTTTTACTTTCATTCTCTGTAACAAATTGAGTATTAGTAACACTGCCCCCTTGCTTAGAATGAAATACTTTAAAAAAATGTTTTTCCTCTTGTCTCTTCTTTTGATTTCTATGCATATTTAGTTATTATGCATCTGTGTACAGTTAATTATATGAAAAGTATGTTTATTTATTTTATGGGAATACAGTAAATAAAAAATTTTATGTGTACGAATATTAGTTTCCCCACACTGAAGGAGTCTACATGGTTAAAACATTGTAAGTATAGTTTAAAATATGATAAATAAATTAGAAAAATCAGTCAATCAATACAGAGTATTAGTTTGGTGCAAAAATAATGACGTAATAATGTCGTTTTTTGACGTATTTTTTAACCTCAAAAAACGACATTATTACGTCATTATTTTTGCACCAACCTAATAAAAATCTTTCGCGGAGATATAATTTTATATATTTATTATCAAATATATTTATTTTTCGAAAACCAATTTCCCTGTCGTCTGGATCCTCAGAATACTCCGACTGCACCTCTGCAGAGGGGTAAGACCCCACCCAAATGAGGTGTCCTGCGTAAGACTATAAACTACATCCGTCAGCAAGGCCTCTGATCAGGAGGTTTTGAGGAGCGTTGAACCACTTCTTAATTGCTGATGTTCATAGGTCCAGCTTGACCCTGGTTGGTAGCACCTGTTAGGATCCCAGCTACAGGCAAATAGTTAACCCCAAACTGGGTCAAAGCGCTATGAAAGTGTAAAAATAGGTTTTAAATAGCAGCAATACATTTTTGTAAAAACTTATTACCAGCAATGAATTTTGAAGAAAAAAGTATTGCCAGCAACACATTATTACCAACAATATATTTTTGAACAAAATATTACAAGCAATAAAAATCTTGTCGGCATTCAATAACTCATTGAGGTCAATATGCTGCAAAACAAAACAAAAACTAAACGAAACTGAATACCAATAATTGTAGTTTCTATCCGATGCAACGTTGAGTTTTAAGGGAAGTAACTCTTTATAAATTTAATTTACTTGAATAATGCAAGGGAGATAATTAGAAAACAAGAAAATCAACCTAGAAATATTAAAATTAAATTCTTAAAAATTAAACTAATTAAAGGAAAATGGTCAACAGTAATAATTTTATCATAAGGGAGGAACAAATTTTAAAAATATATTGAAAATATGATCGAAATTCATAAAATATGCCTTAAAATTAGTGTTATCATATTTTTAATAATTTTTTCTGTTGTTTAAATATATATATCTGCATTCACATGCTGTTTTAGTTAAATAAGTAAAGTAATATTTTCAGTTAAAGGTAAATTTATATTTGACCAAACCAATTGTGAATTAATTGATAGAAGTAAAATACTAATGGTTTATAAAAATAGTTTATTGATGATAATTTTTGTATACGTCTAATCTTGGAAATCAAAGTATAATACTGGTGGATGTCAGAAAAGTATTTTACATTTGTCAAAAATGCTTATTCTCATAAAAAGAAAAAATTTCGCATATATTGCTGGTACCCTCATTCTACTTTTATAGATAATATTGATATCTTTTGTCCCGGGACAGTGAGTGTGTGCGTGTGAGAGTGTGTATGTGTGTGTGTATGTCTATGTGTGTGTGTGTGTGAGAGAGTATATTATTTTGTTAGAGAGTACCAGTAAAAGAATAAAATAAACAAAATGTATTTTATATAAACACATTGCCTATATAAATCCTACATTGCCTTGATAAAGTTCCTCAGAAGACGAAATGCGTCAACTAATAATAGTTTTTCCTCTTTTCTCTTTATTCATATATATATATATATATATATATATATATATATATATATATATATATATATATATATATATATATATATATATATATATATGCCTATTGTATGAAGTTTGCACCAAAATATAAGAAAACTTTTTCAACCTCATTCGTTTAAGCTATGTATAAAAAATTATTAAACTGAAACATGCAAATGACTAAAATAAAGAAAAAGAAAAGAAAATTGCATGATTTTGTTGTCTTGTTTTTTGTTGATTTTTCATCTTCTTTTGTCTTTTGTTGTTTTTTGTTTAGATTTTTAAAAAATAAATCCTTTCCTTTAGCATTTTTCTTCTTAAATAAAAGAACATATTTCGAAAGAAAAAACTCCCGAATATCAACTGAGAATTTGAACACATAGATTTGTCGCATATGGTTATTTTTCGATGTGTTCATTATGATTTCAAGCAAACGATTTCTGGAAAACAGCTTGATTTATTCTTCTAATTCTATGATTATGTAAACAAAAATGTTTGTTTTTATAATTTAAAAAATATTTTAAAATAAATCAATGAAATTAATTCGGAAAAAAATTTTAGGTTTACAAATAAAAAGTTAGGTAGAACGGATTTAACGAATATAAAATCTTGCAATTATTTTTTATAATCAGCAAATATAAATTAACCTTTCCAAAATTTTAACGATTATAATATACAGCGTGTGATGGGTAAATTGACGCCATTTTATATTTAAATTTCACGCATGCGCGTTCTTTACTTTTGAATTTATCGACTGCACCAGAAGCTCCAATACGAACATTTCAGAGTGTTTAGATGTCAATCTGAAAAAAGTGCAGAGGATTCGGAAAGACTTGGATGAGTTTAATGGTGATTACGAAGGTGTTTGGAATGATCACTACTGATGGCGCCGTTATGCCTCTCTTCAATTTCCCACAAAGCCTCAGACTCAACATGAACGCCTACATCAAGTGCCTTGAGAAGTGTGCGCTGCCTGTGTCAAGAGGGTGGCTGCTGGAAAACTCTATGTCTGACAACAGAACTCTGTACCATGCCACACATTCCGAAGAACACAGTTATGGCTGTCAGCCAATTTCTGTGACCACATCAGCCCTTACATCTGGCCGTCTAACTGCCCAGATTGCAACCGCCTTCATATGTGGGGCGCAGTTGAGCAAGAGAACAACAAAACTCTTTTTAACATCAAAGATGAACTGAAGACACGGGTTATGGTAGCATTCACCAACTTAAACAAGGAGACCGCTCAGAAGAGATGCAGGAGATTCCAAAGTCGTCTCGAGGCCGTGGTTGAAGCCAATGGCGATTTTATTGAATAAATTTACTTTATAGTATTTCAAGATATTTTCGTGTATTTTTGGTATATATATATATATATATATATATATATATATATATATATATATATCTGTTAAAATTTTATTTGTCAGTTTTATTTTTATTTTTTACCTAATTTACACGACAATTTATCCATCGCACACTATGAGGAAAACATTATCTGAATTTATTTTTTAAATATATTTAATTGTGATGAAAATTAAATTGACATTTTTTTTCAGAATATATTTCTAAGTTAAAAGCTAATTAAAATTATCTATTTCTCTCACTTCATGAAATGTTCTTACTTATAAATATTTTCCCTTCGTCCCCTTGAATCTTTAATAATTTTGAAAATACCACCACTTTTTATTTCTAGATTGACATTAATTACCTCCCTTAGACTGTCAAATATAATTTAAAATGGAATTACCTCCCTTGCAGCATGACTTTTTTTTTTTGTAAATCTACCAATATAACCGCTTAAAGAGAACAGAATTTTTTTTTATTTTTACTTCACAAGTTTTTATTTTTTTCTTTTAAGTAACAAAACACGTAAGGCTTTTATAAACTGCATACGAGCAATAACATTTCTATTAATCTTGTGACATCCAACCTTTACGTCAAATTGTGACGTCAGCCGATCCCGGGTCTTATCCTCGTCGCGGCGCCAATGGTGGCATCCAAAACCGATCCAGAGTCTTATCCCGGTTGCGGCGCCAATTGTGATGATCTAACCTTTAAGTGATTCGGATGGGAATCTGGTTAGATTCGATATCAGCCTCGTCGTTCCCAACTCGCTTCCAACGTCTGGTTACCGAAGTAACTACTTTGATCTCCAGTCTGCCTACCCACGTTGTGAATTGATCTTAGGCAGACGAAATCAATCAGCGTTGGGGCCGTACTGCAAGCTCGAGTTCGAATGAGGTCGGTATCGCACAAGTACGGGCAAAAAAAAAATAAAATAATAAGTCGAAAATGGTATCAAAAAAAGGATAACAATACTTTATATCTGGTTGCTGGATACATAGGACTGCGTCTATCTCCCGACCCGCTATATGGATTGTGACACGTGGTTTTCAGGCGAAATTCACAAAGCTTATTTTGGTGGTGTGAGTCTAAATAAATTGTTCTTGGTTTGAAGATGGGTTCGGAAGTTGCGCGAATCTTGGTCAGCTCTTCGTAGCGGGGCTTCAGAGCTCTCAACTGGAACTCTCTCTCGAACTCAAAACTAAACTCAACTGAAACTCTAACTCTATTTTGCTCGCTTGCGAATTTGCTTATATGGACGCCGATTCAAAACCTGGGGTGGGCTCGTCGGGGTTTGAGGTTCCCTGATAAGTCTAAATCCATAAACCCCTTCTTTTGTCTTCGGTCAGGAAAAATTCATTATTTCCATGTTTGGAAGTTTTCTCTTACTCCCACCTTCTCTTATATTCATATGGACATCTTCCCACTTCGCCAGCACCAAGAGGCTAGTCAACCAGACACACTCATTCTTCGGCGCCAACGAAATATTGTTTCGCTGTCATATTCAAATTCCAACACAGCCCATATGTGTTTTCTCTCAATGACATTCCCATCGACAAAGACCCAACCTAGAGATGACTCTCTTTGTGTGTGGTCAACAGATGACCTATTAAATTGTTTGCCATTATGACACAAGTAAACCTTTATCTATTTAAAACTCTGTGTCACCTGGTGTTTGTCAATTAGCTTTATGACAATGGCCATAAGAATTTTCACCATTCTTCATTTATCAAAACAACATTTTCAAATGTCTCTTCTCGTAGTTGACTTTATTTTTAAAATTTTCCTCGCGGGGAACCCCACCACCGCCGACAGTCCGCCTGTCACAAAGACACAGTTAATTTTTTTATCTATCTAAACAAAACAATGTATTAACCTGGACCCTGCCAGCCAGCCCCAAGACAATGGCCGACAGAACCCTCACCCAGTGTCTTCCATTATCAAAATAACATTTTCAAATGGTATTTCTCGTAGGTGGCCTCCCGTTATCATATAAGTTAAGTTTCGCCTTTCTTCATCTCTCTTTTCCTTCTCTTTTTCCTTTCCTTCTTTTTCCTTCTTTTTGTGCCCCTAAATGGTGTCACAATCTTCATCTACTCTTGCAGACATTAAGGTGATTGTAACGGCGGCTTACCGTTAACAAGAAAATAGTGCTAGTTTATTCAAGGACGTGTCTTCTGCAGATCTGTACGAAATTTTTCTGTTTCTTAATATTTCGCTTAGATTTTGAAAGGCATCATTCGTTATCCTAATGCCCCTTCAGATTTTAGTGTCGCACTTTCTGTCCTCTGTTAAAAGTCTTAGTAGATGCTTGAATTATTCTACTTCTTTGGTTTTAATATCTCCAATTTTTAATTTGCATGTTGGGCTAACAACCATGCATTCTGTTTTCTTGCAGCTGAGGTGTTGTCTTTCCTTCACTGCCTTATATAGGTGTTCTTGTAGTTTCCTTTCCATGTCTGCTATCAACACTGTGTCATCTGCATATCTTATTTGGTTAAGATTGAATCCTTTTAGCATTTCTAATTCTCTCAGTCTCGCTTCATTATATAAGTACGTTGAGGACGAACATCCCTGTCTTACCCAAATTTTTATTTTTATATATTTAATGAATTCACTTTATATCCGTATTCAGGCAGTTTGCTGCCAGAATAGAATCTGAATTATTCTAATACTCTTCCTAAATTCTTCAAGGTTGCCTAGCATTTCCAATAGTTCTTTGCGAGATTCTTTATCAAACGCTTTTACATAACCTATAAAACACAGAAACACATCCTTCTGCATTTGCATTGCTCTTTCTGATATCATTCTTAGCATAAATATTGCATTCCTTGTTCCAGTCTTTTTAACGAATCCGCATTTTTCTTTTCCTATTTCCTGTCTAATTCTACCGCGCCCTTTAATCATCAGCATTCAGATGATAAGTTTTGCGTATGACTCATTCGGCTGATTGTCTGATTGAGTTTACATTTGTCTGCCTGTCACAAAGACACAGTTAATTTTTTATCTATCTAAACAAAACAATGTATTAACCTGGACCCTGCGAGCCAGCCCCAAGACAATGGCTGACAGAACCCTCACCAGTGTCTTCCATTATCAAAATAACATTTTCAAATGGTATTTCTCGTATGTGGCCTCCCGTTATCATATAAGTTAAGTTTCGCCTTTCTTCATCTCTCTTTTCCTTCTCTTTTTCCTTTCCTTCTTTTTCCTGCTTTTTGCGCCGCTAAATGGTGTCACAATCCTCCCCTAACCTATTTGTCATTTACCTGTAAATGACACCTAAACCCAAATACACCATTTAGCATGCATCATGCATCTGTCCCATGCAATTGTATTCTACTGTTCTACATGCAATGTAATGTTCTTTCATCTTCTTCTGTTCTACATGCAAATGTAATGTTCTTTTCATCTTCTTCTGTTCTACATGCAAATGTAATGTGTGCGTGTGCCTGTCGGTGCATGTGTGTGGTTACTATGGCTTGTTCTTCTTGGTCAATGTTTTCCTCTCCGCTGGGGGGGGGGTTCCGCCACACGCGTCGGTCTCACGGCAGCCTCCTCCGCCGGTCTTTCTGCAATCCCTTCGCCCTTCGCCGATTCTGTATGAATAAGGAACACTGCTAGGCATCTCCCTCTCGAGTTGCTGCATGCTCATTTGATTATCGCTCGTTAATTTCCTCTTACTCCTAATCTTCCATATTACTATAATCCCTAGGGCTATAATTATGAATGTACCCATTACTACTGACCAACTTATCGCGATCTGCTCATCGTCTTCCCAAGCCATACCTTCATTTCCCAACACACTTAACTTGTCCCTCAATTGATCCATATCGATCTTTTCTATCGGCTTCATTAGTACTGGCATTTTATTCAAGGAAACATTGGGGAATCCCTTCACTATTGGCTCCCACAATTCTGTACAATTGACTAAGCTTCTGCCAATCATGTCTATGATTGAAACTTTCTCTTCATATCTTTCTTCTTCCTGGTAATAGGGGGGTAAGGAAATAGATATCCCGAATGCCGAACACCCCATGGGTAACTTTAACAGGGATAATGGTGGCCTTAATCTTAATGTCCTTGTGGACTCTCCCCAACATACCTTAGACAAGCTGATAGGTTTCTGTGTGGCCACTGCCCACACCTCGTCTGAAACACTGATAGCTTGTGGTAATGCCGTGTTTGCTAATACCTCTACTTGGCAAGTTCTTTTAATTCCCTCTCTCTTCCCTTCAAACAATTCTAGTATGCACATCTTGTGGTTACCAGCTATATAGATAGGGCTTAACGAGGTACAATTCCCTAGAGCATAATTTCTACACTTTCTAGCTTCTTCAGCTGTTAGCAACATGAATTTTGTTCTCCCCAAATTTAAAGCTATGTATTCTGTTTCTACCTTGTACCTTGCTATCATTCGTGTAGCTACCATCATCATCATGATCGTCATCAACCCTTTTTAATTTTGATCTTTCCTACAACAAGATTCTCTTGTTTTTATTCTTCATAACCATTCAGTTTTGCTCAATTCTTTACTCAAGTATTCCATAATTTCTTACTAAGTTCAGCTCTTCCCTCCTCTAACTCCTAGCAGACAGAACGGTCCGGGTAGGTGTGCGTGGTGCCCACTCCAAAGGTCGTACTTCATGACACCACTGATGGCCAGTCAGCAATGCCAATACTCTTCTTCCGTCCCTCGTGAGGTGCAGCCCGCGACTCCATCCCTCCATCCACATCCACCACAGTCAGCCAGTAGGTTTTTGGATGAGCCAGTGTCGTTATCTGTCGATACCGAGTGGTTCTATTCTACACAGCCTTCTTTGTTCTACTGAGACTCGGGGTTCTTCACCCTTCTTAATCTCATCTTCAGAGATAGTTCCTGCTCAACCTCTAACCTTCCCTCTGTGTTTAATTCCCGTTCAGGAGGTGTGTCGTCCTCTTCTTCCTCTCCTGATTCTTCCTTCTGTTTTGAGTCCTCGCCCTGGACATCTTCATTACTTCTTGACTCGACGTCTAATTCTCTCCTGTTTCTTAGTCTTTCCTTGAGCTGGGAAAGGGGTACTTGATCCTCTTCCTCCCACTCGTTGAACTCTTCGTCTTGTTTAGGGTGCCTTTGACTGCTTGATTGGATCTCTTCGCTTTTCTCTTCCTTTTCTTTGGACATTGGGGGTGCGATGGCGACATCACAGGGTCTTCTCTGCACCGATTCAGGCGACGACTGAACGCCGCTGATCCCCGCCGAGGGTTCCAGCTCCGTCACTCGGATTGCTTCGTCTATCTGGCCAAGTCGATCTATCTCTTCATTTTCCTCGGAATCTTCCTCCGTCTCTATTTCTTCCGGCTCAACCAAAGTTACTTTCCTTGTCCTTATCTTCTTAGGCCTTGGCTCGCTCATTTTCAGGTTAGCTATTTCAGCCTTCTTTAGGTCATTGGCATGGACCCTCCTTGCTCGTCCTGCCACTTGATCCCATATTACATATGATACTGGACCCGTCTGCTCCACTATCCGGTAGTACGGTTCCCATCTTTGGTCCAGCTTTCCTTCTCTCTGGTGGATTTTATAGTAGACAGGGTCTCCAACCTCCAATTCTATTACCTTTCTTTCAGCATTCACTCTCTCATTTCTTCTCTTCTGTGCCCTCTTTATTCTTCTTCTGGCCTGTACAAATATCTTATGTTGTTGTTCCAGCAACAGCTGATGATGATCTTCTCCCATATACTTTCTTCGGGGCTTCAATAGGTTATCCATAAACAACATAATGTAAGGAGAAAATCTGGAGGTTTCGTTTATCGTAAACCTCACAGCCACCAGAGCCTGTGTCAAATACAAGTCCCAATTTCCAGTGTTCTCTCTGGTCAGCTTGGCCAATACATCTCCCAAGGTTCTATGAAACCTTTCCACCTTAGCATTTCCTTGGGGGTGATATGGAGATGTTTTTACGTGCTCTATATTTAAACCTGTCAGCACCTCTCTCATTATGCTGTTTATATTCTCTGTGCCATTATCAGTGACAAGTTGCACAGGGGCGCCATACCTAGGGAAGATTTCACCTATTATCAAACCGGCCACAGTCCTAGCCTTCTTGTCTGGTACTGCAAATGCCTCGGGCCAATTTGTTAGCCAATCAACAAAGCTCACTATATAGTTGTTTCCTTGTGCAGTTTCCCCATATGGTCCTGATACATCCATACTCACTTTCTCGAAGGGGAAGTTCGGCACGTCCATCTCTTCCAATGGTGCCATTTCCTGCCTTCTGCTCTGCGACTGGCACACTACACAGCTCCGAACATAGTTAGTGACCTCTCCGTACAGTCTAGGCCAATGCTACTTTCTCCCTATTAGATCATATGTCCTATCAATTCCCATGTGGCCCAACCTCTCGTGGCACTGTTCCAATATCTCCCTCTTAATTCCGGGGTGGACCGCTGGCTTTTCCTTTATTTTGTCTCTTGGGGTCGGCCTTCTTTATTAATATCGGTGGGGCTCCTTTTCTCAACCCGCACCACTTGGCTAGGTGTCCCTTCTTTCCAAAACCTAGTGAATTTATCCTGTTCGAAGTCTGGGGACAAACCCCACCTCGTCGGACATTCCGCTTCTCTGTGGTCCTCATCCCCACAAGTCCAGCAGACCAGTCCGTATCTACCCGGCGTGGGCTTATAGAACCCATGCCTTGTTGACCAAGCCTTTCTATTGGGGTCCCTTTCCCACACCTCAGGCTCATCCGCCTCTAGCTTGACCCTCCGATTCCACGCGGGGGGTCTTCCTCCTTCCCCCTTTCTTCCTACCTCTCGACTCAGATCTTGCTTCTTCCCACACCTTCTCACTTTCTCCCATATAGCCTGTCTCTCTTTGGCCAGCTCCACTGCTGCTGATAATCTAAGCTGTCCTTCCTTCAACACATCGTGACGAACACGCTCGTCACCGAGTGCTTCAACATACAGGTCCGCCAGCTGGGCCTGCATGACCGCATTATTCCTCACCACCTCCGGGAAGGCTAATGACGACAGCTTTTCCGCTCGGGCCCCCAATTCTCCAGGGGTTTCGTCCCTAAGCTGCGTCAACTTTAGGAGGGCTCTCATCGCCTCTATCGCCGTCTCCTCGTCGGCGAACTCCTTGGTTAATAGCCCCTCCAACCTTTCCCATGGTAAGTGGGGCTCACTAGCTAAGAGTCCCCTTACAAACTCAGACGCCCTCCCTCTCGTGGCATCATATGCCAAATATAGGGCCTCCTGGTCTGTTAGTTTATATATTACCCGGCTCTTATCCAAGATTGCCAGCCAGTTTTTGAAATCTCTTTTACTGCCGTCAAACGCCGGGACCCTCGGTCCGCCCAATAATCCCCTCAGGTCTTCTGGCAATCCCTGTCTAACCCCATCTTCCTCTATGTCTATTCTATCGGATTCATAGTCAGACATACTTAAAAAAAAGAAAAACAATATGAGCAGCAACAATCGAAATTTGGGAGATCAAAACAAGTGTCCTACCTGACAGACGATTCTCCGCTCGTTCCTCTCAGGTTCCGGGTCATTGCACTAGAGTATCTGGAACCGTATGGTTATAGCCAACCAAGGTCCTTTGGTTCCTACTCTAGTTTGTTTCGATTTGAGTCCTCCAGCAACTCCTGCGGCAGCGGTTGATCCAGGGTCTTATTCTGGTCACGGCACCAACTGTGACATCCAACCTCTACGTCAAATCGTGACGTCAGCCGAGCCCGGGTCTTATCCTGGTCACGGCACCAACTGTGACATCCAACCTTTACGTCAAATTGTGACGTCAGCCGATCCCGGGTCTTATCCTCGTCGCGGCGCCAATGGTGGCATCCAAAACCGATCCAGAGTCTTATCCCGGTTGCGGCGCCAATTGTGATGATCTAACCTTTAAGTGATTCGGATGGGAATCTGGTTAGATTCGATATCAGCCTCGTCGTTCCCAACTCGCTTCCAACGTCTGGTTACCGAAGTAACTACTTTGATCTCCAGTCTGCCTACCCACGTTGTGAATTGATCTTAGGCAGACGAAATCAATCAGCGTTGGGGCCGTACTGCAAGCTCGAGTTCGAATGAGGGCGGTATCGCACAAGTACGGGCAAAAGAAAATAAAATAATAAGTCGAAAATGGTATCAAAAAAAGGATAACAATACTTTATATCTGGTTGCTGGATACATAGGACTGCGTCTATCTCCCGACCCGCTATATGGATTGTGACACGTGGTTTTCAGGCGAAATTCACAAAGCTTATTTTGGTGGTGTGAGTCTAAGTCGTTTTTCAAAAAAAATAAATTGTTCTTGGTTAGAAGATGAGTTCGTAAGTTGCACGAATCTTAGTCAGCTCTTCGTGGTGGGTCTTCAGAGCTCTCAACTGGAACTCTCTCTCGAACTCAAAACTAAACTCAACTGAAACTCTAACTCTACTGAACTGATTTTTGCTCGCTGCGAATTTGCTTATATGGACGCCGATTCAAAACCGGGGGTGGGCTCGTCGGGGTTTGAGGTTCCCTGATAAGTCTAAATCCATAAACCCCTTCTTTTGTCTTCGGTCAGGAGAAATTAATTATTTCCATTTTTGGAGGTTTTCTCTTACTCCCACCTTCTCTTATTTTCATATGGACATCTTCCCACTTCTTCGTAGTAATTCCTCATACTTTTACTCACTGCGGCTGCCTCTTTGCGTCACATGATCACCTCCGCCTGGCTGGTTAGCGTTCAACCAATGGTCGATCAACAGTGTGGGTGTGACTAGACTAGCCTTGTTCTTAAAAAATATATTTTGTTCAAAGAAAAAAAATTATCTTTTTCTTTTCCTTTTCTTTCTTTTGTTTCTCTCTTCTTCTCTGGCCGCCAAGAAGATAATACGACCCGTAGAGTGACAATCTCAATTCTTATCCTAACGTCACGGCATATGGAATTCTTCAATCAGATTTTCGCCAGCACCAAGAGGCTAGTCAACCAGACACACTCATTCTTCGGCGCCAACGAAATATTGTTTCGCTGTCATATTCAAATTCCAACACAGCCCATATGTGCTTTCTCTCAATGACACCTCCCATCGACAAAGACCCAACCTAGAGATGACTCTCTTTGTGTGCGGTCAACAGATGACCTATTAAATTGTTTTCAGACAGCATCATGACACAAATAAACCTTTATCTATTTAAAACTCTGTGTCACCTGGTGTTTGTCAATTAGCTTTATGACAATGGCCATAAGAATTTTCACCATTCTTCATTTATCAAAACAACATTTTCAAATGTCTCTTCTCGTAGGTGACTTTATTTTTAAAATTTTCCTCGCGGGGAACCCCACCACCCCCGACAGTCCGCCTGTCACAAAGAGACAGTTAATTTTTTTATCTATCTAAACAAAACAATGTATTAACCTGGACCCTGCCAACCAGCCCCAAGACAATGGCCGACAAAACCCTCACCAGTGTCTTCCATTATCAAAATAACATTTTCAAATGGTATTTCTCGTAGGTGGCCTCCCGTTATCATATAAGTTAAGTTTCGCCTTTCTTCATCTCTCTTTTCCTTCTCTTTTTCCTTTCCTTCTTTTTCCTTCTTTTTGCGCCCCTAAATGGTGTCACAATCTTCATCTACTCTTGCAGACATTGAGGTAATTGTAACGGCGGCTTACCGTTAACTAGAAAATAGTGCTAGTTTATTCAAGGACGTGTCTTCTGCAGATCTGTACGAAATTTTTCTGTTTCTTAATATTTCGCTTAGATTTTGAAAGGCATCATTCGTTATCCTAATGCCCCTTCAGATTTTAGTGTCGCACTTTCCGCCCTCTGTTAAAAGTCTTAGTAGATACTTGAATTATTGTACTTCTTTGGTTTTAATATCTCCAATTTTTAATTTGCATGTTGGGCTAACAACCATGCATTCTGTTTTCTTGCAGCTGAGGTGTTGTCTTTCCTTCACTGCCTTATATAGGTGTTCTTGTAGTTTCCTTTCCATGTCTGCTATCAACACTGTGTCATCTGCATATCTTATTTGGTTAAGATTGAATCCTTTTAGCATTTCTAATTCTCTCAGTCTCGCTTCATTATATAAGTACGTTGAGGACGAACATCCCTGTCTTACCCAAATTTTTATTTTTATATATTTAATGAGATCACTTTATATCCGTATTCAGGCAGTTTGCTGCCAGAATAGAATCTGAATTATTCTAATACTCTTCCTAAATTCTTCAAGGTTGCCTAGCATTTCCAATAGTTCTTTGCGAGATTCTTTATCAAACGCTTTTACATAACCTATAAAACACAGAAACACATCCTTCTGCATTTGCATTGCTCTTTCTGATATCATTCTTAGCATAAATATTGCATTCCTTGTTCCAGTCTTTTTAACGCATTTTTCTTTTCCTATTTCCTGTCTAATTCTACCGCGCCCTTTATTCATCAGCATTCAGATGATAAGTTTTGCGTATGACTCATTAGGCTGATTGTCTGATTGAGTTTACATTTGTTTGCACCTGAGTTCTTAGGTAATGCTATGAAAATGAATCTTTATTCTTCAGATATATCACCACCATTGAATATTTTATTTATGTCTGTAATTTTGTCAATGCCGAAATCATCTAAGTTTGCCAATTTCTCTGTTACAATTCCGTCTTTTCCTACTGCTTTGCTTCTGTTCTCTTTAACCATTACTGGTTTCATTCGATATTTTTATGGTGATTTTCTAAGCGTAGCTTAGATGGGGAACACGGCCGAAAGTATGGAGCCTTCGATATTTCTCTGTATTACCGGTTGTTCTCTTACGTTGTACAAGTGTTATCCGATGTATTAGTTTTCTATCCGAAGTATTATCCTTTCTCTAATATCAGTATCCTGTCACTTGAATTTTATGCATCCTGTTGAACATGTCTTTTGTCCTGTTCTCTCATTTTTATGCATATCTGCTTTGTGATGCTCATTCTTTGCATTTCTGAACATTTTTCATTGAGCCATTCCTCTTTAGACTGCCTACATTCGTTCCTAATTTCTTTGTGCAGAGTCCTATATTCTGGCATTGTTTTCTGTCTCCTTTTCGAGGATTTCATCTGTCATCCATTTATTTTCTTTGTTTAATTTTCTTAGGGATTTTTCGATTTCTTGATGTTATTAAAGCCTTCCTTAATGTATCCTACTTCGCGTTTCCGTTCTCATTTTTCCCATTGTATCACTGTCTATATATTTGTTCTTCACATTCGTGTCATTCAGAAGTCTGTTGCGTTTCAATTTAGGTGCTGCTTTGGTCTACATACTACTAGAAGGTGGTCGCCCCCTTAATCGGCACTTAGATATGTTTTGCAGTGTACAAGTGCATTCCCGAATCTCTTTTTGATAGCTATAGTTTTTGTTTCTTTTAATTTTTTATTGTTTTTTTTTAATTACTCAATGGCTTCACTATGTCCATATTCTTGAAACCAGGTGTTGGCTACCTGATCATTGGCCGTGCAACATTGGATCCATTCTTCTCAGCATTCATTACGAGTTCCTCGTCCAGATTTGACAACTATTTCATCATCTCTCTCTTTGCTAACTTTGGCATTCAGGTTTCCCATGACGATTGTATTAGGTGGGGCAAAAATAATGTCGGTTTTTGACGTTAAAAATTACGTAAAAAACCGTCATTATTTTTGCACCAACTTAATATTAGGTAGGTCCAAAAATAATGACGTAATAATGTCGTTTTTTGACGTTAAAAGATACGTCAAAAAACGACATTATTGCGTCATTATTTTTGCACCAACCTAATAATTATTTTCAATTTGTATTGAGTCTTGGCGTTGTCTAGCATACAGTAAAATTTTCTTCTGTACTTTGTGCTGTCGATGCATATACATCTGTGATGAATGTGTTGAATGGCTTTCCTTTCGGTTTAACGAAAAGAATTTTTCATCTAGTTAACATTATCCCAGAATACATTTCTTCATGTCATAATCAAATATCAATTCAACTCCTCTTTCATTAGTCAAATTCATGCAAATTTAGGAAGTTACAATGAAACACGGAACATTTTATCCAAAGGTCTTCTACATGATATTCTTAATACAAAGAGAAACTAATTCACTCTCTTTAAATATTATTAGGAAACTGAGATTTTTCTTTAGCCAACTTTTCTTTAATCAGTGAAAAGTTAATTGTTGTAACTAAAACAAATGGATGATTTCTTTCTTTCCTTGCATATTCTTCTACGTGCCCCTTCCCTTCGGGACATAGGCGACCATGTCTCTCCATAACTTTCTTTCTCATGTGGCTCTTAGAGGTTTTTCCTCCTTTGCTAAGGACCCATTCACACAGGCTTGTCAGGTAAAGTGGTTCGCTGCCTTTTCTTATATCTCTTGACCTCAATATGCCCAGTCAGGGATAGATTTTCCAAGCCTCCTTTCCTCATTATTTCAGCTGTCTTTTCCTGATTCTTAGTATAAGCTTTCTATCTGTTGTCAATGTCATTAAGACTTGATGTTTACTCGCCTCGTCCATGGAATTTTCAGTATCCTTCTGTAGAACCATATTTCTACTGTTTCTAGTTTTCTCCCCATCTGTGAGGAAATTGTCCAACATTCACATCCATATAGGAGGATGGATTCTAACGAATTTGTTTCGTTTATCAGCGCATTGTTTAATTTTCGGAGTGCTTCTTTCGCTAGTCCAATGCCTGTTCGGATCTCGGCGTCGCATTTTCCAGCCTCTGTTAAAACGTTTCCCATTAGTATTTATTTATTTAGCAGTTCAGATAGTTCAGAAAGGAGCATATGTCACGTAAACAATTGAAAATGCAATAAAATTATTTATGCGACAAGCTATAGACTAATTCAGTAACAGAAACAGCACTATTTCTATTGACTTCAAAGAAAAATGTAAATTATCGTTTAATTCAATAGAACAATTTGTTTGTTGCGTATCTCTTTAAGTGAATGCTTAATACCATCTTAGGCAACTTCTTTCGTTTAAAGGATCTCTCCATTAAACACTCTACTTCTGCATCATTATTGCCTTTTGAAAATTCATTGACTAATTACATGAAGACATACTATCATATATCGGGATTATTTATTTACAATACAGGAGATTTCTGCCTTTTCTAAAGACATTATTACAAAGTGGATACTTGAGAATCGAACTCGTTTCACCGACTCTATTTTATATATTGCCAATCTTATAAAAATGCTTAAAATGTTGTTACCTTATCGGATCATAGCTTGAAAATAGTATACGAGGTTGGGCTGAAAAGTTCCTAGGCGGACTAAGAAGGAGTGATGTTAGAACTGTGAAAACTTACATGCAGCAATTTCAACTTTTCTTATTAACAACCGCACTGTTTCTTTCCAGATCAATTGACAACTGACGATTCAAAGAAGGAAATAGTAGAGACTTCTCTTGAAAATGGACAAAATTTGATACCGTGGTGTTATGAAATACTTGCAGAAAAAGGGTTTAGGTTCCAAGGACATACACGATGACAAGATTGCTTCATTAGAGGAAAACGCTCCAGCTTTATCAACAGTGCAAAAGTGGGAATTTAGTGCTGAATTTAGGAAGGGAAGGGAGTGTCTTGAAGAACGTCGAAGGTCTGGAGACCCCCCACAACTGTCACCACCGAGGAAAACATTGATCGTGTTCACCGGTGTTAAGCGGTATAAGTTTACTATAAGTAATTTGTACGTATTATTTATCATCTCTCAGTTGCGTCTCTGTCCTTGGACAAAATGCGCTCAGGGGCTTCTCTGAGGGGCAACTGAGGAAAATTATACTGAAGAGGTGCCCAGCCCTAGGGAATAGCTTCCCGCGGCCGCGCCCTCCCATTGCACCAGAGGGAGGGATCGGTGCTCGCACCGAGGCCAGCGCAACAAACGGTTGCGGGGGCTGAGGGGAATTTTTGTCCCTTCCCGGGTGTACACGCTCGGGTCCCCACATTAAACCGACCTTGTGTCACATCTCGTTCTAGTGGGGGGACAAGTAAATACCACAGTATGATGGATAACAGGTGATTGACTGTAAATCAAATAGCCAAAGCTATTAGCATTTCCCGTGAGAAAGTTGAAAATATTCAACACAATGAACTTGACCTGAAAAAAGTCTCTGTCCTGACATCTGATCAACAGCGCACTCGGCTGGTAACATCACGGGAAAATTTGACATTGTTTGAAGCAAATCAAGGCGATCTCCTTGAATGCTTCCTAACTCGGGATGCGTGTTAAGTTCATCACTTTGAACCAGAGACAAAAAGACAATCCATGCAGTGGAAACATCTCTCCTCACCTGCTCAAAAGAAGGCCAAGTTCATTCAATCTGCAGGGATGATGATGACCTCAGATTTTTGTGATGTAAAAGGGCTTTGCTTTTATTGACTATCTTCAAACAGGTCCTACCATCAATGGAGGGTGCTATGCCAACTTATTGAGGCAGTTAAGAAAAACTGTAAAAACCAAACGCCGAGGAAAAATGACGTAAGGGTTTTTGTTTCATCGGGCCAATACTCCAGGATATAATTTCTTGGTTTCAATGGCTGCTGTGAGTGACTGTGGCTTTGAACTGGTTGGTCACCCTCTCTGTTGCTCCCCAACAAGAAGAAACTCTTTGCTCAGAACTAGTATCACAATGATGACGACGTCACATCTGCTGCTAATGATTTTTGGCGAACAGTATGAAAGCTTCTTCACCAGTGAGATCCAAGCACTGCAACACCGAAAAAAGAAGTGTGTAAACAGTAAGGGGGACTCTGTTGAAAAATAAATGGATGTGAGTATCTTGGTCGGCTATGGGTCTGTTGTTGCTTTCAGAAAAAGAAAGAAATACGGACAATAACTAAAATACAGTCATGGTAGATCACCAACAGACGGTATGGTGTCATCCAATCTTGCAGCGGGTGGGGGGACTCACTTGTATTAAAGTGAGAAAGAATAGCTTAAATTCATTTTTAGCTCAAATATGATGAGCATAATGATATTGAATTGTTGTCGTTTACATATTTAATTTTCTAAATGTATATTTAAATATGTATGCAATTAGCTATCTATGGTAGATTGATGGTTACTTGCCTATTCTCACAATATGTTGATTTAGTATCTCACAGGTACCTACAATTATGGTATTATAGTATACTAGTTTTAAGCAGTCAGTTATGTTCCATGCGTGATACACGCTTAGGCAATCATTTGATAGATAGATAGATTATGGAAATGTGAACCAATGTGAAACAACACTGCATGGGATAGTCAGTTTCACCCCTCAATAGGATATACTTATATGCATAAATCTGAGTGTTATGTGTGCTGTGTGTAAAATCAACAAACTGTTTCTTAATTCGAACAAAAAAGGAGTCACGATGGATAGCGGCTCGGATTCAGGAATTGGAGAGCCAAGTTCGAATTCCAGTCGAATACAATACATTCACTTACGTGATAATACCCCTGGGAAAGGTATGAATCCTCTTCTTCACCCCATCCCCAATTATCGGTAAATAGCAAGAAAGACCAGGTTCTATAGCCTTGGTTCGATAGGGTTCGATACATGATCACCTAATCGTATATCACGCATGGCACATAACTGACTGACTGAATAAATATCGACATTTTCTCTGATACTGCAATAGCGAAAGCGTGGTTGTTTGAAAGGAAAGGCATTGTTTTTTTGTGGGGTACACTTCAGAAAAAGAAATAATTATATATATATGTGTGTGTGTGTGTGTGTGCGTCTTTGTGTGTAATCACTATCATTCAATTTTTAAGGAATGACGAAACTCATGTGATTGATTTCTTTTTATTGCTTATCAACCACTTGTGGGGTATTTAAAGTCGCAATATATTTTTGATTGACAGAAAAATCCTTTTTTGCAAGCGGATATTGCAGTTACAATTTTTTAAAGATGCAACTCCTACTATTTAACCCTTAACTAGAGGAGGAGATGCATTCATACCTTTTCCACTAGTTTCACTATCCATTATACCACCTACACATTCAAACGAGAAAGCAGAAAAGAATCATTAGAAAAAAAATTTAATCAGTTTAATTGCATTTCATGTTTATTTCCAATTTTAGGAAAATGTCAGATTTTTTTATAACTGATTGTAATCTTTAGAATTTAGCTTTTTCTCAGTTTTTTAACATGTCACTCCAAGCAAGGCAACAAAGACACTAAGACGCAGGTTGTTACTGAATGTAAAAGAATATAAGAAAAAGAAAAATATTATCAAGGAGCGAGAATAATAAAAGAACAGGAATTAAAAAGATATAAGATAACGATTGACATTGCATTTAAATTTTTGAAATTCAAACGCAATATTTGTCAGATAGATAGATAGATAGATAGATAGATAGATAGATAGATAGATAGATAGATAGATAGATGTGTGTGTGCGCGCAAGCGTGTGTGTGGAGTGCTACATCATTCTGTTTCTCGTGATGATCTCCTATCGCTAATCCAGTGGAGAATCGAAAAAGAAACCAAGATTTTATGAGCAGAAAATTAAATACACCATTTCTATTTTCATATTTCTTTCTACGAAACATGAACAACTTTCTTATATAGATAGATAGATAGATAGATAGATAGATAGATAGATAGATAGATAGTGATGTGGAGTTATTTCACAGTGGAGGCTTGTATTTGTACTAAGTCGGTCCTAAAATAAGTTCGACGTTCAAAATGTTAGGAACTTGATATAATAGGCATTACGCAGAGTAATCTGGTTGTGGTCGCTGATACTTTCGTATTCGACTAACTGTCGTCCGACATCGACTCACTGACTGACTCGTTACTCTTACTACTCCTACTTATTATAGGTGGGAGAGTCTATTAACTATAGAATAGGTGTGTTCCACCATAACAGACAGACAGGCAGACAATGGAAATGTGAACCAACACTGCATGAGATAGTTAGTTTCCCCCCTGAATATGATACACACACATACATATATTTGAGTGTTATGTGTGCTGTGTGTTAATCAGCAAAATGTTTCGCAATATTTACACATTAAATGAAAGATTTTGTTTTCCTTGGCTAGATACTGGGTCAAGATTCCTTGTTCCCTTAATGTATCTGTTCGAGCAGCAGAGGTACACAGCATTTCAACTAAACGATGAATTGAGAGTGAGGATTAAGGATGAAAGTAATACTACTACTACTACTACGATGACACTACGAAAATAATAATAATAATATTTAATAACTAGCGTATACATAAATAAATAAATAAAAACTAATGAGTATTTTCTGGAGGAAACTTCTTTATTCTCAAGACGAAATGAGGTGCCTTGGTCGCTAAGGTTAAAATGTCTCAATGCCAATACCACTGATTTAGAGTGGCATTTGAATGCCAATTTGGCATCAAAGATATTGGTTTTCTCGGGTTAAGCAATGGCAACCCTTCCCTAACAAAAGTAGTCTAGCAAGTTTTTCTTGCTTAAGTTAACTTAACTAGAGTATGCGTGTTCATTGGTCCCTACTATCATTTTCCCCCTTTTTCTTTAGTTTAATTCTCCATCGCGCCTTTTTAGTTGACAGACATGTCAGTTCTCTAGTGTATGCGGAAGGCATTTCGGATGTGCCTCTCGTAATTGCTTTAGTCATATAATGGGATTGGTTTAGCTAATAGCTAATTAGCATAGAGAGCTGTAACTATAGCTCACAGGCAACTTTGAGTTAGTGGACGTAGAATATCTACAGCTATTAAGTCATCATAACAAAATGGCATCCCCTGACGGAGCTCTACTGAACACAAAAGAACCAGAAAACATAAAGATTTGAATATTTTGAGGCACGTGCCAGAATGAAGAAGTTACGAGATGACCAAACACCTGAAGGACAGAAAGAAATCATGGATCTATTTTTGGCCACTGCAGGATACGAAGCCATTAGGTAGATTTCGTTAATAACTTACCCGGCTGAAATTGAAAACTTGACATTTAATGAAGTCAAAGAAATAATATTGAGAAATATTTAACCAAAGAAAAGATTAGTTATATCCGAACAAACTAAATTCTTAGAATTGATACAAGAATGTGGGTATCCTTTAAGGAAATATCTAAGAAGATACCAGTAGATATTGTGAATTTCATGAACTAAGACAACAAGTAATAAGCACAGAGAAAGAATTAATTCAACTTCGATTAGTAGAAGGTCTGTACATCACCCCTCATAAAGTAAAAATTTTAGAGCGGTTACAGACAAACCCATTGATATGTATTAACTTCATACAACAAGTGGTTAATTAAAAAATTTAATACAAATGAAAACCAACCTGAGCTTATGAACTCAGCGATAAAAAGAACAATGATAAAATGCAGATATTGTAACTATAAACATAAATCAAAGATAGAGACATGTAATAAGTGCAAAAAGGAAAATCAATTTCAAGGTGTATGTAGATGGCAAGATACCAATGTAAAAACAGTCGTAATAATACACGACGATGTAAAAAGTCAAGCAAACGTTTTTTCAATAGAAAACACAAACAAAAAGAACACCTTCATGAATATTAAATTAAACGGTGCAAACTTATAAATGCAAGTTGACATAGGAAGCGAATTGACTCTTATTCCGAAAAATTTTTGGGAACAATTATCGAAACTAAAATTAAAGAAAAACTTAGTAAGATTAAAAGAGTTTGATGGAACTTGTATAAAAATATAAGGATCCTTTCAAGGCATTTTTGAAACAAAAATAGATTTGAAACCGTTACTATTATGGTCGTTGACTATATAAAAAGTCACCGTTTAATAAGAGCTGATTTGATAAATATTAATAGCACATGTTTACTTAATGCTATGAATACGAGAAGTCACGAAAACTGGAAACATTAAAAAACTATAAAGCGAGCCTTAAGTTAAAAAGAAATATCAATCCATCGTATATCCATTCATATAAAGCCAATGGTAGTCGATAAGCTGCGAAAATGGTGGAAGAAGGAATTCTTCAATATGTAGAACACCGCCTATTGTGGTTTTAAGAAAACCTAATGGTAATGTTAGAATTTTCGGAGATAACAAAGTAGGTGTAAATCATAAGATTTGTTCAGAATCTTAGCCTGTTCCAAATACAGAAAACATACTACATTCTCTGGCAGGAATGAAATGTTTTACGAAAATTGATTTAAAAAATGTGTACCACCAAATTCAAATAGGTGACGAATTTAAGGAAATCACAACAATAAACTCCTTAGGCTTACTTAGATGGTCCTGCTTACCATTTGGAATTAAGACAGCCAACTCGATTTTTCAAAAAGCTATGGAAAATTTGTTAGCGGGAGAGTAGAAAATATGATAATTTATCAGGACGATATATGTTTAGGTACGGCTACTGAAGAAGAAATGAAACAAAAAATTAAATCTGTGATGGATAAGTTAAGGAAGCCAGGGATGACCATAAACGAAGATAAGTGTATATTTAATTGCAAAGAATTAACATTTTTGGATTACCAAATTTCAGAAAACGGTATCTTCGCTGGATCCGACGTTAATACAAAAAATATTAAATATATCTTCTCTAACTAATAAAAAACAATTGGAATCATTTCTCGGATTAGCCAATTTTTATAGCAAAATCTGGTCAAAATATTCTGAAAGAATTGAAGCGTTTTTTGAGTAGTGAAAGGAGAATAAGGAGTTTGAATGTATGAGTACACACCAAACAGCCTTCACTAAATTAAAAGAAGCTCTATCTTAAACAAAGGTGATCAAGATTTTTTGAACCTAAAAAGGACGTTACATTAAATACAGATGCGAGTGGCCAGTTTATATCAGCAATTTTGTCCCAGAAAGACACCCGGTGATATAACTTTCCAAGACATTGACACCAGCTAAATTAAATTACTCTAATATTGAAAAGGAAACACTTGTGATTGCATGGTGTATGACCAGAGCAAGACATTTTTATTAAAAAAAAATTTTGTTGAGATCCGATCATAAGCCCTTAGAATTTTCTATCCTAGAAAGGAATTACTGAAAGTTACATCATCCAGAATATTAAGATGGTCTATGAAGTTAATGGCGTTTGATTATGATATAGAATACATGAAGGGAAACACGATACCAAATGTAGACGCATTGTCCAAAACGAAAAGAAAAAAAAAACGTAAAAGATGTTGAGAATTAATTTTTGCATTGGGTGGAAACGGATGTGTTGCCTATGAATAAACTAGTTATGGAGAGGTTACAAGATTCAGTCTTAAGTCGAATTTTATCTAGAATAAAGAACAATAAACGGAGTAACTGTTCAAAAGCAGAAAGACCCTACAAAGAAACCAGAAAAAAAAAACTATCAATAGAAAATGGTCTAATTTGTAATGGGGATTTAGTCACACCACTGGAAAAATGTAGAAAAGAAGTAATTAAAAGTGTACATGATGATGAAGTGCATTGTGGGATAACTCCTACACATAAATGATTAAAACTGGAGACGTGGTAGACGGGATGCAAGTGTCCTAAATGTGCCGAAATAAAAAATTTTCGCCACAATAAGTTACACTCTTGGCCTAAGGAAACAGAACCAGTCTATTGTTCATATGGATCTCACACAAGTTAATGGGGTAGGTTTATGTCTAATACGGGTTGACGCTTTTTCCGCCTGGCCTGAAGTTTTCTGAGTTCAGAATAAAAAAAAATCTATTACTGTAAAACAAATATTACGCATAATATTTGCTAGAAATGGAGTACCAAAAACATTAGTAACTGATAATGCTTCAGAATTCTGTGACGAAAGTCTATGCTCGTGGTTAAGGAAGATTGGCTGTGTCCCATATAAAACACCTCCTTACCAACTTCAATCAAATGGGATTGCTGATCATATTGTCCAAATGATAAAGATGAGATTGAAAATATTTTCTTCTCAGCAAGAAAAGATTGAAACTTTCCTACCTAGATTATTGTTGAGTTACAGAACGATACCACATGCTGACAGATTAGAAAGCCCGTCTGCATTAATGGACAGACGGATGAGAGCTCCATTAACCATGTCTTAGTCTATTAATGAAAACATATGGTACAAAAGAAATAAAGAAAACGAGCTGGAAAAGGCGAATTTCAAAATGCAAAAAGGATACAACACGGTATTAATATACAAGAATGATAAAAAATATTGTTGCTCATGCAGACCGCCGGTTAAGAGCTAACCAGAATTAAGAGGAATGACAAAGCGAAACTAGTTCAAGTGACTATGTAACTGAACAAGAAAGCAGGGCAGAAGAATCAATGGACGATCGAAGTTCTTCGGAAGACTTGGAGTACGAAACATATGGCACTGAGAATAAAAGAATTAGATCACGGTCCCCCATAAAGAGAAATACTCGTGAAACCAGTGAGAATGAGGGGAATGTAGGAGAAACCGTAGATCTATGCAGGGCGTGGCGCCCTGCATAGATTCAGGGAGATGTAATGGGATTCGTTTGACTAATAGGTAATTAGTATAAAGAGAGCTATAACTATAACTCACGGGAAACTTGTCAGTGTACGTAGAATACCTACGGCTACTAAGTTTGATCATCATAACAAGTCCCTAATCGAGAGCGTGGTTCGTTGAGTTAATGTTTCCATATTTATTCAGTCCCGCGTTATTTTCGTCTGGCGAGCTGATACTTCTGCTGCAATTTTAGGAGTTATGATTTACTAATACAGTTTTTTTTTTTTTTTTTTTTTAATCTTTGTAAATATTTGTTTCATATTGTAAATACACATAGGGGATACATATTGTTATTTTTATATGCACCCCAGACGTACATATGGGAACTAGCTAGGATTTCATAGAGAAATTGTGGTATTTTCGCGACTATAGTATAGAATGATATACAAAAATGTAGCGTTGTAGTGAAAGGGACATTACCGAACGAGTGGCTCAGTGATTGAGACTAGCTAAGTTAAACATTGGACAGATGAAGATCAGTCTTCTCCTTCCCAGAAATTCAGCCTTGTGTCATACTTGTTATCAATAAATTCCAATAATAACAAGGCGTATCGGTCTCAACAAGTTTTTTTCCATTTCACAGAAGCAGAATTAAACATATGAGAGCGTTATCGATTCTTTTATCTTCTCTCTCTTTCTTATTTTCTTTCTTTCTTTTTCTCTCTGAAAACCAACAGTGACTCTTGCGTGTTTTTCAGTCTTTCCTCGCAGTCAAACCGGAATAATCTATTATTTGGGGGTGGGGCATTGATAGGGAATAACTTACATTCTATCTAAGGAACTAAGGAACAACCAGAATTATAATATAATACTACTTGACATTACTCCATCTACATTGATTCATCTACGAATTCATCTAATTGTTTATAGAAAAATTTCCTTCCATGCAAAGGTTATGTTTTGAGATGTTACTTGTCATTTGAGCTTACATGTCATTGTTATTGAGTTTTTCTTGATTTTTTAGCTTACATATATGTTTTGAAGGGTTGTGCTATTGACATGTTTTTTTATGGTTAAATTAAATTTTGTAGCTTCTGTTTTCAAAACCCCTTGTGCTGTTTCTACATTTATTCTAGTTTACATTTGAACCTTGCAATAAGTTTGGTATATTCGTGTTCATTCTTTTAGATTCTGAGAATTATGTTTAAGACCACGAAATAACAGTTATAGGTTAAAAATGTTCACCGTTATGAGACTGATATTAAACTAAATTCCTAACGATAATAATATTTTTTATTTTTAATTATCTATTTATTTATTTATTTTTGTCTGTTACAGAGCAAAATATGTGGTTCACTCAGTCGTATCGAATTCATTAGTAGTTATTAGTTAATTTATTAAACTACTTTGTTTAGCACTAAATGATGATGAGCGTTTCCTGACGATGATTATTATACCTTTGCTGCTCCGGCTGATTTCTTAAAAGGCAAAAGCTGATTGGTTGAAGTAATAAACCTTATCGTTTGACCTGGAAATTATAATACATGATCGTCGAAAGGCGACATAAATGCTCATTTGTCTTGAAGGGATTAAGGACTTGAAATTCTGGTGTTTTATTGTAGAATGAAGTTGACTTATTCGGCGAATATAGATCTTATTCAAATTAATTCCTCATACACTGAAGTATCAAATTCAAATAATACAACAAATTGTCAATTTATTGCTTTTTTAGGCGAATATTTAAATGGTACTAATCTCTTTTGTTTATCATGCAAATAACTGTATATACAAAAAACATTACTGCAGCATTTTACTGCGCAAATTAATGTATTTAAGAATATTGTTAATAATGTAGAAAGTCTGTTTTCTGAAAGAAGCATGGCTAACTCTTCTGTCATGTTTTGATGCAGCTACTGCTGCTTATTTCAAAGACACATGCTGATTGGTTGAACGTTATCGTTTGATTGAGAAATTATAATCACCTAAAGGGGATAAGAACACACGTTCACCCACAGGAAGACGGTGTTTGTATTAATTAAATAAGGTATTCATTTATAGATGCACCATTGTGTGATTTTTAGCAAGAAGGGAAAATAAATCTGAAGAACATTATGAAATACGAAGAAGCAATAAAAGCTGTTGGTGGATGTGGACGTTATCAAATATTTATTCTTAATTTATTGTATATTGCTACAATTCTTGATGGATTACAGGTCGGCAGCATGGTTTTCGTCGTTCCTGGAATTAAACACAGGTAAAATTATCTCCACATTTATTTTCATTTGCCATTTCACATATAATTTTAAAAGTATTTTTGAAACTTTGAACAAATCGCATAATATACACTTTAAAACGCATACAGACATATCAATAAGTTCGTAGCCTATTGGAGAATAACAAATACAGAATATACACTGTAAGACAAAAATAATTAAAAGCACATACACATCGACCCAAATAAAATAGACACCTATGGGAAGTTTTAATAAAATAATATACATTTAATAATAACGTTCTCCATATGTGACAGCGCCAATGAGATTGAATAAACTGAATCCTCTAATTGTTTTTTTTTTTTTTTTTGCATGATGAAAAAGATGCCAAACTTGACGAAAACAAAATTTTACCGTCTAAATGTTTATGTTATTATGAAGAGGAAAGAACAAAGTTTATTTTAATTATTTTTTAAAATTTTTCCTTCTTTTTAGAACATTCTAAATTTTGATTAAAAAAACTTTTTTTCTCTTTGTATCACCGGAACTAGTAAAATAACATAGACAATTTTTAGCAGGTTTTTTTTTTTTTTTGTATGACACACATTAATTTGGAAAATCTTGTAAAAATAAAAAATAATTGTCTGATGTTAATTAAACTTTCAGAAACTATTCACAGATGATCGAAATTATTATAAATATTTTTTTTATTAAAGTCATGGCAGAAATATTTTTTTATATATTTATTACCCCCATAACTAATTTTATGAAAACTCTAGAAATTCGATCAAGTCCACTTTAGTGATTACAATAGTTAAAAGCACAAGGAATTAAAATCATGTTTTTTTGTGTTTTTTTTTAATTGGAACCCCCTATCTGAAAATCAGCTCTGAATTGCAACATACATAACTCAATAAAACAAAGATATTATTTAATTTCAAATGCTTTTATTTGCTTTTAGTTGTTTTTATGAATATGGACAATCTTTTCTGAAAGCAAAAAATTTTTTCGATGAAAAATGAATTTTAATACAATTATTTTTTATTTCCCTAGACGCACACACACACATATCTATATACATATATATAGAGAGACAGACAGATATGTAGATAGATAAACGTACATATGAATAAGCATAGAATATATATATATATATATATATATATATATATATATATATATATATATATATATATATATATATAAGTTAATAGACTTAAAATATGGTTTTTCGCTACACAGTTCCAACCATGTTTTAAAAATGGAAGCTAAAAGCCCCAAATTTAATTTTGTACTTAAATTAAAGACATTAGTTCCATTTCATCTTCAAGCGAATTTTGGAGTAACTTTAAAAATTACTGGGTTTTAAATACACAGCTAAAACAAAATTCATGTTTCCAAGGTTACAGATAAATCTATTTTGCTAGGCTAGGGGTGTCAGGGTGTTCAATATGTCTATATTTTAATGTATCAGTTATTGTTACGTTTTGGTAGTGGGTAGGGATGTATTTTTCAATGAAATCTAACATCCGTTAAAAGCGTGTCGTCTGGATTTTTTTTTTTTTTTTTTTTTTTTGTTAACGGCTAAAATTCTTACGGCATTTTTTTTCCTTTTTTTCGTTCGTATATTTAAAGATTTTTGGGAGGTGTCTACGTCAGAATACTTTTTACTTAACTACGATTTGAAATATTTTTACTTTTAATTTTTTAATATACTATATTTCTTTTAAGAACAATTATTTAAATGTAATTAGAATCCCTTACAGTTTGTAGAATTATTATCACATCAAGTATATTACTATTTTTTTTTAAATTTTATACTTGAATATTATTTAAGTAAACTTTCCATTTCTCTGATTTAGTAAACTTTATTTATTTAATTACAATTTAAAAGAAGTTTAGGTTAGAATTCATTTTAATGAACTACAATTTTAATTACAACTTTAAAATATTTTCATTATTAGTTTTAATAGACTATAATTTCATTTAATAGAAGTGAATGATGAAGGCCACTCATCCACAACCCCTGATCCATCACTTTCTTCCCATCCCTCAACACCTCTTTGTAGAGAAAAGTCCTTATCTGCCACTCCACCCACATCTTTTTCCCATCCCTCAACCCCACTCAGTAGAGATCCCAGCCCTTTTAGGCAAACTTATACACCTCGTCACACTCCCACATCTTCTCCTATTAAAACCTCTGAAATGCCCCCTCCCCAAAACAAAAGGCTCAGAGTCCCTTCACCCCTCCCTTTATAGAGCACTAAAATTGACTTTCCCTTGGGATATAGGCGGCCTATCCCAAGACGGCACTATCAAGACTGAGATGGGCCACGAGTCGATGGAAGAGGCAGTCGGTATCCTTTCCCGGCCATGTTCAATTCAGGAAAGCAACCCTAATTGGTTAGATAAATGTCTCTCTGATTAGCTAGTATGTCCGAGGATTGAGGTCGGAGTCTCGCAAGGCGAGGCTCTCTCGCGACCTTCAGCACCTCGGTGTCTTCTTTGTGGCGTACAAGAGACCCGGCTTTCTTCTCATGACCGTGAGGACATACTAAGGGGTTCTCCCTTTATTCAGCATGTTTTGATGGTCGTTCGAGAGGCGTCTCTGGCTGGTGAGCAAGCGTTTGAAGCCTGCATGTATGCTTGTCTTCGCAAATCCGGCGGGCAGACTATGCGTGCTGATTGTTACCATAAAAGATAATTGGGATTTATGCGCCCAATATCCATGCTGAGCGATCTGCTTTGTTTCGGCAGATCGAGCCGTTCTTGACGACATCTCGTCGGGTAGTTTTAGAGGAGGATTGGAATGCCGTCCTTGACCCCGATATAGACAGCATAGGGCCAGATTCGGGTACTGACAGCCGGGAAGTGAAACCATTTCGGAGCTTTATCCACAGGTTTGATCTTGTCGATGAGTACCGAAATGAGAACCCTCGAGAGGTAGTTTGGACTTGAACAAATAGTGACAACGCGTTTCCTGGGACACGTGCTAGCTACCTCGACCGAGTCTTAGTTAGGATAATCGATGTAGGGCTCTTAGTGTGTCCAAGTTTCCATTATTTAGTTTATTCGGATCATAGGCTTCTCCGGGTCAGTGTAAACTTAGATAAGGTTAAACTTCGCCTAAGGTTAAGTTGGCTAGCTACTGGAAATTAAACTATTCATTATTTGGTGAGCGGGATTTCCGGGACCAGCTGCTACTAATGATACAGAGGGAATTGACGGGGCGGTTTTAGGGAATGCCTTGTGAGATAATTTAAAACCCAAAATTAGAATGTTTGCTGCTGATTTTAGTCGTCGACTCAATCTAGATAGATTAGAGGCGCAAACGGCTTTAGAACAAAAAGTCGATCGGGCAGTTAAATCCCGTGATAGTGGGGAAATAGCCTTATCTAAGGCAGAGTTGTCCTCCTTGCTTATCAAGAAGGATCAAGCTAGAGTAGTTAGGTCTAGTTTAAAAAGAATGTCCTCTGAGGTGACGAATATGGCCGCTGAATTACGCGTAGAGGAGAATCGGAGCACGTCTTGGCTACATATCGCGTACGTCACATTGCCGAGTAAGCGGACCGTGACTACAAGCGCGGGCATATGTGAGGCCTTTCGGGATAACTTTCAGGATCTTTTTACCAAGGAGCCCAGTCTGAGCCCTGCTCAGTTCGACGCCTATTTAGCTGACTTTCCCTGCCTTGAGGCAGTTGAAGCGGCTGGTTGCGAGGGTCCCATCACAGAATCGGAAATCTGAGAAGCGCTGAAACAGATTGGCCTGGATAAATCTCCGGGACTAGATGGTCTTCCCTATGAAATTTACTTGGGGCAGTTGCTGTTTTTGTTCCTTTGCTGGAATTGATTTTCAACAACTGGATGAAGCAGGGGTCTATACCTCAACGTTTCATCAGGGGTGTGATCAAGTTGCTGCGTAAGGACAAAAACGGTGGGGATGGGTTAGATAACTTTTGCCCTTTAACCATGTTAAACACAGAGTTAAAGATTTTGGCGAAGATCTTAACCAGACGTTTTCAGCTTGTCCTGTCTAGTCTGATTGACTCTGAACAGACTTGTGCTGTGAAGGGCAGGACTATTCAGGACAACCTTCATATGGCACGCTTGATCTTAGAACAAGTCGACAGTGAAACCGCGCTGATCAATTTAGATCAGTCCAAGGCCTTCGATAGGGTTGACCATCGTTTCCTGGAGGCTGTCGTTTAGGCGGCCGGTTTCGGGCCCGCCTTTCGCTCCTGGATCCGACTTTTGTATGCGACTCCCGGTGCGCTGGTGGAAGTAAATGGGGTAAGATTGGCGCCTTTCGTATTGTTTCGCTCCATTCGTCAAGGTTGTCCGCTGTTCGCCTTTTCTTTACGTTCTTGCGTTGGAACAATTCCTTCGCAAGTTAAAGGCGAATCCGTTCCCGCGCGGAATTTCCCTGGCTGGGGCTACCACCACGGCCAGTTATTCTGCCTATACTGATGACGTTTCTGTTCTTGTGTCGAGCAGAGCCGAGATTTACGAAGTCAACAAAGATATCATTGGTTATGAGATGGTGACAGGGGCCAAGATCAACCGCGATGTCTGTTGGCTTGCTGTTGGGTGTGTGGAAGGGAGTTTCTCTTCCCGGATTTTTCCTCTGGACGGTCGGGCCGATCAAGATACTCGGCGTCTGGTTCGGTCCTGATATCCAGTTGGAAATGAATTGGTCGGTGGTACAAGGGAATGCCGAAATCGCAATTAATTTGTGGTCTCTGAGGAATCTTTCCTTAAAGGGAAGGGCGGAAGTGTGTTTCACACATCTACCCGACTCTCTGTACTTCCACTTCCGTATGCCGAACTAATGTCATTAGTAAGGCTCTTGTTCTCTTTCTTGTGGAGAGACAAGTCCGCTATGGTATCTCGGGAGATCTGTTGCCTTCATCCATCTGAGGGCGGTCTGGGTATGCTTAGCATTGAGATTCGTCAATATATACTCCGCATCGCCTTCCTAGACCGAATGTGTCGCGAATCGGAAGGGTGCATTCTGGAAGGAAGACGCCCGTAAGAACTTCCCATACCTAGGAAGTGTGTACTCGAGTGAAGAGGTGGCCCACCGTACACCCCGAGCTGAATGCTCCTTCTACCGCGAATGTCGACGTGCTCTGAAACGCCTCTTATGGGCGTCGGATGGCCTCTCCAACGTCCAGGCGTTGTCACGTAGGTCATTGCATCAAGTATTAGTTAGGGGACCCGTTCGTGATGAGCTGACTTACGAGCTCGGTCTTACGAAGCGGGAGGCTCGCTCAATATCGCCTTGGGCGCCTGGATTGAAATGCCTCAATAACGATGAGGCATAACTCACCTGGCCGGTGATTCGTCGGGCCCTCTGGGTCGCCAAAATACTTTGTTCATCGGGCTTGGAGAAACATCCAAACTGCCGACGCTGTATTGGGGAGGTTGAGACCATTGGTCACGCCTTCTTTCATTGCAGGGTGGTAGCGCCGTTGTGCAAGTTTGTTGAAGGCCTCATGGTCCGCATGCTGCAAGGAAAGTTCTTTGTCCTTGAGGCCAGTTCTTTTTGTAGCAATGTGGTGCCGCAGATGACGAAGGCTAAACATTATGTATTCTGTTGCTTACTAGGTGTTATGAGAGTCGTGATTTGGACGACGCGTCAGAAAGAATTCTATGATGGCAAGAAGTTCACTTCTTCCCAACTGAACTTGTTCTTTAAACATCAGCTTAGTCAAGATTAGGACAGAAAAGCGGCAGATCACCTCATCAGAATTTGGTAAAAAGTCGGTAAATCTTGCACGTTTGTACCGAGTAGAAGGAGATGACCTAGAGTGCCATTTTGATGCCGGTTAGCCATCAGAATATTGTTTTCCTGGGTTGAACTTGGGCAACCCATCCCTGATTTTAGGCTAGTGTAGTTTTTTGTTTTTTAATTCTTTAGTTTTTTCCCTTTTTTTCCTGTAGACTTAGCTAGGACGTCTTTGCTCATTGGCCCCTTTTATTTCTGTCCCTTTTTCCTTTTAGCTTAACTCCCCATCCCATCCCTCGTTAGGTGGTCAGTGATGTCAGGATGCGGGGCGCCTTTCGTTTCGCGTGTTTCTTTTTTTTTCATTTTCGTATTTTTCGTTGTGTCTGAGCGAGTGCGTGTCTGTGTGAGTGCTTCAGGTGGATGAATGTTTCTATATTTTATAGTTCCACATCGATTTCGTCCAGTTAACTTATATTTCTGCCACATTTAAGGTATGCGGGGTTATTACTAACATAATTTTGTTTAGTTTTTGTAAATAGTTTATATTCATATTATATATACACATTGGGGATTTTTTAACTAGTCGTTTTCATTCCTCCTCCCCACAGACGGCGATTTGTACATATAGGGACTATTTAGATTTTCATTGAGGCAATGAGGTATTTTGTTGGATATAGTAAGAAAGGTAAGTAAGAATGTGTTGCTTTGGTGCTAGTATTATTGTTTGTATGTTTGGGTCAGTGGTTGTGGCTAGCTAAGTTTTAAATTAAGACGGATGATGACCATCATTTTTCCCACCCCCACCATTTTTAAGCCTTGTGCCACATTTTCTGTGTATTTTTACAGAAATAAATATTATCGCGTTGTTGGCGTACGTGCGTACTAACGAAACCGAGAGAATAAGAAGTCACTAGCAACAGCTCAGTTCATAGACCGGAGGACTAGACGAAAGCAAGCGCTTTAATCCATTTCAGTCATTGCAAACGACGTGCGAACTGAATTATCCACAGTTATTAATGCATTTCCTGTTGTTCAAATTTATCTCATGGTTATTGAAACGAAATTTCCAAGGAGTTTCAGTGAACCCAAAATAAAATCTAACATTATTATTAGAATATATACAAGCTTTATATACAATATTTTTAGTCATACATTGACCGTTTAGAGGACTTTGAAAATAGATTCTAAACATCGCTTTCAAGTGCTTTAATAGTACAATTGAATTTATTTGCAGAAATGATATATATCTTTAAAAAGTTTTACTTAATTTCCCTTAAAAGAGGTTAATTTTTTATTTGTTTATTTAAAATTAGTTTTTACATGACGTAATCTAATTTGAAATGGTTTGGTTATGTGTATTAGTTATAATTCGTATCTAATCGAAGTTTTTCGTTTATGGATAGGAAAGTGCGTAAAAACACTTTTAAGTAAGTTTATAATCTAGTGAAGGATTATAACTATTTACAACTAAATATATTTCAAGTATGCTCTCTATAGAAATATTATTTTATATTTATTTTATTCAGATACTATCAAAGAAACGTGATACCTAAGGTTTAAATGGATTTTTATAAATGAAAAAAAATCTTGAAGCTTTTATTTTAGTTTTAATTTCAAGCTAATAGATTAATTTTAATATTTCCAATACGCAAAATATTTTGCTGTATTTCAAAACTAACTTAAATTGACTGGAAAGAGTTTTCTTTTTGAAATTGCTGAATTTAGCGCCATTTTTAGCCATATTTTAAAAAATGAAAACAATTCATCGATTTTTTTTTCTTACGCCAATAGTATCCATAATATATTTTATTCATAAAAGCAATTAAAAGCTTTTCTAATTAAATAATATTTTAGTTTCATTGTATTTTATATTTTGATTCAGAGCAGATTTTCGGTAACTGGATTTCTTAATTACAAAAAAAAACTGATTTATCTTATTTTATATTGTAATATGTGTAAGAGATTGGCTACCAGGTCTTATACAATTGAAATGGCTAGATGCAACTGTATGTTCTAAGGTAATAGTTTCTTTTCTCAAAATTCTCGTTTATGGAACTCTCTTGCAGTTTCTTGCTTCTCAGTCAAAAATCTTCAAATTTTAAATACAATGTCAATCGTTATCTTCTGTTTTCTTAATTCCTGTTTATTGTTTTCTCTCCTTGATAGTGTTCTTTTCTCATATTTTGTAACGTACAGTAACCCTTTGTGTCCACGTGACTTTATCGCCATGCTTTGGGTGAAATGATTAAAAAATAAATCATAGTTAATTTGATGGAAGTACAAGTACAGTTTTTATAACATTCGGAAGAACAAATGAAATATAACTTTTTAAATTTCTTGGTTTTTAAGTTTTACTTTATTTTTTAGAATTTGATCTTTTAATCTTGTAAAAATTTCATTAGATACAAAGAAAAGAGTACTGAACTGTTACGTAATGTCTGTCCTCGTATATAGGAATTAATGTTTGTCAGTGTCATCAAAGATAAAAAAGAAACTTGGAGCAAAGGAAATGTAGTTCAACAGAAGAATGCTGAGGATACCGTGAACCAAAACTGCGAGTAACGACGACGTTTTAGAGAAAACAATTTAATGGAGTCTTTATTTTTGTTTATATTTATTTGATATAAAAAAGACCTCATTATATTATTTTATTGTAACCAGATACATTCTACTTATGAACAAGACGATAAGGCTATTAAAAATATAATTCGCCTGTATATGACATTATTGATGTTAACAGATACCTTAGATTTACAAAATAAAAAAAAACATAATCTATCGTGCTAATATGATTTCCTCTTCTGACACAATGTTTTATAGAGAACAAAGCAACGTAAAAGAAATTTTAGGCGAGTAAGTATTATTTATAGTTATCATTAATTTTGTTTACTTTTTTGGAATACATTTTATTTTGTCATAATCTTTCATTTTAAATATTTAAAGGGTGTTTCATTAAGACGGATCAAAGTCAGTAGTAATGTTATTAATGAAAATGTATTTATTTCTCTATTGGATCATGATATTTAAGTCATTATGCGTGAAAAATAACATCGCCCAAATGTCAGCCAAGGCTTCGGCGGCACACCTCCACTCAAAAAATTTTTGACGACGTCTCTGCATAGTTGCTTCTCGATCTCACCAATATGCCTTATTTCATCCTTCAGCTGTTGAATTGTTGTTGGCTTGTTGGCATAGATCTTACTTTTGAGATGACCCCAAAGGAAGAAATCTAAAGGCGTCAAGTCGCACGATCGTGGTGACCAATTGATTTCGCTGTTACGAGAGATGATTCGACCTAGAAACTTCTCATTCAATAAAGCCATTGTTACATTGGCTTTGTGGCATGTGGCGCTGTCCTGTTGGAACCACAAATCTTCGACATCCATAGCATTCAATTCAGGCTGTAAAAATTTGGTTCTCAAGGCATGGTATCACTCGCCTGTCACCGTAACAGAATTCCTGGCATCATTTTCGAAGAAATACAGCCCAATGATTCCGCTAGCAAAAAAAGCACATCAAACAGTGACCTTTTGTGGATGCAGTGATTTTTCAACAATCTTCCTTGGGTTTTCATCTGCCCAAATGCGACAATTCTGTTTATTAACGAATCTGCAAAGATGAAAATGGGTTTCATCACTAAAGAGGATTTTTTGCAAAAAATTTTCATCGGCTTGTCTTTGCTCGTGCACCCAAATGACGAATGTACGGCGCTCCAAATGGTCATCAGGTTTCAGTTCTTGTGTTAATTGAATTTTTTAAGCGTGTGGAGACAAATCTTTTGTCAAAATTCGATGTAACGTTGTTGTGGAGAGGTTTAATTCCTGCGCGAAATAACGAATAGAGGTGTCTGGATTTTCGGCCACATTCTCGTGCACTGCAGCAATGTTTTCAGCAGAACGGCGTAAATGAGCACGCAGTGATTTTTTCACATCTGCCACCGAATTTACGAACGATTTTTTCAATTGCACTCTCCGTTGGTCGATTATGTTGACCAAAAAGATCGCGAAGTGCGTGAAATGCATTTCTGTATGAACGTCCATTTTCGTAATAGGCTTCGATAACTTTAACACCTTGTTTGGTTGTTAATTTTTCCATGGTTGAAATTGCCAAAAACTTAAGTTGTTAAATCTAGAAGAAAAAGAAAAAGATCATTAGACGCTTAAACTTAATTCATATTTAAAATCGGTCCAAGTTATTGGAACACCTTTACATTGGAACTGTTTATATATCAAGGGGATATAATCTATATCCCACAAATTAAAGGTGTTATTGAGTATAAAATGATGTGAGCGATGAATGTATTCTTTCGATTGAAGAAACAATATTGTGAATATATTTTTTTGTTTCTGGACACTTCGTATTTCGGTGACATTTTTCCTCCAGGCTCTGATATTTTTCCTCCAGGCTCTGATATTTTTCATCCAGGCTCCGATGTTTTCCTCCAGGCTCTGATTTTTTTCATCCAGGTTCTGATTTTTTTCCCTTTTTGCTCATGATTTTTAAACCGAAAATTTCAATTAAAATTTTTTTAAGAAAATAGAATAAACCGTACTTTCTTTTTATTCATCAATATTTCGCTTATACTTTTTCATTATTATTCAACCGATTCGCAATTTTTTATTGTTTCGAAAGATTTTATGCTTAGAAACAAATAGATTATCCCGTATCTCACTAAAGAACACGGCACAAACTGGAAGTTGGGAAAGCACTGAAGGAATCTAGACGATAGAATTAGTAAAAGCATCAAGAATTCCGAGGAGAGTGTTTGAGTAATGAGGAGACTAATTGCCACTTAATCTCCAGTGAAACCAACATTTAATACTACTGGGAAAACACAATGTATACAATACATAATAAGAATAATCATATCTACAAAAAATCATAAGAAAATTAATTATTGAGCAATATTAATATTGTTATTATTAATAATATTCTTGTTGTAGATTAAATATATTTATAATTCTACACGCTATTACAAAAACCTATTTTCATTTTTCGTCAAAGGTGTGCTATTCCTGGTTTAACAAATGACACTTACGAAGTGCAAAGTGAAGCCCATGCAAAGCTTATTAAAGAATACATTCCTGAAGAGATAGTGGATGGGAAACCAGTTTACAGCAAATGCCATCTTTATGCTAACAAGAGTATCCTGGGAAACCAGACACTGACTAATTGTGCTTCCTGGGTCTATGACAAATCAATATTTCAATCATCGATGACCAGTGAAGTAAGTATCTTTAATACATGTTTGTCATAGATGGGACCCTAATTAGCCTACTAAACCGTATGATTTTTGTATTCTTCCTCATAATCTGTATTTTACATTGTACCACAAGTCTTTCTAAAAACAGTCAGAATGTCTCAACTTACATAAAATATTAATATTTCTAAAGTCAATCACTGTCAAGACTTGTTGATGTGATGTTATTAAAGCTTGGATTATCCACTTAAATATTGTTATGGTCCGGGTTAGGACCAAGAAAGAACAACACAAACAAGAGTAGAAATAACGAAGGTATATTACACGAAATAATAATACAAGACGTGGCAGGTGTTAGTATGACTGTCAGTCTGGTTTGGAGTGAATTACTATCGACTCGATAGCCCCCCCCCCCTACGAGGGTTGCATGTGGCACAAAGCCGAGTTTAACGTGGGTTTCCCGAGCCCGTAGGCTCGGCCAAAAAATGCCCGTAGAACCCGTATAAACGGGATCGGGTTGGTCAACCTCCTCGAACGAGAGACTGCCCTTCGGCGGAGCCTCGTCCAGGTTCCTCTCTGCTCAGAGGCAGAGAATTCGACCGTCAAATCGAGAAGCTCGCCTTGATTCGGTATCTAGCCACCCCCACGAGGGTTGCATGTGGCACAAGGCCGAGTTTAACGTGGGTTTCCCGAGCCCGTAGGCTCGGCCAAAAAATGCCCGTAGAACCCGTATAAACGGGATCGGGTTGGTCAATCTCCCCGAACGAGACTCTGCCCTTCGGCGGACCCTCGTCCGGGTTCCTCTCTGCTCAGAGGTAGAGTTCGACCGTCAAGCCGCGACGCTCGGCTTGATTCGTTCCTCTCTCTTGAGAGGCGTAGTATACATAGTTATAGGAAGAGTTCATTCTGTAGTTATAGGTAAGGACCCATGACAAATATTAATCATTATTTGTTTTTAATAAATGGAGACACGTCAAATGAAAACTGTTTTAAAGACAAAAGATAGATTTAGCATGGTAACTAAAATTACTAAGTAACTAATATTTCATATTTCTAAGGTAACTAATATTTCTTCTGTATAAAGCATCTACTATTTTTTCTTGTGGTTGAGATAGTTGTATATTTTGCACCGTTTTTTCCAACTTAGAAGACTGGGGCTACACGACTATTTTGCCGCTTTATGTAAAAGTTTTGCTGCGTTTCTGGAATGCTTAGTTGATGAGTATCTTCCATTTTTCCATTGGCTATGCATAAATATATTCTGATAGATGACATACAATATATAATCACAAACATTGGCTGATATTATGTAATACATATGTTTATACACTAATTTTCTACAAGATATACGCTAATATCATTTTATAATACAAATAAAATATTACACCTTAAATCTTGATTTAACGTAGATGTTAAAAAAAAGTCTGTAAATCGTGCGTCGGGCGCATAATGATTTAAGTTTGTTTCCACCTCTCCCTCTTTCCACCTCTCCCTCTTTCCACCTCTTCCTCTTTCCACCTCTCCCTCTTTCCACCTCTACCTCTTTCCACCTCTCCCTCTTTCCACCTCTACCTCTTTCCACCTCTCCCTCTTTCCCCCCTCCCTCTTTCCACCTCTTCCTCTTTCCACCTCTCCCTCTTTCCACCTCTCCCTCTTTCCACCTCTCCCTCTTTCCACCTCTCCCTCTTTCCAACCATCTCTGGTTATTTATATTTAAGCTTTCTTTAAACGAACAATATTTTATACATTAAAAAAATTGTTATATTTAAAAAAAAAAATTTTTTTCAAGTGAATAGGAATTAAAAAATATTTTTGGCATATTAAAAGAATATTTTTAAGTTAATCTAATTTTAAAAATATTTTAAGTGAATAAGATTTAAAAATACGAATTGTTAATGCAGTATTTTTATTTCAACTTTCTTCAATTTTTTCGATGTTTTATAAACTGAACCGTGATGGGTCATGGGTAGTCTAGTCGGTAATGAGAATGGAGCCCAGGAGGAGAACTAAAAAACAAAATGACTACATAACTATCAACAAAAGATTCAGGAATGCAATGGTTCACTGCATAACCTACCCAAGTGCCGACTGCGAAAGTGATCATCGCCTTGTTATATGGAAACTAAGAGTGAAACTACAGAAACTGAAGAAGCCTAATGCAGCACCCAAATTGTAATACAGCAAACTCCTGAGCAATCCGTACCTGAAAGAAAATTCTATAGACAATGTGAAAAGAAGATACATTGAAAAGAGAAAATCGAAATGTGACGCACTAAGAGAAGCTTTAGTGACACCAGCAAACGATATCTAAAGGAGAATGGACGAAGAAGAAAAAACGAATGGATGACTGATGAGATTCTCGACTGATGCAAAGGAGACAGAAAAGTCTGCCAAGATACGGAACGGAATACAGTAAACTACACAACGAAATAAGGACCAAATACAGGCAGGCTAGAGTAAAAAAATAGAGAGATTGAGTACCACCAATAAAGGAGATATGCATAAACAAATAAGGGAACTAACATGACAAAAGACGTACTCGTCGATAGACTGCATAAAATCAAAGGATGGAACGCTCATATTAGAGAAAGAAAAAATTCTTCAGCGCTGGAGCGATTATATTGGAGAACTCTTCTACGACGAAAAAGAACAACCGGCAATACACAGAACTACCGACGGGTCTGAAATTCTAAGAGCCGAAGTAGAAGCTGCACTGGCCAAATTGAACAAAAACAAGGCAGCAGGGCCAGACGGAACTATAACAGAAATGCTGACAGCCTTAGATGATTTTACATAGATAAGATTACAGAAATAATAAATGAAATCTACAACAGTGGTAATATACCGGAAAAATTCAGCAGATCTATTATCATAGCTCTGCCTAAGAAACCAGACGCAAACGAATGCGAACTCCACCGAACAATTAGCCTAATGAGCCACATAACAAAACTCATCATCCGTATTCTGATGAATAGAACGCGCAGCAGAATCAGGCCAGAGATAGGACAAGAACAGTGCGGGTTCGTCAAACACACCGGAACAAGGAACGCGATAATCATGTTCATAATGTTATCAGAAAGAGAAATACAAATGCAGAAGGATATGCATCTATGTTTTATAGACTACGCAAAGGCGTTCGACAAAGTACGCCACAAAAATCTGTTGAAACTGATCAGCAACCTTGATATATTTGGGAAAGATATTAGAATAATCAAGAACCTATACTGGCAGCAAACGGCCTGCATACGGATAGAAAATGAGTTCAGCAAGTATACAAAAAGAGAAAGAGACGTAAGGCAAGGATGTGTCTTCTCACCGGACTTATTCAACCTATACAGCGAGGCAATTTTGAGAGAACTCGAAATCCTATCAGGATTCATTACTGGCGGCCACAATCTTAACAGCATAAGATACGCATATGACACACAATGCTGATAACAGATACGGAAAGGAAATTACAAAATCTCCTACAGAATGTAGCGAAGGAGAGCGAGAAGAAGGGACTAAGCATAAACTACAAGAAGACAGAATGCATGCTTATCAGCAAAAAGGTGAGGCCGAAATGCGATTTACAGGTCGCGGACACTAAAATCAAGCAGGTGTGGAAATTTAAATATCTGGGAAGTGTTCTGAGAGAGGACGGTAAGTGGGACGCCGAGGACGTATTGGGGATGGCCAAAAACGCATCCCAAAAGCTAGACAGACAAACAGTAGGATTTCGTTGGTAACAAAGAAAAGACTACTGTACTGCTACGTGATATCTGTCCTCCTTTACGGGAGCAAATGTTGGACGGGCTCCTCAAAGATGAAGAAGAGACTCGAAGCAACGGAGACATGGTTCTACAGAAAGGATGCTAAGGATACCATGGACTGAACATGTGAACAACAATGAGGTTTTAGAGAGGATACAAACAAGGAGGAATCTTATACTTAACACATGAAAGAGGCAGATGAAATTTCTGGGACAAGTAATGAGAAAGGAAGGCTTGGAGAATCTGATACTCACATGGTAGATAGATGGAAAGAGAGTCAAGGGAAAGCAACGTGTGACATATTTAGCGGGCTTAAGCAAGTGGATGATAGAACAGGGACTGGGAGAAGTAGCAAAAGGACAAACCATATTGAGAACTACAATGGATAGGAGGAAGTGGAGAGCCATTATCGCCTACGTCCTGAAGAGACACGGCACATAAAAGATGAACTGCCCAATGCTCTTCCCGAATCAGGTAAAAAATAAGATTTGCGTCAAAAATTTATAAAACTAATAATTACCGATTACATATTAGGCAGATCAACAAATAATATGACTTAGTTAAATGTCTTTAAAATTAAAATATTATTAATCTAAAATTTAATTTTAATTTGCGGCTTTATACTAATCAATGTAGACATATACGCATATATATATATATATATATATATATATATATATATATATATATATATAGTGAGAGAGAGAGAGAGGGGGGGAGATAGATGGATAGATAGATACATACATACATACGTATGCAAGTACACATACATATACATATACAAATCATATAATATTATCATCACTACCACTACTACAATTATTATTATTATCACCATTACTACTATTACCTTCTGCTTCATTTCTTCTTCTTATTGGCAGTATTTGTCTTGTAACATTCTGCAATTTGATAAATGACTGCTACTAGGAGACGGTTTTGTAATTCAAAGAGAGACGCCATTAAGAGAAGCAGTTTAGAAAAAAATTAAACAATAACAGTAACAATGCAATTGTATCACTAAATACCAATTAGATAATATTCACATCAATAATACATTCAATGACAATGATAATGATAACAATAACCCATCGGTCACTTTTGAATAATAAATACTAACTTAATAACATGTCTTTAAAATTAAAATATCATTAATTAAAATATAATTTGCGGTAATGAGCAAATTAAAATGTATACATACATATATAACAAATACTTTTTTGAGAAATATCCTTTCATTATAGTTTTATTTTTTTAATTAGTAAGAATTTAAATCGATTATGATTTATAGTCACATAGATTTAAATTAAAATCAGTTAGGTATTTACGTTAGGTTATATTTACGTTTAAGTATATATTTCAGAAGATTAAATAAAACAAAATAAACATAAAATTATATTAAGTTATATTTACGTTGAAGTATATATTCATTTTACGTTTCTACGGAGCCTCGAAAAACATGTCATATACCCTAGCATTCCAGACGAGTAACATTATTATTATTATTATTATTATTGTTGTTGATGTTGTTGTTGTTGATGTTGTATCCGAACCCTAAAAAATAACAGCAATTGTTAGAAAGTTTTAGTAGTGAGATGCAATGAAACAAAACTCTTGAGACAATATATTGAGATTCAATAAAGCGGAGATAAAGGATTCGTAACTAAAATAGAAGCCAATGAACTGTTCAATTAATCTGTTTCTTTTATATTCTTTAGACGTTCAATGGTATCTATGATTCATTGATTACTCATAGCTTTTTGCTTAATATCTTTTTATGTTAAAATTTTATCGGCTTAATATAGCAGTAAAATGGAAATATCTCTCAGAAGAAAACATTAGCAACAGAACGGCAAGATTAAAATGTATTTCAAAACCAAGTTGAAACAAAACAATCAATTAGTAGGCAAAGGTGTCTCATATGAAAGGCTTGAACACTGTAGCTCATTTTAATTAAAAAACAAAACATGCAAATGTTAACACTTCTAAGCAATTAAGATCAGAAGCCAAGACAGGTATGACTGTAGTATTATTATTATTATTATTATTATTATTATTATTATTATTATTATTATTATTATTATTATTACCTCGTATACAGTGCTTATTACAGAGGATTGATTGACGACATTCACAATTCCCTGCAGACCCTCGATCGGCAAAATCTCAGTGCTTGTTAGAATTATTTTATTTTATAATTTTCACATATTATTATTTTATCAATATATTCATTCCAATAGAATCATTTATACAGGTAAATTTCTATAACATTGTTTCTATGTTTTTTTCTAGTTTAATTTAGTTTGTGACATGGAATGGCTCACCCATCAAATCTATACCGTATTTTTTATTGGAGCTTTGTTTGCCATGCTATGTTGTGGTTGGCTTCCAGATCGGTAAGTATACATTCACAATATATTCATTTTTATATTCAGTTCACCCCAAGCAAGACGATAAAAGCCACTAAGACGCAAGAAGATAGAAGATAACGATATACATTGCATTTAAGTTTTTGAAGATCAAATTTGACTGGAAAGCAAGAATTCAGAAGAGCGAGAAGTGCAATATTAGAAACTGTTAGCATAGAATTTACAGTTACATCTCGCCATTTCAAATCTAAAATGATGATACCTGGCTTCCAATCTAGTACTGCAATTACATTTATAAAGTCTAGCTGCCATAAGAGAAAAGTTCATGAGAACAATTGCCATAAAAAATATTTATAGAAAAGCACAGGGAAGCTACGTTACGGCGTTGGGAAAGAGACTAATGCCAAGATGCCATTTCATCTATTAAAATCTTTCATTTCTATTGCAATTCGTTTGTTCCTTCCCTCCTTCCTATCTATCTATCTATCTATCTATCTATCTATCTATTCAGTTATACTCTATTTATCTACCATCCTGTTTATATTATGGTTTTGAACAGAGATTTGGACCGAATTCAACAACTGACAATATAATTAATGAAAAATATCATGTTTAAATATCGCCATCCGTGACATCATAACGCTAAAATATTTATATCAAGCTTAAACGTATTGAAAATATGCTTGTCGGACAACATGCACATACGTACTTTCCCTTGTATATAAATAAGAAATATTAATTTAAAAAATGGCAAAAATTAATTGTCTGTCGTCGAAATGTTATTAATTAAAGACTGATGTCACTGCACACATATTTATGAATACAAAATTCATCAATAATTTGTAAACTGAAGTTGAAAAATTTTACAAACTATTAATGGAAGATGCCAAGATATTGGTAACCGAGTAATGGTAACCGACTAATGGTAACCTGTAATGGTAACCTGCAATGGTAACCGAGATAAACATGGTACTAATACTCTTCAACAAGGAACTCATTATTTTCGTATTTATTTTTACTAAGCTTACCGATGGATCAATGCCAGGTTCATGTGAAAACCAGTGGGGACTGAACTTGAGAATGATCTAATGGAATTGTCTTGTGAAACACAAAAGCATATTGAGATGGATTTAAATTATTTTTTAGTACCAAAATCTGTATTTATATCGATGACACAACTATTTACTCCTGTCTTAATTGTATGTCCGATAGGTCCGACAAAGCAGAACAACTGCTCTCGTAAATGACCTCCAATCAATTGTTAATTAGGGTAAGAAATCGTTTGAAAATCTTAACGCTTTCAAAATTAAACTATTAATCAACACAAATGATCAACCCAATGCACCTTCTTAGTCTCACGTCTTCGAAGTGGAGTGATTATATTGAAATATCATAATCATTTCATATTCTCGAATATTTTCAGTATATTACAATTAAATAAGGCAAGAAATGTACTGTAACAGTGAGAATCCCTTTTATTTCCCAAATACTCTCCTTCTCTTTCCGAGATCATCAACAGGAGTACAATTAGTAACGCAAAAACTATATGTAGCTATTCATTACTGATTATTTTTTATTCAGTAATAGATAGCTACACATAGTTTTTGCCTTGCCAGTTGCACCCCTGATGAGGATCTCAGAAAGAGATGGAAAGTGCTTGGGAAATAAAAGTGATTCTTATTGTTACATTTCTTGCCTTATTTAATTGTAATATACTGAAAATATTCGGGAATATGTAAGAATTATCATAAAAATAAGCAGACATAATGTTTATATATATATGTGTGTATGTGTATGTGTGTGCGTGTGCGCGCACGCGTGTGTGTTTATATATATTGAATATATGAGAAAAAATTAACCTGAAGTTTACCTCATCATCAAAATCATCCACACCCGTGTTGCCCTGCACTGAAGTATCTGCAAAGTGACTGATAAAAAGTTAATGTCTGAACTGAAAAGTAGGTACTTTTTTTTTCAATTATAAATATACACAACTTAATAATTTTTGAAGAATTTAAATCAGGCTCTCTTCCAAAATAAAATAGTTTACCTTTAAACAATACATTTTAAACAAATGGTTTCATTCTCAGATATTATCTCCAAATTAAGTAATTATTTACTTCTATTTAGATTTTGCTAGGGGAAATAAAAAAACAAATTACTGTATCATAAATTTTTTTACTTAATTTCATATTATAAAAAGACTATTTTAATCAATTATTTGCAACATTATCTTTTACTCAATTATAACAAATACACATAAAAATATAAATCTTCAACATAAAACAATAAGATTTAGTTAATACTAAAAGTCAGTAATATGAATTGAAATCTTCTTAAGCAAAACACTTAGTGCAAACCTAACAAAGAAGTTAATCAAAATATCTGAAGAAAAATAAGGAGCGTGTGTATATTATTCAATGAATATCGGAGAAAATTGATATCCTTATTCAATTCCACTCTGCCAGGTTTCATATCTATGATGAATTCAATATCCACCATAAAGTGTGGTTATTCCACTCCAACAAAACTGATGTTGAAGGTAGATATTGCATAGACTTCTCTATCACCTATGAGCTAACCCAGATCATCGGAGAACCTACCTGGACAAAAACGGGACATCAGGCGAATCTCCTTGATCACCTCCTAACTTCCTGCCTTGATAAAAGTTTTACCTCCACTAGACATGTCAGACCATTCCCTAATCAATGTCCAGATTTATGCAAAACCTAAGGCATCCCCTGATGTACGGTTCCATAGAATGATTTTTCACTATGCAAAGTCAGACTGGGATAGATTTCGATCTTATATGATGGAAGATCTCCTACCAACCCTCTTCAAGTATGCTGCCTCAAAAACTGCTGCCCTTGTCACTGATTGGATCGTTTTATGCACCCACCCAAAAAAGCCTCCATCAAAAACCAATCAACTCTATTTCACCCCCTGAATGTGCTACAGCCTTAACTCACTTAAGCCACTACTTCAATATCAATCTCAAGGGGCAATGTAGTTCGGCCCTCACTGTATTCAGAACTGCCCACAATCACTGCAAAAAAGTTCTAGAAAGCACCAAGTGTAGCTAAGCACAAGCAGTCCAGACCGAGGTTGAAAAGAAACAAATTTGATTTCATAAATTCTAGATCACCAACCAAATCATGAACAGAGGTAAAGTGGCTGTGCCAACAATTATAAAATGCACAGAGATCATATCTTCCTCAACAAATAAGGTGAACCTCTTCGCCTCCATCAATATATTATTAATACAATAATGACTACTCAGATTCACAATAATCACCATTAGGAAGATAAGGTATTTTAGCCGTCTGATGATTGCTATTGTATGAAACTCTGAGTAGCAGATTTTGATACTGTTGTATTAATAATATGATTATAATATATTATATTTAAGCTCTGTTGACTTTGGGACTGAGACCTGAGTTTAGTTTATATTTTAACCTTTAGCTTCTATGCTTACTATTTGTGCGCATATGTGTGTATGTGTGCGTGCGTGTGTGTGTGTGTGCGTGCGTGTGTGCGTGTGCTATATATCAAATAGGCTCTTTTCATCACTTTTCATCAGCTGCTAGAAAAGTTGGTTAACAGTATCATGCCAGACATTTTCCTCTCGCCATACACAATCTTATACATTTATAAATCTAACATTCGCCCGTTCATTGAATATTACTGCAATAGCTGGCCTGGGTTCCTGTAATACACGGAGGGATTATCCACAGAATCCAAAGAAGTTATTAGTCTCGACTTCATTCTACATTCTCCCCGCCGTGACATGGCTGCTTTTGTCTTTTCTATAAATATTTTCATGATAATTCTTTTAATGAGCTCCCCTTCCTTGATACCTCGACCTCATAAGCCTACTACTAGATTACTAAACAGGTCTCATTTCTTTTTTTTACTAGCGTAATTTCTATTTTAATGGTTTCTTTTCTCGACTATAGAAATCTACTAGTTTCTTGCTTACAATCTTCAAATATTTAAATGCAACGTAAATCGCTATCTTCTGTCCTTCTGAATACTTTTATTTTATTTTCCTTTCTCCTCGGTAACCTTTTCTCGTTCTCTTACAATATCAATAACCCCTGGCATATTAAGGACATTGTTGCCTTGCTTGGGTTGAGTTGATTAAAACAAATACAGTTTTTATTTCATGTGTACGTATGACTAAATGTTCTGAAAATAGGTATAAACATGTTCTCTTCATTTCTTCTAGAATATACCAGCTTGAGTTAGAATACCAGAAATATGTATTTCTTGGTTCCTATTACTTATCTTAATATATCTCTACGACTTTTCAAGATTTGGACGCAAAACTGTCATCATCGCTGCATTAATACTGCAAGGTGCTACTGGAATTCTCTCTTCGCAAATCATGGACATGAATGTGATCCTCATCCTCCGTTTTCTGTCAGCTGTCGGAAATGCCCTCTCTTATATGCCATCAGTTGTATTTGGTAAGGCAATACTTTGTAAATAAAACTTGCTTGTCTAATGGTTTTAATATAGATTGTAGCCTTGGTTATAATATAGATTGTAGAACGTGGGAGGAATGCTTTCTTGACTTATTATCGTGTAATCTTTGTCTGTCCCAATACCAAATTAGAGGGAAAATTGGGGGTTTAAGAGTAAGGTGTTAAACTCCTCTTCCAAATGAGAATGAGGTACCTTTCTTGAAAATCAGCATTCAAAATCCTACCGTTTTATCTGGAATAATACTACCACTGGTACTTTTAAGAATTATCCATCTTTCTCTGACACAGTGTTAATAGCAGGCACGGAAAGGAAACTACACAACTCCTACAAAAGATAGTGAAGGAAAGCAAGAAGAAAGGACTAAACATCAATTTCAAGAAGACAGAATGCATGGTTGTTAGCAAAAAGAATAGCCCAACATGCAAATTACAAACGGAAGATACCAAAATTAAATAAGTACAAAAATTTCGATATCTGGGAAGTGTTTTAACAGAGGACGGAATGTACTAAACTGAAATTTGAAGGCGCATTGGGATAGATATTCCAAAAGCTAAGAAACATACAAATTTCGTTAGGAACAAAGAAAAGAGTCCTGAACTGTTATATAATATCGGTCCTCCTATATGACAGTGAATGCGGGACAATCTCTTCACAAATGAAAAGGAGACTTGAAGCAACAAAAATGCGGTTCTACAGCAGGGTCCATGAAACAAAAAGGATACATACTTAATATCAGGAAGAGGCAGTTAAAGTTCATAATGAGGAAAGAATGCTTGTAAAATCTGATATTCACAGGACAGTTTGAAGGCAAGAGGGACATAAGAAAACAATGTATAACCTACCTAGGGAGAGTGAATAAATGGCTGGCTGAACACGGTTTACGTGAGATAACAGAAAGACAAAATTAATTAAGAGCTACAAAGAACAGGAAATTGTGGAATTCTATGATCGCCTTCATTCTGAAGGCACATGGCACTCAGAAAAGGATAAGTAAAGAAAAATAGACCGTTTTGAGCCAAAAGAAATTTATTTAAAATTTATAATTCAATGAGCTAATATTTTATTAAGCTCGTCGTAGTAAAGAATTGTTAAAATAATTTAAATGTTTTCAGAAACGGGCTGGGAATTTCTGTCAAGTACATTAATAATTCTATGCTTTTGTATTAAATAAGTAGTCTGAAAACAACAAAAAGTACCAAAAACCCAGCTAAAGAGATATAGATATTTATATCATTAGGTATCGGATACTTTTTATATATATATATATATATATATATATATATATATATATATATATATATATATATATATATATATATATATATATATATATATATATATATATATATATATATATATATATATATAAATAAAAAATGACCGAAACTGGATTAAGAAGTTATGTCATCTTTATGGTCAGATTTCTATGAAAATTAACATTCAGAATTATATTTTTAAAAGTGTGTTCACTTTACAACATGGTAAATCTTTAGACATTTTTGTATGGGCACTTAGTGAGGATCGAACCCACTACTGAGAAGTAAAGATTAAACAAACGAATCGAGTTAACCATTACCCAACGCGTTGTTCGATCAAACACCAACAACTGTCCAGGGACATGCACGCAACAGTTTCAACCACCATGTCATGCACTGTTAACGAAAAGTAACGAAGAATTAAAGAATTTACAAGCGTTCCTTTTATATGCACCTGGACTGGATTTCAATATTTCTTCTCCCCACCTTAAAAAGACAATGCAGTTAAGAATAAATACTTGCCAATCTAAGTTTTGGGTGCACCAGCGTCACAAGTTTGGGCATCAGACTTTAAAAAAAAGGTAACGAATGATCTGTGAGATTAGCTAGAGAACCGTCGCTTTACATTAGGCGTCCATAATTATAATAGAAATCCTACTTTCGATATTTTAAGTTTGCTAGAACTTTTTAATCTGAAAGTGGTGTCTTATTACTTTTAATTTCATGTATTTTTTTTTTTTTTTTACAGGAGCTGAAATTTCGTCAGTAAAAAACCGAATCAATGCCACATTAATTATTCAATTGTATTTCACTGCCGGATACTTTATAATCAGTTTATTGACATATTATATCCGAACCTGGAAACTGCTCGTTCTATTGATTTCTATACCTTCAATACCGGTTGGATTTCTTTACATTTGGTAAGATTTACAACAGAACATTTATAATAGTCTGTGTTTATATTTCTCTCTTACTGTCCAATCAGCCTGTTTGAATCACTACTTGGGCATTTTTGATCAGATGTTTTTGACTACAGATTTAAGTACTGGGAAATATTTCATAGATATATTTTAAATATAAAAAGACGGCCTCATTCAATCTGCCTTTTTCCTTTTCTCTAAGCAATGAACCTGTATTAAGAACTGATTCACATTTTTTCAAAATATTTTAGTTGTAGATACTTACATATATACAAATTAAATGCATTTTTAATGGCTTGGTTTGAATAAACTCAATTTCTCTCGTATCTCTGACGTTTCCAATCACGTCGGTCGTAACAACACGAGATATTATTTTCTCAAATATGATTACTAAGTTTGCCAGCTTCTCTTATCCTCGAGTGTGGCTCTAGCATTTTTACTTGACGATATGATCAGTCTAAATATCAAAGTTCCAATGTATTTTTCTTGTTCAGTAAATGACTTGTGCTTATTACATTTGTTTAGATGATTGACCCTAAATCCTTTGAACAAATTCAAGTGCATGACTTTTCTTCCCCACAAAGACGTCGTTTGCCGTTTCTCTGCTTTTTGCCAATCATCATTCTTATGTATTATTATTATTATTATTATTATTATTATTATTATTATTATTATTAATATTTCCCTTGTATACTCATTTGCTCGCGGGTCCCAACCAGAGACATAAAGTGAGAAATGGCATTATGGCATTTCTGTAAAAACATAAAAATAAAACGAACTAAGAGCACGCACATTTTACATAGATGAAGCCTTTCATAAGATGTGAGCTGAAATTGCGAGGACAACTCTGTATATTTCTTTAATGCATAGTCTACTGGAGACCCCTTTAATGAGTCCATCAGAACCTTCTTTGATCAGATCCAAGGCCCCTACAACTGTAATTAATAATGTTTTCATGTACCACTTTTTTTTTTTTTGTTTTTTGGTTTTTTTTTTGATTTCCACTTCGAGATCCTTGTATTTTGATAGTTTTTTGAAGATTTTCAAATATACATTACTGTTTGGAAGACCTGCCATGTCAATAAGAAAGCGTATTCTGTTTTTGTGGTCTTTGATCACGATGTCTGATTGATTAACTTTGAATGTTCTATCTTTGTGTATTGTAAAGTCCCATAAAATTGTTATAGTCTTATGTCTGTCACCTGGTCTAAATGGTGTTTATGCTTGAAAAATCACTTGCAGTTTCCTTCCCATAATGATTGCAGATTTTTCAGTGCAGACATCCCCCCGTCATGCCGAGTGGATTATTATTATATATTATTATAATATATTATTATTATTTTTATTTTCTTTGATTTCTGGCGTTTACACATTTCTTTCCGGGTACCACCCAGGGACCTAAGGTTAGAAATGGCATCATGACACTTTCCACTGACAAAAAAAAATTACATAGATAAAGCCCTTCGTAAAGTGTGGGCTGTACTTGTCAGAACAATTTTTTGTATCTCCTTGAGGCATGGACTTCCAGGAATCCCTTCAATTAGTCTACTGCAATCTTTTCCAACCAGTTCTAGGGCTCCAACTACAACAGGGATTGTAGTTGGAGCCCTAAGACTGGAGCCATATATTATTATTATTATTATTATTATTATTATTATTATTATTATTATTATTATTATTCATCCGAAACTGGAAATTGATCGTTATACTAGATTCTTTATCCTCAGTACAGGCAGGATTGCTTTATATTTGGTGATATATAAAACATACTTTATTATCATTGTATTTGTCTTTGCTTTTTGTATTTTCTTCTGGACAATCCGCCTGTTTAAAAAACTAGGCATTCCGAAGAAATCTTTTTTAGATGAGTACAATTAAGAAATAGTAAATGATTTATATAGATTTCAAGTTTTTAAAAAAAAGCTAACTGAGACATTCAGTTTTCCAGTTTCTTTGACTTTCACTGTGTTGTACATTGAAACAATCATGTCTACTCTCTGGCAGACATTCTTTGCTTTCCCACAGACAAAATGATCAGGTTGAATTTCAAAGTCTGAAATATGTTACTCTTTTTATTTCCTATTATCAATGCTGTTGGTTATTTAATAAGCTCATCTATCAATGAGTATCGAATTATATTTCACAGTAATAATGGTCCATTAGAATAACTCGTTAACTGCACTAACCCGAAGCGCCAAGGAAAATAGATGGTTCGTGCATAATCCATTTTTTCACGTGATTGAAACCAAATCGTTTGCTCAATTCCCAATGTATGACTGTTCAGATGCCAATGAGGATTGAACTCTACTACTCAGTAGTAATTGTTAATTAGAATAGTTCGGTATCACTATTCCAGGGCGTCCAGTGCGCGTTTATTCCATTTGATTTGATAATTGAACACAAATTATTTGCATGATTCCCAGTGTCTGGCTGTTCTCATTCAGTCATGCCAGCTTTTATATTCCGTTTGAACAAACCTATTGCATTGACTTAGAAGTGGTTCCCTGTTTCGTCTTCTTTTTGAAGCTATCTTTTTATGATGTATATGAGTAACTGATGACTTCCATTTGGAACAAAGTGACAGAAGGTATCATCACGCTGACTGTACTCACTCTCAGAATCCCTAAGAGTTTTCTTGGAATGTTTTAAATATTATTATTATTAAACAAAATGATCGACGTAACTCTTCCGATATTTTTCAATAGTTAAGAGCTCGATATAATAAAGTTATATTTAAACGTTGTTATTTTTTGTAGATTTATATATTTTTATACTTGAAAAATTTTGTTTTAAATATACCTTGAAGAAGATAGACATTTTGTTGTAATATTGTTTAACATTGTCAATGTGTTTTTTCTTTTGGTTTTCTTTTCTTATATTACGCTCTTCTCTTAGATAATAATAATAATAATAATTATTATTATTATTATTATTATTATTATTATTATTATTAGGCTTTTACCAGAGTCACCACGTTGGCTACTAACCATGAAAAAAGACAAGGAAGCAGAAATCGTTTTGAATAAAATTGCTGGAGTTAACAAGTGCAATTTCAATTGCAAGGCAGAAGAAATAGAGATTTCCGTGGTCGAAGATAGAATTGTCAGGCTATGGAAAATATTCACGATTCCAACACTTCTAAAAAGGACCCTCATTTTGATGGTCAACTGGTAAGAATAATCTTTTTCATAAAACTGATGATATTTCAGGCATTCAACATTATTGGATGTTTTTTGGTTTAAGGAGTTATCAGAATTATTATCTTTCCTGCCATATAAGGTGCACATATTTTCCAAAAAACTCCACTAAAAATCATCCTACATTTCGTACCCCAATGATTGGTTTTAGATAGTCCTTTGGATAGACGTTGCTGCTAACACCTAAAAGCTCCTGTTCAATATACAGTTCATCTGGTGACCACTGATGAATAAGATGGTGCGCGTTATATATATAGAAATCCGCTATCGTTAAATAACGTCTGAAAAATTTTAGTTTAAATATCGAGAAAAATTAGTTAGGCTTTGGGTGATGTAAAACGTGTGATATACTCGTAATATATAATATACGTAAGCTTTCTGTTTAGTTCTCTTACCTTTGATCTACGGTAATGTATCCAAAAGGACATTATAAACGGAACAAAAGGCAGAAAGCAAAGAGAAATCTGTTTATTTAAATTTATTGTTACAGAAGTGCATACAAAATTTCTATCGTTCAATGGATATTTGCTGATACATACATCAAATATTAGGGAGTTTGGCCCCGTCAATCCTTCAATTGATGACGACTTAAATGCCTGACAAAAATCATTGATAAAATCCTTTATTATTATTATTGTATGTGATATCATTTTGCCAAAGAGTAATTACCAAGTCGCTTCTGGAGTCTGTGTAAAAAGGGCGCTATAAGAGAGATATCTATGCACATTTGGGACGTTTCGTTTAGAGGGAGGCACTTTCGCACAAAGTAATATTTCATCCCTCTGAGACGATGATGTGTCCAGGAATTTTACTCATGATTTTCAGTACCCGTTTTCTATCAAGTACCCAATACCCTTATCACAACAAGGATAATTGTAGTTTTAAGTTTCCACATCTTTGTTACTCCAATTTGGAGATCTTATAATTTGACAGTTTTTGAAATTCTTTTTTTAGAAACATTGGAATCCAGTGGGTAAGTCATACCAATTAGCAGACTCCTTTTTTAAAACAATTCTTTTATGACTATGTCTGGTCTATTTGAATCAATTTTCTTGTCTGTGAGGATTGAGAAATTTCAGAGTATAGTCACTTCATCACCATTTATGATATAATTCGGGTGGTGTTTGTACTGTATATCCAGAAGTTTAATACTATAGTTCGAACAGACATGTCAATGAATATATTATCCTCGTCTGACATGTCTAATAAAATATTCTTTCTCAAGTGGAGCTCATTTGCTAAGGATAGTATTTGGTCTCTGAGCTGCGGAGAGGAGCTGAAACATAACCATTATCACTCGGCCAAAATATCTAAGTATCGGAAAGGATCTCAAATAATAATAGGTCTCACCATAACCTCTGTCACCATGTCGCACATATCTGGCTGTGATGCATGAGTCTGTATACCTTCTTCAGACTGGTTATCATGACGAGTATACTGGGCTTTGTATACTTGTACCCCAAAGTCACTTTATTGGTGTGCTTCTCTCTCACTCTATAACAGTGATTCTGAACCAGCCTGCCGCGGTACACTAGTGTGACGCGCGATCTGCTTAAACGTGCCGCGAAATATTGGCACACCTAGGAGAAAATGAAAATATCACGGCACACTTAGCAATCTTTTTAAAGGGTGTACATTTAAATGTTATGAAATCAAACCATAGATTTAAAAAAAATTATATATACACACACGAATATGAACTTACTATATTTCAATGTTTCTATTGAACTATTAGTGCAGCTTATTTAGTGTGAAACCTGTGCATGTTGTTTTTTCGCTATCTCTTCAATGTTTGGTCGAATGTGCGATAGGTAGACCCTCATTTCTTCTTCAGTTGAGTGTAGTTTTTCTCGATTCTTTTTTTTTAAGTTATTTAGGGTTGAGAAGCCTAATTCACATAAATAAGAAGCAGAAAATTGCAATAAAACTGATAAAGCCTTTTTAGCTAATGTGGGATATTCCCTTTGTATTGAAATATAAAATCTAAGAACAGAAAAAAACAAGTTTAATGCTCATTCATTCATTGAAATACTAACGCCCTTCCATTACCACTTCCACACCAACATATATATGTATGCCGTGACAATATTTCCCAGCACATTTAAGACTAGTGTGTTTGAGAATCACTATTCTAGGGTAATGATTTCAGTCTTCATGAATACTCCATACATGAGGCCTTTTGCCAGAATCAATTCTGCTGCGTAAAATTATGACAAAAAATATCGCCTTATATATCACGGATGTCTCTGATAATGGTTTTCAACATGGCGTCTAAGGTTGATGTTCGAGTCCACGTAAAAAACATTATTTCGTTTTCTGACTTTTAAAATAAGCAAAACTTGGAAGATTTAATTAATACATTTTTCGCTCCTATTAGTGGCTTACTATTATAAGCATTGTAAGGAGCACCTTGAGGCGGTGTAATGGTTAGCAAGCTTGTCTCGCTAGAACAATTGCGACTGAGTAGTTAGTTCGATCCTCGCTGGGTGCCCCGTACTTTCGGACTTCTCACATTTAAGCTACGCTTGGAAAATCACTATAAGCATAAGTATCGTATGTTATTCAACATGAAAAAAAATGCATGCATAGTAATTTGGAGACGCCATTGGTTATTCTTGCAATTTATCACTAAATAATTAAATAAAATGCATCATGGAAAAGCATACAAATTAGCGACACCAGATCTAAGATAAAATAATAAGATTTACAAGCACCGTTACCTTCCCATTTATTCAATATGTAAACTTTCGGCTTAAACTACTTTGAAATTGAGTTCGATTCATGTATTCTATTGCCATCATAGTCTTTGGAAATGACTGATTTCAAAATTGTCAAAGCAGGTTATGGTAAGGCAGTTGTCTTTATCTTTTAAGCTTAATATATAATATTTCGGTCGATATATTATTATTCAACCTTTATGTGTAAACTATATCAAGTCACTAGAAACTGTCTAGTTATTTCCTTCATTTTAGTATGGATTGATAGGCTTGTTGATTTCAGCATAGCTTGATGCTTTACAAAAGCGGCCTACTCAGGGTTTATAGGGTGTTTTAGTGTAAATTCTTGATCCATTAAAACAATGCAATGAATTAAACATTCCCGACCATGATTTTCTAGTAATAAATTTAATTATATTTCTAGGTTTGTCGTGAGTTTTGTGTATTATGGATTGATAATAAACACCGAACATCTGAGTGGAGACATCTTCCAGAATTTCTTCTTTGGGGCTTTAGTGGAAATACCTGCGTATACCGCGTGTATGGTTTTATTGGACCGCGTTGGGAGAAGGAAGTTATACGTTGCCTTTATAATTGCGGGAGGAATTTGTGGAATAATGACAATTTTTCCATTTATGTACGCTTCAGATGGTAAGAGAAAGAAAGCTTTTTTTTTTCTTTTAAAATGTATTTATGCGGTGTACTGGTTGTATGCTGAAAAATAGAATCAAAATTTAAATTGGAAGATTAACTTTGGCGGTAAGGTTCTCCTGTGTTAGGCTTTACTTGGTAGAGACTTCTTCATAGAATGGAATTGCTTCAGAATGTTGTCCTGATGCTGTATGGGCCATAGATCTTCTAAATCTTTTTTAACGTAAGATATCTACCACAGAAATTTTCTAGTCTTCCTCCTACACACTTTTTTCCACCTGAAGGATACGCTTGATGGCAGGTGTCTGGGTCACCACATGATTTTTGCCCGGCGTTGTAGGCATCGGACGATCCCTTTCTTCACTCTGTATGGATAGTGGGAATTGAAGTTGAGATATTGTCTGGTGAAGTCTGGCTTGTGATATGCCGATATTTTGAACCCATTCTCTGTGCGAGTTAAAAGTACACACAATAAAGTCAGCTGATTATTATTTTCTTCTTCTATTGTGATCGAAGGTGTTATTGAGTTGCCATGGTCCAGTAGTATTTGTACAGCTTTCTGGTGCGACCAGTGTATGAAGGTTTCATCTACGTATCTTATCCATACTACTGGCTTTAGTGGTCGCTCTCCTAAAGTCATTTTCTCGAAGTATTCCATATATATGTTCGCCATCACTGGTGGCAACGATGAACCCATAGTCAAACCTTCTTCCTGTTGGGATATGTCAGACTCTAGGTGGAAGAAAGTTGACTGTATACAAGAACATCAACATTTCCAGCAGATTATCTATTAGAATGTTAATACGCTCTCCAAGGAAGGGGTCTGACTCCAGTCAGTTTCGAACCAGTGTCAGGGCTTATCACATCCAAGATTACCATCCCCGATTGCTATGGATGGTATCCCGCTGTATTCTGAGTTTCTAACATAGGATAGGGACTTCCCTGTCAGTGGGTTGACTATCTCCACTAGGAATCTGATCAGTGGGTGGCATGCCGAGCAGCTGAGGCTGACTATAGGTCTCAATGGAAATACCAACTTCGTGAATCTTGCGGAGACTATATATATGCGGAAATTTGTTTGGTGATGTTCGCTTCTCGGCATATGAAACTTTAAGTTGCGAAGGCAGGTGAAATATCAAGTTAAGTACATTTTATCATTATATATATATATATATATATATATATATATATATATATATATATATATATATATATATTATAAATTAACTGATTTAAAATATTTTTTCGCTACACAGTAATAACCATGTTTCAAAAATGGAAGCTAAAAGCTTTAAATTTAATTTTGTAATTAAATTTGAAGCTTTTAGCTTCCATTTTTTAAACACGGTTATTTTCTGTGTAACGAAAAAAAAACATATTTTAAATCAGTTAATTTATAATATTAATGCTCTGTAAATTTGAGCACTATTTTGTAAAAATAAAAATATCAATAAGAACACCGGATTATATATATATATATATATAAGTAGGCACGGTGGACTATTGGATATCGGATTGGAGAGCCGAGGTCGAATCCAGTACATTCACTTACGTGCTAAAACCGTTGGGAAAGGTATTAATCCCCTTCTTCACCTCCCCCTCCAGCTATAGGTAAATAGTACAAAAGACTGTGTTCTATAGTCTTGGATGGCAACTGGTCTAGGAGAAGAACAACACTGAATTCAAAATTTGCGGGGATCTTGTGGTATGTAGTGCACGAGGTCTCTGTATTTGGCCCTTCAAAAATGTGTTTGGTTCTGCACAAAGCCTTCACCACTATAATCAAATCATATGTGATGGTGTCTGGCTGTCGGTTCCTAGGAACTGAACTGCTTGACCCTCATACGTCGAATACGACGGGAGAGTCCACCATATACATACATACACCAATATATATATATATATATATATATATATATATGAAGGAATATAGTTTTAAGGTGTGCTATATTTAAGGGATAAAGTGCTCAATATCAGAGATAGAGCGTATGTAAATATAAATATAAAAGTGAACATTGAAGTCAACACTCAGAGGCAACAGGCTGTTTCAATGCTGGACGCAATCGTCAGACCGCCTGACGATTGCGTCCAGCATTGAAACAGCCTGTTGCCTCTGAGTGTTGACTTCAATGTTCACTTATATATATATATATAATTTGTAATATTTATGGGGAAATCAACACTGAATGATAAGTGCAATTTCCCGCCTCAATTGACCTTCACACACATGATATAAAGATCGTTTGAGGCATGCAAAAATATATATACACTGATTGTGTTTTGCGAAAAGAAATAAAAAAACGATCGATCAGTGCATTTCTGGAAGATCACGCTTTTTAAGACAAAGAGTCTTTGTAATTAAAATTCTCGGTATGAAGTGATGAAGCATTAATAGCGACAAATTACTATCACTCTTATTGACGAGTGGATACAATATCCGCAAAACTACGAGTAGAAACAGATAAGTTGAACATTTAATTTTATTTGTTGTTATCTATCTGTCCGTCTACCTAGTTAATGTGAGAACTTTTCGATTTTTATTAATTAGAATCTTGGAAATCAGTTAGATTTCTATGGAAAATATTTTTTTTAAGTAGATTATATAAAATGAAAACTGGTGAAGCATTAAAGACTGGAGAAAGATTTTTAATTTTTTAATTTAATTAAGTTTTTAGTTATGGAAATCGTGTCGAAAGAACATAAATAAATCCGATCAAAAAATTCGACTGACACATATTTTATTTACTTTGTAATTTACTTTGTATTTACTTTACATTTGATATGAGGAATTGAGTATAACTTTTGAATTCAATTGATTCTAAAAAAAAACAAAGAATTATGCTCTATTTCCGTTACGTGCTAGGAACTTTATAAAGAAAATATTGACACATCTATGTTACACCAAGAGAAATATGCCAAAACGCTTGGAAAGCGTAGATGACAAGAATTTGAGCACATGAATAAAAAAAAAAAAAATGTCAGATTTAAAATTGTTGATTTTTAGAAAAAAAATATTCAAATTTAGAAGGAATTATGAAGTAAGTTTGTAGGGACGGTGGGGTAAAAGATAGCGGATTGCATTGAAGAACCGAAGAATTCCAGTTGTGTTCATTACATACACTAACGTGCTTCGGAGAGGCATGACGTCATTTCTTGTCCCCCTCTCAGCTATGGGTAAATAGCAGAACCGACTGAATCTTCTAGCTATAAGTGTCAAACGGTTGAGGGGATGGAAAAACTCCGAGTTCAAAAAAGTCTGGAGATGGTTGAGGCTCCGTCGGACTGTCTTGCTCAGGAAACACCACTGCCGTACACGTAGTGCTCCTACGACCCTAATGGGTCACGGATTAAAAAATGTAAGTTTCCAGAGAAAATACGTGATTTTTTTCTCTCTAGGCAATATAATTTTATGAATTTTGATTTAATCAAACGTATTCTAACATTTTTTTTTAAATCACATGCCTCTTTTAGGCGTAGGCTATCAATACACTCTGTAAAATTACTTTCTTAATTATCAATAAATTACCATGCATTCTTGGTAAAGGTCGGAGTATTTTACCCTTGTCTTCTCCGCGGCTTGGAATTCAGAGTTTTCTTTCTATTAGACCGGTTGCCATCTAAGGCTACAGAACCCTGTTTATTCTTCTATTTAATTCATATTTAGGGAAAGAAAAGACAGATTCATGAGAAACAAGAACACTGTTGAGAAAGTGAATACAGCAGACTTGTCTGGAATTACATTTTAGTCGCTGATAGCTAGTAAAATACCTATACATCCTACAGACATTACTTTTCAAACTTGTTACTTAGCTGATTTATAAAATTCTTGTTGAAGCAAATAATTTGTTTTACATAACTTAATTTTCTCGCTGTAACTTTGAACCGTTTCTATTCCTCAATTTTATCGCCATTTTTTCTACATAGCTTTCAGGGAAAATGCATTTACCAATGCTAGCCAGATATTTTCAAATTTTATTTGGATTTTTTTTAATTTAGGTTTACAATGGACTACAACAACATTGGCCATCTTAAGCAGATTGTGCATTACTGCAAACTTTGGGATCATCTACCTACATACCTGCGAATTGTACCCAACATGTATTAGAAACGGTGCACTTGGATATCTCTCTACTTTTGCCACATTGGGTGGTATTACAGCTCCATACATTATGATGATAGTACGTATTGTTCTAACACATTACGAGGCTACAGTAACGATACACTGAAAGTTAAAATGGGAATATGATGTTTATGTTCTTTTAATTTGCGTCACTTTTCTTCTTATCTACACTACGCCAAATTTTATGACGTGTGTCAATGTTTTCACAATAAAATTGGTATTGACAAAATTAACTTGATAAATTTCTCAGGATATAAGTATATGAGCAATATATTGTGTGAATTCCATCTTGTATCGATCATAATTATGCATATTGGTTTTTAAAGGTTTATTATGAAAACGAGGCAACATTAATTTTTATTTATAAACATAAAGGATATGCACTATAGAAATAAATATTGAATTATCACAACATCCCATATATCTGAATAAAATACTGAGCATTATTTGATGTTAATATGGCTCCTTGACATACTAAAACCTTCATAAGTCTGTCATTGATTTGTTTAACTTTTCAAATCTTTTATCTTTAAAAGGGGGCTTTATTGCTTCCCAAAATATTTTCTTTAATATGTTCCTATGCCTTTTGTGGAGGCACGGTGGAGTAATGGTTAGCGGATCGAATTTAGGAAACGGAGAGCCAAGTTCGAATTCTTATGACGTTCATTACATTCACCTACCTACCAATACCCTTAGAAAATGTATGAATTCATCTCTTCTCTCCTGGCTATGAGCAAAATAGAAGGACATATTGGGCTTTTGGGTGGCAACAAGTCTAGGAGAAGGAAACTTTGAATTCAAACTAACCTGCTACCTTATAGGTCCTGCCTCTTTAGGCAAAGGCTAGAAGTATGTAACAAATCCACCTTGTATGTCATTTTGAAGAAATCACACATTACCAAAACTGGATTTCCTACTTGGAGCCGCGACAGAAAATAATGAACTCCTTGGGCTTAGTACAATAGTTCAAATAAACACAAGAATGAGGCACTACAGGTCGCCGCGGACCTCGTTGATTTCTACTCTTTAGATGACGAGACGATGTCCTTTGTCTTCATTGCCAATCGTCCACAGGATGATGGTATTGTAAATTTTTTTTTATTTTTTAGAATAACTAAGAAAATTGATGATTTTCTCTTTGATTACCTCTCATATTTATGGCAATTTCAATATTCACCATAAGGAATGCTTAGTATACTCAAACATAAGCGACGAGCAAATAATACCATGATTTCTCAGTCGCATACAAGCTAACACAGATCTTGGACAAGCCTACTCGAGTTCTTGATATAACTGGGCATAATGTTAACCTCATAGACCTCTTCCTGACCTCTTGTCCTGACTAATGTTTCACTGGAGTGTTACCTCCGTTGGGTACCTCAGATAACTCCCTGGTGAATGTCAAAATTGATAACAAATCGAAGGCTTCCTCCTATGTCTAATTTCATAGGGCAGACTACAGATACACTAAAACTGATAGGGATCGCTTCAAATCACACATTGCCGAAGCATATCTTCCAGTATTCGTCAGAAACAGGTACTTTCAGAATAGACTATTTGTTTTCCGAATGGGTCCGTCCTAGCAGGGAAATTTTTAGCCAAATTAAATGTACCAACAGATGACTGAATACGCTGCGGTCATAGTACATCGTAGCCACTGCTATCATCTCTAACTGAAGGAGTGGTATAACAGAAGGCTTACCGCTTTCAAAACTGTCTACAATCAGTGCAAAAGAATCCTGGAAAATTCTGTGGTTAGGTATGCACAAGCAGACTCATCCAAAGTTTAAAATAAAAAACTTGGATCCTGCGAATTCTGGAAAACTAAATATAAGATTCTCTATTGAGGAAAATTGTTAGTTCCTTCCATTATAAGGTCCCTAAGGTGATCCCCTCCCCGTCAGATAAGGCTAAGATCTTTGCAATGAACTTTACTTCTAACCTCTAGCTAGACGACAATGGCGATCCCCTATCTCACCAACCCCTCTCGTAAAACACAAATTTTGCAATATCTGTCTTGACTCTGGAAGTTTGCAGACATAAAACATTACTATACGAAATCTACTGATTTGGGTAAAACTTCTGTAATTAACAAACTTAGCCAAGAGCCATCACCAATCTTGGAAAAATTATTTAACTACTGCGTGAAGGAAAAATGTTTCCCAGGCAGATGGAAAGGATCAACTGTATACTTTGTTTACAAGAATCCGAATGAACTCTCATCCTCGTTGCAATGTCGCTACATCTGCCTCTTCAGTGTTGCCAGCAAGTTTTTTGAGGCTATCATAATGAAGGCTGTCTATTACCTGAACAGAAACAATCGCCTGAGCGAAAAACAATATATATTTTGCTCCTCTCGGCCCACTGCTGATGTCTTCACTGTCATTAAGCATAGACTCATTGTAACACCTGATGATAAATCCACTATGAGAGCAATCACTTTAAATATATCGAAAGTTTTTGACAAGATGTGGAATAGGTCAGGTTCTACACAAACTCCCTATTGCGTAATAAAATCTGTCATAAAATTAAAATCTGTCATAATATTTCCATAATAAAATCTGTCATAATAAATGTCTGTTTGTAAAAGGGAATGTATACTGACATTTTTCTATTGACAAATTAGCTTCACTTCACCACACTTTAATGTAAATATTTACGGGCATGTCTCATACATTTTTACAGGTAATTTTACAGCATTAATTAGCTGAACAGCATAATTTTACTTTCCACGGTGGCTTTTGGTTCGATTTTCTCTTCTTTCGCGTTTTCAATAAATGTTAAACCCTTTTCAATTATTCTTCGGGTACATATGCAATTATGGATACATCGAAGATCCAGAACAGAAAATGGCATGAAAATAGACTTTAAAAGTTAATAAAAGTTAAAATCAATATATTTTTCTAACTGATACATTATTTTTAAGGACAATTTTTCAACAGACTTTATAAAACATGTCAAATTATTTTAACAAATTTTAAAGATAAAAAAAATAATACCCAGTTTCGTTAGCTTTTGAATGTTAATATTTAAATCACTATCAAGAAATAATCACCAATGAACACAGTACTATTATTATTAAGATTTGGACTAGTATTTCTTTCATTTTATTAGATTGGTGCAAAAATAATGACGTAATAATGTCGTTTTTTGACGTTAAAAATACGTTAAAAAACGACATTATTACGTCATTATTTTTGCACCAACCTAATATTTCTGTTGCCATTCTTATATCGTAAGTAAACAGTGCGGTTGTGAAATAGAGAATAAATGTTCGGAGAATTTTGAAATCTTATTGTTTGTCCTTGGTAACCAACACTTCTGTGGTAGATTAGACTACGAATGCCAATTAGTAGACGTTATCCAGTAGTCATGATCTCTAATTCACCGAGTGTCAGTACGCCGCCATCTTTTAATATTTACAATTTACACCGAGGGAATTATATATTTCTAAGAAATTTCGTAAAATTTTCCCGCTTCTTTAAAAGAGAACAAAGACAGCAATTCTGTTTTCCTGTTTGTAAATTCTCTAACTTTTCTTGTTTCTCCCCTGGTTGAACAACTTCACAGAAATCCTGATTTTGTTACTATTATATTAAAGAGCCCTTTGTATAGTCATGTCACGTAATGAATTAACAGCGATTTTCAGAAGAGGTGTACACCTTTGCTGTATATTATCATTGTAAATAGCTTGAAACGTACTGGAAAATATTTGGAAATGTTTACAAGGAATTTAAAAGATTGTAGGAGTAGAGAGAAATAAGAGAGATCATCACAAGAAAAAGAATGATAGAAAACTATAGAGGAAGAAACATTCCCTCTTTTGTTTTACTTATAAATATTCCATATAGTTCTTGAGACTTCTGTTGCAAATTCATTAACGTATAAGTGTTTACATTCATTACGTTCAACTCTGAATCGGAAAAAAAATCCTTTACAATTAAAAGATTTTATGTATGGGGGACTTAAAGTAACAAAAACAGATTTTATCTGTTGTGCCAAATCGATCTTATGCAATTCTTTAAATTTATCAGAAAAGAATAAAAATAATTCCATCATAAAAATGGGTGAATTTATTCTTTCTTTTGAATGTCAGAAATTAATCCTACTTGGTTACGCTACTTACCTACTAGATCATTTAAGTGTATTTTTCTACATTATCTTTCCGGGAAAATAACAATATTAATCCGAAGTATTTGAAAAATGTATCTATCATCCTAATAAGGTAGACTTTAACACAATGCATTTTCTTTTGTCTTTGATAAACCGTCTCTTACCTACGCCGATAGAGTACACGACTTAATTGATCCATTCTTCTGATGATTGCTACAGAGATCAACTCGTGGTACTGGCCTAATGGCAGCAAATATTCTGATGTTGCTTCGTAATTTTAAAAGTTGTAAATATACCTGTATATTATTCCATAGAGATATAGTATAATTAATGCTGAATCAATAGATGTTCAGAAAATTAATAGATTTAATTAATGTGTATGTATGTGTGCGTGTGGGTGTTCAAACTTTGCTATATGTATATATGTGATTTTTATACCTTGAAGTTAGAAGCTATAATACTTATATAAAGAATTATCAGTAATTTCTATTCAAAGAAACTTAAAACGATTTCACCTGTTTATGCAGCGTCATCTTACAGATGGAAAATTGGGTGACAGTTTACCTCTGTTGACGATGGGATTTGCCTGCATCTTGGCTGGCGTCTTGTACGTCTTTCTTCCTGAAACCAACAAGAGACACATGGAGGATAATTTTGACGATGTACACAAAGAAAGGTTTAAGTCGATTAGGTAACAATATTTTGATTATTTTATTAGTTTAGTTACACCGAAAAGAGGATCAACGGAACGAGTTCAAATTCAGACTATTCATTTCGCAATAATAACCTCGGGAAAGGGATCTTTTGCTTTGTTATGACATCCTACGATGGTTTATGTAATAGATGTAGAGGCATTCGTAAAGAAAACATTCTCTCACAACAATCTAATCTAAGGTAATTGTAACAAAAGGTTGTTACCTCCATAAGTTTCTTGTAGTTTGGATTTAAAAGTAACTAGAATACCGGTTTTTTAATTTATTCATGAATCATAATTTTTTATGTTAATGATAGAATAAGTTCCTTCCAATAATCATAAATATAGAGGGTGATTGAAAAGTAACTCCCTATTTTATGTATGATGAACTCTCCCGTCTAACTATAATTATTACAAGACGGGAGAGTCCATCGTACATAAAATAGGAAGTTACTTTTCAATCACCTTATAAATGCAGGCCATTATTTAAAGAAGTAAGGGGTTGGCATTTTTTCTTCTTGTGCGTTCGATATTTGTACCGAATAGGTGTCTCAAAGCTCGGGAGGGGCATAAAAATCAGCAGCACCGGTAACTAAACACGAAAGGAGCCGGATACGGAATCAAGACGAGCAGAGCAGGGGCTGGACTTCCACACGTAAGGCACGAACGTAGCTAAGACACCGGAAACACAAGCAAGGGTGAATGAATTTCAGGTGACGTTGTGTAATACTCCACTTTTAATCCCAGCCCGAACTTCTTGGTATCGCACAGTAATTCTGTCATACACTGAGTATAATCCACTACCTACCGCCCTTCTCAGGGCATGTGCCTGCTTTTATTGAGCCCCAAACAGTAGCGATCGCCTAGCAAAACGAATCATTTGCATAAATAACACCGCTCATTTTACCGTCCCGACGATTTCGTGGGAGAGATTGTAGAGCCATATGATTTCTTTTGACAGAGACAATACACTAGACGTCGTCTCTTTGACCGGTGAGTGATATAATCAAACTGTAAATTTTCCACAGTGCCAAAAACAAAAGATTTGGAAGGAAACTCCCATCAAGGGATTTTAGCATTTAATCAATTTGAGAAGTCTAATTTTCTGAAGAATTGTTTTAATACAATGGTATGAATTTCAAGAGACAGTAACATTAACTATTTGGTCAATGAATGCCTAATATTTCTTGTATGGAAACGGCTATTTTGCTATTATCGTTACATCAAGGTAGGTTTGCTCATAGTTTCTATACTTGTTAGGTAAGGAATCTATCACTGTCGTTTTTATTATTAATGTAAATACTGGTGATTTTCCAAGATTAAGAAAGAAATCCGTTGAAATAGCATCCTAATAAATGTTTTGAATTAATAAGCATTTACAAAGATTATGATTTGTCAATTCTAATTTATGCATTTTCTTTATTTCAGACGGGAAAAGGATCAATTAGAAGCTTAGGTTGCCTTGGATCCCTCAACATAACGAATTTACAAAAATATTCTGCGTTTCGGCAGAGGAAATTAGGTGACAATCTTCGTCTTCTTGAAGTCACCAAGTAGCAAGTAGATATTTCTAAGGCGGGTGTGTTAGCTGATTTTTCGGTTTCCTGACTTCGCTTTTTTATGTCCTCTCAGAGATTCAAGCTTAGGTCTTGAAGGCTAAAATAATGATCTGATTCGCTTATTATTCAGTTTCTTTAGTCCCGTGCTCTTATCCTTTATGTCTGCAAACTGAACGGATTTAATGAAGAAAATTTTACGTCAGATAACCGCACACGGCCATTATTTCGACTTCTCAGGGAGGCCTCTGATTGATTGTTTATTGCTTGAATCTATGCCTGGGTAACCCACAATGTAATAAACATATCATATTTTCATACATCTAATACAAGAAATCAAGTAAATCAAGAAATCATGTAGTAATAAAAGGTGGATTTTTAATAATTTTAAAATAAAAATCATTTATTGAAATATGCATTCTTCAAACGAAATTTTGTTGGTATTCTTATTTACTTTAAAAATATTTTAATTGTTTTAATTCATTAGAGACATTTATCATCATCTTATCGCCTCAAGCAAGGAACCACGTAAGGGTTAATCTGAAAAGATATGAGAAAAATATTAAGGTGCGAGAATAATAAAAGAACAAAACCTAGGATGACAGAAGATAACGATTGACATTGAATTTAAATATTTGAAGATCAAACTTGACTGAAAAACAAAAATCAGAAGAGAGAATTGCAATAGAAAACACTGTTAGCATAGAACTTACGGCTACATCTGGCCATTTCAACTGTAAAAATGATGAGATCTTCCCGCCAATCTAGTACTGCGCTTAACCCTGTATTAGTCACATCCGGTTTCAGAAAATTGTTATACACCCCAATACAAAAACCCTTATAGTGTTAAAATTATGTCAAATATTGTCGTACTGTTGAGAAAAAAAAACGGGCAATGCTGTTATAATATACATTAAATCAAAACTTGAACTGAAGATATAATTATTCATTGAAATGAAAATTACAATAAATTTGTTGTGTAAATATATACTGTAAATTGTAGATGAAACGCGCCAATACAATAATAGAGAAAAGTTTTATTGATCAAAAATATCCGTAATAAATTTTCATCATAAATACATAGATATTACATTAGCTGAACTTATGATTACAGGACCGAAAGAGTAACACACACACACACATACACACATATATATATATATATATATATATATATATATATATATATAATTAACCTTAGTAAGTCAGTTGATAGGACACCACAAAGAAGACAAAGCGACATCTGCCTAATATAACAACTGAGCAATAACTGCGCCAAACCGCGTGCTACACACGCTCACTGGGTTAGAATAGTAGTTGGCGGAGCAAAAGGAAAAAATTGTCAATTAGGAATTACGAATACTTAAAAAATTCTGGGCTGACAAAACATCCCATGTAACTAACGCAGAGTTAAATACATAGAGTTTAGGTACTATAGAGGAGAATTCATCAGAAGAGTTACCATGAAATTATTTATAGAAAAGGTACAAGGAATGTACATTACGGCGATGGAAAAGTGACTGAACCGAGACTCTAATGACATTGCAGATTTTTCTTTGGATTTTATCCAGAATCTTCCAAAATAATGCACACTTACCAAGTGCAAAAATAGAAACATTACCCAATGATTTTTACAGATAACTAAAAGTTATAGGTTTATGCTATTTAATTCAAATTTCCTTTATTTATTCATCAGGGAATAAACTTTATAGTGATTTTAATGGAAAAAAAAACTCTTTGTGAAAGTATTTTTTCATGTCAGTTGCACCTCTTATTTTAGTTGACAAATTTGTAATAATAAATCGTTTATGTCCCTAAATCTTTTACGTGTTGCTAAAAATAAATCACCAAAGATTTTATATCATTAAAATATAATTTATATCCACGGAGAACATAGAAATAAGACCCTAAATATGTAAAACTTCATGAATAAAACTCAAAAATTATTTTTTATAATAAGTTGCTAATTTTAATAAAATATACTCTATAGTTTTAATTTTCACAATGAAAAATTCCTAATGTATATTTATTAGCAAAACTTTTACTTCTAATTTTACAGTATGATTATAAAATTCCTGATCTTGGATGTAGCTTAAAACTAGATGGAAGTTCTATTCTTTGTAAAATTTCTTTTAATCATGTACCAAAATCTGATTTAAATTTATAACATTATTTTCATGCATATTAAACTGAGAATATATTTACAATAAAATCAAAATTTAACTTCAAAGAAGAAATTTAAATTACTTTAAGTCCGCTTTTGAGCTTCATATGTTTACTTAGTTCACAGAGGTATGCATAATTCCTTTAATATAACTTAAAAAGCATAAATAGCATATTATAATCAATTTAACAGAACTAAAATAGCATCATTTTAGTAAATTGATAACTTTGGACATACAGAGCAGAAGAAAAACAATCGAAAACTTTTTTAAACCTTAGTAATAAGTTAATATAAAATGCATACTTAAGTATGCATTCTCTCCCCCCCTCTCTCTCTCTCTCTCTCATATACACACTTTACCCGGATATAAGAGACCCGGATATCAGAGAAACCCGAATATAAGAGAGATTTTCTCTGGTCCCAAATTAGATCCATACTTACCTAAACAAAATAGACCAAACCCGGATATAAGAGAAAACCGTATATAAGAGACTTCTTCTCCGGTCCCGACAACTCTCTTATATCCGGGTTACACTGTATATATAAAAAGATAATGAAACGTTTTCGGTCAGAAAAGAAGAAACAATTAAAAAATTCCGATTTAAGTCATTTTGAGAAGTTGATCGGACCAAAAACTCCTCAGCAATCTCTCGTATACAGACAAGTACAGGCGCCATCTGTTTTGGTTTTCTTCTTTTTTTTTTTTACTTTTTTTTCAATATACACGCAAACAAAACCTTTTATAGTCAAGTTCACAGGTGAACTCGCGATTATTCTTTTTATCATACTCTCACTTTGATATACAACTAATCACCAACATAATTCGATCAATAATAACATCTGTTTCGTTTAAGGATTTCAAGCCTAATAAAGAAATGAAAATAACAGAAAATCAGCGGCAGAGCCGGTGCTAACTACTCGCTGAATATCCCGTCTGAGGGTGAGAAAACCTACTTACGGGTGCTCAGGAGAGAAAAGCTTCAACAAGGCTCTGGGAACTGAGACACCTGTCTCAACATTTACTTTTTACTACTTATGATAAATTGTCAATTATATATATATATATATATATATATATATATATATATTAAGCGTCCCCTCAAGCAAGGCGTGATGCCACTAACACGCAAGGGGTTACAGAGAGTGAGAGATAGAATAAAGAGGCGTGATAGAAAAATGGGTGAAGAGAAGAATAGGGAATAGATCAAGGCATCTGGAGGTGTCGATTGACATTACATTTGAATAATTGGATATTATAGGTATCAGGGAAACAAGTAATAAGAAGAGAATTCTACAGACGGGAGGTGCGAGACATGAAGCTATTAGAGTAGAAGAGACTGCTACATTTAACTGTTTCGACAGTGAAAGGGTCGGATCGAGATGCCAGCCTAGTTGCACATTTAAATTCATGCAGTCTGAGAACTAGCGAAAGTAGTCTGTCGGAGCAGTTAACGAGAAAATTATTTGTAGAAAAGACAGAGAGGGGCAAAGACACGTCTGTGAGAGAACGACTGTAGACAAGATGCCAGATCAGGGCCAATCACATTGCATATCCGTCTTTGGATTTTGTCAAGGACCTTAAGACGAACAGCGGGGGCTCCAGACCATATATGGCAGCAGTATTCCATGCAAGGGCGAATGGTAGATTTATAGATTTGAAGGATGGTCTCGGGCGAGAAAAACTATCTGGCGCGACACAGGGAACAAACTTTGCTTGCGGTGGATGAAGCTATTGTTTCAATGTATTTGTTTCATCTCAGGTCAACGGATAGTGTGAGACCAAGCAGACGCAAAGAGGTGCTCTCGTGGAGTTGAGCATCAGATATTCTAATGAGAAGCAGGCATGTTTCCCTGTAGTGAGTAATAGAGAGCAGTTTTGTTTTTGAGGCATTAAAGTTAACCAGTCAATTCCTGTTCCAGTACACAACCGATTGGCGGTCCTTTTCTAGACAAACGGCCAGGTTAGTTTTGTCAGTGATACCAAATTTGCTTTTGAGGCAAGAGTAAATAGTAGTGTCGTCTGCATAGATGCCTTCTTGGAAACTGATGAAATCGGGAAGATTGTTAATGATAAGGATCAGACTAGGGCACAGGATAGAGCATTGGGGAACACCTACGTTCGTGGGAAATGAACTGGAGAAGAATCCGTTAAGGACGACATTCATTACACAGTTTGACAGGAATTATCGTATTAAGTGATATAATCGACTTAAAATTCCATATACCTGAAGCTTACGAAGGAGGCCGGCATGTCAAACTCTAACAAGAGTCACGGCACGAGCTTAATAAAAATGCAGTTTTATGGTATGCTCTATTTATAGATTAAAGTGCTTAATATCAGGAATAGTGGTATGTAGATATAAAAATGGACATTGAGGTCAACAACCAGCAGCGACTGTTTCATGCTTAAACGCAATCGTCAGGCCATGTGCGTTGTGTTTTGGCTCGACTATTTATATATGATAGTCAGCCGTGTAAACGACAACGCACATGGCCTGCCGATTGCGTTTAAGCATGAAGCAGACTATCACCGCTAGGTGTTGACCTCAATGTTCACTTTTATATCACACACACACACACATATATATATATATATATATATATATATATATATATATATATATATATATATATATATATATATATATTGTTAGAAGCACTGAACGCATTTTATAATTTAAGGTCAGTTATTACATTTTTCTAAATATTAATTAATTTTTATTTAATTATATGGTTGTGGTAATGAAATAAAAAAAAGAAAGTATACTTTTACTCTAAATGGCTAAGTGTCGTGCTTCATATTTCATCCATCATCCAAACGAAAAGCTTTTTCATCAACGCTAAAATCTTAATATTTCAAATTGCCTAAAGAAGAAATAGAATTCATGTGTGTAGTTCTGAGACAATGAAATGAGATGACAGAATTTATTCAGTTGTCAAACACAGCACAACATAAAAAGACCAACAACAAGCTTAAAGATGTATAGTTTCCTCACGAAGAAATTATTCTTGCAACTATACAAATATTAACTCATTATGGAAGAGATTACCTTCATTGCAATTAAATAATGCCTCCTATAACATGTAAAAGAACACTTATCAGATGTTTTACAAAAGATCTTTTGGTAATTCTCCAAAATAGCATTCATGATTGTTTCTTTGAATAGCTGTAACGTCGACCCACGTCTGAATAAGTGTATTTTTTCTGTTTTAAGGTAATTTTTTTTTCTTTAGATATCAGTTGATGAATCTCAAAATAAACATTTTCACTGAACAAATTTATTTTTGAGTATTTTATTTTTTGGAAGATTTTATCATTAATTTAGTTCAATTAATATATTTTCGAATATTTTATTCATTATTTAACATAATCACGGAGGGAGTGTGTACTCTGTAGAAGCTCCGAACTTTTTTATAGGTATTCTCAGAATGGCATATTTACATCCTCTAGGAAGATCCAAAAATCTTTTTAAAAATTCAAATAATTTTCAACATCTTATAAGTTAGTTCCATATTAAATAATTCTGTTGTTATTTGTTCATCTTCGTCTTATACTTTTATCTCTAATTTCTACAGAAAACACCCACACATCGAGATTTCATTGGAAGATATTATTATAGAATGTACCTATACGGTATAAAACAAGAATCACGAATAAATACTGTCAGACTATTAGAAATCCTCTTACCAATCTACGAGAAAAGTCTTTGGAAAGAGATATGTCGCGACATTGACTGGAACAACAACAGTGATTTTCTACTTGCAACTTCTTGCTCAGCATTATTATTTAGTACAATTTGCTGTTTCACATTAACAAATGAGTCATTTGATGCAGTCTTCTGGTGCTAAAATCGGCATAAAGATTGCTGGGAATTATGGAACTTGCAATGTTCTTCTGCAAAAGGGGCTATGCCGTTTTTATGTTGACAGCGCACGAAATTGCAGAAGAAAATATCTTCGAGGAAACTTTTAAGTCACAAGTTTGTCGCAAAAAATTTTAATTTGATTATGTCCTATCTTGAAGTTCAAATAACTAAAGAATGATTTCGTCGGAGCCTATTTATCTCCCTTGGCCGAGGTTTGTCTTCAATTAATAAGCAACTTTCACGGTTATACCAGAGGAATGAAGTTTATAGATTCATTACAAATTCAGAATTTGTTTTGAATGTAGTGAAGTATGGGAATCTAAAAGAATAATGGAAACGATTTTATGAAAAAATAGTTAAATTATAAGAATTATTTCATGATATCAATTCGATAAAGGAAATCAAAAAGCATGATCAGAAAAGGCGGGCCTAAATAATACGCGTGATATTCGAGATTACATTTTTTTTTTTTCTGAATCATTAACACTTATCCGAATTTGTGCATTAACTATTAAGTGCCGAAAGAAGTTTCAATAAACTAAAATTAACGGAAACTTTAAATTAACTGCGACCTACAAATAAAGCAATGATTCCTCTTGTAAAGTCTCTATCCCTCGATTGTGATAAAGTAGTGAAATCTTAGGTATGACGATAAACTACATCCGGCAGCAAGGCCTCTGATCAGGAGATTGAAAGTTTTGAGGAGCGTAAAACCACCTTTTAATTGCTGTTGTTCCCAGGTCCACCTTGTTCTGGGTGGTAGCACCTCTTAGGGCCCCAGCTATCGGAAAATAGTGAACCACCAAACAAAACACAGTATGAAAGTTTAAAAATACATTTTTATAGTAGAAATACATTTTTATACAAAAAAAGGACCAACAATACATATTTATAGTAAAATGACTAACAATACATTTTAAAGAAGAATGAACAGCAATACATTTTATCTGTAGTTGAAGGCATACGATTGTGTTCAAAATATATTTAGTTGAAGCCATAAAATTGTCTTCATCTTTAGATTTCGGAATTATATAAACCATAAGGGTTGATATGCCGCTAAAATAAATCAACCAAACGAAATAGTGATTGAATTTACTCTTGCTACGCCTAAAGAAAATTTATGTAAAATTATTTTCTATTTTTCGTTCATAATATTGAATGCGTAAGCAATCTGCAGATAAAGTTGCTATGGACTATACTTAATAAGTTCAGCACTTATGCTATTTTCTCCTGCACTTGAACTAATTTCCTTATAAAAGTCGCCAATGCGCCTTCTGACATTGACGATAGCCATGAAGGTTATCTCACTAGACGTCCAATAGAAAGTTAATAAAAGTAGAAATTGAGTTTTGTGAGCGTGTCACTTTTAATCACTGGAAAGATAGACATTGTAGATATTTGTGAAGAAAAAGCACAATAGTTGAACCGTGTCGGTGAAATCATGCGATAATAATCATAGCTAATAGATACGAGAGTTCAAAGTCAACGAAGTAAAGCGGGTTTGACATAATATGAGTAAAAAATCAATTTTTATAAAGAAATTGAAGGTGGTGAAATCTCATATTCACATTAAAAATTGCTACAAAACATTGTTTGCTGATTTATTTAAAATGGAATGACCGAAATATGATGTGTCGCTAATTTGCATTGAGATAAGTTGTTAACATTTTCTCGTTGAATTTTCCGCATATTTATAATGGTATGATTTATACTTCGCCTAGGACGCTACCAACGGGATATCAGAATAATTATAAAAATATTTTATCTTTTACTATAGGAATATTAATTCCAATTAATCGTCAAATATTATCAGTTCAGTAAATATTTAGTAGTTTGGCCTTTTGCCACATATTATAGATTTTTTTTGGTAAAAAATTTCTACGAAAAATATTTCAAATAAATGTTTGATTTAACAATTTATCAGCACACAATACAGACAACGCGAGCCGAATTTAAAAACATTGGTAAAATTTATTCTTAACATCCAAAAAAAAGAATTACACAAATTTAGTGCTTTGTGTACTTAATGAGAGCCAATAGCATGTATTTTATCAATGAAAATGAAACAGACCTTTTTACAATTAAAATCATTTTACTGCATAAGAAGGTCCCCAGAAAAGAAAGCTATATAAATTGAAAAAAAAGAGAAATACTTCCCTGTATTTTTTTCAAAGAGAAATTTGGTACACTTTTCTGTATGACGAAAGTTTTTTGGTTTCTTTTTCTTGTGGTAACAGTGAAGATTTAGTTAGATTAACCACACCAGCTGTGGTGGGAGTAACCAGGTTGTTTGAATTTTTGTCAGCGCCGATGTGTAGTATAAATTATTTTGGACCGGGTCGACCTAAATTCCTTTAGCTAACTCTAAAAATCAGACCCAAGGTCTCCCTTATATAACATACAGGTAGGTTCCAAATACTCTGCTCGTTATTTGGGGGGAAACCCTTTCATTGGTTCAGACTTAGTGGTACAAACGCTGGTGTTTCACTACTAGTCAGAATGTATCATAAATATTTTTGAAACTTAGAACTTAAACAAGAGCCCATCACAGCGTATACCCATCTCTGCAAGCTTGAAGTATGCTCGTGTAACTTAAATTTCTCATAACCTATGCTACGCTTAGTAAATCTGTAAATATTTCGTAATTTAAACTCGTGCCACATCTAAGTTGTGTTTAGTAAATCAGTGAATATTTCGCAATTTGTGACGCATCTAAGCACCACTTAGTAAATATTTCATAATTTGAACTTGTGAAACATCTAAGCTACGCTTACTAAATCAATAAATATTTCTTCATTTGAACTCGTGTCACATCTAAACTAAGCTTTGTAAATCTGTAAATATAACTTAATTGGAATTTGTGCCATATCTAAGCTACGCTTAGTAAGTCCGTAAATATATTTCGTAATTTGAACTTGTGTTACATCTTAGTTCAGCTTAGTAAATCTGTAAATATTTCATATATATATATATATATATATATATATATATATACATGTGTGTGTGAGAGAGAAAGAGTGAGAGAACGCACGCGATGTTTAAAATATTTTCTTGGACGAGTCGAGAACTATTCAGTACACCAAGAATTTAGGTTTTCTTCTTATTTCCGCAGATCTTCTCTACTTGGGAGAATGGCTCAATGCAATCTTCTTATTCACACCGTTCCATCATATGGCCACTTGTTGTCTAACGTTCTACTTATAAACTACTAATTTATTAGAACACGTACCTCCTAACATTTTCATAAATACAAAAAACATTTGAAAGAAAATGAAAGAGAATAAAAGAATGTTATTTTTTCGATATACCATTTAGAAATTAGAACTGTGATATAATTTTTGAGTAGTTGTCTACATTTTTAGATTAAATAATACAGATACTTAGTTCGTAGTATATAACGATCTTTTCCACATCAATACCATACTACGATCGAACTGATAGTATTATATTCCGATTTCCAATATCAGTATTATACACTTCATATGGTATATCTTCATATGACATATCTAAAATTATGATCGATAAATTTACCTTTGTACGAAATGTAAATGCTCCCACACCATCATATAAATATGAGAAACATACCGAAATTATTATTATTATTATTATTATTATTTGTGCAAAAGTCAACCTGTTGCTTAACATTCATCTCTGATCCGTGTGAACATAAATATTAAAACCTTTCATCCGCTACGCATTTGTAAATATAATGACATTTCATACTTACTTCAGTGCAAATTCTCATAAAAGAAAGAACCAAATCGTTGTACATTTATAAGCAACATATGTTCCCTCTTCTCTGACGCATCGATAGTGATTAGTAAGCTAGTCGAACTGACCATGACGACTGAATAATAAGTTCGATTCTTCGTAGGTGTCGAATACTTCTGACGATGTGAATACTTGTAACAATTCACGATTCCTTCATTGCATAATATTCAATTAGATTATCTTATTCTGGAACACAGCCTCTATTGCAAGATCCCAAGCAAGTGCCCAGTTCATTAGCAATGGTCGACAACACAAGCTTGCTTAATATTTCCTAGCAGCAGACGTATTTATGCTCTGCTTAAACTCATATACTATAGATACATTCTTGAAATAACTAATAGTATCAATCAACTAGCGCTTTATAACGGACACATGCTTAAACCAGTCTATGTATTTATGACATTATGTATTAATACAAATTATCTGTGTACAAATGCCTGTATATAAGTAAACGAGTGAACACGGAAAGGTTATCGACCTGAGCCGCTTACTAAATTCTGATGAAGGATTTAAAATAAAATGCTTTCTTTACTAAGAGTGTGTTGTTGATAGGCCACTGTGTTTTTGATTGCTTGATTAATTTGTTTTTTGTTTTTTTTTACAGTTTATTAAGCTTTTATAGATTATTTAAAGCCGAAACATAATTTGGGGTTATAAAAATATTTCTTTCCTCATTTTTTGATTGAAAATCGTATTAATAAGTTTTGGGATATAATAATAATTTTCAAATACACGTCCTACTATTTAACCCATAGTTAGGGAAGAAAAGCTGGATGCATATATTTCTGAAGGATATGTAACGAACCCGACTGGAATTCGGTTCTTCGACTTCTCATTCCAAGCCGTTATCCATTACACCACTTGCAGATCAATTTTTGCACCATCCGATTTTTCCAAGCGGCCACCAAGTTCGACGTTGCTTAACTTCGGTGATCCGACAAGAACCAGTTTTTCTACATGATATGGCTGTAAGTAGAAGTAATTTCACTTAGTTTACATAAAATTAAATTATCCTACCGGAAAGGAAGTGCAATATTCAATAATACTGAATACAATATTCAAAAGACATACGGCAATTCTCCTGGATAATCCAGCCAGATATGACAGAACGCGATAAAGTCTAAAGTTCACGAGAAAAAATGATAAATCTGGACTCAGTACGAAGAAGCAGTCGGTCAGAGCATGATGTAACTTTTTAAGAGTTAAAAATAATCGAAATAATACAACCAAGTAACTCAGAAATAATTTTCAATCTGCTAAATGGAAAGTAACAAGCAACATTATTATTAGATCCCTGTAAAGCACGACAACAAGCATAGCGACCATATAAGACACCGATTCTAAAGACGAACTCGTTGAAATCATGTTTAACATTTGTAATTGAACGTTTACATGAACTATTTCTGAGAGAATAATTACGGTCAGATGAGTCAAAAGTAAAACTTTTGAGGCAAATTGGCAAGAAATTTATTTGGGGAATTCTCTCCTACATAAAAATATAAAGGAATTTGTGCGTGTCTCTCTACCAAAGGAATATTAGTTAAAAGATTTCTAAAAAAAGTTTAGAAAACGTTATAGTAAAATATTATGCACAATTGACTATTACATTCCATATTAATTATTGACATGCAATTATTTTTTCTTTGACTTATTATTAGCTATTGATTTTTTTATTATACATTTTTTCTCACCAGATTTATTCAACATTTACTGTGAGGTCCTACTGTGAGTTATTATTGGCGTACACAATCTTAACAACATATGATAGGCATATGATAGAGTGCTGATGGCAGACACAATAAGGAAACTGCAATAAATCTCACGGTTCTTAAAGATGGTAAGAAGAAAGAACTAAAGATCCATTGCAAAAAGAGAAAATCTATGTTTGTCAGCAAGAGGAATAGTCCAAAATGAGAAATACGGATTACAAATGACAAAATCATGCAAGTACGACAATTTAAATATCTATAAAGTGTTTAAAAGAGGATGGAAATCGTGATACCGAAATTCGAAGGCGTATTAGAATAGCGAATATACCTTCCAAAAGCTAAGTAAAGTATTAAGAAACAGCAACATTTTGTTAGTTAATAAGAAAAAAAGGGTGGACCGTCATGTAATATTGGTTCTTCCATATGACAGAGAATGATAGACAATCCCCTCACAGACGATGAGACTTGCGTCAACAGCAATCTGATTCTACAGAAGAATGCTGAGAATACCATAGAGTGAACATGCGAGTAACGACGAAGTTTTAAGGAAAATAAAAATATAAAGTGTACTTAGAAATAGAAAGAGAGGGTTGAAATTACTTGGATAAATAATGAGGAAGGGAACCTTCGGAAATTTGATACTTACAGAGGGCCTGAAGAAAGCGGCGAATAGGCTATCTAGCAAATTTGTGCAAATGGTTGGCAGAAAATGGACTATAGAGGATAGCAAAAAGCCAAACCTTACTGAGAGTGACTGAAGACAGGAAGTTGTGCAAAGCCATAATCGTTCGCATCCAGAAGTGACA